>OY728132.1:785416484-786666484 GCA_963277665.1 Viscum album
GTATTTATAGTCATAACCAAAGGGATTAAAGTTGACACAAAAAAAAAGATAACGAAACAAACGACACCCATAACTCTCAAAACTATCCTCATATAAATGAATTCACTTAGATGAAAATAGATAAGGTTTGAAGTTAATAATTACAGTAGAACTATCCATGGATTGTTCACATGAAATGTTAAACCACAAAAAACCCTCCCAATATTTATTGGATTTAATTACAGATACGCCACACTGATTCCCCACATTTTACGAAACCATGAAGGTATAGTGCAACTATGGTCATGTTTCCATTTTAACCCAAAACTCATAAGATATTATGAAAATAAAAGATAATATCATTGGGAATCTAAATAAAAAATTTAATTAGGAAACCATTTAATCAAAACAAATATTCAAGTCCTTGATTTCTATTGTAACTCATGTATCATCTTGAAGAGGTAGTGATCATAAACCCACTCGTGAACTACCTCTTAATTTTGGAGACTTTTGTAATATATTTTATACCATAACTCACCCTAAATAACATATGGGATTATAAGAAAAATTAATTTCTATTAATGAAAAACATCCTTTGTTACCAATTATAATGAACCTTCTTGAGGTACCATCTAAACTAATAACTTAATTGATATCCCTTGGCCCAAAGGGCATTAATGATCCCCACAGGATAACGAAAAGCGGCCGGGAATCTAGAAACAACCATTGGTAATGATTTATCTAAAAAAAGATTATAATAATTAATGTTAAGATACATAAACATTATTAGATAAATAAATTAATATAACCATATATGTTATAAGGAGATAATACAATGATTGAATGAAAAACATAACTACCAAATCCCAACTCCTAGGGGTCCAAAACAATCCACCATGTACCAAAATACCCTCCTTAGGCTAAATATGTATCAAACCAAAAAATAATAAAAAAATAAAGTCAATAATTGTTTTGGTATTTTTAAAAAATACCAAATGTGTTCTGGTTTACAACATCAAAAAAACTCAAATAAAAATAGTTATTTAATTTTCCATTTTAATGAAATTTTGAATGAGAATGGTTAAAAATAATTTAAAATAAGAGTTAAAATCTTATATGGGTCAAATAACTCAATTTTAATTATTTAAAAATATTTAAATAACCACAATGGTGGTATAGGTCATTTTGGAGGAAGAAGAAAAGAAATAATATTAAAAAAACCATAAAATGAATATTGTGTAAGGCTAACATAGTTTACCCTTACACGAATCATAGTTACCACATAATGTAAATGGGTTTTACATTCACATATATATTTCACCGATAAATACCCAGACACATAGGTTGAGTACCCTTATGTATCCCTTAGAAATTATGAGTTACCCTTATACAAATCTTTGTTATGATTTTTGTATATAAACATGGTTGTACCCTTATATAGCTTGTATAATTTTCACCCTACTCTCATATAGTAGGTGATTTACCCTTATGTAACCTTTATAATTTTTGGGTTACCTTTATGAAACACATATTGGGCTTGGGTAGAAGGTCGTTACCCTTATACAGACTCCATTCTCAACGTGAGGGGAAAATTAACTTAAATATTATTTAATTTCCTTTTAAAATAATCTAAATGTAATGGAAAAAATGGTTTTAAAGAGAATTAAAAACATAGTCACAAAGCACCTCCAATACATCACAAAATTTAAATAAAACATTATGAATCCAAAAAATGTACTTGAAATCGATTATTGGGATGTTGCGTTTAAATAATTTATAAACCAATAAATGACCACAAATATATGTGTATATTAAAGAAAATAATATGTAAACTAAATAATATATCAATGGAATCAATTTAAATTTTTATAACTTATGCGATTTTTTATCCACCATTCTCATACATATTTTTTCCAACCTTGATGGAAAATGGGTACAAAACACCTCCTGTATTAAAATTCAAAAAACCTAAAATCAGAAATATAATCAAGAATTCAGAAATATAAACCATAAAAAAATATATACAATAAAAATTAAAAACATAAAAGTTAAAATATAATATTAATTATTAAAATTAAGAAGCATTATAGAGGGTATATTTTTTATATGTGTTATTCAAATATCTAGTTAAGAGCACAATGTTTGATAATTTTTTTACTAGAATTATAACATTTAAAAATGATCATATATATAATTTATTGATATAAATAAATGATTTTACTTTAGTATATGTACATTAATTTTTAATAAAAAATAAATTGGGTCACATAATTTTTTATAATTGTTTTTATTTTGAATTTATTATACTCTTAAAAACAATAAAATGATATTTTTTAATTTCAAGAAAATGAGTCTTATAATTGATAAATATTATATTCTTAAATATTAAAAAATAACATATTATTATTTTCCTAAATTTTTATAATAAAAGGAGCTTTTCTTCTCATTTTTGACTTTTTGATGCATGTGTGTCAGTTAATAATGATTTTTCATTTTTTAAAGATAATTTTTTATCATTTTAAGAATATATGTTGTAAAATTTATGTGAAATTTATTTCAATAGGTCAAAAATTTCTCAAGAATCATTTTACTGATTTTTAATTGGAAACCAAGCTCATTTGGTTGTTTTTTAATGTTTTAATCACTTTTAAAAGAGGTTTTAATTCTAAAATATTTTATTTGAATATTTTAAAAAACATCAACACTAAAATTGATGTGAATTATAATACTAAAGATCATAAATTAATTAATTATTATTTTCCTAAATATTCATGAAATAAAAATATTATTAGTTTTATTTTGAACACTTAAAATATGTTTCGAATATATAAAGTAAATATAATTATGAAAATTAATTTTTTATCATTACAAACACATCTTATATTGGATTGAAAAAATATTTTTCCTATCAGTCCAAAATGTTATGAGTATAATTTTATTAATGTTTTATGACAAACCATCAATGTGATTCTCTTTGATATTTTTTTCTTTATGAAAATATTTTCAATTCTAATAAAATACTTTGAATCATTTCAAAAACATCAATCATTAAATTGGTATATGGTTGATTCAATTAGTTTAAAAATTAAAAGATATTATAGTTCAAAGTTTTCATAAGGAAATAAATATATTTTTCTTATATTCAATTGTTTGACACTTGTTTGGATGTTATAAATGAATTTTAATTCATAATAGATACTTATTGATAATTTTTATAAAATTATCAATTATATGTAATTTTAGTTTATTCTTTTAGTTCATAAATAGGTTTAGAATCATTCCACAAATTTTTAATAGGAAACTAATATTATTTTGGTATTTTTTAATGTTTTAATATCTTTTAATGTATAATTAATTCTAAAAAAATTAAAATTTTCAATAACATAACCCTTAGATTAATGTGTGCTTTGTTTCAGAGGGATTTAGTTAAGGGGTAAATTGTTTTCCAAATATTTTAAAAGAAACATATTAAATATTTTTGAAAAAATTAAACCATGGGGCATTTTTGGCATCCAATTGAGTATTGATATTAGATGGTGTTGGATTTATTATCAAAAGTATTTAATTTTTTATTGGAACTAAAAGAGGATTTGGTAATCATAAACACCCAAAAGCATTTCTAATCTCAAACCATGTTACAATAGTTATCCAGAATGGAAGTGTGAATGTTTTAAAGGTTATCCAAAAGGTGTTTTATAAAATTCCAGAAGAGAAGCTAAAATTTTGTATGTTTAAAATGGTTTCCAAAAGAAGCTTACCTACTCATAAGAAGTCATATAATATTTTTTGAAGAGGAATGAGGATATTCTACTCTTTGGAAAAGTACCACATCATGGATGGTTTTAGAAACTTTATGGTGGAGGTTTTCGATAAGCTATAATTGGTGAAGCCATGAAATCTTAAGGGATACATAAGATATATGGGTGTAGAAAAAATGTAAAATTAAGGGAATAATAAAAGTATATAGGTTAAGATAAGCATATCGTTACATAGATAAGAGACCCATGACCATGATGATTGAAAAATGGTCTTAGGTTTTTCATCACACTATGGAGGATGGGGTTTTGATCTAGCAGAATCCAATTACAAAATAGGGAAGACCAACTCAAGAACTATGGATGTTGTGTTTGAGGTTGAAGGAGGCAAGTAAAAAATGAAAACTTCATGAATTACTTATAGAATTGGTGGTTCCAAAATGGAAAAATGAATATGTTCATGAAATAGTGGATGTCATGGTGGCTGTGAAATGGGAAACTATTAGAGACAACTCCATAGCAGTCACCATGGAAATTTTTGGTAATCCATATAAGAAATTGGGAGGCTCACTATGGGAGTTTTGATCCCCTAGATAAAGGTGTTCTTAATTGTAGGTGATTTTAAATTGATGGAATGTAGGAAATTAGTGGATGAAATTTCATAGTGGACACCATTTTGCGTTTTTCAGAATTCATATGAGAAATAGAGAGGATCACTATGGGAATTTTATTGTCATGGTGTATAGGTCAGTTACTAAATTTTTTACAAAAGATACATGGACCACGCTATAGTATAAGTTACCATGTTGTGGGGACAATAATCCATAAAATCCAATTGTTCAAATTTAGTATCATTTAGAATAAAATTATGGGAATCTATTATGGAGTCATCCTATGATTTTATGGAGATTTAAATGTATATAATCATGGTATATATAGAGGAATATTAATATTCGATTCATGATGAGATTATATGACAAATCTTGGTCTCTTGTTATAAGTTCCATGAATTTTGAGGAGTTTACTTGACCCAAAGCGGAAGATTATAGTAGATATGATGGAAATAATATACTATAATATCCTTTAATTATCAAGGTGTCGGATACTGAGTAGATATAGAAGAGATGTTATAGTGTTATCCCTCTCTATAAAATACAAAACATATTTCTCTCAAAACATAGAAAATAAATACTGAGTGATCACAATGGCATATCTGAAAAGAGATAAAAACCTAGTGTAAATTTCAATATCTATATAAAAGAGGAAGAAGTATAATAGGTGATTAAAAATTTGATCTAGAAGAAAAATAAGAAAAATATATTCAGTATTTGTAGTAAATAATTGGAAATCTGAAAGAGGGATATAAAAAATATAATAAAAAGGAATAATTGAAACTCTTTGAATAACATTACAAAGAAGAAAAATGATTTTCCATGAAAACTCATGGATAGAAGATGAAATTTTTCATTATTGAGTTCATAACCCACCTATAAAGAATTATTAAGTGGAAATAAATGCAACATATTTATAAATATTTCATCAATAATAATAGGAAGTCTGTTGAGACTTGGTGAATAAAACTGACACTTTTATTATTTATATAGTAGTTATTGAAGGATAGAAGTTAACAGGAGTAATCATTGGGTGGTAGTGAGTCAAGACTAAACCTTGTAATGGGAGTGACCTTAGGAATAAGTGTTCCACAGATTAAACCCAGAAATAATTAGTTTTGCTCCATTTTATGCTGAATGAAACATCACAATTGTACGATCCTTAGACAAACAAAGTGTGGGTGAACCATGTAAAAGTATTATATCCAATGTGCATAATGTATTTACATTGTTTTTGAAATAATCAGTGGTTTTGGTTAAGAAACTATTGAAAAATTTGATAAAGTTTAGTAAAAGTGAGATAATAATATAATTATCATCAATGGAAGAACTGGTTGTGACCCTACAAGTCATGAGGTTAAAATAATCTAGGGTAGTTCATATTTGAGGAAATATTATTCAAGATTGAAAAATTTCCATACCCATATTCACCACCTATTATGGTATCTTTTAAACTAAATTCCCTTATGGGCCTAAAAATTGGTATCAAAGAATATGTTACTTTTTAGATTTTTTTCACTCTGAAGTATTATAATTCGTTTTTGGAGTTGCATTATATACTAACCTTACACTCTTCTGGTGATATGGAAAAGAGAAATAATTTTAAGAAAAATTAAAACTCTAGAGAAATTTCATACTATAGAATAATGTATAGAAAAATCATGATTCATATGAAAGCATCCAACCAACTCTCAAAAGTATGGTACCAATGATTTTGATTTCAAATCTATTATTTCATTCAATGATTCTACAATATTAGCTAAGGATTTGAGTTCCCCCAGTGAAATTGAATCCATTGATGATGAGAATATTCCCAAGAACCAAAAAAAGAAAGTTTTTTTCTTATTGGAATAGATATAATAATATTTTCAAAAAGAAAACATGAAGTATGGAGAATACAACATGCCATAATAGATTCATGTAAAAGTGATAAAAATAAAATTTTACAAATTAGTAAGCCTCAAAAAAATATTCATTGAAGTGGATAGTAATGTAAGGTAAATGGATGATTCCCAAAATAAAGAATTAGTATAAATTTCTTCAAAAGTATATAAAATCAAAACTGGTCCCAAGGAGAAGATACTTAATAAAATTGGTCCAAAATCTATAGTATAAGAAGGATAAATAATACATACATATGAAAAAATTTGTTGGGGAAAAATAAAGGATTAGTCAATTGTAAGTGTTCTTGAATGTTGATATTATGAAAATCAATTAAAACATAAAGGATTAAGGTGTCTTATATGAATAAATTTCACATGATGTAGAGAAATAAATGGAAATAGAAAAGGTGTTGAATACTAGAATTCAACCTATCAACACACAACATGATGAGATATTGAAGTATATAAAGGAAGATGTATCATTGTTGAGAGATAGGATTTCCCAATTTATAGAGAAGGATGGGAAGATAAAATATCTTCAGGAGCGGTAAAAAACCTCTTATGAGAAGAAGATATTATTGATCCTGCTTTGTGTTTATTGTAATTATTATTAATTAGTGTTGAGGATTATTAATTAATACAAATATTACATTTATTTAAATATGTTAAATAAAGAATTTATGTAATGAATAAGCATAATGATTATGATACATTGATTATTAATGATAAAGATCCTATTTTCGGAGAAGAAATAGATCATAAGTATTGTGTTACCTGATTAATGCTTAATTATTAACTAAAACATGTATAAAAATATTATTGTGACTATTTAGGGTTACATGGGGATGTTATTAATATATATACATATATATATTATGAAAGATATTTTATAAGGTTTATCTATGAATCATTGGATGAATTTTTAAATTAGTTTATTCCGAGTAATATTTTCCTCATTGAAGTAAATATCAAGATTGGTAGATCATGATTCAGGACTCTTATGAATTTATACGGGGACTATGTGATTAATGGAAAGTTATTAATGTTATTGATTCTCTTGGGAGAAAGGAGGGATAATCCAGGAATACCACATCATGTTGGACGGTGTGTTAGAGAATCTAGGTAAGGATATTCCCATGGAAGAGGAAGTTTTGATGGTCATGGTGCATTAGTGGCATGCTTGTACAAAATGGACAAGGCTAAAATGGTCGTAGTGGTCCCATGGTGGACTTTCAGTGTGACTATGTGAAACGAATAAGGCCAATATAGATTTGGTTTTCCTTATTGTGGTTTTCTATTGCAGCTATGAAAAAAATAGTCATTATGCCTATGGTGGTGTCCAGTGGTGTTCATAGTAAACAGGTGATGCAACATGTCAAAATAGATAAAATTGATGGACCTAATCCATGGATTGATAGGAAATCATCCGTAAGTGATCCTGAATGAAAAAAATTCAAATCAATTTGTCCTATGTCTATGGTGATGGTGTTTTGGAGTAAAAGGGGCCAAGGTGTTGTTACTATGCCATGATGATGGGTGTGTTAGGTTATGTATCATAGATATTAGGAGTTATTAATTAGTAAATACATTATATAAATGTTCAATGATCATATATCACATGCCTTAGTTTTTAAACCATGAACCATGGAAAATATTGAAGGAAATTTAAGTATTACTCAAGTAAACTAATTTTGAATTAATCCATTCTATAAAAAAAATAAAAAATTAGTTGTCTAAGAATCAGTTGAAGTTATATACAGTTATAAAGATCATGTATGATGTTTTAAAGGTATTATGGGTGATTTTAATTTCTCAGTATGATGGTGACAAGTGTCTAGATATTGGGTGCATTATTTCATTATTTGGAAAGGATGTTTGTACGTCTAGGTATGTGTGGAAGAACTGAGAGTCCATTAAAGATATATATTGGGAATTGTGTTTTATAGATCATACGTTGAATATTATTGAATGTAAAAAAGGTAGAATATATAATATAAATTTAATATATTAGAAACCACGATAGAGAGTGTTCCAAAACTAGTCTTCTACTAAATTTATTTTTGTAAAATCCATTGAATAAATACAGTGTTTCTTAGTTATTAACTAAAGTTTATGAATAAGGATAAGAATAGTTATCAAGAAAAAAATATATAGTGAAGAACAATAATAAATATTTAATTCAATTAAATAATGTTATTGAAATTACTTACTACTATAAAGAGAAAAGTTGTCTGTGTTTCTGTTTTCTTATAAAAGAAGTGAATAAGTCCTCACATGATATATTTAAATTCAAAGAATAGATAAAGAAGATGGAAACAACACATCAAGAATGAGACATGATTCTCAATTGATATAATACATTATTGTTTTTATTATTGTTTTCTTTAAATTTCTATGATGATAGTATGAAGAATCAATAGGATATTATGAAGTGAGGGATTCTCCTAATATGGTTACAAGGAAAAAACCTACCCTATTATATTTACATGTTTATATTTGTGGATAGTATGATCTTGATTGAACCATGATCATACTAAGGATTAGCCTTTTATTTTGAAAGTTGAACCTTGTAAATATTCATGTATCTTGTATGTGTGGGTGTGTGTGTTTGACAACAATTTGTGCATCAATAAATAATAAGAGATATATATAGGGATAACAAGAGGATAATCCCCTAACAAAAAAGGTAAAAGTATGAAGGGATTGAAAAGTGAAAATTGGACCCCTATACTGTTTCACTCCCTATTTGTTTCTAACATATCTCAATTGATCCTATAAAGTAGTATCAAAGGGCCATGATCACCTCTAGTGGATTATCAATTTGAGTTTTTTATCCTTTAATATTTGAAGATTCTTTCCTGTAATCAATATGAACAACAGTTTTGGAGAAATTTTATCTATGTTTGAGACTTTTATGAATAGTAAAAAAGAAAGTGAAGAAGAATATTATGAATATTTCCTTCTTATTAAAAGAGAAATAAGATTCATGTGATCTATTTAAGGTAGAAAAATTATTTTCTTAAGGATAAGAACATGTGGTTTGATATACCCTAAAAGATATATTAAACATTTCTACCTTCAAGGAGTCAAGGAATTCATGTGATCCTAAGTTATATGAAAATTTTATTTTCAACTATCCACAAGAATAATAATTTAGTGGGTGTAATCATTTGTAAATATATTTATCTATTTAAATATTAAAATATGTGTTTCATTAATTTGCCTAATAAATAGTTGTTTTTCTCTATGAGGTTTTTGAAAGTCAACAGGAAGAGGTCACTCAGCATGAATGGGGATTCTATTACCATGTAGAAATATGTATTATATATATTCTAACTTTTAACAGATATCTAAATAAGATACATTAAAATAAGGTAAGTATGAGGTTTATAAATTTAGTTTCTCAAAATTTGAAGATAATTATCTCAATTCAATTTGAGATAATAATGGGGATACTAAATAATTTTAAATGAGATCCATGCATAAAAAAACAAAAAAAAAACATGATGTCAAAAATGTGCAATTGGATATGAAATTTAAGAGGATCATGTATCTTAAAAGTTTTTAATTAAGAAGATAAAAAATAATTATGGCGATTTTGGGAAGATAAGGATGGAATGTGAAGATAGAATAGAGTTTATTGAAAATTATAAAAATTCCATCAATATGAAGTGTCTATAATTGAAATTCAAATTAGCCAAAATGGAAATGACACATATTTAGTATTTTCAATAAAAGAAGTGTGGATATATAATCAAATATAATTATCTGGATTATTATATTGTAAAAAGTCCCCTCATATATGATAAAAATATTATGTCATAATTTAATGATCTTTTCCATGTATCTAGAAAGAAAGAGGTACTATCTATAACTAAATGTAATGATTATTCTAAATTTGTTTCTAAAAAAAATATAAATATTAAATAAAAATTCTATAAAAATATGGATTAGGAGAAATAGAGATTATCCTACCACCATGTATATGGTGGAGAGAAAAAGATTTATAAGTGTTGGTTCCCCACGTGAAGCCAAACCAATGATGAAGAAGGCCCAAAAAATGTATACTTCTGAATATGAAAAATCCGAATAGCATTTACAAAAGAAGAAAATCAAACGGTCTGTTGGGAAATGATGGTGGTTAAATTTATTTGGGAAATTTTCATTGGATTGTTGGTACAATAATATAAATACTAAATCAACATGTAAGCCTATATAAAAGGGGATAAAGGTAGAGAATATGAAACAACCATAAATTAAGAAAAATATGTCAATATCAACCAAATTTGAGAATTTTATAGATATATGTGGTGTTTTCAATTAAGGTGGTCACTAAATTTATTAATATTCTATACAACATGTATCTAATAAACATGGGAATAGAGGACTATAATAGTTTGTGATGAAGAAAGAATTTTCATTAGTGAGTAGAAATCAAAAGAAAGTATGAAAAAAAAATTCACCCATGTAATTTCATAAGAATAACTCCTTTACAACAAGTCGAGTGAAATTCATATTAAAAGAAAGTCCAATAGGACCAAGATGATTATAACAAAAAGAGTGAATGGTGTGAATAATATAAATCATGAGTTTCTATCTAGAGAACCCAAACAAGCATTCAAAATTCCTAAAGAAAAGTTATTTGTTTTTCCAGAAACATTGGAAAAGGCAAGGAAGTTGAAAGTATCCCAATAAAAAAACACTAAAATAAATAATTAGATTCCAAATAAAAAATTGGAATTTAATGAGAGGTTTTCAAAAAATGAAAAACAATGTTTTGAAGATTTTTTTCAAAAAACCCAACTCCAGTAACCTAAATATTATGTCAAACATTTTATATTGGTATAGATATAAGAGATCTCACCATATAAGATAGATTAGATTTTTAGTCTTGGTAAAATAGATAGATACATGATTACCATATTTTATTGGAATTAAAAAATAGAAACATAACAAAATAAATATTTTTCATCCTTTAAACTCGTTCAATGTTTTATTCTACTGACCTAGGGAATGTAAAAAATATAAGGGTGATCTCAAATTATCATAAAGTTTAATATATAGTGGAAAAAATTATTAATAAATAAGGTGTAATCAATATGGTTGGGAAAATAATTGGAAACACATGGCATTTAATTAAGGAATTGAACACAAAATGAATCCATGGATTATATCACTATAATAATATAATAGATAATAATAACTAAATTATCAATGAAGTAAATACATACTATTGGACTCCATGATCTCAGAAACTATGATATATCTACCATCAAGACCTTCCACCAAGATAGTTTAAAATTATTAGTAAGAACCCACTTAATTGGGCCAACTAATTTGTATCATGATACCTATCAGATAATGACACCAATTTTTCCCTTTATTATTTTGGAATATTATATAGATTACTTACAAAGAAAAAACGCTAATATGGTGTGAGATTATATGGCCCGATGTTCCCAAAATTAAAATTTTAAATATATTAAATATATAAAATATTATGTGTGCATAATTTTCCTAAAAATGTGGAATAAATTATAAATGGAGGTTTATATTAGAAATTTGTTTCCATCATTGAGTTTATATCATGAGTTTTACCCTAAGCATGACAACAATTTGGAGTGTGTTAGACGCTTGGGTTGGGTGTAGTAGTGGGTGAAAATTTAAAAAAATAAATTGACTAAAAATGATTTTTAATTAAATTTTCCATAACCTATTTTTTTCTATAAAAATATAATAATGGCGAAATAATCGGGTTAGCTATATATCCCTAGAGCTATTGGATATATTTTTGGATGATCAATCTTAAGAAAATGATATCAGATTGTGGATCATCGATCAGTGTGCAATGAGATATGAGGATCTCTCCAACGTCAATGAAACGAGCTCGTTACTCATTAGTGGTCAGTCCATATCTTGGTGGACATTTTATTTTGTGAATTTATCCCAATTTTATCATACTATAGGTAATAAAAATCAATCCATTATTGGATTAGTTCACAATTTGATCATATTGTAAGTGGATGTTTAAATGTGGGGAATTTGGGAGAATTGTTTATTTTTTATCGACATCCATTCATCATTCTAATGGAAATTGATCATGGATAACCCTAAAATGGCTAGGGTTTTTTATTTTTTTCATGTTTCTTGGTTTTCTTCCACCATTATTCTTTCTTTCATCACCGGTATTCATTTTTACTGGTGGTTCAACAAAATACTCGATACTCATTCATTTTTCACGCATTTCTTAGCGCAATAGATTGATATCATAGATGCATGTTCAGATTTATGATAGGACTGATCTGAAATGATGAATTTGATGGATTGAGTATGGATTTGACACCCCAAATTCATGTGGGCCACTAAAAGATGACGGGTACCAATGTCAATCATATTCTCATGCATTTTTGTGGCTGAATTACGGTGAGTGGTGACAACAAGGTCCTATAAAAGATAATCCATGATATCTAGGAATGATCAATGGTATAATAATAGGTGATAGTGATGCATGAAAATGAGCTTTATCCCAGCTGGTGAGGACGCCTTAAGTTCATCAAAGTGACCCCAGATAAAATCCTGGAAGAGGCATAATTTCTGGGGTACTTTAGCAAGACTATAGTAGTACTATAGTGGGAACAATATAAGGTATTATTTTTCACTATAGTAGCTAGGGATATTCCACTGTTTGGGCCTTCAGGCCACCGATTTTATCTCTGAGTCCTTTAATGCCTTCAGGACACCGAGGAATTTGGGTCAGTATGGGCTTCAGGCCACCTCAAGGCCTTCAGGACATCTTATGGCCTTTGGGCCACCTTTTGTAAAGATGAAAACCAGAAAACCTACAAAGAACATGATCTAGAAGGAGGATGATAAAGGATATTTCACCATAGTAAAAGCTAAACTGATTTCAAGAATGAGATGGTATGTCACTTGCGATCGGGACAAGCTTGTGTATGCACGAGAAAGTGTAACTGAATATCCATGTGAATATGGAGAGCTGATTTCATGATGAAGATGTTGTGGAGGAGGAGTTCCAAGTAGTTAGTCTGGGTTGTATGTAATTTTTGAATCCTATAGGCAATAAATTCCTCTAAGACCTATGGGCATGTAATGCTTATGCCTACAAGCTTGTAAGGGTTCAACCTCACCCCATGAAAGGTGGATGATCAAATATCAATAAAAAATGAAGGCCTTTGGGCCATTGGAGGATAGTGATGCATCATACATGGGGGAATAACCACCAAGTTATATTAAATCCCACATCATAGGATGTGTATTCTAGAGTTACATATTGTGTGGGACCCCTTGATGTTGGGATAGGGTTTCCACAAGTAAATAAATATCACACTGTGTGTGACCCATAATTGGTGGATCATATTTTACCTCATACGGTTGACATAAATGGCCAAGAGTACATGGTCTTCAACACATTATGTTCTTGAATATGGTAACATACTATGATACTTTGGTAGGACTATGTTCTGACAGGACATGCATTTTAATTCTAGAACACACTGTGTACTCCTTTAAAGATGGCTTAGAGACCCTTTCCTCTTCATCTTGGAAAAGTTTTGTGAAGGAATGTTCCTCGATCCTTTCCATAATGGTTTAATATAGATTTCCACCCTATTCATAGAATGGTGATCCCATCTAAGGAAATAATATCTTGATTAGAGTTGTGGGAATTATTATACAAGTCCCAAAGTGTGATCCTCTATCATCATTATTTCCCTTGGTGGATTTATTTGTATATTCATAACTGAAAATTCATGAGTATTCATCCCCTACTTAGTAGGTTAATCATGATTGGGTTATTGGTATACCACCTATCCTTGGGAGTGATCCCCATCTATGTATTAATCTCTTCAATATTCCTGTATGTATTTCCTATGGAGAGACTCGACAATCATGATATCTCAAATGGATTCCATCAATTCTATCTGACTCATGGAGTGTGTTCTCCCAAATGAGTGATATGTGGATCCTTCGAGTAGGAATCCTAGGATGACATTAAGATTTTGAATTTACCTTGAGACTGTGTGTCTATGTAGAGTATATCTAGATATTCATCTTATATGTTCTACGAACATATACCTATAAGGAGTTGACTATTATTCTTGATGTTATATTCTTAGTGATTTGGAGGTATCATACTAGGTATTTTTATAAACACCCTTGAATGGGATTTTCCCACACGTGTCATGTCTTATAAAGATGAATGACCATTTGATGGAGTCGTACAGGAACTGAGACTACTTAGATCGTAATGATATGGAAAAACCTAGATGCATTCCAATGATTTCATAGAAAATAGTCCTCATTCACTTTATAGGTTGGAATTGTTTTCATTTTCATTATGGTGGTCTTTTATTTGGACCATTTTCATTATAGAACTTATTTCCATACTCCGATGGTGGGATTTTATATTTATGCATGCATGGTTATTAGTTTTTTTAGAATTTATCATTGTATGGTCTTGAAGATGTGTGTTTGTGTACAGTTACATTAGGCTAAGGCCTCTCATGCGTGTGATATGCCTATATAGTGGTGGTCACTATCCTCTTGCCTATTGGAGATGGGATTGGGTTAGTCTTGGCATTGTAGCCATTAGGATGGTTCCTAAAATAGTGGTTTCAGAGCAGTATATTATACCCTAGGACCAGATTCTATGTGATTGGTTTGGGGAAAATGTGTTATGTGTTTCAAGATCATCATTCAGTCTAGATACTCTAATTTTGGTGCGGGGGTTTATGTATCCGACATCAGTACTCTAATCACCTGCCTTTTGAATTGGTACATGTGGGAATAGGTTGTAGGGAAAACATTGGTACAAGCATCATATAGGAAGGAGTTGTGGATTCCCTATCCTTCTTGATTCATCTCTCTAGATATACTCTTTGATAGTGTTACATCTTAATTGTTTTAGGATTCTTCCACAATATTTTCATGATAAGATTCAGCATCAGGAAAATCAAGATGATCCCCTCAGTTGTAAAGATTTGATATAAGGACCTTTTAAAGAGGTTTTAACTTCATGTGGTGCACCATTAGTACTTCCACCTATCAAAAAATAGATGGTACCACTAGTACCAGGAAATAAGGTGTAGGATGAGAGCACATCATGAGTTTCAATGATAGAGACCCCTGAAGTTCCTAGGGGATCATAACCCATAGGTGTTTTAGGACTATCTTGAAGTAGTGACGTGGTTTTTTCATATTCTCAGGACACCTTCATACTAGATGGCATTTTTGGAATATTGCCTTCTATATAGCTCTATAGGATAATGGTGGGGATTAGTGACCTAATTGTATGATGAGGTAACCCTTGCATGGTCCGAGTTTCAAAACCTCTTTAGAGAGGAGCTACCTCCAACTATTTTGAGGGACGTGTCTATCTAGGAGCTTATACAGTTTCAACATGCCAGTACGATCGTGTATGAGTATTCATTGTGGTTTACAAACCTCTTTCAATACTCGATAGATATGATATGTTATTAGTTGGTTCTCTCTTGAACCATCAAGAGAGGAATACATAGAGACATCTGATCCAAAAAAAATACCTATATGAATTCATATATATGTTGGGGTGATAGAGTGTGCTTCAGTGGTCAAGGGTTTCCTTGCTGAGTAGGTGAAAATAATTAGCACTAGTAGTGGGAACAAAGGAGTTGAGTATTCGACAAAAAGTAGTTGACGTCAACTCAGGAACCTATACATGTGAGATGTTTTAGGCAGTAATCCCAGGATAGAGGTTATATGAGTGAAGACTCACAATATATATATTTTCAACTAAGGGAGAGGTAGTGCTACTCTTTTGAAAGTAGGGGATACCTCACATAAGATTGTCTGACTCACCAAATAGATGATAGAGACGTAGTTGATGGTCCACCTAGGCAGAGTCAATAGTAGGATAAGAATGTTCTATAGTGAAGTGGATGTGGTAAAGGATTTGTGCTAGTAGCTAGAGTTGGTAGATATTTTGACTTGTTTCCACCACAAACCCCAGGTGATCCTCTCTAGGCTCAGGGAGAAGGTGGTCAGGGGCAAGGGAGTCTTCAATTGGTTGAGGATTATGATCCATAGGCTATAGGGATGAAATGAGGTCCAATCTGTGTCTTTTCTACATTAGCTGTATTATTTATAGACACATGTGTGGTTAAATCCTGTATTTCCTCTTATTTTGTTCAATACATAGAGATTTTGATTAAGCCCTTGGGTTGACCGTTGCTCTTAGATACTCTTACTAGAGGTGATTCAGTTATCACACACCTATGTTGATGGTTTGACCTAACTCTTGGATGTGAGAGTTTATTTTTGGATCTATTTGAAGTAGTTACGAGGCATTATGATTTCATCTTATGTATCGAGTGGTTATTCATATTTCATGCCTATATAGAATATTTCAGGAGGAGGATGTAGTTTGAATGTAGTGAATGTAACAATGTTTTTATTTTTATGTGAAAAGGAAACTTAGGTAGAGTAGAATATAGTTATTATTAGGAGGGTACATCTGATTACTCATCATTTGGATAGAATAACCCTGGGTGTCATGGATTCTATGATTTTTGTATTTTCCTACAATTATGGTGGAGTATGAGGATGTCTTTCTTAGGGACGTTTCAATATTACCTCTCTACTGAGATATAGACTTAGACATTTATCTACACATCTGTATGACCCTAATATCTGTTCTAGAATATCGTATGGCACCCTCAGAGCTTCGTGAGATGAGGTTTCTATTAGATTAGTTTCAAAGGAAAGGATTTGTTAGACCCAGTTTCTCAACTTGGGTAGCCATAATGTGGTTCTCCAAGAAATAGAATGAGATCTTGAGGTTTTATGTGGGTTTTCATCACCTAAAATTGGTGACCGTAAGAAATAATTATACACTATCAAGGACTTATGACCTATTTGATTAGTTTAATGGGGTATGATGGTTCTCAAAGATTGACCTCAAATCAAGCTACCGCCAGTTGTGAGTACGACACAAGGATATACTGAAGATAGATTTCTGGTATCGTTAAAGTCAATATGTGTAATTGGTGATGCCCTTCAGAATGAATAACACCACAAAAATATTCATGGGACTCATGAACTTGACCTTTCATCATTTCTTAAATTATTTTGTAGTAGTCTTCATCAATGATATCTCAGTGTAATCAATGTCTGAGGAGGAGAATGTGAGACACTTGAGGATAGTTCTATAAATACTATTAGAGTGAATGATTTAGGGAAATCTCTTGAAGTTTTCATTATAGAATCATGTAGTCAACTATCTAGGACATGTTATCTCAATAAATGGTGTGACAGTGGACCCATAAAAGTTCAAGGTAGTGTGTACTTTGGATGTACCCAAGAATATGATGGAGGTACAGAACGTCTTTGGGTTGTAATGATACTATAAAAGATTCATACATGCTTTCTCTTGGATATCAAATCCATTGATAACTTTTATTGAAAAGGGAAACCCATTCTTGTGGATAGATAGGTGTTTTCGGGATTTCTAGGAGTTGAGGTAGAGAGTAATGAGCACCCACATATTGATATTTTCAGACGAGGTTGTCGAGTATGTGGTGTTCTATGATATAGTAGGGATCAGGCCATGTTTTTTCTAATACAGAGGAAAAAAGTGACTACCTATAGTTCAAAACAGTTGAGACAACATGAGTATAACTATGTTGCCCACAATCTTGAGTTATTAGTGGTAGTATTTTCACAAAATATGTGGTAAAAATAGATGATCGCCAAGTTGTTTGTCATCTATTTTGACAAAAATGAGTCTCAAGTATATATTTTCTCACAAGGATATTAACATGAGAAAGAGTAAATGGATAGTGTTCTTCTAGGATTATGAGTTTTATATTCCGTATACTTCTAGAAAGGAGAACATGGTAGCAGATTACCTGAGTAGTAAATCATGTTCACAGATGCTGGGTGAGGCATCCGAGAAACTAGACTTATTACAATTATACTATATGGATGGGGATGGACTTACAAACCTCTAGGTGATGGTTTTTAAACCTACTCTTATATAGTGATTCATGGAGGCATGACATAGGGATACTAACTGTGAGACCCTACATACACATATATCCCATGTACATGCTCGTGATTGATTTTATAAAGGTGGGGTGCATGCCATTATTTTTATAGGATACGTGATGGTATCCATGATATTGAAAGAGGGGATTATAATGGAGTTTTATACATCTCTCTCGGTGGTACATCCAGGAGTGGAAAGTATGTACCATGACCTATGATGCTAGTTTTGGTGGTCATGGATGAAGATGAGATTTTCAGTGTTTGTCTCTCAATGCCTTACTTTTTAGCAAGTGAAGGATGAGAACTAGGGTCTAGCATGTTTAGATTAAATCATTAAGGTTCCATAGTGTAAGTGTAATGGGACATCCATGGACTTTGTTATGGGTTTAAATTTTACATCTAGGACACATCATTCCATCTAGGTGATCATAGAGAAACTCATCAATTCATACCACTAACTAGCCATCTGAGAGTAGAGTTCAGTAGCAATATTGAGATGAATATACATGAAAGAGATAGTTTAACTATATGGAGTTCCCTTTATTATTGTTTCTAAAAATGATTTTCTCTTTACATATCAGTTATTGAAGAGATTATAGTAGGATTTTGGGATTCAGTTGTGTTTGAACACAACATTTCACCCCCAAATTGATGGCTAGACTGAGCAGACCTTTCCAATCTTGGAGGAAATGTTTCAGACATGAATGTTACACTTTTTCCATAGTTGTGAGGATCAACTGCCATTGGTGTAGTTTTTATACAACATATACCATTCCATTATTAATATGACAACATTAAAGGATTTTTATGGGAGAACCTTTAGGTAAAAACTATATTGGACTGACCAAAAAGAGTTATCACTAAGGGGACCAGAATCGATGAAATCCACAATAGAAAAGGTAAAAATCATCCAATTGTGGTTGAGGACTACAAAGATCTATCAAAATTCATATGCAGATTTAAAATGGAGGACTTTGGGGTTTGAGGAGGGAGTCTATGTGTTTTTGAGGTTCTCACCCCGATGTAGGTTATGAGGATTTGGTCAGGGTGTCAAGATATCTATGATATTCATTATGCCTTTCCAAATATTAGTGGTGTAACACTTAGATCTACCACCTTATTTTGACCGGATACATGACGTTTTCCACATGTATTACCCGAGGAGGAATGTGCATGACCCATTGCATTTCATTGACTGTGGTGAGTTAGAAATCAAAGATGAAGATACCTTTTCTAAGAAACCATTAGAGATTAAGGAATAAAAAAATATGATCTTATATGGATGATAAATTACTGTGGTACATGTTTTATGGCATTATGATAATCTTTAGAAGAGGAATTGGGAGTGAGAGACCGAGATGCATGCTCAATACCCACATATCTTTTTGTAGTATTCTGTTTAGCTTCCCAAGATTTAAATACATAAGGTGGGGAGAAGGTAAGAACTCTGATTTTTTCATGTATTGTTTTGAAATATTATATGGATTATTTACCGAGCTTGGCACTGAGATAACATGAGATTATGGGGCTCGGTGTGCCTATAATTAATTTTTGATATATATTAAATTTAAATACAACATAGTTTTCTTGAAAATGTGGAATAAAATCTAGAAAAGGGTTAAAATAAGAAATTTCAGGTCCCTTTTGAGTTTAGAGAATTATTTTTATCTTAGGTATTAAATAACCATGGAGAGCATCAGATGCTCAGGTTGGGTGCAGCCATGGGAAAAGTTTAAAACATTAATTAATAAAAAAATTTATTTAATTAAAATGTTTATGAAATATTTTTCCCTAAAAATATATGGATATGAAGAAATACTAGGGTTATTTATATAACCCTAGGTATATTGGTGATAGATTTATAAGTTCAATATCTAGAAAACGACATCAGATCGTGGATAGTCGGTCATTGTGAAACGAGATTCGAGGATCTCACCAAACCAAACGATGAAGGATCTTTCTTCATCATAAATAAATCTAAATCAATGTAATAAATTTTATTTTGATTTTTTATCCCTTTTTTCATATAATAATATGAAAAAAAATCAATCTATTAATGGATTGGTTTGTGGTTTGATCATATTGTTGGTGTTAGTTTACTTGTGGGGAATTTTGGAGAATTATTTATTTGTTATTTATTATAGTGGAAAAATTAAGGAAGACCTAAAAACATCCCATGTTCATTCCTATTTTTCATGTTTCATGGTTTTCTCACACCTTTCTTCAATTGTTCATCGCTCGTATTCATTTTAACTAGTGTTTGGAAAAAATGCCAGATAATCAATCATGGTCTACCTATTTGTTGGAACATCAGATTGAGATAACATATTTGGGTTTAGATAAATGAAATGATAAAGCTATAATGATGATGATGACAGATTGAGGAAAGATTTGAAACCCCTAGTTCGAGTGGGTTGTGCAATGGCGACGAGAACCAATGGTGAATTTTTCCCATGCATTTGGGCGGATAGATTCTTATAAAAAGTGATGAAAAGGTCTAATTGGATGAGATATATGATCTCCGAGTGAGATGGGTAGTGGAATATGAGGCGAAAATAGTATGGAATATGAGGAGGAATAACACATGAGATATATGAAAGCCTGTATCACACAGTGTGTATTTCAGAGTTACACACCATGTGGGACCCCATGGGGAGGTGCTTGGGTTTCCATTAGACGATAAATATCACAAAGCATGGGACATCTATCACATTGTTTTTGAACCTTACTTGGTGGATCGATAGTTACCTCATAGTTTACATGTATAGGACCAAAATTACATGTGATTGAACACACTGTGTACTCAAACACGAACATAGAAACAAGAATCGGTTGTGATACATGGGTAGTAACCAATGTAGAAGGGACAAATTGTATACTACCAATAAACATGGTTTACTCCGTTAATGACGGAATTGAGATCTTATCCTCTTCATATTGGACAAGTTTCATTAGGGTACATTCGCTTAATCCTTTTTCGAGGGTTCAGTATGGAATCTCATCCTATTAATATGATGGTGATCCATTACGAGGAACTATATTCTTGATTAGAGATATGGGAATCCCTCAATCAGGGCCAGGTGGAGATCATTTATCATCATCATTTCCCTTGGTGGGGATCATAGTATCATTGTTACCAAAAGAATGTGAGAATTGATCCCCTTCATAGAAGGTTAATCTAGATTGGGTTATTGGTATGCCCCATGGCCTTGGGTGTGATCCGCTTCAATATATTATTCTCTTCAGACTTCTAGAATATACTTCATATGGTGAGAAACAACAGGAACTTCATATTTTATGGACCCCATTAGTGATACCTGACACATGAAATGTGTCCTCTCATATGGGTTCTTTATTGAACCTTTTTGCAAGAATCATACGATGGAATTACTATTTTGAATTTACCTTGATAATATGTGTATATATTGATTATATCTAGATATTCAAGTTAATGTGTGTTGTAGATATATCAATATGATGTGATGACTATTATTCCTGATGTTATATGCATAGTGATTTCAAGGTGTCTTATTGGGTATTATTATACTCACCCCAACATGGGATTTTCCCACACGTGTAATGTCTTATGAAAATTACCAACCATTTGATGATGTCTTAGAGAGGATAAGATTGGGTAGGGATTAGTGAGCTAGAATGACCATAGCGTGTTACTGCAATTTCATTGACATTAGGCCTCAATAATGTTTCAGGTTGGACTTATTTTTAGTTTATATATGGTGGGATTATATTTGGACCTTTTTCTTTTCAGTACAAGTTATGGTACTCCGATGGTGGGATTTTATATATAAGCATGCATGGTTATCATTTTTTTCAATTTTAACATTGTATGGGTTTATAGATGAATGAGTGCAAATAAGTACATTATGCTAAGGCCTCTCATGTGTGTGATATGCCTACCCGATGTTGGTATCCATCCCCTAGACTATTGGAGGCGTGCTTGGGGTATTCGCGACATGGGCCCTATTGGGATAGGTCCTGACATGTCGACACACTAAGGGGATATATAATTCTAGGAACCTCCCTTCACTACACATCTAATGCATTATTCATATATCTAAGGATCAATTTATCTCAATAAATATATTCCATATCAATAAATTTATGTATGGGGTAAATAATACAGATAATTAATAATTCCCCACTCAATAAAATAACTTTCAAATATAACACTATATGTATAAATGTTAATTGATTTCAACAATAATTATTTCTATGATATAGATAATTTGGACAAGGTAAATTTAATTCCCAAGGATCACATGAAATTTAATTTTTCAAATTAATGATAATGTCCACAAAATTAATTAAGATATGAGATATTAAATTCAAAAAAGTAGAATTTTTTATAAAATTAATTATTTAAAAGAATGGATGAAAAATAGAAATAAAATATTTAAAATAATTTTTTATTTAGTATTTTTTTGAACCACTGAAAAATTATATATCAAGCTAAATGGTGTAAAATGATTACGAGAGAGAAAATGTTTGTTAACACCATAAAAGTTAAAAACATTCCTTTTGACTTTTGGTAAAGAAAGTTGAAAAAGAACCATTTCAAGAAAAAATTATAAAGATTAATTTAATAATATATAATAGTGAAAGGATAGTTTAAAATATCCTTTATAAATTATTTTAGTAAATAATATTATTTTCGGAATTTTTTTTGAAAATTATGTATATGAAAGAAAAATATTCCGGATCAAAAAGACTAATTAGATCAAGTTTTTTTAACACATATCTCATAAAATAGTAGTATGAATTGAAACATTAATCATAATTAATAAATTTAGATTCATGTCAAATAATTCAAATTGAATTTATATAAACCACATAAAAATAAATTGGTGCATATTATTAAATATGTCTCAATAGAGTGGAAATTTAGATGAGATCTCTTACCTCACATTCATATTGATTAGTAAGTTCTTTAAACTACTATATAATAAATTCAAATTTTTTATAATTAAATAAGAGAAAAATTTTCATATCTATAATATTATATAGGATCCATTTATAATATTTTCTCACACTTTTGTTAATAATATTTTATTATTATCAATATTTGAGTTGTTAATTGATTTTTTTTCAAGTATGTTTTGATTTGAAAATCTTAAACCATTCATATTAATCATGTTTGAATCTTGTAAATTATATTATTATATATTTAAATATCATATATATTTAATATATAGATATTTATATTTATCCGTAAAATAGATATATTGAAAAATGAATTACATTTTTTATGGAGACGGCAAGCCGTAAGTACGCATGATCGCTATTTTTACTTTTCAACAGATAGAAAAAAAATAATGATGGATAATAATTAATCATTAAAAAATATTTTTTATGTCATATAGATAATATATATTCATTAAATTTATCCTTATTACCATACTTGTAAATCATAAATGAAAAATGGATCATATCACTTCATAGAGGTGATACTCCACACATACACATGATCAACATTACCATTTTTAAATAGATTTGAAGGTAAAAAGATATATATGATATTATAGTTCCATAATCACATTTATGTCCGAAATATCTTATAAACTCGTATTTCATCTTTATATCCATCCAATTAAAGTGGTGATGAAGAACTAATTACTCTACTACGTTGAGACGGTAAGTCTTATATATTAAAAAGTGATATTTTTTTTATTTTTATAGGATTTAAAAGAGATTAAATATGGTTGTAAAATAATAATAATATCATATTGGTATATTTGTTTTATTTTATTTATTATTTTAGGATGGGTTAAACATATTAATATGATTTAAATGAATAAATAAACCCGAGAGAGTTAGTAAATATGATTGCCTCTTATTTGGTAGAATTCTACTAGATATCTTCTTAAGAAACCTTAAGTTGGTATTTTGGAAGTTAAATATCCTATAGAACTTGAATAAATATGTTTATAAGAGGAATAATGTTGTTTTGGTAGATATAAATGGCTCAAAGTTCTATAAAGATTATAAAGAAGAGGCATCATTTTATAATTGAGGGGAGGGATATTCTTAGAATTTATTAAATTATTAAATTATTGTAAATTATTTTTAATATAAAAATGGATCAAAATTGATTAAATTTGAAGATAAGATGATGATATTTCATAATAATATCATAAAATAAAATTTATATAAGTGTGGATAATATTTTTACCCTTATATTTTCAATTTAACATTTCATTAAGCCTTTTGAGAATTACTACAATATGAAAGTTATCTACCCTTTTAGGGTTAATAATGTTCTAATAAAATGAGAAACAACCCATAAATGGATCATGGTTGATGTATAAATCCATATTTCATTCCCTTTTTTGTATATAATATTTTTATTAGTTTTATATCATTTAATGACATATTATTTATTATAAAATATCATTAATGTTAAATTTGGAACTATTTATTTAATTTGAATTTTAAAACATCGAGACATAATGTAATTCCAATACAATAAATAAAAAGTGTTTACTATATGATGTTTATTTATAAAAATAATGGAATAAAAAAACTCAGTGAAATAATATTAATTTTAGAGTTTTCAAAATCACTTTATGGATTTCTTTTACTAATCGCATAAGAACTATGTCAGTGTTACAAAAGCATTTAAAGAAATAGTTTATTTACTAAGAATTAAAAATAAATTAACCAGATGAAAAAATGATTTATATTTAAAATTACTATTTATTACAAAACATATCCTCTATTTATCCATATGTCAAAATTTTAAAGATAATAAAACAAAGAGAATATAATTTTTTACTATTCATTATATAAAATAATATAAAGGGTGGAAATCTTGAAAAAAGGGATAAAAAGACATATATTATACTTTTTTGTGATTATGGATGATATATAATCATCCGATAAAATTAATCCATGTATTACGGTCAATCATCAGTCCTTATCATTTTATTTTGATCCTAAATTACTCAATTTACACTTTACCATGTTAAGAAAATTATTAAAGTTATTATTTATAATTTACAAAAATAAAAGGGGCCAATTTACTAAATTTATAAATCATGATTCCAAATATGGAATAAATTTTTATAGATTAAATTAATATAATTTCAGAAATTAATTTTAATATATATGTGTAAAATACATTAAAAAACAATATTTAGAAGAAAAAAAATGTTTTAAGCTTAAAATTTTATTTATAAAATAATTAGGTATAATGGTTATTAAAATGATGGTAATTAGATTATATAAAATTAGATAATACTAACATTTATTTGATATCAAATTAAAATAATAATGATACTTTTTAATGAAAATAAAATGACAGTTTTTCAAAAATCATTATTTATCAATATTCACTAAAAAAATATTATTTTACAAAATATTAAAAAAACTCACCTGATATAATTTTATTATTCTAATTTCAAAAATTAAGATCATTTTATAAAATAAAATTTTTAAAAGTACAAAAATTAATTATATTATTTTCTCACAAAAAGTAATAAAAATAATTTTTGGAGAAAACAAACAAAATGACATTACTAAAAAAAATTGAGTGTTTTTTTCTTAAGCATTTATCGATGATTTTTTATAAAGGATATACTTTATATATATTTTATAATTTGGTTAATAACATTCATACCTTTCAATTCAATGTCATGGTTATAACAATCATATAATTATATTTTTTGGTTCTTTTAGGATTGATGTTGTGTGTTGTATTTTCTATCGAACATAATATTATTTTAAAATCATAGGGTCTTATATTATTCCCCAACCACTTCAATAAATGAATCCTGAAAATTTAAAATTGTTCTTAGTAATCAAATTTTTTACTTTTGAAAATATTTTTGTTGAAAACTCTCATCAAAAAAAGGGTTAATAAAACTTCCTCTTAAAAAGTGGGTATGGTAAGTATGAAAGACACTACAAAAATAAGTTTTCAAATAGGATAATATATGTGAGAAGTTAAAAATAAGGACATGGAAGAGAAAAATAAAGACCAAGCACTATTTTAGAGTGATTGAAAAC
This sequence comes from Viscum album, assembly GCA_963277665.1. NCBI lineage: Eukaryota > Viridiplantae > Streptophyta > Magnoliopsida > Santalales > Viscaceae > Viscum > Viscum album. The sequence goes on from OY728132.1 coordinate 785,442,780, forward strand.
ATGCATTGTAGAATGTTAATGACAAAAAAACTATAAATCAATAATGGGTGAAGAGACAATAAATTCATTTTAAATGGTCATAATAGTATAACATTTTGGTTTCAAGGTCCTTTTCCTAGAGTTAAGTGATTAATTTACCATCAAGATAGAGAACCCCAGAAAATACACTTGATATATTTCTATTTTATTAGAACAATTCATCCTTTTCTTTGATTAAATCAATTTTCACATCATCTCTTAAACTAATGGGTTTTTTATGCCTCAAGCACTAAAATTAACTATTTACAGATTTTAAGATCTATAAAAGATTAAAAAGTAATTCCTTAGGTATTAAGATATTTTCCAAAACCAAATTGGTTTTTATAAGTAATAAAAATATTTATAAACTCAACAATAATACCCAAATCTAAACATAATCTTTTTCCATAAATGGTTAACGTTAAGAACCATCCAAAACATATCTAACGAAATTAAAAATACAAAAAATTAGAAAGTTAGTCACTAATTCAACATAATTTAAATCCCCAAAACAACATGAAGTATCTTTTAATTATCACATACCAAATATGTGAATACCTTGGTCTTATATTCTCTTAAAACATAGTAATATACTAAACTACCATAAAAACTGAACAAAAAAATACGTGATTGCAAAAATTAACTCATTCCTCTTTCCTTAAATAAAGTCACATATTATCATCTATATTCTATAAATCCAAAAAGGTAATAAAATCCATAATAATTTAATTTTTCAAAAAAGCACTAATAATTTTCAAGGTAAACAATGCTACCACTTTTTCACCATTAGTTTCAAAATTATATTTATCATAACAAAACATTTTTAAGTCTACATCAGATATAAATTAGGGTTTTTATTTCCCTTATCAAAAATATCACATTACTATTAAATCACATTTATTGTTTATTTATAATATTCAATAGATACATTCAAATCCTTAAATAAAAACTACTTTGGTATAATAATTATATTATTAGTGATTCTTATTACCGTGGAATTATTAACATAATACTTCTTAAACATAATTAAAAAATCCAAATACGCAAAGTCTTTAAGAATTTCACTTTAGTTGTATTAATAAAATAAGATTGAACTTGATCCCTTATATTATTCTGAGGTATATTCCCTTGATTTATGAGAACTAATTTTTGTAGTTATATATCTCTTTATAAATAAAACAATAGACATTTAAGTTTTATTTCTTACAATTTCATTCCCATGATATCTGGTCTTTCTCTCCATAATTAAATAAAACTCTCATTCCCTTCAAGTAAGTACCAGGGTGTTTCTTTAAATATTTATCACATGTGGGAAAATCAATCTTTTCCTTCATGAACTTATCCATTATTTGTTCTACATTCTTTTTCCTCTATTTATTTCCTTCAATTCCATAATACATGGATAAATAATTCTCTATCTTGATAGCACATTATATTATATAATTATATGATGATAATTTTTGGGATACAAGTTCCATTTGAAGGATTCGATTAAACCCATAAAATAAACAACAAATATTTCTATTTATATTATGTATGTATTCTATAACTAATCTCTATAACCTTGTAAATATAGCTTCATACATAGAAAAATTTTCTTGTTCCTTTTGTCTGAGACTCAATAAGTGTCTATCAATATCCTCTCTTTGTTCATGAGGAAAATATTTTTCTCAGAAAAGTTCCATAAAATAATTCCACTCCATGTTTTTAATTTCTTCTTCATCCTCGGTGTTTTAAATTAATGACCACCATTGATCTGAATCTGCTATGTGAAAATAAACTACCATGACAACCTTCTCCCTTTCATTACTTCCAAATAGAGAAATATCTTTTCTAAGGAACTTATTCATTTGACATCTAAAAATGAATTAATGGTTCTATTTAATGATTAAGGTTTCTAGTGTATAAAGTGGGACTACATTATAAAACCAAATTTTATATCTAGAGGCTAATCCATACAAACCAAGTTATTTTTTATTCTATGAGTCAGCTACCCCAAAATAGTTATAGTTTTCTCTACTCCAGCTCCAGAATCATTATCTTTCCTTGAGGGAAATCCATATATGGATTATTTTCATTGATATTATATTCATTAATTTAATGAAGAACAATTTATGAATAATGGAATACATTATATTATATCATAACATTATTAACCATATTGTAAAATTTTAAAACTAGAGAAATACTTAATATATATTTAAAATTTATGCATAATTAATCTCTAAATCATAATCTCGGTTTCATTGGGAATATTATCAAATAATTTTATATGGTTACATTATCTATTCGATTTTTTCCTAAATATATTTCAAAATATTTCTACTAATGTTTTTCTGATACTAACTATAAAAACCATAGTAATGACAAATAATATGGTGGGCTATGATTACATGGGTTTGAGATCGAATGGATTTTTCCAAAAAATCATATCTAAAATTCAAAAAAAATCACGATCGCCCCACCTTGCATAATCCCATTGGTAATTCACTAGCTTTATTTCATTTTTAAAAAATATATCACTTATAAAAATTTAAATGTTTTATTTTTTATCATTCTCAATTTTAGTTGTTGGGAAAAGTATGGATCAACCATAGATGGAGTTTTAAGGGATGTGGTGGAGAATTTTTCAATGGTTTGATGGTGTCATGCAGCAACTCCAATGTGTTGGTGACCTATTTTGATGCAAAGTAGGTGAGTGATCCGCAAGGGGATATGAATGATGATGTCGTTAATTATGTGGTGATGCTAAAAGTTAGACCTGTAAATGAATGATGAACTCTAGGTAGTGACTAGATTTAGAGGAGGTGATTAGGGTTCTCATGAGGTCATTTCTTTTTTTTGTAATAAAAAAACAAAATTAAAAAATAACAATAATAAATTTACCCAAAAAATGTGATGATTAATATTACTATTTTAGAATTGTAACCATGTGCAAGGGAGATGAGTTCCATTTTTCGACAGGTGGGATGACACAAAATATGAATATATTTTATAATTAATATATAATTATTATAATCACATATTAAAACAATAAGTATATACCTATTTAAAATTCACATGTGAATAAATTGTGAATTAGATTGTCCATTAAAGAAACATATATTGTAAAAATAATAATTTTTTAAAATATGGCCCGCTGGTAAGCATGCCCCAGCGCATGCTCTACCAACCTTATCCCACACATGAGTGAGCCTAACCCTCATTGTCCCATACTGTTAATGTTCAAAATATTTTGGCCCACCCCGACCCACATCGACCCCATATCTATAAATATTCTAGGCAGCATTCTCTTTTTACATTACTAAATAACCCCAACTCCTATAACCCATAGATGGTGTCTAAATTATTACATTGACAAAGATATAAGGTCTATCACTATAAAGGATATATTGATTTATTATTCATGTTAAATTAGATAAATATATGATTCCCATATTATATTGAAATTATAAAATGTAAACATAAAAAAGTAAGTGTTTTCATCCTTAAAACTCATTCAAATATTTCTTCATCATAAACAGGGGTTGGAAACAAAATAATGGTGATCTCAAATTATCATTGATGGTTACATACAATAGAATCTTCTATGATTATGTAATTCATAATTTATATATAAAGTTAAATAACTCGAAACACATTCTATTCAATCAATAACATGAGCATGAAATAAACCCACATATAATATTAATACAATAACCTCATGGATAATAATAACTGAATTACCAAAGAAAAAATGAATACTATTGGGTTTCATGATCTCAAACATTATGATATCTATACTGTCAAGACCTTACACCAAAATAGTTTAAAACTATGGGTAAAGACCCATTTGATTTTGCTAAATGATTTATCTTATGCGACCAGTAAATGCATCAAAAGAAAATATAATGTTGGGCCCCACTTTTCACAGCATTTCTAATGAATTATTTATATATAAAATTATCAATTTAATTAATGAAAAATGCCCCTTATTGATAAATTTCTATATCGGGTAAATAATGAAGATTATCAATAATTCCCCAGTCAATCAAATAACTTTCAAAGTAAAACATCATCTGTAGAAACAATATATGTTTTAGAAAATAAACATATCCACAATACAAATAATATGAATATTTAAGGGAAATGTACTTTCCAATGATTATAAGAAATTTAATGTCTCAAAAGAAAGTTAATGTCTATTAGATCAATCAAGATATGATAGATAACCATAAAAAATGTATATTTTGTAGTAAAATAAATTCTTTTAAATAATAGATGAAAAATGTAAATTAAACATATAAAATATTTTTTCATTAAATATTTTTTTAAAAACATTGATTTTTTAGAAGCTAAAGGGTTTAAAATGGTTATGGTAGAGGGAAGGCCTGTTAACACTATATAAGTTAAAAAACCATTCCTTTTGACTTTATTAAATGAAATTAGAAAACAAACACTCTTGGAAAAGAATTCTGAAATATTCCCATAACTATATATAAAAATTAAAGTATAATTTAAAATATCTTGTATAAATTATTTCTATAAATATAATGACTTTCATAATGTTTTTTGAAAAATATGGACATTGAAGATAATTATGCTCGATCAAAAATTGGAATCAGATCAGTTTTTATTTTAAACATATATATTGAATGAGTAAATTGAATGGAAACTTTAATCATAATGAATAAATTTATATTCATGTTAAATATAAAAAATGTTAAGTATATAGACAACATAAAAATAAATAGGTTCATATTACAAAATATGTCTCATTGGAGTGGAAACTAATATCAAATCTCTTACCTCACATCTGACTTGAATCAACGGTTCTATAACCTTCTATATAATGAATTTAAATTTATTATACTTAAATAAGAAACAATATTAATATCTATAATATTATATATGATCCATTCAAAACATTTTAATAATATTTTATTATTATCATTATTTCGTGTGTAAGCTGCTCTTTTTTAAGTATGATTTGATTTATTAGTCTCAGTAATTGTATATTTATCATGGTTAATTCATATAAAAAAAATATTCACGATGTAAATATCACATATATTAATTATATATATATATATTAATACAAAATTTATAGAGATAAAAAAATAAATTACACTATTTATGGAGACGGCATGCAGTATGCATGCATGAATGATGCTTCCACTTTTCGACAGATAGAACAAAAGAATAAGGAATAATAATTAATCTTATAAAAATAATTATTTATTTTATATATATAATATATATTCATTAAATCTCTCCTTATTATAATCCATGTAAAGTGTAAATGAAAAATGGATCACATCCCATTGTGGAGGTTGTAGTCAACACACATACACACAAGAGACGTTATCATTTTTCAAAGGATTAGAAGGTAATAAATTATTTGATATTATAGTTATAGAGTCATATTTATAAAATAAATATTATATAAAATCATTTATTACATCTTTATAACCATTATATTAAATTGGTCATGAAAAACAAATTACACCTCTATGTGGATACGATAAGACAAACGTACACATGTGCGTTGTTTTCTCTTTTATTATGATTGAATAAAGATGGAATATGGTTTTCACATAACCATATTAAAATATAATTATTTTTATTATACTTTATTTATTATTTTATTATGGTTACAACACATTAAGATTAAGTATAAGAAAAAATAATATTAAAAGAGTTAGTAAAGATGATTACATCTTCTTCAATAGTAGTCCTTGAGATGACTTCTTTAATGAGATAATGTTGTTATTTTGGATGGTAAAAAACCTCTATAACTTTAATAAGGGTTTCCTTAAGAACAATTAGTAGTGTTTTGTAGAGCTACCTGACTCCATTTTTTGTAAAAATAGAGTGGAGATGTGTCATTTTATAATTGATGGGAGGGTCATTCTTATAATTTCTTAAACTATTATATTAATATAATTTTTTTGTGTTAAAATGTATAAATATATATATAATTAAATAAATTTAATATATGTAAAAATAATCTCGTAAAATAATAATTTTATAAGTTTGGATCACATTTTTACCCTTATATTTTTTATTTTATTCCTTTATTTACACTTTTTACAATTACTGTAATATTAAATATTTTTACCCTTTAGGGGTTAATAATGATTATATAAAATAATAAAAATACTCATAAATGAACCATGGTTGATTTGTAAAACCATATACCATTCATTGTTTTGAATATAATATTTTTTGAATTTTAAATTATATAATAGAAAATTAATTATTATAAATATCATTAATATCAATTTTAAAAGTATTCAATTATTTGGACTTCAAGAACTAAAAATAAATATAATTATAATAAAATTAATCAAAAACCTATTTAATATTTCATTTTTATTTATAAATTTCATGTAACAAAAAAACTAACTCAAATAAAATTATTTTTATTGTTTTCAAATTCACTTTATTGATTTTTTTACAACTTGCACAAGCACTATGTCAGTGTTTTCATAAGTATTTAAGGTGATTATTTATTAAATTAAAATTAAAAATAAATTACCATGGTGAAAATAAATTATATTTAAAATTAAAATTTATAACCGAACATGTCATCTATTTATCCTTGTGTCAAAAATATAAAGATAATAAAACAAAAAAATGATATTTTTTAATTTTCTTTATATAAAATAATATAAACGGTCAATATCATGGAAAATATAAATAATTACATATATTAAACTTTTTGATAATTATGGATGCAAATAATAATCCAATAACGTTATGGAAAGTGTTAGGGTTGTTCTTTTTTCCTTCTCATCTTATTTTTAACATTAATTAAAAAATTCAACCAGTACCATGGTAATTAAATTAATGATGTAACTATCATTATTTACATAAATAAAAATTTCCAATTTACCAAATTTGGACTACATGATTATAAATAGGGAATCTATTTTTCAATATTAAATTCATATAACTATATAAAATTACATTTAATATAAATTTGTAAAATTAAAATAAAAATTGGTTTTTGAAAAAAAAAATTTTAACCATGAAATATACCTATAAAAAAATATAATAATGATTCAAATGAATTTAATTATATCATATAAAAATTAATAATACTTATGTTATATTAATATCAAAATAAAATAATAATGATACATTTTAATGAAAATAAGATTATAGTTTTACAAAAAACTTTTATTTTTTACTATTCACTAAAATATAAATATTTTTAGAAAATACAAAAAGTTCCCCCTAATATAATATTAATATGATGATATAAAAAATAATTTTATTTTATTAAATAAATTTTATAAAATTGGTAAAAATAATGAAAATATTTTATCATAGAAATTAATAAAAATCATTTTTAAAGAAAACACATAAAAGAACTTTCCAAAAAAATTGAGTGTATATTTAATAAGAATTAATCAATTAATCATTATTGAGTATGTCCTTTATATATATTTTTTATTTTTTTATAATATTCATACCCTATAATTCAACGAGTATGTTAGAAAAATAATATAATAATATTTCATGGTTCCTATAATCATGTTGTTGTATGTTGTATACACTATCAAACATAGTGTTGTTTTAAAATCTTAGTTTGTTACATTTTTTTGAGAGAAGAATTAAAGTTGAAAACAATTCCAAATAATTTTTATCCAAATTTCAAAAATAAGATTAAGCCTTTAAGATAATGAATGTTGCATAAGGATATGAATATTATTTGATGGATAAAGGGAGAATGACTATCACAAACAATGAAAAGGAAGGTTTTATGAGTACCATGCCAACTCAATATAAATTATAATTACAATTATAATGTGCAACCATGAATAATGGAGTAAATTAAGCTACTTAGATAGTAAAATCATAACATTTATATTCAAATTTAGGAGAAAGGAAGTACTTATTATCCACTTAACATATGAATATTGTATTTAATTTATAGATTAGGGAATTGAAGGTGAATCATGATTTAATTTTTTGAAAAGGATGTTTGAAACTATAGATATGTGTGGAATAATAGTTTAAGACAACCCATTTATCTTTATTTCAAAAAACCTTCATTATGTGGTATAACATTAACAATAATTGGGATCTTTTAAGGTTTAGTGTCTTATTAATAGGTACATAATATATGAAAAACATAAAAATTAGACATGATTATAATCAACTTAATAGACTTGTTCATAGGTTTTTCTTGGGTTACTTTTATTATATATCATGTCATGGGGATGTAAATCAATGAAATGGGTGCACATAAATTCCATCAAGGGAATAAAAGAAAGAATTACTTAGCATGTGGGAAAGAGTCATATTGAAATAGAGTGATCATATGAAGATGATGAATACAATAATATAAATAAAATTAATCATAACATAAATTTTTTTCTATAATATTAAAAAAGAGGCATTCAGAAGCATATCAGTATAGTTTATCACCTGGGTGTTATAAATCATAATTACTAAGGTTGTTACCAACATATCATTAAACATGTTATCTATAGAGATTAATTATTTACCCAATGCATTTGAGTGATATCATGGAATACACTTTATGTGTATTAATTCATGTAAGCTATACTGATCATAATATATTGTTTCATAAATTCCATGTGGAGAATAAATAATGGGTTTCATATAAAATCATCGAGTACAAAAGTTATTAAAGACATGAACATTACATCATTTTTAACACAAACAAAAAACAATTTGGGTTTCATAAATTTAAATCAATAAATAAATAAATAAATTTTCCATCTAGATTAATCCCCACTAAATGTTAAGTTGTTTTTTTATTTAGAGTTTTGGAATTTCTCATGTAAAATAGGGGAATTCATGAAATAAATTTTGCAACATAGTGACATAAACCAAAATTAAAGGGAGGGAATAAAGAGAGGGAACAATGGAATAACATTTTTAAAATGATATTTTTGTAGTAAAATGATTAATAAAATTTTTTAAAAAATAATTTATTTCAATATTTAGAGATATAGTAAAAACATGCTACTTGGATGAAAATGAGAAGAGGGGAAATCACAAACCTTGAAGATTTTCTTCCTAATACTTGAGGGTGGTACCTCGAAACATTGATTTAAACTTGGAAGGACTATTAGGGAGGTAAAATGTCCATAAAATAATGTATTATAATTTTTTAGGGGAGATTAATGGCTAATTGGTGGTATTTATACTTACGTGGGGGGGGGGGGGGAGGGGGTTAAGGGATTAAATATTAGTTATTTTATTATATAAGCCAACCACTTATGGGTGAATTGAATTAAAACCAATTTTATAGATAATTAATGAGTGGTATAGTATTTTTGAACGTTTAAGGAAGTCCAATTCTGAACCATAACTTCCATACAACCTAATTATTTCACAAAAAAAATATTTTTTATCTTTAAATTCCAATTTTTGGTTCCAAAATGAAATGTAGAAAAGTATATATTAAAATATAAATTTTAAAAATTAATTTTTAAATTTATTAAATGATTTTTTTATGAAATAAAATATTTCACAAATTTTAATACATGATGATAGAATAATGATGTCATAAAATCACAGTGTTTGTAAAGTGACAATTTACAGTTTTCACAAAAAAAAACATTGAAAATTCTGAAGAAAATTACCCTATGTTAATATTAATGTAATGAGTCCAAAAAATAAATTTATATCATAAAAATAATTTTCTATATATAATAATTTTAATATTTATATAAATCCTTATTTTAATGAAAATTATCAATTTAATAGAAAAATAAACATTCTAACCACTATAAAAATTATGTAGGGCTTCATTAAAATATATTATTATTTAAAAAGTATTTTATATGATAATTACATTAAATAAATTTAATTTAAAACTTCTATATAAAATAGATTTTTAATATAATGTGTTTATAGTCTTTAAAAATATTTCAATTTTGCATATTAAATAATCCTAATAATCATTTAAATGCGACAACATTACTAAATATAATAATGAACAACTATTTTATTGAATAATGGTAATAATTATGATAAACTATATTATTAGAAAAAAAAAATAATATTAGATAATAATATTTTACAATAAATACACCATCATTCATACACTTTATCATTCACTTCAAATTGAATCAATGTTCAATATCCTTTCTAAAATGAATATTTTTTAACTAACCCTTTGTTTCTATATTAGAGAAATGTTAAACGGTGTGATGATCTGAGGGTTTCTAGGTGACCTAAATTTTTATATTTTACATTATTTGATATTTATTATTCTTCACATTTTAATATATAATATTATATTTGGTATTTATGGAGACTAAAGTTAATGTTATTAAGTAATTTAGTAAATAATTTCTTGTTTCTATTATGTTTTTTCTATCTATTTAATATTCATATCCATACTAGTTCATATCAAAAAATTATTTGTAATTTTCATAAAAATAATTTCTATATTATTATATTTTTAAACATAAAAAAAATTATTATGATTCAAAGGATCTATTATTAAAATAATAACTATTTTCTGGTTAGTACAATCCCGCACTTAAAATATTATCATCCTTGAAATTTTATCACACATTATTAGTTGAGAATAGATTAGGGTTATCTTTCCTCATTTTTTCCTCTGGATCCAACATTTAATATTCATATTTAAGGTTCCTATAAATAACTTTGACAAGGTTAGAATTTGTATTGAGTATAAATTTGTCTTTATAATCAAATATCTTCAATAGATTTTCCTTATAAGAAAGATCTTTGTACAATTTTTCTACCTCTATATTTAGTACAATTATGGAATTGGGCATGTACTTCCTCAGGAGTGATTCATGGAATACATCATGAACTTGATACATGATTGGTGGAAGTGATGGTAGATAGGCCATTGATCTTATGCGATCAAGGATATCAAAGGGGCTGATGTACCTAGGGATAGGTTATCCTTTATTTCAAAACTACATGAATTTCTTACAAGGTGATATTCAAAGGAAAAATGTGTATCTAACATTGAACTCCATGACCCTTTGATATTTATCAACATAAATCTTCTTTCGACTCTGAATAGTTTTTATGTGTTGTTAGTTGGATTTTATATTTTTTATCATCTCTTTTACAAGATCGAGTCCAAGTATCCTCTTTTCTCTAACCTCATCCCAACAAGTAAGAGTTCTACATCACATTCCATAAAGAGATTCATATGGAGGTATTTGAATACTAGAGAAGAATATATTTTTGTATAATAACTTAAATAGTGAGATATATTGATCCCATAAAACTTAAAATTCCATCAAGAAGTCTATTATCATGTCTTCAAGTGTCTTAATGGTCCTTCCAAATTGGACATTAGTTCAGGGGTGAGAGTCCATACTAAAATTCAATTCAGTATTTATAGCATGTTGGAGAATTATCTAGAATTTAGAAGTGGACCTTAGATCAAGGTTAGAAATGATTGAATGAGGTACCCCATACAGCCTTACCACTTTACGAATATTTGTTGATAATAAATATTGATTCATAAATTAAATATATTATTTGATATATAATGAATATTATGGAAATTAAATAATGTGTGGGGATCATATATATAAAACATGCTCAATGCATTGGTAGTATCATGAGAAGAATAATGTGGCCAAATTAATTTGTTTTCTACCAATATATTTTAAACTATCTTGTGAATAGTCTTAAATTTAATGGAATTATGTGTCGGGGAAACATGATGTCTAATAAGTGATCATTTCATTAAGAATTTAGTTAATCTTATTCATGTTATTTTCACTATGAAATTATTTGTGGATTCATACTGTGAAAATTTTTAATGATTAAATGTAATGTTTGTTATCATTTATCTTTATTTTATATATGAATTATGATTTATTGATTCAAGTTATCTTCCACTATAATTAACCATCACTAAATATTTGATCTCACCCTTTTATTTGTTTTCATTCTCCATGTTATGAAGAATATATCTCTAAATGAGTTTTCAAGTTTTAATTTTATTATCTATTTTTATTTATTATGTTGTATTTTATATTCCTAATCTAAATTGGGCATCATGTATAAAATGTAATTTTAAAAAAATGATTAACTATTTAGTCCTTCGGTATTTTTCTATTGTATTTGTTTCAGTACAGTAAGGTACACCATCTGATTCAAGATACTTGGGTGTGGGTCTTTATAGCTTTTATCAGATAATTTTTAGTAGAAACCTTGGGAACTAGATTTATGAAAACAAAGATTAGATAGATAAACCCTATAATCTAATTTAGAAATAATTCCAATGAAAACAAACATATGATTTATAGATTAGTTTATTTTAATTAGCTTTGTGATTATGCATTATGTTTCACAAATTTATTATCTAATATAGTCAATGAAACTATATATAAATAGATCCTAAGAACTGGAATGAGAACCGTATTAATTTATATAATCATTGTAGAAATTTACCACTTAGGAAAAAAATGGTGTTGAAGCTCGAGTTGGAGATATGGTTAGAGATGGATCTAAAAAAATATATCTATATTGTGAAATATAGCTAAAATTATAAGAAGTAACCTTTCCTATATAGAGCTACCTAACCTAAAAAATAGTTTAAAAATGTTAGACTACTTCATGTGACAACAGCCTCCATCATTTAGTGGGACTAAAAATTCATTTATAGCTAAGAAATGGATAAGTTCTTTAGAGAAGTTATTTCTATCTATATAAAGTATTGATAAGGAGAAGGTTTTTATGATAGTTTATAATATTTCTAGATACATGGATCAATTTTGTTCATTTATTCAAAACACTATGGATTATGAGGAAATATTAAACATGGAATGGAAGGATTTTAATGAAGTTTTCATGGAAAAATATTTTCTTCACGAGTTATGAGTAGATAAGGAGAGACAATTATTGAGTCTGAAAAAAAGGAGGATGATAATGTTTTTAATTATAAAGTCAACTTTACATTATTAGCAAGGCATGTTGTGAACTATATATATAACCAAACAATTAATATTGATCATTTATTTTATAGTTTAAATCCATTTCTATGAAGGGAACTAGTCTCCAAAACATTCTCATTATACAAAGATATAGTATCATATGATATCAAGATAGAGAAAAAATTATCTAAGTCTTATGAAATTATTGGAAATAAATAGAAGAATAGAACAAAGGTGTAATATATTGTCAAAAGGAAAAGGGGAAATAATGCTTTTCCCACATATGATAACTATGGAAATAAACACATCAGTACTTTCCTGAAACAAATGAGAGTTTGTTACATGTGTGGAGAAAAATTTAACAAGGATCATGATTGAAAGGTAAATAAAGAAGGTATAAATGTGTAATGATTCAATTGTATGGTCATGGGGTGATACAAAAATTAATGACCAAATAGTAAAGGGAAAATAACTTATAGGAAGTAAATAGGTCAAGGTAAATCTTATGTTGTTACTGTAGTCAAAGTGGAATAATTAAAGTATTTGTGTTTTTGGATTCAACAATTTTGTTTGAAAAGTATTTATCAATGATATTATGGTTATAGAGATCATGAAATATATAAGGATTGTATTTTAGTAATTCTTATTCAAATATTTTCAAGCAATATTGTTTATATTAAAGTTTTAAGGTGATCAAGGTATTCGTATATTTGATATATGAAAATAAGAGCTACATTATACTCTCCTGGTAATATAATGTTAAGTTGATTTTGAAAATTTAGTGACCTTCCTTCTAAATTTCTAAATATTTAAGATGGATAGATGTATTTTGTATGAGTATTGAAACTAACTACATATAGAATGGATTAATTTGAACATTGGATACTATTATTTTAGGTTAAATTATGATTTATTATATTTGATATCATGTGATAACCATTTTGGTTTCAGTAAACATATGAAGGCATATGGAATGACTTACATTTCGTAAGATTCATTAAAGCACTTTAGGTATAAAAAAATCATCATGTACATTCATTTCATGGCGTATGGGGTGAAGTTAGAATAGATAAAATCATAAACAAAGGATGAGATTATGATCATGGCATGAAAAGTAATCAAGTAAGTTTACTTTATCAAATTCTTATATAGATTGTAAAATAATCCCTAAAATATAGGAAAAGTATTTTGGAATAAAAAATATCATTAATTTACATTTAATTCTAGAAATCAAGGGTTTTTTAACTGATAATAAATTTATGGTTTTGTGATGATTAACTTTTCAATGACTATGTCCTCTATCATTCTCCCTCAGAAATTGGTAGTTATATTTCTCTTTTATATCCAGCTGTTTAGTTCCCAAATATTTTATCATCTTCTAAAGCCTAATTTTGTGGCGATGTTTACATATCCCTTTCTATTTTATTAAGACGATGTTCTATTAACCCTCTTTATGGTGTGGGTTTCCCACAAAATAATTTTCAAGTTTCAACCTTTGATTTCTTATGTTAATTTTCAAATTTTGAGGATGAAATTTACTGAAGGAGGGGGGAAGGTAACACGCTAATATTTTATTGTATTTATCTTTTTAAATTTAATCTCTTTAACGACTTATGTTAAATAGAACACTAAGCTTAAACAAATGATTAAATTGTATTATTTAATTGTGATAAATATCACCAAGAAATTGGAATGGATGGATTTAATATGAATAACTAAATTATGAAAATATATTTTAAACATTTTTATAAAATTAATTCATTGGTTATAAATTAATTAGAAATTAAAATAAAAACTAATTTAAAAAAAGGGTGTGTTTTTTTAAGCCCATAGTGGAATTTTATAAAAATAAATTAAATTAATCACTATTATTGAAATATATTATAAAATTTATATTTTATATATTCAATAAAATGTCTTTAAATTCATACAATAAGTTTTATAGGATTAATTTTATAATAAATTCAATTTTAACCATAAAAGAAATATTTTTCTAAAGGGAAATTTTCCCATTGTTAATGTAGCACCTATTTTAAAACCAAATTTTGACACTTTTATAAATTTAATTTTATAAAATAAAATTAATTATTGATATTGGAATATAAAAATTATTTTAGGGTGAGTTTTTTGTTTTTTTTTTGAGAAGTTTCATTTTTTGATGAATAGTAAAAAATATATCATTTTAATTAAAAATTGAATTTTCATGTAAATAATTTATAATGATAAATTATATTTTTATTACTTTTTAAGTCACATTAGATCAATTATACACATATTAATCTAATTCATTTCATTTGATTAATTTTTTTCGATTTTGGATATTAAAAATTTCAAACTTTTAAACATTTTCAGTTTAAAACCCCTCTTTCTAATCTCATTGGATGGATTAATTTTAAATATAATTTTTTGAATTATGTGAATTGAATTTGGAAAAATGGATACCATATTTGTAATCATATGGTCCAAATTGGGTTGTAACATCATTTTTATTTTTATGCATAAAATGTTTACCATGGTAAAAAATTATTAACCATAATATAGGTAAAATAATGTAACATGTCAAAGTTAAAAGGCTTAAAATACCTAAAATTGTAAAATTAAATGGTTGGATAAAGTTTTTATCAACTCTAAGAATCCATAAAAACATTAATTATTCGAATAATTAATGGAAATTAATTCCACCTCAATGTGTTTGGATTTAAATATAAAATAATCATTATTTAATCACATAAAACCATCCTTCCTCAAGTATTAATACCTCCCCTAACCACCCCATTTATCCTCAAAAGCCTTGAAGATACTAAAAATTATGAAAACTATTATCTTATCCATTCCCTCCAAATACTAGTGGTATTGGTATCTCTAAAAGACCAAATCCAAGGTCCTTAAAGGGTTCTTCAAGGAGTTGATATTCAATAGGTAGTTTTCTCAAAGTTCCTCTCTTAATTTATTTTTTTCATATACTATATCCTCAAATAATTCTTAAATTATAGAATAATAACTCTATAATCATTTAACTACTATAATATTATGTTTCTAATGTAATATATTATATCTATCCCTTTAATTAACTCCACTTATTCAAAGAAATGGAACCATTGCCCAAATTATAGTGGTTAACCATATATATGAAAAATGATTTTTCGTTTTATATTACCACCTTTATGGATGGTCATAAAAGTATTATTATGGTTAAATAAGATATTATTTTTATAATATAAGGTGTTTCATGTTCTATAACTAATATAAATTTATGGTATTAAATAAAATGAAACTAGTTCACGGTGGTCGAAAAAACTACCAAATTAAAGTAAACATTTATTATTTACATTTTATCCAATGAATCATAGTCATGTAAGAAATAATAATTTTAAATGGGACCATTTAATCCTATGTAATTGAGTCATACTATTTTAATTAACTTATGGACTTTTATTTCCATTTTACAAGAAAATACATAATTATACACAAACGAACTGACCATGAAACCATGAAAGGAATACACCCGAAATAATGAAAATAATGAAATATTATTAATTAACGGTTGATAATATGTTATAAAATGATCATATAAGGTATTATGAATATTAATATATTTTGCTAATTAAGTAATGAAACTCTTTAAACCATTATATATGAGGATAAAGAATCCTACACTAAAGGTAAGTGTGAGGTAAGTTTTTATCGTCTCACTTTTACTTCTATGAGATATATGCCTTAATCACCACTTATTTATTTTGTGTGTTATATATGATGAAGTTTGATATATAATATAATTAATCTCATTATGTATATGGTATTCAATGTTTAATATGATAATTATTACTTTTATGGGGAATATGATTCAACTGATTACAAGTGGTAAGAGATTTCTTAACTCAATTTTAATTCATTGGGTTAAACTTCTATTACATTGATTATGTATGACTATGTTTATGGGTGAAATTAATTTTGATTATATCATGTACTATTTCCACTTATATTATATGTGTTTATAATGAATACACATATTCAATTCATTTTTTAACGATATGATCTATGTAAGGGACTTCACATCATTTCCAGTTCATTGAGGCATATTTTTATATTATGTTTATAATTTATTTTATTTAGTGTATATACATACCCTTTATTTTATTTATGATCACAATTAATTGAAAATATCATTTTTACTAAATATCCATTTTTTGTGTATCATGGATATGATTATTTCCTATGTCATATACCATTATATATATGGTGTTTACTTTGAATGTGAATTGATTAATTGGGGAAGTAATGTTAAATCATTATATTTTACTCAATATGGATACATTTTGATAATTAATATTGATTAAAAAATTAAATTCATTATTCTATATATAATGAATTCTTTAGACAAGTAAAAATGGGTGGGAACCATATATAGAAAATCCCTATGATGCATCTGTAGTCTAATGAGATGAATAATATAGCTAAATTAAATGTTTTTTACCCATAAAGATTAAAATTTATTGGGAATTGTCTTGATGGTAAAGGTATTATGTTCAGTGGAAACACGATGTCCAATAATTATGATTTTATTAATAATTCAGTTACTTTTTTCATAAGATTTTCACTATGATATTATCGGTGGATTCAAAATTTCAAAAAGTTTATTGATTAAATAGAATGTGTTTGTTTAATAATATTACCATTTCCATATTGATTATGATTTATTGATTCAATTTATATTCCATTGTACTTAACTCTTACTAACCATTTGAGCTTACCGTTTTATTTTTTTCCTATCCCCAAGTTATGGAGAAAGGAACTATGATTTAATATTTCAATGATGCAAATTATTAGCTATTGTTATATATTATGTTTTATTTTCTATTCACAATATAAAAGGTGTCTCATGTATGTAATATATATTTCCAAAACATCTAAAATATTAAATATTTTTGGATTTTAATCTTATATCTATTCCAATACAATAAAGTATGGCATAAACTCCAGGATACTGGGGTTTGGGTCTTTATATTTCACTCAAACTTTCGTGGGAATCCTAGAAAGTATATTGTTTTGAAATTTACTAACTATATGAGGTTATGCATCCAATAGTTGATTATTAAATCTATAATCACCAAATTCATTGAAGATACCTTCAAAATAATTACCCAAGAAATTATAAAGTTCATTTTCACTAAAATGAATAACTTCATCAATGAGAATGGATGAAATATATTTTTTAACATTCTTATCCCTATGTACAAGATAAAAAATTTATTGAATTTATATATCCTTATTTTAACCACTTTTACACTAGTAAATTATGTATAAAAGGATTCAAATTTTGATGCCAGTTATATAATAACAAATTTCAAAATAACTTTTTTGATTTTAATTATATAATAACCGAAATCAAAATCACCAACAAATAGAATTTTAATTTTTTTTATTTTAACAAATGTTAAATGTATGGTTATTGTAAATTTTGAAGTCATATATAATGTAAATAATGTTAAAATGTCAATTGAAATCAATTATAATATAACCAAAATTAAAAGAATCGCGATTTTTACATAATTTAAAATAAAAATAATTTTAAAAGTGACATTTAACATCTATTACTATATAATTGATGTTAAAAACTTTTTAAAAAATTAAAATGGACAAACATTTATTTTATACTAATTTTTTATACGCTAAAATTTATGAAAACTTAAGAACTATAACTCACAAAATACCTCTCACTTCGTCCTTAAACTAAATTCTAACATTGCATTCCCCCTCCTTTGGCTATATTTTGACTCCCTTGCTTGCCTTCTAGCATGTTCTTCTACTATTGTATATCTTCCTTCTTTTGACGCATTCCACCACCTTTTGACACATAAATCATCCTTCGACAACACTCCTCCTCTATCATGTGTAATATATAATCAATCTAACACCGTTATTCATCTCTTAGTAATTGATCTACTTCCTACATCACCATTTTAAGTGAGTTCTAAATTGTTATTTTCTATGTTTAAAAGATTTATTTTGGTTGAAGATAAATTTAATTTAGGTATAATTATTGATAAATATGAATACATGAATACATGTTTATATATATGTTTATTAGTTTACATTTTATTAAATTTTTTTATATTTTTTTTATATTTGTTAATTTTTTTCTTAAAATTCATTTTAATTTTTTTTGCCTTTATATATTTGATATATTGATATATTTATTATTATATTTGGATTTTTTTTAAATTGTTTTTATTTTTTAATGCCAAATATATTGATTATATATTTGTTTCTATGTTTATGTTTTTTTTATAGATACAATTACATGGTTACATGTTAATATGTATGTTTAGAAGATCATAAATATATTTAAATAGTTCTATATGATTATATGTTTATATATGTTGATAAATGTTTAAATTTGTATATATATATTTGTATACATATACATGTTTATATATTTATATGATATACACAATGTACATATACTTATATATATGTTTTCTTTAGTATATATATATTTATATTTATAAAATCTACATATTATAAGATTTTATTTATATGTTTTCATGTATATTTATTTGTTTGTTTTAAATTTATATATTTTAAATTTATATATATATTTTTTATTCATTTCATAAGTGCACGTACATTTTAAATTTAAATTTTTAAATTTATATATTAAATGTTTAAATTTATAAGTTTAATTGTTTATATCTATTATAGTAAAAAATTTATAACTATATATATTTTATTTTTGTTTGTGAATATATAATTTTAATATATATTTTTTGAATTTTTATATGTTTATATAGTTAGATGTTTTAAATTTATACATTTTAAATTTATATGTTTTAAATTTATCTATTAACATATATGTATATATGCTTATCTATTTTGATATATTCATATTATGTATTTTTGTTTTAGGTAATTGATGGATTTTAATTAGAAAATTTAGAGAGAACTAGTGATTAATATGAAAAAGGGTTTGATGAATTTTTTTAATTTTATTAAAATGTCAAGAAAATATATACATAATTTTATATACATTCATAAGGGGTTTGAATATGAAAAATTAGGGTCTATAGAAGTCAAATATCATCTAATTTTCTTTAATTTTAATAATAGTTATAGACACTAAATCTGGCATGGTGAAATAACAAGGAAGTCAAGATATCACATAGATGAAGATATTCAGTATGATATATACAATCATCTAGTTAAATTAATTCCGGATGTAGGATTTGAAACCATTCAAAAAACAAAAAGTTTTAAAAGATTATGTAGATACGACGAAACACCACTCTTCTCTAGTTTGAATAAATTTATTGTGATATCATTAGTTATATTATTGATTAAAATATAATAATTAAATGGTTAGAGTGGAAAAAATTAATGAATTTATTGAAAATTTTAAATATTTTTTTTTCTGGAATGCAGAAAGATACCCTATTCCATTTATAATGCAAAAAAATACAGTGGGATTAATGTATAATAAAATTCATGCTAACACCTAAAACTATGTGTCTTATATGAAAAAATATGAATATTTATCAAAAATATCCTAAATTTGGGATATCAAGATATTAAATAGATGGGAGAACCAATAATGATTCATTCCTATGGACAAGCACCAAACCCCTTACTAATTATATCTCATATCTTCAAATAATTGCTTATTTAAAGCATTTATTTTGAAATCCAAATGTTGTAAAGAGGCTGAGATGATATAAAAATAAGGAAATATATGATAGGATCCCATTTCAACATGACGATTCACCACAATAGAATATATTTGATCAAAAATTTACTTATTTTGGATATAAAGTTAGAAATCTCCAAATGGGAGTGTTCCCAGATGTAATGAATCAATATAGGAACCTTAGTATCCAACATAATTCATTACCTTCTATATTGGTAGTTTACAACCTTCCTCCATTAATATTTTTGAATAATTATTTTATTATAAGATTGATGACTTCTGAACCAAAATAGCCTAAAAATTATATTCATGTTTATCTATCACTAATGGATAATGATTTGAAATTTCTATGGGAGGCATATGTTAATGTTTTTGATGCATATAAGGATGAGTATTATATTTTATATTCTAAAGTAATGTTCAATATAAATTTCTTTTCTGAATATAGAAAGACATTTCAATATACTGTTATAAGACATAAACATTAGTCAATTTTTAAGGAAGTGACTTTATATCATCAATTGAATAAAGGGAGAATGATAGCATACATGGGACATGTGAGATTTTTTCGAATGGATCACCCTTATCAATGATTAAAAAATGAATTTATTTATATAAAAGGTTATGGATCCCCCAAAACATTTGTTAACTAAATAATATAATATCAAATTAAAAAACACTAGCATCACATATAAGAAGATAAAAAAAAAGTTATAAAAAAAATACATTGAATAATTTTTTTATAATATTTGATATACCATATTAGATATATTTGGAGATAAACCATCAGATTAGTGTTATACATATTGAGAAGAAAATATGAGACGTATTGATGAAAAATTGTTTAGGAATAAATGAATATACAAAATATAGTTTGTATTAAATAATAGACATAAAATCTATAGGATTTTTTTTGGAGTTAGAAACCATTATGAAAGAAAAAAACATATTTATCTCTAGCATATCAGATGCTAAGAAAGAGCTAAAATCGTTTTTATTCAATTTTTTAATATTATTGAAGTATCTAGTGGGTACTATTAAAATGTAAAAAATTTGGTTTCATTGAAATATTTGATGTTAATAGGAATGAAATATCATGATTTCATTTATTTATGAAACTACTACTACCATTTTCATTTTGTTTCATAAGGTCGATGCATGTTAAAAATAATAACGTCGAGTTGTGGTACTATTTTAATAATATTTATAATAAATTTATTGATTCAAATATGTGAAATGTGTTGGATAATGAAGCTATAATCATATATTTTCAACTAGATATATATTTTACACAATCGTTTTTTTTGATATAATGGTTCATCTTGTAAATAAATTGGGAAAAAATATAAGGATATGCGGGTCTATATATTTTCATTGTATATATACATTTTAATGATATATGAAAATTATAACAGTATATTTTAAAAATTTACATCAACCATAGGCCTATATTATTTTAAAATATATATAAGAGGATATGGTTTAGTTATGTACTGACTATTTATATAAAGTGAAGCATGTTGTTCACCATATATATCTATATTTGTAAGTCAATAGTGAGGATAAGTTGTTCATGAATTAAAAGTAAAGTTCATTACATGTGATGTAGTGATATATGCACATTTATAAATTTTGAACAACACATGTGATGTTCAACTATATATTTAATCACATATTTATATATTTATGTTATAATATAGTAAAATAAATGATATGTGGTTGATAAATGAGTATAAAACACATTTTTGTTTTATGTTTCAAGGATAAATTCACCACATATTAATCTATATTATAAACCTTTAAATCATTATCTAGGGTAAAATGTTTTATTGTTATCACAAGGTTATGTTTTGACATTAATGTTGACACATTTTACATAAAAAATTTGGATAAAAATTATACCATTCAAAATAGTGGAGGAATTTCCATCACTTAAGAAAATATTTTTTTTATTTAAAATGATAAAAACCAAATTTATGAATCCAAAATATATTTTGGATATTTTTAGGATATATGATAAATTTATTATAATAAAGTTTAAGTACCAACAATTAAGTGTAACTGGGTTGATAGTAATATTGGTGTGAAAAAGGATTATTATAGATTTACACTTATTGATGTGAAAATATTTAGTTACCAATATGAACCATTTATCTTCGAGAGACATGTAAACAAAATATTTTATGTTATTTATCCATTTAATGATAGATGTTCAACCATTTTAAAAGGGGAAAAACACATTTCCGTAATGATTATATTGATGATATTGGGGATTTATATGATATTTATTCATCTATTACATGATTACATGAGGATAAAAAGGGTTGTGATGTAAAAATGGTCCATGGTATACACAATGATCATGTAGAAGGGATATGGGAAAAAACTCTCTTACTCTCATTATTATTATGGTTTATCTATTTGTAGTTTTAATGAAACCTATACATATAAAAACACTATTTTTTAACTTAAATATTTATATATAATGATTATGATTATTTCTACCATTTTTTATCAATTTTTATATTTATTAGTTTTAGGTAATAAAATTTTGGGTGAAGAATTCTAATATCATTATTTTTATAAGAAGATTTGTTTAATTTCCTAATTTTTGGGTATATAATTCTATTAGGTATTGTTAGTTAACATAATAAATATAATTTGATTTTTGTTATGAATAATAAAAATTTATTTCTTGTAAAAAATATTTAATTTTAATGAAATACATGTATACATAATTTCATTAAAGTAACATACATCT
This sequence comes from Viscum album, assembly GCA_963277665.1. NCBI lineage: Eukaryota > Viridiplantae > Streptophyta > Magnoliopsida > Santalales > Viscaceae > Viscum > Viscum album. Next base: position 785,466,139 of record OY728132.1, read on the forward strand.
ATTTAAATGGTCAACATAGAGGAAAAATAACATCTTCTAAGGTATGTGTCTATCTCTTCATATGAATATATCAATAATAAATTAATTATTTAATAAAATTAATCTATTGTTTTTTGAAATCACTACCAGTGATACTATTATTTGAGAGTCTTATCTTTCTCTAGAAAAGATTATACCAAACGTTAATGGATGTGGGATTACATATTTAGTTTGAAATGGTCTAGATATTCCAAAAACTTCCCGGATATTTTTCTTAATATTAGAGGCTATTTGGGGCCTAAACAATATTATTTATATTTTTTATTTAATCAAGATTTTATTTTTAAAAAGTTTAATATACACATATGAAACCCCTACTTATTATATAATGGTAAGTATATTATTTTAAAGTTTAATTTACCCATATAAAAACCCTAGCTAATGGGTAAAGTGGTTTTGGGTTTGATGCTCAAACAATGAATTCCAAAAAAAATATATAAAAAATAAATGGATGTAGATTAAAAGAGAGAGTTTCCAGTCATTAATAACTTTATAAAAATTGAGGAGTTATTAAAAATTAGGGGATGTGTGGAGTGATACCAGTGATAAGATATTTTATCTGATAAAGTGGTAGTTCTATGTTTACTTAGGATATAAGTTTTATAATCAATCATCTTAGATCAACATTACTTATCACCCAATCCAACTCATGATAGGGGTCCCAATAGAACCTCCTAATATACCAAATGCTACCAAATAGTGGTGAGTTCCTAAATAAATATTATGGGCAGACTATGAATTTAGATTAAAGTGCATGAAAAATAGAAATAAACAAAAAACATACACATAAATAATAATAGTGTTTTCAAAAAAAATAAAGAAAATAGAAACATTCTATATCAAATGAAATGAAGGAAAATAAATACTCAAATATAATCTTAAGTATACACCAAAAACTGATCACCTACTTGTAAAATCACTGATTAAAAATAAATACATAAAATAACAAAAATTCAAAGGAACTACTTCTAATTTTTAATACAAACCACATACTCAGTCTCTACAATAGTTGAACTACTTTAGATCAAACCATAGAATTCACATGATGGATTTAGATTGATCATATAATCATTAAGATTCCACATGATCCACTATTAATCATGTTATAAACATGAAATCATACATATTTTCTGAATTTAAATCTAGGTTTACATTTAGAGGGTGAGAAATAAATCCCTATAGGATACCCCCAATGGTGGAACTAACATCTTTTATCATAAAAAGTGCATGAACCACATGATATGATCATCCTAGTCAATTACTAATTGGAGTAAAACAAACAATAAAATAAATCCAAATGGATGAAAAAAATGAAAATAAAATAGCAAATCTTGGGTTCTAGCCTGAGACCTGAGCTAAATCTACCCCTACTCTAGCCTAAGATAGAGGATTTATAACATGTGTATCATCCATCCACATGAAATCAGGTTATTCTACTAGATCAAAATGGATCTCCAAAAGTCCAACATAATGTTATACATGACTTACACACCCTAGGAACTTCTCTTAAGTTTTAAAACAATAACGCCCATATAATGGATCTAGAACTCTAATAACATGATCTGAACTGGTGATGGGAACTCACATTCCACCCTAAAAACCTTCTAGGGTCTTGTAAGTCCTAAATAACTAGTGAGATTATACTAATACATTCATGATTGAAATAAAATACACAGAAAAATAACCCCTATTATTAGGGAGTACTAATCGACTAGGAGGGAGTTCCATCAATCATGTCGTCCATTATCTCCCTAGAACTAGTTAACACCAACTAACCAATGAAGGATAGAATTTGATCAGTCTTAGGGACAATTCCTAATCTAATAACATCCCAATTGTCGTATCCAACATATTAAACCAGAGTAAGAATAACCTAAAATTTCCATCTATTTTTAAATTGAAAGATAAAGGGTTATCGTAATGGTAAACACATTACTAACAATGAATCTGGTGGTACCCTCAATTGTCCTTTAAACTATAATAGAAAAAGGAAACCCTACTAGGGTATTCTCTATCAAATTATGAAAGGAAACCCTATGGGGGATCATCAACCAATATCAATACAAGGACCAAACCCATCATAATAATCCTCATAAAACCTCTAGATCACAACATAAACATTAGTAAATTCCATTACCCAATGACTATACTCAGTAGTTACCTTATATCTATCTTATTATTCACTCAATGAAACCCAACCTTCTGTCACCATACAATGCCACCCAATCCCAAAGCCTCTATGTGAACTAAACCTCAAGTAATCTACTAATGAAAACTATATAAGAAATAGGACAATTAATCCTTATAGGAATTATATAAATGGTACTCCAACTAAACCAATTGGAATCATCAAGACATGGTAATCAATAAATTCATAACCCTTACCCTAAGCCTTACACAAGAAACAACCCTTATGAAGATTCTGGAATGACAACATTGAAGGTATAGTCCCACTAAACCTCACACCATCCAAAACAACTCCAAAATATATCATAAAAACTGAAGGGATCTCATAATTTTTATCTATGTGAAAAACTCAAAATTGACTACTCATAATTCTAATTATTAATCCATAGTGAAAAATAGGTGAAAACCCCCAAATATGGGAAGTATATAGTGTTCTCCTTGAGTACATGATTTGTAACCCAAATTATCCTACTTTGATGAGTTCCAAACCTCACCCAATATGTAATTTTCCTAAGCACATGGTGTGTAGTCATCCTACATGGCATGTCAGCCACACGGGGTATGCATCCATGTACCCCATAAGGGTTCTATCAAAGACCTCCACATGGCCTCTAGCCATGTACTATAAATTGGGACTAGCCATGTACATTTCATGACCTTATTTCCCCTACATGGGGTGTCTGTATGTGTACCTCGGACATACCCTGATTCTCTCTATATAGTGTGTCCTAAACACACATGTTGGGTAGTGAACTTATTCATCCCCATGCCCAAAATAAAGAATAAATGATTTTTGTTCACTGAACTACACATAGTTTTATCCAATTTTTTTATACAGAAAACCATTACAGTCACCCCCAAACCATTGATTTCTCTGCCCCCATATCGAACCTATTAAGATCTCCCAAAAAATAAGTTTAAAACATAGAAACAAAAAAATTGTGGATTTTTGACAAAAAATAAATAATATCCTACCTTTGGGTGTAAAATGGAAATGCTTCAAAATAGGATCCATACCATGCCACTATCGCACGATGATCCACCTTTAGCGGATCTCCCAAAGAACTATCCCCTCTACCACCCACCACTTTTTTCTTAGTATAATGTGACACATATATGGGGTCCACACACCTGAGAGTCCAAGTAAATGATGAAATAAAAGAAAAAAAGTAAAAATAAAAAAAATTAAAATAAATGAAAAAAAATTAGGCTCAGGCTTTGACCTGATGCCTGATGTGAGTTTATACCCTTATTAGGAAAAACCTCCCATTCCAGACTTAAGCAGAGAGTCATAATTCCAATATGGAGATCCTTGTATAAGATATCACTTAGGAAATATCAGAAATAATTTATATTTAATTAACTAAATATTAAATTTTCCATTAAAATTCGAACAACAGGGAAATCTATCAAATTCCTCCACTAGGATAAACACCCTATTACTAGATCAATGAAGTGGTAATAAAATTATACCTAATTTTTTTGATGGAAGCAATAAGAATTTTTCACCTTAAAACCAGATGAGAAAATAAATTATCAAGATCCTCTCATCCTGTAATGAGGTAGTTCATTTCAATATACCCACCATAATTCTTCTCACCCTTGAGAATACATGGTGGTCAACCCATCTTTATGCTACACCTTGAGAATTAGTGAATCAAATAACACCATGAACAACCCCTAACTAGTCTCACAACTCTGAAAAATCATCCAATGTGAGGTCCATTCATCCACAATAAATAATATTATCCCCACCATAGGAGTGTCTTTTTCATTTCCCCATGACCAAAACACCAAACTCCATGGCCGATGCAATGTCCACCAAGGAATGTGGTAACTTCATGTGTCTAATTCACATACACCCATGCACAAACCCAAAGAATAAATCATCATCCAAACCCATCCCAACAAGAATGATATCCCCTATGATTAATAACCAACATAAAAATGAGGAATAAAATAACAAAAAAAACTAATGATTCAAGCCCCACCATAATGCTTTCCTTACACTGCTCCTAAAGAACCAATCTAATCAGACTCACTAAAAGACCACAATAAACTATTTACATGAAAATAAAATACAAAATAAAACTCATGATCACCCGATCCAAACACTAATGAACTTAAGATAATGAACTTAAAACGCTGAGCCTTCTTCTCATATAGGTCAGTTTCCACCAAGATAGAGAAGCCTCAGTTCTCCTCTTAAAAAACCAATCATCTCTCCCATGCCATGACTAACCAGACAACCACCCACTACCTGGGTGTTGCTCTAGAATCATGAGAACATAAACACACTCCCACCATACAACCAAAAGTGTAACCAGAACCAACTGGGCTAGGAATCTTATTGAACCTTCCTTATCAAACCAAACATGAAATCATGATAAATTTCCACAAAAAATATCTTGAGCACTAGAAAACCTCATGCCTAACCAAAAACCTTATCTACAAAACAACAACCTGAGGAAAACCTGATCACAATCATAAAAATCTCTCAAGATTCCTTTCCCTTATTGAACTAAGTACATGGATTCTATAACATTAATCGGCCCTCTATGTCTCCGTTCATACCATGATGATGGGACTACATTTTCATCACTAGTGAACTTCTATTCATAATATTCACATGGTTTAACATAATAAAAATAGTATATAAAGTTCATTTTAGTATAAATAAACCAAGAAACTATATGAAAAAAACTATATATATTTCTATGCAAACATTAAAGAATAGAATGTTCATTTTTTTAAAAACACATAGACATGTTTATATTATATGAATCCTGAATGAAAAGTATGATGCCTGAAAAAATTCCTATATCTAATGGGTTGATAACCAAAACCAATAAATCATAAATCCATAAACTCAATTTCATCACATAAGGTGAAATCATAAAATCGTGACATCAAAAACTAATAACATCAATCCCATAACACTAGTAACCCAAAATTCCTATATGAAAAGGTGTTATTGATGCACCATTCTAATATCCATCACAAGATCTGACAAATTTATAGACTATCTATATACCTTCCCCTTAAATAATACGACAAGAAAAGAATAATCTGATACCATTTATTTACAAATCATTCGGGGTTGACCTAAACTATCACCCAATTCATCATGTGACAAGGACTCAAGCATGCCTCCCTATATGCTAGAGTCCAATGTTTGGAAATGAGAGCCTAAAGTGATAAAGTGGGGAGACTATTCCCTTAGATGAGAGTGAAAGAACAAGTTAACTAAACCCAATAAATAAGAATGCATAACATCAAAGTCCACATAAAAAATTAAATAGAAACACACTATATCAAATGAAATATAGAAAAATGAATACTAAAATAGATTTTAAAGTAAACAATAATAATTGAAAATCTATTAGTCCGATCACACATGTAGAATAAATATATATAAGAAATGAAATATAAGGGCTTTGATGAGAATTCTGGTCCAGACCAAATACCTTATCTTCATGATGGTCAAAATTATTTATCTCAAATATCAGACTCCACATGAAAAATCCAACAAGATCAAGTAATCATTGAGCCTCTTCTTAATCTAGTGTGTATTATGTAATCTACCTGAATGATTATATAAGGTCTACATGTACACCTCGGTGAATTTATCGAGGATGATAAATAAACATTAGTAGGTCACCCCCATTGGTATAAATAACATATTCAATCATAAAAAGTGCATGTAACACATAATATGTCCTGAAAAGTTGAATACTAATTGGTATAAAAGAAACAAAGTAAGAAAAAAAGGAATGGCCAAAAATAAAAAAAAACAAAAAACCTATAGTTCTATCATGGAACCCAAGGTAAATATTCTCCCACTATAAAATAATACATATGATTTATAGTGAATTAATCACCCAATCACATAATATTATGTGCATCCGCAAGATAAAAAGGAGATCCAAAAGTCCAATGTAAGAAGAAGAATGAATTTAAAACCCTAGGATCTCATATTAGACATATAAATATCCATGAACATATAATTATCTCTATGATTACAATAACATGATATGAATTTGTAACAATAACTCTTAAGACACGCTAAAAACATGTTCGAGTCCTATAAGTCATATAGAACTAACCAGGTTATACTTCTACATTAGCGTGTATAGCAAAATCCAATGGAAAATAAAACCCGTCTAAGTAGGGATTACTACTAATTTAAGAGGGGCTTCCATCAATAAGATCATTCATTATATCCCTAGACCTGTAAAATGCCAACTAACTAGTGGGGGATAGAATTTGATAAATATCAAGGACAATTACTATTCCAATAACATCTCAAAGGTCTTCTAAAAAATCCAAAATCTATGTAAGAATTGTCGCATACTTCTACAAAATTCTAAAGTATGAGATAATGGTTTGAAATAATATTGAACCTATCACCATAATTAAACCATTAGGTTCCATCAAATGTCCACTAAACCCTTATAGGAAAAAGCACACCATATTAGGGGTTCCTTCATCACTATAGAACGGGAAACCTTGTGGAGGGCTCGTCAACCAGGATCAACCTTGGGCCTATCCCAACAATAGAAACATTATCTGGACTCTTGATCAAAACCTAACCCTTAATAAATTACATTAACACAACTAAATACTCAATAGTACCCATAGAACTATCTTAGTATCCACTCAATGACACCCAACCATACTTGGCACCCCATGGAACTACCCTAGCATAAGGAATCTCAGTGAATAAAACATCAAGAAACCCACTAACAAAACTGATCCAAGAAACAAAATGATCCCACCATTTAGTAACCTTATAATGAAACCTATAACTAAATTTCATAATAATCTTAATCTAAGGATATCAATGAGTGTGTAACAATTAAAACTTTAATAAATTATATTCCTTTATTATAGAGTAAATTCTTTATAGTTGTTGAAAACACATGCACTACTTATGTTATTTTAGACCAATTATAAAATATAGAAAGTTAGATTTAGTATACCATTACTAATATTAACCAAGGATAATATAACCTCTTTACAATGACCAATAAGGTCATTATATATTAAGGGTTATGATAATGTCTAATTTTAATAGATGGAAGGAGTGATGACCATGATCAGAAGGATCATACCCTATGAATTCCAACTATTAGAGATTCCGAGAGAGATAAAATTATTGGGATTTTACCATGACTAATCCCAAGATAAAATTCAACAAATAAAGATTGAATGAAACCTTTTATTGTATAAGTTTAATCATATTAAGATAACCACCCAATCTATGTTCACCAAACCATGCCAAGAAAGCCCCACCATCACACACTGTACCCTTAGGGTGCATGCTGGTGTTATAAGGGGTTATGTATCTTGACCCTATTAGTATTAATCATTATAATTTTATTTTTAATAAAATATTTATTATATTTATACCTTTTCATTATTATAATTTTTATGAGTTGATGATAATTATTTTTTGATATAAAATAATCGAGATTGTATTATAAGAAAATATACGATTTTAATTAAAACAAACATTTTCATAAATTCAAGAATTTTAAAATCATTTTTATTTTAATTTAATAATATTATTAAATAATATTTATATTAAAATGATAATATAATTTTGTGAAATCAAATATTATATTTATAATGGTCAGAAAAATGTTATTGCTGTAAAAAACAACGTTTGTCAATAAATGATAATTTTTAATTATAAGTTGTAATTCTAATTTTCATTGAATAATTTTGATAAAATAAATATCTTTCTAGAAATAAATATATCTAAATTCTCCGTGGAGGATTTTTAATGCAGAGAATATCGAATTTTTGGTAAAAATTAAATATAATCTATATTATGATATCGTATTAGCTCAAAAGTGATGTATTAAACAGTATAAATGGAATTCGGGACCAAAAATATTTTTCCCATTTAAAATAAAGTGTTAGATAAGTTATTTTATTAGTTTTATAAACCCTTAATGAATCCTCAAAAACCAATATTATAATTTAAGGATTTAATATAAATTATTTATAAACATGACTCACTTTCACATCACTAAGGGTATTATTTTATAGAGTTTGGTTATTTTCCATATAAAATATTGAAAAATAATCATATTTTTCTGAAACTGTGGGAAAAAACTATGGTAAGGCTTCTATTATTGATTATTTTATCATATAGAATCCAAAACCTATGTTTATAAATTAACAATGAATGCCACACTATTTTTTTATACCAACCAATTCTACCACTCCTATTAACTAAAAACCCATTTATTTAGATGTTTTTCTCCATATAAATCTATAAATCACCCCAATATGTTACCAATATCTTAATAATATCCTTTGAATCTTTTAGAAGCACCATCTTAGAGTAGGGGATTCTCTCCCACATCTCTATTCAAGCACTTTTTTTGTATAATGCTGTTTGATTTCCAAATTTCCATTTTGGAATATTTTTTCACACATAAATTTTATTATCCTTATAATAAAAAAGAAATTATAGACAACCTTTTATTCTCATTAATCCAGGAATATTTACATACACCCTCTAAGCTGCCAAAATTATCCTTCCAAATTTCGTATGAAAAATTTGTGTAGTGAATACCCATAACCATTTCCACTGATGGGTATTCACATAGATTTAAATATCCATAATTTTATTATGTAATTCCATGTATTTAACCAACACTGTTTAATTATGGGATTAAAATTGAATAATGATGTTCTTATGTTGTATGATCTATGTGGCCCACACTCATTGGGTAATTCTCTTATATCATGATATTCCATGTATGCTGTACATGAGGTTATACTAAGTAGACAAAGTTATGAGGTCTCAGTGATTATCCATGACTTATGCATATGTTGTCATGTTTTATGTAGTTTCCACATTCCTATGTTTCCGTGATGTTATCATCTTATATCATGATTCAATGATAATTTTTATGAATATAAACCCATTTATGTCACCTTGATATGAGTCTTTACTAACATGTATTTCATTCATCATGTTATATTTTAATTATTCTCTTATAGGGACTTATAGATCACCTATTTCTTATGTCCATCCAAAGTTCATCCTCTGTAGTATTATAATATTGATGGAATATAAGGGAATTCTAAAGTGTTTTTAAATAATGTTGGTATACACATGTTTCGTGTTAATGTGCTATGTACCTAATTTCTTCATGACACTAGGCATCACAATGTTATGGGGTTCTATTATGTGTAGCATTATGTAATAAATTATGAATTATGGTGAATAAATTAAATGGAATTTCATAGTTATCATTAGAGTGAAATCTAGTTTTTTATGGATTAAGATTATTAAAACATATCAAATAATTAAGGATAGAAATAAACCTAGTAAAATACCCTTAAATTATGATAAAGTATAGATTAAGTAGTTTTTTTAGGAAAAGAACCCCTATTTGGATACTACAAGTGGATGTGGCTCCAACATAGTTTTAAATAGGGGTAATAAACCTTATATGTTCACATTGGTATTTTACTCTTATCATAACATGGTGCATGAAAAAGAGGTCTAGATGCCCACCTATTTTTGACACTCCTAAGAGATATTCATTACTAAATTCATAAGCTGACTATGAACTACGATGAAGGGAAACATGACCATAAAATATTATATTTGTAAATGGATGATGGATAATATAGATTGAAGCCAATAAATTCACAAGTTAAGGAATTTATGTCATCTATAATTTATCCTTTCAATGTTCATAGTTTCTATTTTATGTGCTTAGTATTTTTAAAATTAGCATCAATAATTTTCCCATTATTTTAATCAATTGCTAGGAATAGAAGGATCTGAGTCAATAACCAATGTGATGAAAAATGTAATGGATTACAAAACGAGATATCCAACACAATGGGAGTATTAGTTGAGAAATTCATGATAATTATCTCTCATTTAAATCAATTTATTAATATAATTTTGACTCAAGAGGAAATCCCACATCACCCTAAGAAAGTGAAAGTTGTAATAGAGACCTTTACAAGACAAAGGCCTCAAACTTTTAGTGGATATTATGATCCTTTAGTAACTAAACAATGGATAAACTCCCTTGAGAATATATTCTCTAACCTGAAATTATTTATGAAACAGAAGGTTGTGTTAGATGTTTATTCTATGAGGGAAAAGATGATCAATGGTGTATGATGATAAAAAATATTAATCTCATGGATGAGATCACAAATATGGTGTAGATTTAATTCTATTTTTTTTAATAAATATAGTTCTTGAGCTCTCTAAAATAAAATGAAGAGGCAATTTCTTAGCCTCAAGAAAAATGATGTTGAATCCATCAGTGCATATGAGGATAACATCACAAGACTTTCATGATAAGCCTCTGGATTTTTAATTTCATTTGAAAGTAAAGAAAACCATTTATTTCAGGGGATAATGATTACTCTATGAAAAGTTTTTGTGATTTGAGATTTTGAAATCTATGAGGAAATTTTCCAATTTTTAATTAATATTGAAATGGATATCATCAAATATTAATGGTCGCATGGGTCTAGAGATAATAATTGGAAATGAATTTTAATTCAGGTGGTTCAATGAAGAAATATCACAGGGGAAATAAATCCCAACACCCAAATTGTTATCATTGTGGGAAGAATCTTCATGAAAATTGTCTGAAGGAGAAAAGTAAATACTTTAGTTTTAGGAAGAAATGGAACATAGTATGTGAATAATAATGGGAGAAACCCACTAATGTGATGGAATAAAGGAATTATCCAATAAACCTTCGTATTTTTTCCCAATGTATCAATAAAAATGAATAGGGATACTATGTGAATTGAAGCTCTAAGATAAGGGTTTTTGTTGATAACTGACACCTATAACTTCCAAGGCCTAGATAGAATGTGAGAGATTATTCCATGATAACTACTGAGGTGGATCCCAATAATGATGAAATGTATTCTGATTATTCATTCAATACTAGAAAATGTTCCATTTTAGTTTGGTTCTATGCTTTATTTCATATCACATAAGTTTTATATAAGTATTAAAACACCACCTCAAAACATAGAGGTAGAGCTATATATAAAAATAAAAAATGGGGATATTATTTCGTCCTAAGTATATAACTTCTACACTATCTATATTTATAGGATAAACCTCCCAACAGAACTTATGATACTCCATTTAGCATAATTTGATGTAATTTTGGGTTTGGATTGGATTTATTTATATATATCTAATATAAATTATCTAGATAAGGATATCACCCTTTGTATAATTAATCACCCTCTGATCCTATACCAGTGAATGGATGAGGATGAATATCCTTTGGTATCATCATCTTAAGAATGGATATTATTTCCTTATGAGTAAGCATATTTATTCAAACGATTGAGACTATGTAAATTATCATCCTTAATCCAATTACCATTATAAGCGAATATTATGGCGTGTTTCTTGAATAATTTCAAGGTCTTCCTCCAAGTTGTGAGGTTGGGAAAACAATTATGATTATACATGTATATTTTACAATATCTGAGACTCTTTATATAATATACATTGTTGAAATTGAAGAGATGAATATGAAACTACATGATAATCTAGATAAAGGGTTTATATTTACAAATGCTTCACTTGGGGTGCACTATTCCACTTCATCCGGAAAAAGGATGTGTCAATGTGCTTATTCATTGATTATTGTGAGCTCGATGAGATCATGATAAAGAAAAAGTATCCTCTTCAAAATATTGATGAGTTGTTAGATAATCATTGCGTCTCCTAATACTTCTCTAATGTGGATCTTCGATCAAGAGATTATCTCATAAGGTGATGGTGGATATCCCTAGTACTAATTTTTGTATAAGGTATGGGATCTATGAGTTCATAATGATGCCATTTTGACTCACTAATGCTCTAACAATTGTCATGGACTTAATGAATAGAGTTTTTAGGGATTAAATTAATAAATTTTAGATAGTCTTCATATATGATATCATTATCTACTCCAAAATCAATGACAAACATGATGATCATTTTTTTATTATACTAAAGACCTTTCAAAAATATATTTTTATGTGAAGTATCGTAAATGTGAGTTTTGGATGGGTCAAGTACCGTTCAAGGGGAATGTTATCACAAACAAATGGATATATGTGGATCCTTCAAAAATAGAGGCAATTAAAGGATAATCCATAATAATATTTTTACTAGAAATATATAGTTTCCTTGGATTAATTGGGTACTATCATCGATTTTTGAGAAACTTATTAGGATTTTTCATCCCACTAACCATGATAACTCAAAAGGAAGTGATGTTTTTCTAGAATAATGAATGTGAAGGGAGATTTAAAAAGTTTAATATAATTCAAATAATAACACTTATTCTTATATTACCCAACAGTGGGGAAGGATTTGCGATATAAAATGATCCATCCAAAAATGGTTTGGGTTCTGTACTCACGAAAGATGATAAAGTGATAGACTATGCCTACCTTCAATTAAATATCCATGATCATAACTTCACAATTCATGATCTTGAGTTGGCTCTAGTGATCTTCCCATTGAATATTTGGGGGCATTATCTCTATAGGGAGAAGTTTGAAATATATATGGATCATAAAATCATCATATATGTATTCATAAAAAGGTGCTCAATATTCGCCAACAGAGTTGGTTATAGGTAATCAAAGACCATGATTGTTCAATCCATTATGATCATGGTAAGGTGAACAAAATCACAAATAATCTAAGTAAAAAAGATCACATAACCCAATCCATGATGGGGATTTAAAGGCATATAAACTTATTATTCATGAAGTAGATGTAAATGATAATTAAAAAAGGATATTTGTCCCACATTTCTCAAATAAATTCTTAAGCATCCATTCTTGAAAAGATTAAGGAGGAAAAAAAAGCTAACGTGGAGCTACTGAAAATGGTATCAAATATTCTGGATTTCAACTTTTCTAAAGATGGAATTATAAGGTTTGGAACCAATATATATTTCCCATAAAAACCATAAATGAAGAAGAACTTTTGGTTGAGGCATATAGATTATCCTTATATATTTATCCATGAGGCACTAAGATATATAGAGATTTCATGGAAAACTTCTAGTGGGATAACATGAGTTGTGATATTGAAAAATCTTTATGTCGATGCGTGGTACACCAAAAAATCAAGGCTGAACAAAAAATGACTATTGATATGATGAAACCATTTCCCATACCAGTATGGAAATTAGAAAACATAACCACGTATTTCATTTTAGTAATCACAAGGACATAATATAGAAATAAGTCCATCTAGGTGGTATTTGATTTCCCAACAAATTCATCACATTTCATTGCTATCAAGGAAGATTTATCTCCTTCCAACATTCCAATATATATGTAAGGAAGTGGAAAGAATATATGGAATAACACATTCCATTATACCTGATTGATATTAGAGGTTTACCTTGAGAATATGCATAATCCTTTAGTAAGAATTTGATATAGAGATAATTTTCAGTGCATTTTATCACCCAAAAATGGATGGTTAGTCTGAGAGAACCATTAAAACTATAAAGGATATGTTGAGACCATGCTTACTGTATTTACAAGGATTTCAATATCAACAACTTCCCATAGTGGAGTTCTTATATAGAAATGTTTTCCATTATATTATTAAAATCAAACATTATGAGGATCTATAAGGGAGGATGTGTCAGACTACAAAAGACTAGGTTGAATTTGGATAACATAAGATTATGGGGTTAAATCTTATCCCTGAGATGACCTGTAAGGTTAAAACTATTCTAAATCATATTAAATCCATACAAAGTCAATAGAAAATCTATATAGAAATAATTAACGACACATGGAGTTTGATGATAAAGATAAGTTATTCCTTTATATAACACTATGGAACAAAGTCATGAGGTATATAAATAAAATGAATCATATTCCAAGATCCATCAACCCCTTTGAGATCCTTAAACCCATCAGAGCTATGGCCTATTGAAATGTACTCTCAACTAAACTATATCATGTACATGATCTGTTCTATGTATTCCTCATGAGAATGTACATACCAGACCCAACACGTGTACTAAATCAAGAGGTGGTACCCTTAGATAATGATCTTTCATATAAGGAACAAACTGTTAAGATATCAAATTATAGAGAAAGATTTATTTAAAATATGATAACTCGCTTTGCCCAAGTAAAATGGTGGAACCAAAAGATTGAGGAAGAAACATCATAATCCAAAGAGGTGATTAAACAAAAGTACCCTCGTCTGTTATAGTTTACAAAGTGAAATTTTGCAGGTGAATTTTTTAAATGGGAGAGAATTTTACAACCCAAATTTTTATAAATGAAATTCCCTTTTGATTGAGTAAACGCCTTATAGTTATAGGAAACACAAGCACTATACTTGTTATTTTGGACCAACTAGAATATATATCCTATCAAATTTAAAATAATTCTAATAATATTAAACATTTATAATATAGCCTTTATACAATTACTGATAATGTTAGTATATATTAAGGCTTATGATAAAGTCTAATTTTCACATATTGAAGGAGAGATGACCTCATCCAGTAGGATCATACGCTATAAAGCCCAATTATAAAAGATTCTGAGTGAGATAACATCACTAGGATTTACCCTTGACTACGCCCAAGATTAAATTAAATAAATGAAGAATGTATGAAACCATTTAATATGTAAGTTCATGATTATTGAAATCACACCCCAAACCATGTTTTCCTAACCACCCTAAGAAATCCCTACTATTTCCCACCTTTAACATATTGAATACATTGGTGTAATAAGGGGTTATTTATTTAGAGCCCAGCATTATAAATTTATATATTTTCTTTTCTAATAAAATAATTATTATATTTATACATATTAATTATTACAATTTTATATGATTTTATCAATATTAGATTTTAATATGAAGAACCCAAAATTATATATTTTTTTTAAAATATACGGTTTCAATTAAAATCATATTTTTTGAAAATTTAATGAATTTTGATAAAAAAATATTAATTTTACATAATATAATTTTTAAATAATACTTATATACAAATAATAATATAATTTACTTAAGCCTAAAATAATTTTTATTGGGGTAAAAATACTATTATTTTCGTAAAAAACAATATGTTTTAATAAATGGTAATTTTTTATTTAAATGTGTAATTTCAAATATTTAGAAAATTATTTTTATAAAATAAATATTATATTTTAAATCATCAAATTGAAATTATTTAGTGGTGAATGTTTTATAATTTTTTGAGACAATCAAATATTTGGCTAAAAATTAAATTTGGTATAAATATATGATATGTATTATGACATCATAATATACCAAGTAATAAATAGTATAAAGATAATAAACATAAAATAAGTGTCACCTTTAAAAAAATGTTTTTTGAAGTTATGTGTATAATTTTTAAACCCTTAGTGAATCTAGGAAAATCTATATTATTTTTGTGGTTTTAAAATCAATTCTTAAAAACATGAATCACATTCACATCACCAAGGGTATTAGTTTAAGTTGTATGGTTAAAGTAATTATAAAATATTTAAAACCACTAATCTTTGGTAGTAACAATGAGAAACAAAATGGGAAGGTTTTTTATTTTTGATAATGTTATCATATAGAGTCTAAAACATAAGTTTTGAAATCAATAAAAAATTCCCCTCTGTTTAGGTATAAATACCCACCCATACTCCCTCTTCTATTTACTAAAAAGAAATTAATAATAAATTTACTCTCCATATACCTCTTGTAGATACCCAAAGCCTGACGAACATGGAAATTACATTTCTTTTTTAGAATACATAATACATAACGAAAACAGACACACAAGGACCGAAATAGTTTAGTGTCTTTGGAAACTCAGAAAAATAATCTTCTAATCATGGTAAAAGATCTTCAACATCTCCCATAAATATATTCCCCTTCTATTTTCTTACCTAAAACTGTTCTTTAAATCTTGGGTAAAATAAAACATATAAAGGGTGAGCTCAAATGCCCAACAAGGATAAGCATAGAGAACATAAAACAATCCCAAAACATTTGAATGCAAAAACTTTAACATAAAATCTAAACATCAAAATCATGAGAAACGACATAAATCTTGGAAGTACACAAAGAATAGATCATAAAGGAACATTAGTTTTGATAAAAAAGCATGGTAATAAAACATTTAATTGTGGCATCCATTAATCACATGTTATGATTTCCGTAGTAGCTAAGGCATTGTTGCCAAGACCATCTTAGTGGAAAAATTCCCATTCTGAATCGAGTTCACTCCTCATTCCAGTCCTGTAACACTGAACTGGATTAACTTACCATTCCAGCCATGTCTATCTCATGAGATATAAATCTTTACCCAATTCATTGGAGGGAGATATATGTCCCACCTATCTCATAATGAAATCTTTCTTAATTATGCCACAAAATAAACATAAAACATTTATCATAACCCAAAGAATAAAATGGGTTTCATAAACATCAGAACATAATAACATAATCTATATAAAACAAATGGATATAATTTCATCATAAGAGAATTAAAACCATGTAAATGATAGAGACATTATACTTGAAACATAAACATATAAAATAATGTCATCTTAGATGGGAAATGGTTTTGATAAAACACTTGAAATGAATTCTTGAGGAAAATATCCTTTCTTCTTCAAAATCATTTTCTTTTCACAAAATTCCATGAAATTTTAAAAGAAAAGGATTTTGTTGAAAATATTCTTTAAATATTGTAGAGGAATCTTCATAAAAACTAGGCATTATGAAACAGTAAAAATCCATTCATGCTGTATAAGTTAGAAAAACATTCTTCTCGTACTTTTGCTGGAAAAGTCAAAAAGTACCTCGTAACGTAAAAAAAGAAATATTACTTACATACCATGTAGTAAAAGTAATAAATGTGTAAAAAGGACTTTAAACATACATGATTCCATTTTTATAAAACAGGGACATAGAAGATAAATATAACCCTAGTAAATACTTACAAATAAACAATCTCCGATAAAAATGATATTGAAAAAGTTATCCCTTACCTTAGGTATGATATGCTTCGTACGTATCCAAACCTCCTGTATAATGATTTAAATAATTTCATTGATTTATTATAGATTCATATTCATTGTTATGATTTCATAAATGGTTCACTAATGGCTTTATATTATCCGTTCTTTTGTAATTTCGAAGTTAAAGCAGCGTTTTGGGTAAAATCGTTTCATTTATCGTACGTGTTTTGACTTTTTGTTCTTCATATTATTACTTATATCCTGATTTACTTACTTCCAGAATGTAAAACATGATTTAAATATAATATATATACATATATATATGATATATCGATAAATGGAATGAAATACACAGTTCATGGAGACGGTAGGCTGTACGTACGCATGAACGCTGTTTTTGTTTCCTTATTGAATTGAATGGAATTAAGTAGATTACATACATATATAAATACATATATCCAGTATTTTTATGTCATATATTTCATGATTACTTATTATATATACGTTATTATCATTCATGAATGGTTAACTTGGAGAATGAATCTCATCGCGTCGTGGAGACGGTAGTCCGTACCTACACACGAGCGATGATACCATTCCCATGATCATGGAGTTGTATTGAAGTGTATGTGTAATATTTAGGAATCAATATCACATTACCATAATCATATATAGTTATCTATTTACACCATTATACCCATCCAAGTAAGGTGGTGGTTGAAAACAGATTACACCATGGCGTGGAGATGGTATTCCGTACGTACGCACGCGCAGTGATTTAATTTTCCGTAGGATGGATAAGAAGTGAAATAGTGTTGTTTCATATTTATAATAAAATATCAGTATATAATTAATACTGATGTTATTACTTTTTAATGATACAACTAATGAAGAAGATGTTTAAGAAGAAAGAAACTTGAGAGAATTGGAAGAAGAGATTACCTCTTCTTCGATGCACCTCCATTAAGCCTTCTCTTAAGGAAGTAGAGTTGGTATTTTGAGAATACCAGAACCTCCATAATGTTTCTAGGGAAGTGTAGAAGAGAAATGGGTAGGGTTTGGCTGAGATTCAAGGCTCAAAAGGGTGTGAATTGAAGAGGAATGGGGTGTCCTTTTTATAAGTGAGGAGAGAGGCACCTTTGGAAAAACATAAAATATTATTTTATAAGAAAGTCATATTCGGTTCATAATAGCTCCAAATTGATTTATTTAGAAGCTAAAGTGGTTATGGGTGGAAATAATTTCAACCAATAGATTTTAGACATGATTAGGTTACAAGTTTAACCTTATCATTTATATTTAACTCTAAGTTAAATAATTTAACTTTTACCGTGTCTTCTTGTTTTCTTACACTATATGGTTAATAAACTTACTATAACATACCAAAATTACCTCAAGTGGTTCATTATTAATATATATATATCCTTATCGAAGTCATTTGGCCAATCCTTAGATTTTTAGGAATAAAATAACAATTAATAATATAATACTTTTTAAAAAAACTATTTTATGTCAATTTTGACACTAATTGGTAATTGATTTTTTTGAAACATATAAAAGTATGATTAGTTCAAAAAACGTTAATTATCTCAATACTAACATGTAATATTAACCACAAAAATTAGTTTAATTCATAAAAAGTCTCAAATTACATTTATTTGGGTATTAATAATATCAATTAGTTTAATATTTCATTATTTAGGTAATTACTGCATCGCCATTGTGTCATAAATAACATAATTTATTTAATGTCTAAAAATTATAAATAAAATACCATTAGGTAGGAAATATTTTTATATTTATAATGAATATTTATTGTCGAATTTATCTTATGTATAACCCTATATTAAAAATAAATTAGTTATTAAACTTTGATTTTTAACTATTTTAACCCTTCTTTAAATAAATTAATAATAAATGTCCTGATATAATCCAAGTGGACCTAAATGGTCTTATTTTATTACTAAGGTGTTTTTGGTCAAATTAAACTGATCCAATAGAATTAGGACATGTGTTAGGGTAATAATAATACGATTTTTACCCTTAATTACCATATTTACTTTTAATCGTGGTAAATAAAAGAAAAAAGTTACTATTCACCAAAAATTATTTTCATCTCATTGAACCACATTTTAGTCCTTTATATTGACTATGTCTCTCGGATTTTTGAAATTCCACTCACAGAAGTAGAAAAATTATGTTTTATGTGAATTTCCAAATTCTCCTACGAGGTGGGTAAAAGACAGTGAAAAGTTCAATAAAATATTTTTATATCTAAAATTATTATGAAATGAATCCAATGAATTACATTGAACTTATATAGGTATTATGTATCAATTTTTACATAAAATAAATTTAAATAAATTTAATAATTATTTAAATAAAAATTCTATTTTTAAATAGTAACCTAGTGTTTTCACTATTCATCAAAAATTGAAAGTTTTCAGAAAAATACAAAAAATTCACCCTATGCTAATTTCAATATTCCGAATTCAAAAATCAAGTCCATTTGGAAAGATAAAATTATAAAATTTTAAAAACTGGGTATTTCTATTCATAACTGCTAGTTTATATAACATATCACTGTCTAGTGAAACTCGGTATTGCGTACAACACACACTATCGTGGAAGGTCACGATTGCGTGTAATGCAAGCCAAGTCAGGGATGTGTGTAGTGATAGCTCCTTTTGGTGTAGCGTACAACACAAGACATCAATAAAATTAAAAATAATATTTTTCATAAAATCTTGGGGTGTTACATTCTACCCACCTTAAAATGAATTTCGCCCTCGAAATTCGTCAAGGTTATAAATGGTTTACAACTCGAAAGTTTATTTAATAGAAACCCACATCATAAAAAGGAATACCAAAACCAATCTTTAAAAACTAAAGTATGAAATGTAACAGTTACCCAAATTAACTAATCACTGGGTTTCCACATAGAAGAACATAGGTGAAAATATGGATATGGAAGAGAAATCTAATCATCATGTTCTGATGGAGAGTGGTAGAGAACATGGATGTGAAAAATACAATAATCACAAAGTCATAGATTTGTGATGATCTAAGGTACCATCTGATACATCAGATATAAGGGCACTAGGACAACATTTTTGGTTTTCAAGATCATTTCCCTAAAGTTGAAGAAATTGGAATTTGAAGAAATAATTTCTTGATTTTGGTACAGTCTCATCATTGGTCGTTCCTTGGACAATTTACACTTCATATCTTAATGAAATAAAGTTAAGTTTGTCATTCGTGAAGTGTTAGCATATCATGTGATAGAATGATGGGTCATTTCATCTGTCTCAAACAAAAGGTTAGAAAAAGTTATCAAAAACACATAAGTCCATCTATAGTGAGATTAATCATATATGGTTCCTAAAATGGACTTATAATTCAAATATCATACTTCTTTATATAATAAAACTGGTTTCTACTAAACAGGGACTTCCTGTAGGCTAGTTGTAGGCGATAAAGGCCTGTTGCACTTCAGTTGTGGGTTTGATTCCCACAGCATTGTCCGACGCGATGGGTTGTCACCCATCCTGCAGGTTGTCCTTTTTCTAAAACCAAACTATTATAACATAACAAATGTTTTAGCCTTAAAAAATACTATCTGATATCTAACTTAATCCATTCCAACCTTAACGCTTATCGAAAATACTTATGTACAATCTCATAGTGTAAAGAAAATGATTACTTGAGAGGTCACATTACAAGTATGTGAATACTATCATTTATCCCCCATATAAGATATATCTTGTTGGTCACATTCCAAACATGTGAATACCTTAATGGTGTATTATCTTGAAAAATGAATACCCATTGAATATTAGTGAAAACATAAATTATATCAAAATTTAACTCTTTCCACATACAAAAATCCAAAAATTATCTACACTCAAACCATGGTATAACTTTTTCCTTATATCAGTCATGAGCTCATGAATACTGTCAATCATTTCATTTTCTCTTTATACCTTCATTATGCGCATATCGTCTTCTTTCCAAAAATATCTTAATCACTTTCCATGGTTACCAGTACCATAAAATTGTTGAAAACCAAAATATACCAATACATAAATATTCCAATATTCCATGATACTATATACAACGTTATTTTGGAATCCCATTACATAAACACTTAATCATTCCACCACATCGTTTTCATATTCAAGATCGCCAATAGTGATCGCATGTGACATCCCTTTGTCCTTTTCCTTAAGTTTTTTCTCATGTTGATCATCATTAACCCTTGTATTAGGGCATTGATTAGCATAATGCCCCATTTCATTGCACTTGAAGCATTGAAGTGGTGGTGGTGCGTTCTCTGCTATCTTTTCTTTATTCAGAAAATTAGCAACCCTTTTTCCATTACTTCGACAATCAACTGCTTGATGAGCTTCTTTTCCACACTTCAAACATTTTCTAGTCCCTTTAAGACAATCTCCACCATGCTTCTTTCCACACTTTGATCATAAAGAAACATTCATCTTCTTTTCACCATTATTCTGAGATTTCTCCTTGAAGTCCATCTTTCGTTTCATATCAAAACCATGAGATGGATATGTTACACCAACTTCCAGTTCTACCTTGATAGCACAATGCACAATTTCTTCATAGCTATTGAAGTCTCTTATAGCTAATTCCCTTCGAAGAATTGGTTTTAAGCCACTGAAAAATCGATCAACATTACTTTCAGGTTGGATGATAAAGCCTGATGCATACCATGCAAGTCTTGTAAAATTCACTTCGTATATACCAACATATTCATCATCCTTATTATTAAGCTCAAGAAACTCATTTTCCATCTTTGTTCGAAGACTACGAGGGAAGTAATTACTGAAAAACAAGTTCTTGAACTCGTCCCATTCCATGGATTCAATTTCATCTTGGGGCCTTGTATTCTTAATTAGAGTCCACCACTTGTCTACTTCCCCTTATAAATAGTAAACATCTAAAATGAATTTTTCATGTTCTGAACAGCGAAGTATGGAAAATATATTTTCAATGGTACTAATCCATTGTTCAGCAACAAGTGGATCAGAAGACGTATTGAAAGACGGTGGACGTTGCCTCATGAAGTACTCAATAGAATATTGTTCCCTTCTCTGATCATTTGGAAATCCAGAATGATTTATAGCTTGTGTAAGTATAGAAATTTTATTTTTCACTCCATATCCCATCACAT
Organism: Viscum album; assembly: GCA_963277665.1. Classification (NCBI taxonomy): domain Eukaryota; kingdom Viridiplantae; phylum Streptophyta; class Magnoliopsida; order Santalales; family Viscaceae; genus Viscum; species Viscum album. Next base: position 785,488,586 of record OY728132.1, read on the forward strand.
TTGGTTGCTCAGGAGTAAAATCCTTGCATTGTCCATTACATTGATCAACACGGTTCCTTCGGGTTCAAGCCATCATCTAAAAGACAAAAAGAGCAGTGTGAGAGGCAGAAATCATACTAGTAAAACAACATAATAAAGGGGGATTACCTTTAATATCTAACATCTTAGGTTTAATTATAATATCATTACCATAATTCTAGGACTATAACCTATACTTATACTTAACCTTAGGGATATCACTAGACATACCTTAGAAATATCTCTAGGGATCTCACAAATTTTTTCGTATCCTAGTTTCTAAAGGTTAACTAAAACTGTCCTCCGATATCAACTATAGAGAAACAAATATTGATGTACATGGACATTACATTAATTTTTCTAAATACTTAATACATAACGAAAATAGACACACAAGAACCGTAATAGTTTAGTGTCTTTGGAAACTCGGAAAAATAATCTTTTAATCATGGTGAAAGATATTCAACATCTCCCATAAAGATCTTCCACTTTTGTTTTCTAACCTAAAACATTTCATTAAATCCTGGGGAAAAGAAAAAATATAAATGGTGAACTCAAATGCTCATTAAAGGTAAGCATAGAGAACATAAAATAATCTCTAAACATTTGAATGCAAAAACATGAACATAAAATCTAAACATCAAAATCTTGAGCAACGACATAAATCTTGGAAGTACAAAAAGCATAGATTATAAAGGAACATTAGTCATGATAAACTAGAATGGTAATAAAACATGTAATTATGGCATCCATTAAGAACATGTTATTATTTCCATAGTAGCCAAGGCATTGTTGCCAAGACCATCCTAGTGGACAAAGTCTCATTCTGAATCAAGTTCACGCTTCGTTTTAGTCCTGTAACACTGAACCGGATTAACATACCATTCCATCCATGTCTATCACATGAGATATAATCTTTAACCAATGAATTTGAGGGAGATATAGGTCCCACCCATCTCATAATGAAATCATTCTTACTTGTGCCACAAAATAAACTTATAACATTCATCATAACGCAAAGAATAAAATGGGTTTCATAAAATCATCCCATCATAACATCATCCATATAAATAAATGGATATAATTTCATTATAAGATAAGTAAAACCATCTAAATCATAGATACATTATACTTGAGACATACACATATGAAATAATGTAATCTTAGATGGAAAATGGTTTTGATAAAACACTTGAATTGAATTCTTGAGGAAAGTATCATTTCTTATTCAAAATCATTTTCTTTTCACAAAATGCCATGAAATATTAAAAGAATTGTTTTTGTTGAAAACAGTTATTAAATATTGTAGAGGAATCTTCATGAAAACTAGGTTTTATGAAACCGTAAAAATCTATTCATGCCGAATATGTTAAAAAAAATTCTTCTCATACTTTTTCCGGAAAAGTCAAAAAGTAACTCGTAACATAAACAAATAAAATATTACTTACATACCATGTAGTAAAAGTAAAAAATGGGTAAAAAAGACATTAAACATACATGATACCATTTTTAGAAAACAGGGACATGGAAGATAAATATAACCTTAGTAAATACATACGAATAAACAATCTCAGATAAAAACGAGATTGAAAAAGTTATCCCTTACCTTAGGTCTGATATGCTTCGTACATATCCGAACCTCCTGTATAATGATTTAAATAATTTCATTGACTTATTACATAATCATATTCATTGTTATGATGTCATAAATGGTTTACTTATGACTTTATATTACCCGTTCTTTTGTAAATTCCATGTTAAAGTAGCGTTTTTGGGTAAAATCATTTCATTTATCGTACGTGTTTCAACTTGTTGTTCTTGATATTATTACTTATATCCTGATTTAATTAATTCCAAAATGTAAAACATGATTTATATATAATATATATATACATATATATATATATCATAGATTGATAAATGGAATGAAATACATTGTTCATGGAGACAGTAGGTTGTACATACGAATGAACGCTGTTTTCGTTTCCTTATTGAATTGAATGGAATTAATTAAATGACATACATATATATATACATAAATCCAGTATTATTATGTCTTTTATTTCATGATTACTTATTATATATACTTTATAATAATTCAAGAATGGTCAACATGGAGAATGAATCTCATCGCGCCGTGGAGACGGTAGTCCGTACGTACAAACGAGCGATGATACCATTCCAATGATCGTGGATTTTTATTGGAGTGTATGTGTAATATTTCAGAATAAATATCACATTAAAATAATCATATATATTTATCTATTTACACCATTATACCCATCCAAGTAAGGTGGTGGTGGAAAACAGATTACACCACAGCGTGGAGACGGTATTCCGTACGTACGCACGCGCGGTGATTTCATTTTCCGTAGGATCGATAGAAGGTGAAATAGGGTTGTTTCATATTTATATTAACATATCAGTATATAAGTAATAATTAGGTTATTAATTTATAATGAGACAACTAAAGAAGAAGAAGTTCATGAAGAAAGAAACTTGAGAGAATCCGAAGAAGAGATTACCTCTTCTTCGACGCACCTCTTTAAGTCTTATCTTAAGGAAGTAGAGTTGGTCTTTTGAGAAGACCAGAACCTTCAGAATGTTTATAGGGAATTGTAGAATATAAATGTGCAGGGGTTGGCCGAGATTCATGGCTCCAAATTGGGTGAAGAGAAGAGGGAAGGGGTTCCCTTTTTATAAGGGAGGAGGGGGGCACCTTTGAAAAAACCTAAAATATTATTTTATAATAAAGTCATATTCGGTTTATAATAGCTCCAAATTTTTTTATTTAGAAGATAAAGTGGGTATGGGTCTAAATCCTCTAAACCAATATATTTTAGACAAGTTTAGAATACAAATTTAACCTTATGATTTAGATTTAACTCTAAGTTAAATAATATAACTTTTACCGTGTCTTATTGTTTTCTTACACTATATGGTTAATAAACATACTATAACAAGCCAAAATAACCCCAAGTGGTTCATTATTAATATATATATCATTAGATAAGTCATTTGGCTGATGAATAGATTTTTAGGAATAAAATAACAATTAATAATATAATATTTGTTTAAACAATTATTTTATGTCAATTTTGACACTATTTGGTAATTGATTTTTTTGAAACTCATAACAGCATTATTAGTTCTAAAAAAGATAATTAAATCAATAATATCATGTCATATTAACCTATAAAATTAGTGGAATTCATAAAAAGTATCAAATTACATTTATTTGGGAATTTATAATATCAATAATTTTAATATTTGATTATTTAGGTAATTAATGCATCACCATTGTGTCATAACTAACATAAATTATTTAATTTCTAAAAATTATAAATAAAATAAAATTAGGTATGCAATCTTTTTATCATTATAATTAATATTTATAGTCGAATTTATCTTATGTATAACCCTATATAAAAAATGAATTAGTTATTAAACTTTGATTTTATACTATTTTAACCCTTATTTAAATAAATTAATAATAAATGTCCTAATCTAATCCAAGTAGACCTAAATTGTCATATATTATTCCTACGGTTGTTTTTTGTTGAATTACACTTATCCAATAGAATTAGGTCATGTGTTAGGGTAATCATAATATCATTTTTACCCTTAATTACCATATTTACTTTAAACTGTGGTAAATAAAAATAAAAAGTTACTATTCACAAACAATTATTTTCATCTCATTGAACCACATTTTAGTCCTTGATATTAATCGTGTCTCTCGGATTTTCGAACTTCCACTCAAAGAAGTAGTAAAATTAAGTTTTATGTGAATTTCCAAATTCTCCTAAGAGGTGGGTAAAAGACGGTAAAAAGTTCAATAAAATTTTTATATATCTAAAATTATTATAAAATGAATCCAATGAATTACATTGAACTTATATAGGTATTATGTATCAATTTTAACCTAAAATAAATTTAAATAAAATAAATAATCATTTAAATAAAAAGGCAGTTTTTAAATAGTAACCCAGTGTTTTCACTATTCATAAAAAATTGAATGTTTTTAGAAAAATACCAAAAAAATCACCCTATTCTAATTTCGATATTCCGAATCCAAAAATGAAGTCCATTTCGAAAGATAAAATTTATATAATTTTAAAAAATGGGTATTACTATTCATGACGGCTAGTTTATATAACATATCATTGTTTAGTGAAACTCGGTATTGTGTACAACACACGCTATCGTGGAAGGTCGCGATTGCATGTAATGCAAGACAATTAAAGGATGCATGTAGTGAAATCTCCTTTTGGTGTAGCGTATAACACAAGAAATAAATAAAATTAAAAATAATATTTTTCGTAAAATCTCAGGGTGTTACACCTCTATAAAAATATCCCAAGGTATTCCCATTCTCTTAAGAATATCCTACCAAGCTTTTAGAAGCGCCCTCTTAAAGAAAGGGATTCTCTTCCCCCTTTATTATTCAAGAAATTTATTTGTATTATTCCTTTTGATTTCCAATTTTTCATGTTTAAATATGTTTTTACACATCTATTTCACAATAATTATTATTTTAAATTGGTGATAGACCACCTTTCACTCTCATTAATACCTTCCATGATTTTTTATTTACACTCATTATGCTGCCGAAATTATCTTGTGATTTTTCATACACAATATTTATATATTGAATACTCATCCCCATTTTCACCAAAGGTTATTCATATAGATATACATATCCTTAATTTGATTGAGGAATTATATGTATTAAACCCACAATCCTTAATCACGAGATTAAAATTGAAGAAATATTTTCTTATGTTGTATGATCTATGTGCCACACTAATTCATGTACATGATATGAATGTGTCAGGTGGGACCAAGATTATATAGACATACAATGCATTGGATAATGTTTTTATCTTCTAAGATTACATATATGATATAATAGAGGATATCCTAAGAAAACTATGTTATAATGTCTTATCAATTAGCCTTGACTTATGCTTATGATATCATGTTTTATGTTGTTTCCACATTCCTTTGTTGCATTGATTTTATCATCCTATATCATGCTTTTATGATCATGTTTATGAATATAACCCCCTTTATGTCACATTTTTATGCCTCGTTACTAACGTATTAATTTTTTCATGTTATTCTTTGATTATTCCCTTATTTTTCTTTATAGATCACTATTTTTATATTCTAATCTAATTTATCCTTTATAGTATTACAAGATCGATGGAATATAAGGGAATGTTAAGGAGTTTTTATATATTTTTATACTTGTATTTCATGTTAATGTGTTGTGTACCTAATTTTCCAAATAAAATATTCCTCATGATCTTATGGTATTGTATTATGAATAGATTTACATAATAAATCATGAATATAGGTGTATTAAATATATGAACTGTCATAGAATACACAAAACTTAATTGAGTCTCATGGAAGACTCGACTATTGAGAGGATTATGGAATAACAGCCATGAAGGAATCCTCCCGCTAAACCTAACACCATAAAAACCTCCAAAATGGACATAAACACTAAAGGTATCTCACCATTATGGTCCATGTAAAAAAACTCAGAATAGAATACTCACAAGTCTAATTATAACTAGAGGTAGAAAAATAGGAAAAAAATCCCAAGGAGGGGAAGTATACGGTGTACACCTCAGGTACATAGCTTGTAACCATAAAAATCCATAAGGTTGCATACCACAACCCACCTGACATTTAATTTTTTCAAGTACATGATGTGTACTTTCAATAAATGGAATGTCACCCATATGAGTTTCCTAGCCATGTACCTAGTCATGTACCCCCAAGACAGTTTTACTAACACTGACACATAGCCTCTTTCTATATATTGTACAAGTTCCCAAGTTGTGTATATTACACAACCATATGCCCCATGTATAAGGTATCTGTCGATGTAACTCAACCATACTCTGAGTCACTCTACAGATTGTGTCATATACAGCCACACCATCTAGACACCTTATTCAAATCCATACCCAAAATAAAGAACAAATAAATTGAATTTTCTAAACTACATGGTACATGATCAAAATTTCATAAATAGAAAACTCTTATGATCACCCTGAACCCCCATATTCCACTAAATACTATAGATCAACCCTCTTAGGGTCCCTAGAAACCAAAAAAGAATAATAAAACTTATAAAAAACATTAATATGGGTATTTATAATAAAAAATAAATAAAATCCTACCTTAGGGTATAAAACATAGACACTTCCTGCTCAAATTTGTTCTGTGCTACCATCATGGCCCAATCCACCTCTAGATGAGCTCCTTAGTGAGGTTACCCTATCTATACTCTCTTATATTTAATCTAAATGAGACACCCGCAAGGGAGATCCACATACATTTGAAAAAAAGGGAAGTAGAAAGAACATAAAAAAGAAAAATATAAATGAAAAAGAAAAATAAAATAAAATAAAAAGGGAATCAGGCCCGGTCATGATGCTCGATATGTGTTTATGCCTTTCCTATGAAAAACCTCCAATTCTAAACTCAAACATGGAATAAAAATTGTAATCCTACGATCTATTTAGATGTTATCACTAAATAAATTCATTCAGATAATTAATATTTTATTAATTAGAAATTAAATATTCAATGAAAATTTAAATGGATAGGATTTCCAATAAACTTCTGTCCTAGGGTAAACACTATATTGTGATACCAATGGAGTGGTTGAAAAAATAATCGGAGATCATATTATAATATAAATTACCAATTTTATAGTTAAAACTAAATGGAGAGAAAATATCAAATTTCACATGACTTTCTAAACCTATAATGATACTATTCATTATAATATGTAATGTTGTGGATAATTTAAATGTTTTTTGAGTGGATAGGAAATTGGAATCCAATAAAAGAGAATATAAATATATCCTTAAAATCAGGATATAAAATCATTATATAGGTTTTTTTATCTATTATAACGTTTGAAAACAAGTCTATCAATCAAAATGTAAGAACTGTAAGGTATTCCTCTAGAAGTTAAATAATTTTGGATTCAAGAAAAACCAATTCAATTCTTTCAAGGAATAGATTTTATCTACTATTAGAATAAGACTATGATTTGTTTGAATGTGAGCTATAAAATTAGACAATATAAACATACGTATCAACTCATAATAGAGTTTATTGGGAAGAAAATAAGCTAAAGATTAAAGATATATATATTCGTGATGAAATATCCTTTAAAGTTACAAATAATTGAAACCGTTGGTTTTTTTATTATGGGTGCTCTTCCTATATGACATGTAACATAAATTTTATCAAAAATTTTGAAGTAGGAGTTAACGGAAATGTTATATTTTTAAATTATTGATCTCTAAGATAATAGGTGGTTATAAGCCTCTTTTATTTGGGGATGAATTGAAGAACATTTATGTTCTATTTGTTGATGGCGTATGACACAATTTTTTGAGTTTAAGTTAGTTTTGTGACTCAGGTTTGGAAGTCAAATTCAATAAAAAAATGTTACAAAAATAATTAGAATGGATAAAATTATCTTATGAATGCATTTGGAGTACATGGGAACCTATATATAGTGAAAAAGAGTAATACTTGTCTCTTTAATAAGGAAAAGGGAAAAATTTATGAAACCAACATCTTTTCCACATTAACTAGTAGAGTATAAAGAATATTTTCTGTTTTAAAACTATTGTTAAATTTCTTTCACTAAAAAGAAATATATAAATGGTTTGTGATTTGTGTTTAAGGGAAAAAATGGGGTGCAACACATACCTCTCGAAGAAGAAGAGAGCGTTTGATTTATTAAATCTGGATGACACTAATGTTTGTAGTCTAATTAATAAGGTTGAAACTCATAGAGATAAGTAATTTGTTTTATTTACTGATTAATTTAGTTGGATGAGATATTATATGTTATTGTGGTCTAATAGGGATGTGTTAATATGTATTAAAATATTGATATAAATAGTAGAAAATGAAACTATAATAACTATGAATATTTTGTATTATGATAGTAGAACTAAATATACTTCCATAAAAGTTGAATATTATCTGGAAATTCATATAATAATTCATGAATTTTTAGTGGTAATGACTTTTAAATTTAATAGGGTCATGGAAAAGGGAAACACTATGATAAATAATGTGTCTAATACAATGTTAATAAAAAGATGAATTTGTTTCCAATATTCAAAATAAATAGCGAAAGTGGATGTGTACATTTAGAATAGAGTGTTTCTAAGTCCCATAGAATATAAGATTCCATGTCAAAAGTATAATATAAGGAATATCTAACTAAATCAACTTAAATTAATTATATGAAAATTTTTCATGTATAACAAAGAGGGAAATTATGGATTGTATGGTAATTCTACATATGAAATAATATTTTTTGTCTATTCATGAAAAAGAAAATACTATATATGTTTTAAAAAAGGATATATAAAATAAGTAAATGAACCGATGTGAAAATTTTTTAGCAGAAAAAAATAGAATTATAAAACTTATATCCCTAAATAAGTTAGTGGAGAATAAGAATAGGTAATTAATGATTCAAAAGAATATCAAAATCTTCATATTAATAATGTTTTTTTAATTTGAATGAATGGAATAGAAATGTAAAGAACATACTCAAAATATGAATCATTCATGAATAATTAGAAATAGGTTTGATCAAAGAACCTTTATTAGATACAAATATTCTCTAAATTAGACTCAAAGGGTGAAAATAATATAGCATAGTAGCCTTTTATTGTAGGTATAAACAACCGTATTAGATGAAGCACCAAAAAAGAAACCATGGGTGAAATCTATGAATAAAGAATTATAATAACATTCCAAGAACCAAAATTGAGAGATTATGGATAAAAATAGATATTAAAATATAATCGATAAATTATGGGTCTTCAAAAAATAGTATTGATGAATACAAAATATAGGTCAACAATAAAGTGAGGCTTGATTGTAAAGGATATGTGTTAGTTGAAGGATTTGATATTGAATAAATGTTTACTCCAATTAAAGGAAAGGAATATATCAATATTTTTATTTCTATGGTTATTTAAAAGAAGTTTAGATTCTTTTAAATGAATGTGAAGATGGTTTTTATGAACGATATATTGAATAAATAATTTTATATCGAACAACTGATAATATTTTTTATTAGAAATGATAATGTGGAGGTATAAAAATTGAAAATGGAATTACATTGCCTAATGTAGGCTCCACATGCTTGGTATGCACAAGTGGTCTTATATATGAGAAAATTAAAATCCAAGAAATGAGGGGTTTATCACAACCACTACGTGAAATATTTATATGAATATATGTTTAAGGTAATAGTAAATGTGGATAAAAATATATTTAGTGGAAATGAAAATAATTCTATTAGATGGTTTTCTATTATGATTCTATCAGAGTTTGAGATGTGTATAATTAGAGTGATAAACAATATAATTGACCTAAATTTTCATTAAAAAGATGTTTATACAATCATTTTATAGAAAAATATAATAGATATGTGTTTAATATGTTCAAAATGAAGAATGAAAATCAATTTCAACTCTAGTAGCAGTTGGATTGAAACTTATAAAACCTAAAGATGACAAAGGATTAGATTTATCTCTATATAAAAGAATTGTTTTAAGTATAATTTATCTTACAATAATAATTCCATCCATATTCTATGATATGTTCTTGTGATCAATTTTTTAGATTTTTCAAAATTAATATAATCTCTCAGTTATGAAGTGAATATTTAGGTACATATAAGGTACTTTCAACAATGGTTAGGTTTTTAAGGATATAGAATATATAAATTTGATAATGATTTAGGTAGAGATATTATGGATTAGAAATCCATAACTGGTGGATATTTCTTCATTGGAAGAAATTATGTTGGTTGGATGAGTAAGAAACATGACTGTGTAACCTTCAATATAATAAATATATAATATATTTTAGTTTCCAAGTCTTATAAACAATTTATATAGATAAAAAAATGTTGGAAGTTCTTGGGGAAGTGTTTCAATAACCAGTTATGAATTAATATGACAATAATAGTTATATTTAGTTAACAAATAATCTAAAACAACACTCCCACACCAAGAACATAAAGATCTGTTACCACATTATAAAGTATATTGTGGTGAAACACATTTTCAAATAAGAGTTTTTTAGAAAACAACATCAAGTGGTAGATATCTTCACCAAACCATTGGATGTACTTGTATTCAATAAGAATATGTTGAATCTTAGTGTTTAAATAATATAATCAACCTACGGAGGTTCGATATCCCCTCTCCTCATTGTATATAATTATTCTTTAGGAAAATGATTATTCTTATATAAAATTATCAGAAATTGGGTATAAGAAGATATGAGGAAACAATATTCAAGTGGATTTGGAATCGAAATGTTTGTTTGATCATGAATTAAGGAAAAAATTGTACAAATTAACTCTGTATATTGATTCCTAAAAAGAACATTGATATACTCAAAAAATGAAACAATTTAGATCCTTTAATTTTATTTCCATATAGGGGTAATATTAGAGAATTATTGCAGGGACACATGGGGAGTTTTTTACATAGAAAGTGATTCAATGGAGTGAAATCTTAGAGGATAATCTAAAGGGTTGAATAAAAATACAGTGGGGGAGATTTATACATCCATAGTTGTAAGATATTTTATTTTTATCAATTTAAGGTGCATTGGTTTTCATATTAATAATTTTAATACCTATGTAATGTTATGGAAAGATTGTTAGAAGATTATAGAAGGAAACATTCACCCTGGATTTGTGGGTTTTTTGTAAAAAATTTAAATTCAAAAGATTACCCGTGGGAATAGTGAATCTATAATATACTATAGTCAAAGAAATATTAGCCATGGTCAAAAAAATTTTCAAGGTAAAAGTCATAAACAATATGTGTAGAGACCCTAATCTTAACGTACATTGACATTACATTACTTTTGCGGAATACTTAGTATGTAACAAAAACACACCCGCAAGGACCATAATAGTTTAGTGTCTTTGGAAACTCGGAATATAATCTTCTAATCATGGTGAAAGATCATCAACATCTCCCATAAATATCTTCCTTTTTTTATACCTAAAACCTTTATTTATATCCTGGGGAAAAGAAAACATAAAAGGGTGAGCTCAAATTCTCAGTAATGGTAAACAAAAGAAATATCAAACACATCATATTCATAGGAACATAACTTTTGGAAATCATAACCTGCAAAAGAGATCATAATATCATAACATGGGATAAATCATAGTAGTGAAATATAATCCCAATAATCATAACATAAAACATGAAACATTGTGGCATACACACATAATCATAGAGAATCATTTCTTGTTAGTCAAGACTCATTGCCAAGACTATCTTAGTGAACAAAGTCCATTTCTGAACCGAGTTCACTCCTCGTTTCAGTCCTGTTTCACTGAACCGGTTTAACCTGCCGTTCCAGCCATGTCTATCTCATGAGATATAAAATCTTTACCCAATGCATTGGAGGGAGATATAGGTCCCACCCATCTCATAATGATACCATTCTTATGTGTGCCACATAATCATAAACCATACATCATAGCATAACCCATGTAATAAAAATGGGAATCTTAAACATCGTGACATCATAAAACAATTCATATAAGATAAAGGAATTCATAAATATAATTCCATCACAACATAATCAAATCAATGTAATAATAGGGATAGAAATATAACCCTTTATTATCTTAGATGGAAAATAATTTTGATAAAACACTTGAACTCCATTCTTGAGGAAAATATCCTCTCTGCTTCAAAAACACTTTTCCTTTCTTAACATGTCGTACAATTCTAAACTAAAAGAAGTTGATTAAAAATAAACTTGAAAACTTTTAAAGGAAGCTTCTTAGAAATAATGTTTTAAAAATACATTCATGCCTTATAAGTTAAAAAAACATTCTTCGTACTTTTGTCGGAAAAGTCAAAAAGTACCTCGTACGAAAAACGACAAAAGATTCCTTTCATATCCTTTACTAAAAACTCACCGAAGGGTAAATTTGGATTTAAAATTTTTTAGGTGGATGGAAATAATATTACATATTGAGGAAACATGTATGTGGATGATAAAATACACCCCAATAAATTTCAAAGTATAAACAATCTCAGATAAAAATGAGAATGTGATATATTCCCTTACCTTAGGTCCGATTTGCTTCGCATGTGTCCGAACCTCCTGTATAATGATTTAAATAATGTCATTGACTTATTCCAGAATCATACTCATTGTTATGATATCATATATGGTTCACTTATGACTTTATATTACCCGTTCTTTTGTAAATTCCATGTTAAAGTGCGTTTTGGATAAAATCGTTTCATTTTTCGTCCGTGTTTTGACTTCATATGATTACATAGATCATGATTACTTTATTATAGAATATGAAAAATTATTTATATATAATATATATTCAGAATATACATATATATAATAGATTATTAAATGGAAATAAATACACTATTCATGGAGACGGTAGGTCGTACGTACGCATGAACGCTGTTTTCGTTTCCTTATTGAGTTGAATGGAATTAAGTAGATGACATACATATATATACACATAAATCCAGTATCATTAGTATGTCATATATTTCATGATTACTTATTATATATACTTTATAATCATTCATGAATAGTTAACATGGAGAATGTATCTCATCGCGTCGTGGAGACGGTAGTCCGTACGTACGCACGAGCGATGATATCGTTCTCATGATCGTGGAATTGTATTGGAGTGTATGTATACTATATCAGAATCAATATAACTTTAAAATAATCATATATAGTTATTATTTACAACATTATACCCATCCAAGTAAGGTAGTGGTGGAAAATAGATTACACCACAGCGTGGAGACGGTATTCCGTACGTACGCACGCGCGGTGATTTGGTTTTCCGTAAGATGGATAGATGGTGAAATAGGGTTGTTTCATACTTATAATAACATATCAGTATATTAGTGATACTGATGTTATTACTTCATAATGAAACAACCTATGAAGAAGAAGTGTAAGAAGAAATAAAGTTGAAAGAATCGGTAACGGGCCTTACCTCTTCTTTGAAGTGCATCTTTGAGATCTCCTATTAGGGCACTAAAATTGGTCTTTGAGGAAGAACAGAACATCTAGGATGTTTCTATGGAAGTGGAGAATGGAATTTGGCAGGTTTTGTCCGAGCTTGAAGGCTCAAGTGGTGTGATGAAGAGAGGTAGGGGGTGCCCTTTTATAAGGGAGGAGAGGGGCTCCTTTGGAAAAACTAAAAATATTATTTTATTATAAAGACAAATTCGGTTTTAAATAGCTCCAAATTGATTTATTTTGAAGCTAAGGTGGGTATGGGTCGAAATACTCTCATCCAATAGAATTTAGACAAGTTTAGGTTCCTATTTTAACCTTATCATTTAGATTTAACAATAACTAAAATAATTTTACTTTTATTGTGTCTTCTTGTATTCTTATACTATAAGGTTAATAAACTTACTATAAGCCGCTAAAAGAACCCCAAGTTGTTTATTATTAATATATATAACCTTATCTAAGTCATTTGGCCGAACCGTAGATTTTTAGGAATAAAATAATAATTACTAACATAATATTTGTTTTAAAAACTATTTTATGTCAATTTTGACACTATTTTGTAATTGATTTTTGTGAAAATCATAACAGAATGGTTAGTCAAAAAAAGTTAATTAAATCAATACTAACATGTCATATTAACCTAGAAAATTAGTGGAATTCATAAAAAGTCTCAAATTATATTTATTTGGGTATTTATAATATCAATTATTCTAATATTTCACTATTATGGTAATTACTGCATCATCATTGTGTCATAAATAAATTAATTTATTTAATGTCTAAAAATTATAAATAAAATATCATTATGTTTGAAATTGTATTATCTTTCTAATTAATTTTAACAATCGAATTTATCTAATGTATAACCCTATATTAAAAACGTTGTAGTAATCAAACTTTGATTTTAACTATTTTAACTCTTCTTTCAATTAAATAATAATAAATGTCCTAATCTAATCCAAGTGGACCTAAATGGTCATATTTTATTCCTAAGGTTGTTTTTGGTCGAATTACACTTATCCAATAGAAATAGGACATGTTTTAGTGTAATAATAATATCATTCTTACCCTTAATTACCCTATTTACTTTTAACTGTGGTAAAAAAAAGTAAATTGTTACGATTCACCAAAAATTATTTTCATCTCATTGAACTACATTTTACTTACTGACATCAATCGTGTCTCTCGGATTTTTGAAATTCCACTCACAGAAGTGGTAAAATTAAGTTTTATGAAAAATTCATTTTTTTAACTACCACTTAGTGGTTTCACTATTCATTAAAAAAATGAAAGTTTCCAGAAAAATACCAAAAATTAGGCCTAAGATATATTTGATATTATGAATTCAAAAATGATGTCTATTTTACCAAATTAAAAACATATCAGTTGCATTAATTAATTTAAAAATTAATTCCTGTTGTCAAAACAAATAGCATGTTCTTAAGAGGTAATAACTATCAAAAGATTGACATTTGTTTATGTCTGGTTCAAATGTGAAATTACATCCAATGACCAAAATTGTATTAAATTGTAAAAATATATTCTAAATATACTTTAAAACCACTAAAATTAATAATTTATCACTATTAATTATTTCGATTAAAAAGGTTGTTTTTAATTAAAATTTAGTAATTTTTACTATTCATCAGTAAATGAAAGTTATCTGAAAAGTACCAAAATTTCACCCTAAGCTAATTTTGATATTATGAATCAAAAAATGAAGTCCATTTTGAAAAATAAAATTTACAAAATTTCAAAAAATTGGTTATTACTATTCATAACGACTAGTTTTAATAATATTTTAGTAGCATATCATTGTTTAGCAAAACTCGGTATTGCGTACAACACACGCTATCACGGATGGTCGCACTTGCGTGTAATGCAAGGCAAGTCAAGGATTCATGTTGTGCAAGCTTCTTTTGGTGTAGTGTACAACAGAATACATTAATGAAATTTAAAAGAATATTTTTCATAAAATCTCGGGGTGTTACATTCTACCCCCCTTAAAACGAATTTCTCCTTCAAAATTCGTCAGGGTTATAAATGGTTTACTACTCGAATGTTTGTTTAATAGAAACCCACATTGTAAAAAGGAATACCCAGACTTGGATTTAAAAACTAAAGTATGAAATGTAACGGTTACCCAAATTAACTCATCACTAGGTTTCCACATAGAAGAACATAGGTGAAAATATGGATATGGAAGAAAAATCTAACCATCAAGATCTGATGGAGAGTGGTAGAGAACATGGCTATGAAATAGCCAACAATCAGAAATCCATATATTTGCGATGATTTAAGGTACCATCTGATTCATCAGATATAATGGCACTAGGACAACATTTTTGGTTTTCAAGATCATTTCCCGAAAGATGGTGAATTAAAAGAAATATTTACATTATTTTGGTACAATTTCACTGTTGTTCGTGCTTTGAACAATTTCCACTTCATCTCTTAAAGAAATAAATTCGAATTTTTTATTCATGGAGTGTTAATAGATCATGTGATAGAATGATGGGTCATTCCATCTGTTTCAAACAAAAGGTTAGCAAAAGTTATCAAATATACATAAGTCCAACTATGGTGAGGTTAATCGTATACAATTCCAAAAATGAACTTATACTTCATATATCATAACGCGTAATAAAATTAAAACTAGTTTCTACTAACAAGGGACTTCATGTAGGCCAGTGGTAGGTGATAAAGGTCAGTCGCACTTCGGTTATGGGTTTGATTCCCACAGCCTTGTCCGACGCGATGGGTTGTCGCACATCCGGCAGGTTGTCCTTTTTCTAAAGCTATATTACTATAACATCCCATCAATTATATCGAAAAAAGTTATATCCTATCTTATGTCTAACAAAATCCATTCCAATCTTTTGGCTTATCTAAAATACTTCGGTCCAAGCTCATAGTATAAAGAAAATTATTACTTGAAATGTCACATAACAATCACATGAATGCCATCATTTATCCCCCATATATCATAAGATATATCTTGTTAGTCAAATTACAAACATGTGAATACCTTAATCATGTATTCTCTTGAAGAATGAATACCCATTAATTGAACCATAGTGAAAACATGAATGCAGTCAAAAGTTAACTCTTTCCACAAACCAAAATCCAAAAATTCTATATACTCATACCATGATATAACCTTCTCCTTATATCAGTCATGAGGTCATGAATACGGTCAAACATTTCATTTTCTCGTTTTCATTTCATTATGTGCATATCATCTTTTTTTCCAAAAATATCTCAATCACATTTATGGTTACCGGTACCATTAAAAACCACAATAGACCAATACATAAATATTCCAATATTCCACGATACTATATACAATATTATTTTGAAATCCCATTACATAAACACTTAATCATTCCACCACATCGTTGTCATATTCAACATCGCCAATAGTGATCGCATGTGACTTCCCTTTGTCCTTTTCCATAAGTGGTTGCTCATGTCGATCATCACTAACCCTTGTATTAGTGCATTTATTAGCATAATTCCCCATTTCCTTGCACCTGAAGCATTGAAGTGTTGGTGGTGCGTTCTCTGTAGTCTTTTATTTATTCACATCATTAGAAACCCTTTTTCCATTACTTCGACACTCAGCTACTCGATGACCTTCTTTTCCACACTTAAAACATTTTCTAGTCCCTTTAAGACAATCTCCACCATGCTTCTTTCCACACTTTGAGCATAAGGAAACATTCATCTTCTTTTCACCATTATTCTGAGATTTCTCCTTGAACTCCATCTTTCGTTTCTTGTCAAAACTGTGAGATGGATAAGTAACACCAACTTCCATTTCTACCTTGATAGCACAACGTACAATTTCTTCATAGCTACTAAAGTCTCTTATAGCTAATGCCCTCCAAAGATTTGGTTTTAAGACACTTAAGAATCGATCAACTTTACTTTCAGGTTGGATGATAAATCCCGATGCATACCTTGCAAACCTTGTAAAATTCACTTCGTATATACCAACAGATTCATCACCCTTTTGCTTTAGTTCAAGAAACTCCTTCTTCATCTTTTTTCGAAGAATACGAGGGAAGTACTTATTGAAAAATAAGTTCTTGAACTCGTCCCATTCCATGGACTCAATTTCATCTCTTTGCCTCGTATTCTTGATAATATTCCACCATTGATCAGCATCACCTTCCAAACGATACACTGCTAAGATGACTTTATCATGTTCAGAACATTGATGAACTGAAAATATCTTTTCAGTAGTACTGATCCATTGTTCAGCAACAAGTGGATCAGAAGACCCACTGAAAATAGGTGGACTTTGCCTCATAAAGGAATCAATAGAATATTGTCTCCTTCTCTGCTCATTTGGATGTCCAGAATGATTCATAGCTTGTGTAAGTATAGCAATAATATTTTTCACTCCATCTCCCATAACATTTGTTTGTTTAGGAGGACAATCATTGCATTGTCCATTACATTGATCAACACGGTTCCTTCGGGTCCCAGCCATCGTCTAAAACCCAAAAAGAATAGTGTGAGAGGTAAAAATCATATTAAAGGGGGAGTGACTTCAATATCTAACATCTTTGGTTTAATCTAATATCATTACAATAGTTCTAGGACTATATCCTATACGTATACTTATCCTTAGGGACATCCCTAGACATACCTTAGAAATATTTCTAGGGATCTCACTAAAGTTCTCGCACCCTAGTTTCCAAAGGTTGACTAAACCATTCCTCTGATACCAACTGTAGAGACTCTAAGCTTAACGTACATTGATGTTACATTACTTTTGTGGAATACTTAGTACATAACAAAAACACACACGCAAGGACCATAATAGTTTAGTGTCTTTGGAAACTCGGAATATAATCTTCTAATCATGGTGAAAGATCTTCAACATCTCCCATAAAGATCATCCTTTTTTTTACCTAAAACATTTCTTTATATCCTGGGGAAAAGAAATAATAAAAGGGTGATCTCAAATGCTCAGTAAGGGTAAACAAAAGAAATATCAAACACATCATATTCATAAGAACATAACTTTTTGAAATCTTAACCTGCAAAAGAGATCATAATATCATAACATGGGATAAATCATAGTAGTGAAATGTAATCCCAATAATCATAACATCAAACATGAAACTTTGTGTCATGCACACATAATCATAGAGAATCATTTCTTGTTAGTCAAGACTCATTGCCAAGACTATCTTAGTGGACAAATTCCATTTCTGAACCGCGTTCACTCCTTGTTTCAGTCCTGTTTCACTGAACCGGTTTAACCTACCGTTCCATCCACATCTATATCATGAGATATAAAATCTTTACCCAATTCATTGGAGGGAGATATAGGTCCCACCCATCTCATAATGATACCATTCTTATGTGTGCCACAAAATCATAAACCATACATCATAGCATAACCCATGTAATAAAAATGGGAATCTTAAACATCGTGACATCATAAAACAATCCATATAAGATAAAGGAATTCATAAATATAATTCCATCACAACATAATCAAATCAATGTAATAATAGGGATAGAAATAGAACCCTTTATTATCTTAGATTGAAAATAATTTTGATAAAACACTTGAACTCCATTCTTGAGGAAAATATCCTTTCTGATTCAAAAACACTTTTCCTTTCTTAACATGTTATACAATTCTAAACTAAAAGATGTTGATTAAAAATAAAATTGAAAACTTGTAAAGGAAGCTTCGTGGAAATAATGTTTTAAAAATCCATTCATGCCGTATAAGTTAAAAAAACATTCTTCGTACTTTTTTTGGAAAAGTCAAAAAGTACCTCGTACGAAAAACGACAAAAGATTCCTTTCATATACTTTACTAAAAACTCACCGAAGGGTAAAATTGGATTTAAACAATTGGTAGGTGGATGGAAATAATATTTCATATTGAAGAAACATGGATGTGGATGATAAAATACACCCCAATAAATTTCAAAGTATAAACAATCTCAGATAAAAATGAGATTGTGATATTTTCCCTTACCTTAGACCGATTTGCTTCATAAGTGTCTGAAACTCCTGTATAATGATTTAAATAAGGTCATTGACTTATTCTAGAATCATACTCAATGTTATGATATCATATATGGTTCACTTATGACTTTATATTACCCGTTCTTTTGTAAATTCCATGTTAAAGTACGTTTTGGGTAAAATCGTTTCATTTTTCGTCTGTGTTTTAACTTCATATGATTACTTAGATCATGATTAATTAATTAAAGAATATAAAACATGATTTATATATAATATATATTCAAAATCTACATATATATAATAAGTTAGTAAATGGAAAGAAATACACTGTTCAGGGAGACGGTAGGCCGTACGTACGCATGAACGCTGTTTTCGTTTCCTTTTTGAGTTGAATGGAATTAAGTAGATGACATAAATATATATACACATAAATATAGTACATTATTATTTCATATATTTCATGATTACTTATTATATATACTTTATAATCATTCATGAATGGTTAACGTGGAGAATGTATCCCATCGCGTCGTGGAGACGGTAGTCCGTACGTACGCACGAGCGATAATATCGTTCTCATGATTGTGGAATGGTATTGGAGTGAATGTATACTATATCAGAATAAATATCACTTTAAAGTAATCATATATAATTATTATTTACACCATTATACCCATCCAAGTAAGGTGGTGGTGGAAAATAGATTACACCATGGCGTGGAGACGGTATTCCGTACGTATGCACGCGCAGTGATTTGGTTTTCCGTAGGATGGATTGATGGTGAAATAGGGTTGTTTCATACTTATAATAACATATCAGTATATGAATGATACTGATGTTGTTACTTCATAATGAAACAACCTAAGAAGAAGAAGTGGGAGAAGAAATAAAGTTGAAAGAATCGGTAACGGACATTACCTCTTCTTTGAAGCGCCTCTTTGAGATCTCCTTTTAGCGCACTAAAATTGGTCTTTGAGGAAGACCAGAACATCTAGGATGTTTTTATAGAAGTGGAGAATGGAATTGTTCAGGGTTTTTCCGAGCATGAAGGCTCAAAGTGGTGTGAGGAATAGAGGGAGGAGGTGCCCTTTTATAAGGGAGGAGAGGGGCTCATTTGGAAAAACTAAAAATATTATTTTATTATAAAGACAAATTCGGTTTTAAATAGCTCCAAATTGATTTATTTCAAAGATAAGGTGGGGATGGGTCGAAATACTCTCATCAAATATAATTTAGACAAGTTTAGTTTCCTATTTTAACCTTATCATTTAGATTTAACATTAAGTAAAATAATTTTACTTTTACCGTGTCTTCTTGTGTTCTTATACTATAAGGTTAATAAACTTACTATCAGCAGCCGAAATAACCCCAAGTTGTTTATTATTAATATATATAACCTTATCTAAGTCATTTGGCCGATCCATAGATTTTTAGGAATAACATAATAATTACTAATATAATATTTGTTTTAAAAACTATTTTACGTTAATTTTGACACTATTTAGTAATTGATTTTTGTGAAAATCATAACAGAATTATTAGTTCGAAAAAAGTGAATTAAATCAATACTAACATGTCATATTAACCTATAAAATTAGTGGAATTCATAAAAAGTCTCAAATTATATTTAGTTGGGTATTTATAATATCAATTATTTTAATTTTTCACTATTATGGTAATTACTGAATCATCATTGTGTCATAAATAAATTAATTTATTTAATGTATAAAAATTATAAATAAAATATCATTATGTAAAAAATAGTATTAGCTTTCTAATGAATATTTACCATAGAATTTATCTTATTTATAACCCCTATATTAAAAATGATGTAGTAAATAAACTTGGATTTTAACTCTTTTAACTCTTCTTTGAATTATATAATAATAAATGTCCTAATCTAATCCAAGTGGGCCTAAATGGTCATATTTTATTCCTAAGGTTGTTTTTGGTCGAATTAAACTTATAAAATAGAATTAGGATATGTGTTAGGTTAATAATAATATCATTCTTACCCTTAATTACCCTATTTACTTTTAATTGTGGTAAAAAAAGTAAAAAGTTGCTATTCACCAAAAATTATTTTCAACTCATTGAACCAAATTTTACTTACTGACATCAACCGTGTCTCTTGGAGTTTTTAAATTCCACTCAAAAAAGCGGTAAAATTAAGTTTTATGAAAAAATCATTTTTTTTAACTACCACTTAGTGGTTTCACTATTCATCAAAAAATGAAAGTTTCCAGAAAAATTCCAGAAATTAGGCCTATGATATATTTGATATAATGAATTCAAAAATGATGTCTATTTTACCAAATTCAAAACATATCAGTTGCATTAATTAATTTAAAAATTAATTCTCGTCGTCAAAACAAATAGCGTGTTCTTAAGAGATAATAACTATCAAAAGATTGACATTTGTTTATGTCTGGTTTAAATGTGAAATTACATCCAATGACCAAAATTGTATTAAATTGTAAAAATATATTCTAAATATACTTTAAAACCAATCAAATTAATAATTTATTACTATTAATTATTTTGATTAAAATGGTTTTTTTTAATTAAAATTTAGTAATTTTCACTATTCATCAGAAAATGAAAGTTATCTGAAAAGTACCAAAATTTCACCCTAAGCTAATTTCGATATTCCGAATCCAAAAATGAAGTCCATTTTTAAAAATAAAATATAAAATATTTCAAAAAGTGGTTATTACTATTCATAACGTCTAGTTTTAATAATATTTTAGTAGCATATCATTGTTTGGCGAAACTCGGTATTGCGTACAACACACGCTATCGCGGAAGGTCATGCTTGTGTGTAATGAAAGGCAAGTCAAGGATGCGTGTTGTGAAAGCTTATTTTATTGTAGCGTACAACACAAGACAATAATGAAATTAAAAATAATATTTTTCATAAAATCTCGGGGTGTTACAATATGCCTTGTATTTGAAGGATTCTTATTATTATAAGAGGCAACAAATGAAGAATCTGAATTCATTCATAACATTCCTTTTTGAGTTGCATAATACTCTATAGAAATAAACACTTAGAGTCCCACTCCATTTTCAAGATTACTATGACTTTATAACAGGGAGTATATTGGTTACAAGCCATAGAAAATGGTATTTTTCAAAGAATTAATCCGCATATAACAAAATTAGGTCTATAATGGGTGTTGTGGGAGCATTGGTGAATATTGTGTAAGATTAAATTATCTCTCATATGTGTGATTTAAATAGAAAATTAAATAGAAACACATTTTATAGTAAGGTGTATTACACATCTAGTTTTAGGAGATGAAGAGAAAATGGTTAGGTGAGCATGGAGTCATCCATGTTGAAGTATTTGTTTCACCTAGATAAGTTTTATGCCATGGTATTTTGACTTACATGACACAGTTATTCGGATGTATTTCTCTATGTAGATGTTTTAATTAGATACCACACTGTGGTATACAAAAAATTGAATGTTATTTATAGTTTTTTTGATTATATTATTCTTTAAATAATTAATTATTTTGGAATAGATTTCAAAAGATCTAAATGAATTCAACAGTGGATATTTATATAGAGATAAATCAATAGTTGGATTTGAAGAAGATGGATTTAAAAGTTAATTAAAATTTGAATTTTTAATTTTAAACTCAAAAAATATATAGATATATATTATCAACTATAAATAATATAGTATCGAGTGAATGGAGATACATTGAATATAATTAAGAAGATTAGGTGTGAGTAATGAGAGTGAACTTCATTAACAAAATCTAGAATTATGAAGTGAAGTTTGATTTGGATAAATTATTTAAAATATATCTATTTAAAGTGTAGAGTTATTGTACAATAATTTAAATATCTGGAAGTGAATAATGTAACATTAGGTAGAAAAACCATTATAATTTAGTGTCATATCATTGATCAATATCTTTGTGATTTGACCTATGTGTTGAAATTATTCTTTTTTACCCTCTTGAGAAGAAGTGACGGGAAGAGTGGAAGAGGTCATAGACCATGGATATTTAGTGATATTATCCTAAATATTCTAATCAAAACTAGTGATGCAGTGATTAATTAAAATATACACACAATGTTCATACGTTCTCCTTGGTTGTAGCCCAATGTAGTGGAACCAAGTAAAAACTATCACATCCATGGTTCTTTAATTCATTCTATATGATTATTTCTTTTATCTGATCATCAGGATATATTAATTATTTCATTGTAAACACATATATAAGATCTTGTTAAATTTTTGATAAGAAAAATTTCAATCAACCTAATTTACCCCCCTCTTAGGGTGTTTAATGGGACCATAGGGTATAGCAAAGGACATTAACCCTGTTCCCTCATCCTACTATGTATGAACCCAAACACATATCATCATTAGTCAAATAATTATTCAAAATAATATATCACATACCTTATCTTTAAGATATCATATCCCGTATGATTATACCTACTATGATCTATCATAACTCATACAACACCTGGAAGGGAGATCAGGTGAGAGGGAGTAGATAACCATCTATTCCCCCACCGACTTAAATGTTTTGGAAAAAACACCCAAAACCCAATTCAATTTGGGTGTTTACAAGGTTATATTACTCAGGTGTGATTTTTAAGAAATCACAAGGAAAATACAACATATACCATAGTTACACACATCCCAACATAAGGGTTTAATACCAAAACAACACTAAAACTTTCTATAAAAACTCTCAATTAACCACACCATTTACTATTAACCACTACCATATCTATAAATATAATTAACCCCACATCCCCACAAAAAATAACCATGACGTCATTAAGAAATGTTCTTTTAATCACACAATTTATCATTTTTATATTTACCATTTTACCATCAACATTACATTAATTATTCCATTTGTTCCTATATTTAATGTCAATCTATTATTTATCCATCAACCATGATTATTCCCATTAATTACCCATTCATTTCAATTATTAACATTTCACAAATAACTAATAGTTATTTAAATTCCTTACACCACCCACCACAATATTTATCATTATTAATCATATTCCATACCAACAGGAATCTATAACACATCCTCTCAACACATAACCAAATTATTCATAACTCACATCACAACACATTATAATAAATATCGCAACTTCTATTTATATATATATATATATATATTCCTTTTCTAAATAACCAAAAATTTCATCATAACATCCCAACCACGACACATCAACAACCACATCCTCCCAAGACTACTATGGTAACCAGATACGATACCTGCTACACCCATACATTAACACCCAACACTGGCCGAAATATTTTCCAACAACTTCCATATAGATCAAAATAATAGATACACAAAAACAGTAGTAAAACACAATAAATCAACACCATAATATAATAAATAGTCACATCTAATAATCCTTCCATATAAATCATTATTAGATACCCTAAAATGATTTTCACATTATGAGATTTTCAAAAACCAGTTCATTACCATTAGTACATTATTAACATTTTATTAAATGTTTTTTTAACCATTTAATTCTCATAATACAATATAAATCATAGTATAAAACAAAAACACTTATCAACTTAATCTAATAATCCATATGAAATAAATAATATCATACAAACACATGAAAAGATTTGATTCACCCTTCCCCTTCAATTTTATTAGTCTAATTTATTATTTTTATTAGGTTAATTCTGACCATCCTTCTAAAGAAAAAAATATGGTAATTGACATAATCATCACATAAATATGGGAGAAGTCTTAAATATCATATCTTTACCAGATCGTCAACCATCTACTTCATAAGAATAGAATGAGGGAGATGATCACAAGACCCATATTATGTAAATAGAGCCTCAAAACCCTAGAACATAGTAATCGACATAAAAACAACCGAATCCACTGAAAAAACCCTTAAAAAATTTACACAACCCAACAATGAATAAGGAAAGGAAGAAAAATACAATAGAAGGTAAGCAATACTCACCTTAAATAAAAATCAATTGATATATAGAATCCAAAATCTAAAATTGATCTAATGATGCTGAAGGGTATCTAAATAAGCATCTCAATTCGATTAAGTATTACGAGAAATTTATGTAATAAAGAACAATTTCGATGGTCTCTTGAATTTTTATCAAAGTGAAATATTAATTCATCACAATAAAGCATGTAAATGTCACACTGTGATTGGGATATGTAGAATTAATCTACAAAAATCACACCATGAATCACCCATATCTCAGCCATTTAAAGATAGTAAAATATTTATTAATTTAATATAATTAATGAGGGGTCATTCCATGATAAGAAAATCACAAAGTGATGAAACCCAAATATAAGGAACCTAAAAACATGTCCTCTAAGATTCATGATATGGTTCAATGACCACACCATGAATACCTCTCATTGAATAATTAACAAAACAACACAAATTTCTTTACATCATGATTATTACCACCACACCATTACGAGAAATGGAGAAAGATTAATATATATGAATTTTAATCCATATGTATGGTTTTTCACATTATAAAATTATATCCAAATTTCATCACACTATGATGAAAAACTATCATATTGAGACATAAATTCCTACTCAAAATACTAAAGTACTCAATTACCATGACATGAACTTCTAATTTGTGACACTTCCAACATCAAAACATTAAACCACATTTCATGCCTCAACCATTTATGACGCATCTCTCTAAAAAACACATCCCCACTTTCTTCCAGTTACCCCTTCACACATTTTCACCTAAAGAAACACCATGGAACACTTATTACATGATGAAATCATAGCTATAATTCCACCTTACTTTTTTATCCTTCTATTGATATATCTAACACGTAAAAAATGAAATATAATGGGATGAAAATGACTAGTATATTAAATCATTAACATTTTAAATGATCATCATCCTCAAGAATAAAAAATATACCTAGAAAGAAAATAATAACTACCAACTCAAATGGTTCCTTGGCTGATACCTCTCAAACCGAATGATTTTTTTTTTCAAAAAACACAATTCGAAATAAGAATATAAAATTTTAAAAAAATCATCCATAAACAATCATCCCAATCAATTCAACACAAAATAAAAAATATCATTAAAAAATAGGGTTTATAAAAGCTCATAATACTAAGTTAGCATTTGTGAGTTTTATTCCCCTGTATATTTTCCAAGAAACTCTACATATACAAAACAAAAACCAAGGGAATTATATTCCCACACAACACCTTCTCATGATGATCCTAAATCTCAAAAGAATTATCAATGAACATTGTATCATACTCTACATCCATCTCTCAATAACTGATTACATTAGAATCATTATGAATAAAATGATGAAAATAAGACATATAGAAAACATCATGGATCAATTACATTTTTTGAAGGAATCTCCAATTGATACACAACCATACTGAAACACCCCAACCCCTCAAAATAACTAATGAACTAAGGATAAATCCCACTCCCATGACCAAACGTATATTCACCATGATGAGGAAAAAACCCTAAAAACACATGATATTTGACCTAAAACTATATCAGTATCATCCTCCAATTATACTAAGAATTATTACATTATTGGATGACCTTCATCCACTCAAGAATCATCTAAACCATTACAACTTTTCTCGGCACCACATCTAGTCCAAGGATCACTGACTCCACAATCATGGTTTAACATAATAGAGATATGTAAGGGTTCTCATACAATTCCATAAAAATATCCATACTTATGGAAGAGTGGTATATATTATTGTTATTAAACTCAACCCAAGGTAGGTTCATCACCCATGATCCAAAAAAATCCAAAAAATAGGCACACAACATATCCCCCTACATTTAAACATTATTCTTTATTTTCCCATCTATTTGAGGATGGAAGGTAGTTCTAGGAAATATTTGAGAGCCAAAGGAATAATATAGTCCGACCAATAGTTGATAAGTTAAATTAGGATCCTAATCAAAGATAATGGTCCTTTATATCTCATGAAGCTTCACTATCTCATCCTAATACTCCCTCACTAAAATTCCTCAAACACATAACTTTCTTATCACCAAGAAATCATATAAATTATTCTATTAATCCAGAATAAACCAAATATATTCACATTCTCTCAAATATTGAGGAAAATGGTGATGAAATCCATCAGTATTCCCTCCCACTTCCATTTGGCGACATCTAACTACATTAGAATCCGACCAGAAAAATGGGGCTCTAGCTTCATATACTGATAAACCCAGAACCATAGAAAAAATTAAACCATAGACTATTTCATCATTGGACACCATAATTGAATCCTCAATGAATGATACATATTAGATATACTAAGATTTCTCCACAAAGGTGATATATTAAACACATGAAGAGCCTTGTCCTGAGACTTCAATGGAGAAAAATATCTCACATGGAAAAATATTTGATATTTTTAATCCTTTGATCATCCCTTGGGAGAATCACTATAAAATATTTGATCCCACATAACATATACCTATGAGTCTCCACAAAAATAATATTCCACTTATTTCAGTAATGAATATTTTTTTGTAATCTAATTTATGAAATCTCTACTTCCAGCCTCTTTTTCATTGTGCTGAGTCATTGGAAACTCCTCCATTACCCTCTAAGAATCCCTGAACTCCCAAAAAACATCTCATCATGAATTTTTTATTAGTTCATAAACTTCTACATTCTCTTTCCCTGGGGTTTATGATATCTAAAAGTTATATTATTATAAGAAATCCATCTACTATCACTGATGAAAATTCAAATACTACTGAGAGAAGATACACCTAAATCTCTTATGATCAAGGAACTGCATAAGACATTAACCAATGAGGTAGTGAAACCATAACCTTAGGGGAAAACCACTACATGAAAATCAATATCATCAGTGATATAGCTATTCTCAATAGAATTCAACTTTATCTAACCATATAATATCCACACCCTCCATTGCATCCAGATGAATCCCAAACAAAAAAACCATTAAAACAGACCTTGAACATTACTAACTCCTCTAAAAATCAAAGAAAAATAGAAATTATAAACTTCTCTTTTAGGTAGTAAAAATATTTATGACACTAATCAACCCATAAATAAAATTTATTCTTCCTATTCAAGGCTATAAATGATGCAACAACCTAAGAGAAGACATAAATGGACCTCTCTGACAGTGACGTATGAGACCAATGAAAATATGGGCCTATTAAATATTCTTTGGTGACACAAAAGAAAAAATTTCTTAGATATTTGAAGGATCAACATACACTCCTTACTAAGAAACCACATGTAACATCATGATGTTATAAAAGAACACTAAGTTTGATAGCATATAAAACATGCAACACCAAGATTAAATGAACTAAAAAATATTATTAGTTCATGACTGTTATAACATAACCAATGAATTGGAAGGTATGAATATATGTAAATGGATAACGATATATATATAGGTCATAATGAATAAAAATGTATTGATAAATTATTAAAAATAAGAACTCAATTTCTTAAAGTCATTTTATTATTAAAAATAAATTTTCTTCCAAAATAGGTTTATTACTTTTCATGAGAGAATATTAAAATTACTTATCGAAATATTTAAAGATATATTTGATAAAAATAATATAATTTTTGAAATTATTAAACCTAAATTATATTAGGGTGAACTGATGGATCTTTATGAAGAAATTAAATTTTGGTGAATAGTAAAAAATATACTTTTTATGAAATATGATATCATTAATGAAATATCCTAGATATAAATATGATATAAAATTTTATGAAACTTAGGTAATGAATAATGTATGATAACATACTAAAAAAATAATAAAAATATAAAATAAAATAAATTTTATTTTATTTCATGACAAATATGAAAATATTTTCTAGTGCCAATGCAGTGTTGACATAATATCAAAAAAGTTAAATTTGGTGACCTAGACATAATATTTGAGAATCATGAAGATATTTATAGAATATTTAATTAAATTTTAGGTATTATTTATTATTTTTATAGATATATAGGAATTTTTAGTCATATACTCCTTGACTTATCCAAATTCATGTGCAATGTCTACATAAGGATAGAAACGTCAAAATAACATATTAAATAATTTTTCACGACATATATGTGACGAATATGTATATAATGAATTAATATAAAATTTTATTTTGAAATTACGTAATATAGTTTTATAATGGAAACTTATTTTTAACTTTTTATGATGCAGTTATTACCTTAAATTCTTACGTAATGCTGACAAAATTATTATGCAAGAAGTAGAAAAATCAAGTAACTGCTTTTAAAAACTATAAAAGCAACATTTTTTTGGCGAGTTATTGTTTAAAATGAATTTTGAAAATAAATATAACATAATATTTATTTTAAAAAGGTTTATATTCAAATTAAATTACTTTAATTTTTTTTCAAAGTCAAATTATGAGAATAGTTCTTAAAATGGCATTAATAGAATTTTATGTTAAATAAAATTTCATTACAAAAATTAAAAATATAAAAAAAAATCCCAAAGTAAAAATCGGAGGGAAATTGGTGTAAAATTTCATAAATTTTTCATTTTTTATTAAATTGTCACATTAGAAGTAATATTATATCACTTTAATATTGAAAAGGTCATTATTGTGGTTACTGTTAAAATTGGTTAATCAAGGGATTAAACCAAAATTTAATGTTTTTAATTATATCTAGAGCTATATAAATTTTATTGGGTTGTTATATTAATAATATATTCTCATTATCTTCAAATCCATGTCATTATGGAACCATTTTACTATGTTTAGACACATATTATATTATAATATTTCATCTATTTCCAAAAAGGACATTAATTATATTTTATAATAAAAAATGTTTTATTAAATGATTTAAAATCAATAAAAACGTATATTAATCCAAGTGAATGGTATATGTTTTAAAACATCAACCATGGTCTATTTATGTGTCAATTATTCTTTTATTGTAACATTGATGACCCTTAAAGAGTAAAAAATATTGTTATCACTGAAATTGTCCAAAAGATTAACAAGGGTTAAAACTATGAGATAACACATCTCATAAAATTTTTCAAATTTCATTTTATGAGATATATAAAATAATAATCATATTATATTGGAAATATCTAATTTTTTATCATCCTGAAACTAACAATTAATTTATATATATTTAATACTTTATGTAAATCCAAGAGTTCTCATCCCCTTACATATAAAAGGGAATATCCTCTTCTCTCTTTATTTCACCTTTTTAGCCTTATATGTCAAAAAATATCCCCAATTATCTTACTAACTTCCCTCGTCTTGAGTTATATATTTTTTCCTTAAAATTCCATTTTTGTGGTCCTGAAGAAGGAATATAAAAGGGGCTTATCGAAGAAGAGGTAATCATCTTACAAGACCTCTTTCAATTTATTTCTTATTCTACCTCATAAAAATAAATGGTATCCAATATAAAATAAATAATTCTGTATATTAAATAAAATTAATAGTTTTTACTATTATTATGTATAAACAGTCACCATATTAGTTTTATATGTTGGAAATTGATAATGTCATTCGTGCGTATGAGTGGACTTCCACCTCCACGAAATGATATGATTATTTTTCATTTATATTTTAAATGGATGGTAATAAAGATGAATTTAATGAATATATAATTTTTATATGGAATAAGAAATTTACTTTAAATATTTATAATCATTTACCTTAATATCCTTCCATCTATCAAAAAATGAAAATAACTTTCATGTGTATGTACGTCCTACTGTCTCCATGAACAATGTTATTAATTTTTCATTATTTACCTGTTATGGATGACTCTAAATAAATATATAATGAATACATACTAATTTGTGATAATTTTAAAATTATAAAAATTATTTAACCCTGATAAAATTGTATGTATTAGAAATATAGAACTAAAACTACCATGAAAAGCAAAACAATTAACACTTAGAAATAATGATTTTAATAAATAATTATTAATAAATTGGTGTCCAAATGTTATAAGTGGATCATATATGATATTACAAGTATATAAATTATTCAATTATTTAATTATAATAAATATTAATTTATTATATAGGATGTTATATTTCTTTCGATGAAAATGGAACCTGGGGTATGGGTTTCTCGTATCACTTTTATTTATGTGAGAATTCTTCTATATTCTCCATTTTTTTAACATTGTGTGGTCCATATAATAAAAAAATACTTTATTATTATTTAATCAAAATAATGGGGATTTAAAAATCCATAAAAATTTATCTCTTTCATGAGGTTTTGATACGGAGATTACCAAACCAGTAAGGTATTTTTGTTACAATCCCATTATTTATCAAAATTGTTTATAAATAATTTTTTATAATAAACTTTTATGATCTATATCTAAATAAACTCATGAATTTTATTATACTCTTTTTAATTTCTCAGAATTCTATTTTTTTCTTATATTTTCCCTTCTTTTAGAACTCAAGAGACTGAATTTGTTTTATGAAAAACCAGTCTTAATTATATCTTCGATAAAAATTATTTTTTTATTCCATATCCATGTTTTCAAAAAATATTCTTAATATTATCCTATGATCTTATAAATTAATATATAACAATGATTTATTTTTTAGAAAATTTATATATTCGAATTGCTTTATCATTTTATGAATTTGGTACTTTTGAGTTTTTACAAAAAATGTGAAAGGAATATTTTTTTAACATACATTACATGAACCTAATTTCCCACCATAGTGACCACAAAATGTTTTGAAGATTAATTTATGATTTTAGATATTTATTTTCAAATAATATTTTTTCCTTAATTATTGGAGTTTTTTTAGATTTTGATTATGTTATTTTAAAATTAAAAGGATGTTTTCCTCATGAAATATTCCAAATATCTTTTAAGGGAATTTTCGTTTAAGATAGTATCCTTTGATGTTAATTTTGTTTTACTGGGGATATGATGCAATGATATCATCCTTATACATTCTCTTGATGTTTTATTATGATGATGATATTCTCTTGAAACCCATTTTATTTTCTATGATTTATTCTACAATGAATTGTTGAAATTTTTATGAAACCCAATTTCTTTCCCATGTTTTATGCCATGATGAACTGTTAAAACATTTTTAAATCTCATTTATTTTCCATAGGTTATTATATATAATGAATATTGTTTTTATCTTGTGTCATACATACGAATGAATTATTATTATTTGATGGGTGAGACTAAAATTAAATGGTTATTCAATGAATTCAGTAAGGATGGATATCCCATGAGATAATAAAGACTATAATGTGAATTGAACCCAATTTAGTATGGGAATTTGACCAGATTTTTTGTCATGAGAGTTAACCTTGACTAAGGATGCGACAAAATAGGAATTGAACCCAGTACACTATGATAGTATCGGTAGTGATCCTTAACTACACAAATGATTCTCTATGCTTATATGTATGCCACAGACTTATGTATTATGACAATATTAGGGTCTAATGGCTCATCCTCTTTGATTCATTTATGATTTATGTATATTAAATAATAAGATTCAATCCATGATTCAAGATTACTATCTATGATATGATTGACATGGTCTTAAAATGCTAAAATCTTGTTCTCAACCCCTTATGCACATGTTATGCTAAAGTGATAATTGAAATCTCCATTGATTACACTTATTAAATATTTGATCTCTGCCTTTATTATGTTTCCATTCAAAAATCTATGAAAAAATGTTTTAAGTAGTGTATGTACAAGAAGAGTACTATGTGGGAATATCTTTGTGAGAGTTGTTGAATATCATTTATTAAATAATATTTTTGTTTATGTAGTATCAAAAGACACTAAACCTATATGGTTATGGTGTAGATAATAATTTTATTTATTGGATAATCATCTAAATGATGTAATATTTATATCTCAAAGGTTTGTGACCTTATAGTTGGTATTATATAAGGGTTTAGTCAAAATATATAGATTATTATTAGATAAA
Organism: Viscum album; assembly: GCA_963277665.1. Classification (NCBI taxonomy): domain Eukaryota; kingdom Viridiplantae; phylum Streptophyta; class Magnoliopsida; order Santalales; family Viscaceae; genus Viscum; species Viscum album. The sequence continues at coordinate 785,521,749 of OY728132.1, forward strand.
TTTTGGGAATCCCATGGGATAAGTTGAAGTATATGATAAAAATAATGTCTCATTTTTCCATTTAATGCATTGTAATTTATCTACTAATATTTTTGGAGCTAGGTGCAAATAAGGTGTGAGATTCTGAGGCACGATGAGCCCGAAATTGATATTTGAAATATTTTAAAAATATGAAGAAAATTTTTTATAGTTTTCCTAAAATGGTGGAATAAATCCCGAATGGAGTCTTGGATCTTAAATTTTAGTGATTCATTGATTTTAGAAGGTGGGTTTTACCTTAGGTACAATATAACTGTTTTTGGCGTCAAGAGTTTGTGGTAAAGTTGACATAGGTTCTAAAAATGAATGAATGAATTATTATTATTATTTTCATTTATATAGTGATATAAAACCATATTCTATAAATATCCCATTATTTATAATTCCTAGGGTTATCTGAATAACCCTAGAGACAGAGATATTATCTTTTTGAGAGATATTGGTGAATGATATCTGATAAGAGGATCAGATTGGTACCAGATGAATCATTTGTGCCAATAGAGTTCATGCACATCACCAAGTAAGTTAACATTGAATAATTTTTCCTTAGATATTGATCCAAAATTCATGTAGGATTTTTGATTTATACATTTTCAACCTATTTATGTATCACATGTCGAACACTGATCATTTCCAAAAACAAGAATTGTTTCATGCATCAATAATTGATTTATTTTATTGTTGATTTATTTGTTCATTTTTGATTATGTATCTTTGTAATATATTCTATGAAAATGGATTGAATCTAATATAAAAAAAGTTTTTAATTTTTTAATCATATTTATGGTTTATGGATAATGGTTTTCTCCGTCATTTCTTTTCTCGTTCATCATGGGCAGTTTCTTTAGCCAACAGTTAAATGGATACTATGTATTTGATCATTGTGTGATCAGTATTTGGTGAAATTGATCAATATTAGGAGTAACATTTATAGTCAAGGGTATGATAAAGGTGTGATGATTTAGGATAACCAAGAGAAAAATTACATTAGATCGATATTTTGCGTTATTCCTAGCATGACACGTGGCGATTACATGGTATGAGGACGTTATATCTTGACAGAGGTATTTTTGAGAATATCATATTCTAGATCCTAGTGACCGTTGATGAAAAGGGTTAGATAATCCTGAATTCATGATTCCTTACTGGATTTATGATGGTGGAAGCATGGAAAGATAATACGAAGAAGTAAACATGGGTTTACGTAAATCACTAAGTACATAGAATATAATTCAGAGATACTTTCCATGTGGGACCCATTGGTCATGAATCTATGTTTTCCATAGAAATTAAATATCACATGAGGTGTGATAACTTTCACATTCCTTGAGACCCATGGATGTTGACTTAGTCTTTACTCTGTGATTAGACATGCATGTACTCAACCAGGGACACCAGAACATGTAGAGTACACGCGTACAAACTGATATTTAGACACGACCAAGTACTTGGGCAAGGAAAGATACATATAAATGTATAGATTACACAATCATGGGGAAAAATAAGAGAACTAGATTGGGTATCCATGGATTTAGTGGTAGATGTCATATACCCTAAGAACATGTTCTGTACTTCCTCAGAGATTGGTTGGATCCCTTTTTCTCTTCAATATAGACCAGGTTTAGTTCAGTGTGACACCTTGGTCCTTTCTTATGAGGGTGCAATGAAATATTACATACTTGATGTAGTATTTTAATCCCCTATACGAGTAGAGTATTGAATAGAGTACATTTCACCCCTTGTAGGACTAGAGAGGGATCCTCTATCTTTCCTAGGTGGAGTTTATTATATCAGCTTGACCACCATACATATGGAATCAATACTCTATCTATCAAAAAGATACAGTAGGATTTGTGGTGTCCCCCAATAAACTTTTGTGTGATCCCCTAAAAGGATGATGGGATCCTCTAAGATCTTGTGATCAATTCTTAGTTACAGACTAATGATCATGACCTCTAGGATGAGCATTAGAAATGATATTGTGGATTGTGGAGTGAGAACACCCAAAATGGGAATTACATAGAAGCCTCCAGAAGTATCACATGGATAAAAATATTGGTTGAGACCACTTGAGGCTGATTTTGGATTATGAGTACATCAGGTTGTTTTTACTATATTTTTTATTAGTTGAATACTCTTAATGCTTTATGCTTAGGGATTATTGGGTTTTCAACTTGGTATTATTATTCTCACCCTTTCATGGGATTTCCCAAATTTGTTGTGTCTTATAATGATTATGACCCTTTTTTGTGTCCTAGGATGATAGGGAGATAGTGATTTATAGTTGGGATAGACAGACTAAGGTGTTTTACAGGTGGTTTCACTTGAAAATAATCATTTCATTCTAATTATGTTGGATTCCTTGGTAGTTATGGTTGGGCCTGTATTTTTCCTCTTTATCATTTTCAATACATTTTTCATACTCTAATTATCAATTAGATGTATTAATTAATTAGTATTATTTGTTTTAAATTTCATCATTCTAAGGTATTGGAGATTTTTGCAGGTGTGTAAGTACTTAAATGAATTCCTACCATGTGTAAGATATTCCTACTAAACATTGGTCACCCACCCCTGACCTATTAGAGGTGGGATTGGGGTAGTCACACTTGTCTTGTCACTAGTCGGGCAGTCCCCTGTGGGTTGGTTCATGGTAGAGTGGTATTAAAGGTAGTCATTTTTACCTGAGGACGGATGCATAGATTTTTGTCTAGCCATTATATTGGTTTGGGATCTGTGGTAATAGTGTTAATGTGTTTTGAGTTCTACTTTTTGGCCAGGTTATCCAGTGTTACTACAGAGGCCGATGTATTTATTCACTATATCTTTGATAACTTTCTTCGTGACTTGGTACATGTAGATACATGTTGTAGGGAAAACATTTGTATATGAATCATATAGTATGGGTTGTGGTTTCCATGTCTTTGTTGAATCATCTCCCTAGATATAGTTATTTACCATGGTTTGTCTTGTATGTTTATTAATGCCTCCACAAAGATATCAATCCAGGATTCACTACACGATCAAAATGATGATCCTCCAAGTGATGATGCTTCAGTAGAGGGGCCTATACAGGAAGTGGTACCTCTAGGTGGTTTCCAGTTATACCACCACCAATTGAGGACCAGTTAGTGTTCAAAGTGATAGATCAGGATGCACATAGGATGGGTGAGTAACATGAGTTCAAAAGGAAGTATCCTCCTAGGTTTTGGGTCTATCGAAACAACTATTTTTATAAATAATGGCTATAAGAAGTCACCATAGTTTTTTCCTCATGATGAAACCTACAAAACTAATGAAAATCCTCATAGAATGACTTATTTAGGGATTCTCTAGGCGACGGTGGAGTCTGGTGACTCAATCACAGAATGATTCTACCCTCTCCTGGCTAGACATTGTAAACCTATTTAGGGAATATTTTTATTTGGCCTCATTATTATTAGTTTAAATCCAAGAACTTATACATTTATAGTAGGGAAGTATGAACATGGTGGAGTATTTGATGAGGTTTATTGTTCTATCAAGATACTCCCTAGATATGGTGAGATATCCATTTTCATGCAATGATCCTTTGAGTAGGGATTGTACAAATATATCAGGACTTCAATTATATCTCTATGCATTCCCACCTATGATGGGGTGATCAGGAAGGATTTAGTTGTGGAAATATTCTCGATAGAGAAAAAATCAACATTAGGTGACAATAGTGAGAACCCAGAAGAAAATTACATAGAAGTAGGTAGATGAGGGAAGTCATAGGGGTCTGGGAATTCCAAAAGCATCAAGATTAAATCTCTAGAAAAAATATCAACAGTTCAGGGATCACATGATTGATCAATTCCACCAAGTTCAGGTGGTGTTTCCCTTGTAATTGATGAGTAAATAATTCATGGGATTCTCAAACCCATCGTACAATTCAAAGAGATATGGTTGAAGGAACACCTAGGTAGAGGTATCAGAAGGATCAATTGGGACAGGAGGTTGTTGAGTGTGGAATCGGTGAGAATAGAGTAACAAGAGGTGGTAGATAGTTTTAACTATTTCTCCCACCACCCTCAGGTGGTCCGCATCAGGTTGAAGGAGCTGGTGGACAAGAAAATGGACAACTGCAAGTATTTTGAGGCCTATGACCTTGAGTATCCCAACATAATTAAAGGTTTAATATATATATACTCTAATTTATATGTTGCACCGATAGACATAGGTCTGAGTCACACTATTCTTGATACTTCTCCGGTTCATGACTTATAGATTTTGGTTGAGTCGTTGGCTTGACCCTTGCACTTAGAGACATTTATGGAAGGTGAGTTAATGATAATACACTTCTATCGATAGTGTAATTTAATTCTTGGAGGTGAAGGCTTCATATGGTATATCTTTATGGCAGTGATGAGGAATTATGGAATCATCTTAGGTATTGACTGGATACCCATAGTTTATGCCCATATTGATTGTTTTAGGCAGATAATGTGGTGTTTTGGTGATGATGTGATGTAATTTTCCTTCATCGATGAGAAGGAAACCTAGACATAGTAGAACTATCTCATTCAAAAGAGAGTCTACCTAATTACTCCCTATTTTCCTAGAAAGACTCTTGGAGTAGTGGATGATATGTGACACCAGTTTCCCAGGGTAGTGACTATGTACAATTACATACTTATTGGGGATGTACCAAACTTACCTCCCCACTAAGAGATAGAATTCTACATTGAATTATGCCCTAGAATTACAACAATAACCACCCCCACGTTTTAGATGTCCCCCATAGAGATTAAAGATATGATAATGAATTTGTAAAATTTGTAGAGGAAGGTTTTTGTGACTCCTAATTTTTTTCCCTAGGCATACCCAGTTTTTTTCACCATGTAAGTGGATTAGAAATTATGGTTTTGTGTGGATTATCAGTTCATAAACATAGTGAATGTGGGGAATATGTATCCACTACCAAGGATAAATGACCTCTTCGATCGTTTTAGAGGGTCATGATGGTTATCAAGGAATTAACTTAGATTAGATTATCACTATATATGAGTATGGGATGAGAATATACCAAAGACAACATTCAGATACTACTATATTCACTATGATTACTTAGTGATTCTCTTTAGTGTGATGAATTTCTCAAAAGTTTCCATGGGACTTACGAACAAAATCTTTCATCCTTTCTTAGAATGATTTTTGGTGATCTTAATAGATTATATGCAAGTGTACTTGGTGTCTGAGGACAATCATAAGATGAAGTTAATGATGGTTCTAGACACACTCTGACTGTATTGGATTTTAGGATAGCTCTTAATGTTTCAAATATGGATTTAAGAGGCCCACTTTTAGGGATATATCATTTCAGTTGATGGTTTAGTAGTGTACCAACCAATTTTAAGGAAGTGTTCAATTATGATGGATATATTTCCACAAAGACTATTAATTTTAGATAATATATACTTAGAGGAAGTGTAATTTGGGGGAAGAAACTCTCAGTAAGATATATTGTTCTTAGTTTTTTGTCAATCTGTTAAAGTAGTTAGCCTTGTTAAAGTTGTCTTTAGTAGACAAGGATGGTGATTCATATCTTTAGTCAATGGTTGTTACCCCACCAATTTTATATTGTGTTTTGGAAGCTCAGCCTAGAGATATCGATTGTGATACCTTAAGTGCTAAAAAACCCACCAGACATTCTCGTAGTGGATTTTCTGAAGGTGGGGTGCATGTAATCCATTTTAGAGGACATAGTATGGTATCTGTTATGTTGCATGAGGGGTTGATGAGTGAGTTTCATAAATCAAATTTTGTGGTACATATAGGTGTGTAAAATAAGTACTAGGACCTCTGAAATTAATTTTGGTGTCCAGGCATAACAAAATTTAGTAGTAGAGTTTGTCTTTTGATGCCTCACTTGTCAGTAGGTAAAGGCTGAGCATCAGGTTCCAGCAGGTTTAACTCAACCCGTTAAGGTGCCAGAGTGGAAGTGGGATTGGATATATATGGAATTTTTGATGGGGTTATCACATATACCGTAAAGACATGATTTCATCTTGGTTTATCATAGGCTGACTCACCAAGTCATACCACATCCTAGCTATTCGAGAGTATATTTTAATAGAGATCTTAGGATGCCTTTACATACATGAGATATTTCAGCACCACAAAGTTACCTCAGTGGTCATTTTAGATTATGATGATCACTTCACATCATGATTATGTAGAGTATTAAAGGATGTTTTTGGAACTCAATTTCATTTGATCATGACATTTGACCCCCAGGCTAACAGAAAAACTAAAAAAACTATTCATGTTTTGGAGGACATGTTGTGGGATTACATATAGGATTTTGAATGTAGTTTGGAGGATCACCTACACTTAGTTGAGTTTTAATAAAATAAATGATACCAATTCACCATTGATATGACACTATTATAGGCCTTTTATATGTAACACACAATTATTTGGTGATTTTTTTGAAATTAATTTAATCATTTCAATATTTTTCATTCCACGCATCAGTGAATATAGTTTGTTATATGAAAGAACTGAGTTATTCTTACATTGTATGAAAAACAAAGTCTATATTGTGCTACAAAAAACACTTAGATTTTATTTTGGATCATGAAACTTTATGTTTGGCTTCTGTTACACATTATTCCAAATTATTTTGATAGCTTGCGTTACACGCAAGACCTAGTTTCACCAAACTAAAATGTACTATTAGTATTATTATTAAAATAGTATTATATTTTTTACCGAGCCTTTAGAAAAAAGGTTATGAATAATATTAATTAAATTAGAAAAATATGGTTTATACATGTATATAAGAATAATTATTTGGTGAACAATTAACTATAAATGAAAATAAAACACTTTTTAAAATATAAGAAATCTTTTGCTGGAAAACTATATTTAAGAAATTAAAAATGTTTTACCATAAAAAATTTATTAAAACAACTTTTATAAAGTATTTTAATGAAATATATATACTCATTAAACTAATTAGTGTCTATAATTTTTTTCTATACATGTGATAAGAATGAAACCAATTTTATGCTTAATGATATATATTTTTACTAAAATGTAATTTTACTACCCTTTAATGGAGAACCCATTTTAAAAATATTTACCATGATTTTGTGATTCATATATGAAAAAAATAAACCTTAATTTTCAATGTTTAATATAAGAATTTACTTTGGGTGATCTTTTTTTATTTTTTTGACAAGTTTCGTGTTTTGATGAGTTGTGAAAAATACTAAATATTAATTAGAAACCACATTTTTTCTAACTTGTTTATATTATTTAATTATGTTTTTAGTTTTTTAAAGTATAATTATTAAAATCTTACATTAATTAAAACAATTAATGTTATTGTAACTAACTTCACATTGAAAATGGATATAAAAGTATTTGAATCTTTTGGACTTTTTTACTTTTAAAACTTTTTGTCTCATCCCGTATGAGGGATTAATTTTTAATTAATTTCTGTCACTTATGTGATATTAATTTTGAAAAAAATGGATTTTATATTTGGAATAACTATCTTAAAATTTATTTAATAAACCCCCTTTATATTTGGGAAAATATGAATAGTTACATTAGTAATTTTTGTTACCACATTTAATGGTAAATTGAGAAATTAAGGGTAAACGTAATATTATAAATACTATAAAACTACCTTTACACTTCGCAAAATGTTATTGGATAAATATAATTTGACCCTTAATACCAATGTTTCAAAATTTAATTATATAATTTAATCTTTATCTTGGAAATGACTTAGATATTATTAAAATCAATAAATTTGAAAATACGTCACACTCTTACTTTTAATAAGTATAATATTTTAAATATAGAGATAAATAGCAGATATTATTGACTATACGGTGATATATGTTTGAAAATATCATAAATTTGACATTTATGTTATAATTGACAATTTATATCTAAAAATTACTTCTCTTAATATTGAAAAATTTGATACCATACTTAAAATTAAAATGGATTAACTAACGGTCAATAAAAATGATAAGGTTTCTAATAACACCAAAACATGTCTACAATATATTGGATGATGAGATTATAAACATATCATATCTTATATTTGAATCAATAGTATTTTGGAGGTATTTTTATTTAGATTTAATTTATTATTAATTAATCTTTTGAGAAATTCAAATAAGTGTCAATCCCCTCTCTTATAAAAGGGAACCTATTCTACTCTTTTATTCTCACCTCTCAAGCCCTTTGGCTATGAAAACCCGTAAAAAAATATCCTAATAATTTCTCTCCCTTCATCCTAGGGGCATCAGTTTATTTTAGAAATCCAACAAAGAATTACCATTTGTGAAAACGAAAAGGAGTTACTCAAATAAGAGGAGGATTGAACATGTATAAAGAAATTTAAGACGTAAGGTAAGGGTTTTGTCATCTCACTTTTATTTCTATGATATATATGACATATTAACCACTAGTTTATTTTTTGTGGTGTATATAATACAAATGAATATAATATATGATCCTTATCCTTAAATTTATGGGTATTTACATATCCATTTTATGATCTCTCTTTCACGTGGTTTACATTTCAAATGTTACCTAATCAGTAATGTATTTTTGTCTCAATTTTAACTCTTCGAGACACATGTTATGTTATGAACCTATATTATTTTAAAAGGTTTATATACTTACCTTTTAAATCTATTATTAGGAATATCATTCTTTTCATGATATTATAAGTTTCATTTGATGTTATTATCTCTTTGGTTAGATATTTATGTTCCTTCAAATCAATGTTTTCTACAAATGTTTCAAAAGTGTTTTAAATGAACTTTTAAAAAAATTAAGGGAAAAATATTTAAAATATATTTAAAATATATTTCAAAGCGTCCTTTTTACGTTTTCAAGGTTATTTTCTATAAAAAATATTTTCTAAATGTTTTATAATTTAAAAGGCATGTTTCAAAATGGTAAGGATATTTTCCTCAATAATTACTTCAAGTGATATTTCGAATATCATTTTCCATCCAATATTATTTTATTTGATGTTAATTATGTTTTACTGGGGATATTATCCAATGATACCATTCTTATTCTTTCCCTAAATGGTTTATGTTTATGATGGATTGATAATTATGAAATTTGTTTCTTTTCTACGAGTCACTTTTTGAAAGAATGGTTTTAAAAACCACTTTTTTATGGGTTTTGATATGAAGAATGATTTATGTTCTTTTGGAGAACATATGTATGGTTTTTATTATGTTAATGGTGGAAACTATATCTACCTCCCATGAATTGGTTAATGATTTTTATCTCACAAGTTAATGATGGGAAACAAGTCAACAGGTTTGATCTACTATGGGAAGAAGGGGAAACCTGATCCACTATGGAAAGAAGTAGAAACAAAATCCAATATATGGAAATCACGTTGATTGGGGATGGTGGTGTGTCCCTCCAAGTAAGTTCACCCCCAATGAATTTTCATGTTATGTTTTGGAAACGAGCCTTGAATTATAGGGAATAATATTACATACTTAAGCATCTACTATAAATTCCATGTATTATTCATATGTTCTTCTTTTATGGATCATGCTATTTATTTTATCATGATTCATGTCTTATTAAATACCATCATTTACTCCATGAATTCTGTATATGATCTTTGATATGAAAGGTGTGATGTTTTAATGATATACTCATTTTCTCATACCCCTATGTTCATGATTCCTATGTATATCCATTTTTTACCCTTACTGATCAACATTTTTTAATTTTTTCCTTTTCCTAGGTTATAAAAAAATGTTTTAGGTAGGGGTACTAAAGGTTAAGATATTTTTGGTAAACATTGAATATCATTCACCAGACTAGAAGATTGTGTTTCATTTTTACAAAGGCACTAAACAAATATGGTCTTTGGGTGAGTGTTTTATTTTTCCCCAAAATGATATAATGTATATGTAAGAAAATAATAGTGTATTATAGTTGGTATTAGAGTAAATGTTTATTCAACATTTGGAAACTATGATGAGAAAAATTTAGTAAGATACATAAGGATATTTCAAAGGATATGCCTAGGTATTTTATTAAGGATAAGCCTAGTGTTTAATTGATTAAATAAGGTTCCATAATTTAAACAGCATATAAGTGATTTTTCATGTTTATGTGGTTTTATTCTATAATAAGTGTTTATCATGCAATGATTTATTGTTTTAGTCAATGTAAATAACTGGAAAGAACTGTGTTAACATTAAATGTGATAAATAATTTTCTGATGAGCAGTCAAATTGGATGATCACTATATTGGAGGATGTTGTGATCAAGACTAATCAATTTTCCTGGAAAATGATTAAAAATTTGTACCTTAACCAACTATAAATCTCACCCAAGAAGATAAGGAAATATGTTTCTGAAAATTTTGGTAATGTATATGTTGGAGGAAAGAAAATTACATTTTATTTTGTCAATAATGTGGGAAGAAAAAACCAAATGGATGTTTTATAGGAACAATAATATGTTTTGACTATCGAAAATAAGGGCACAAATCAAGTAAATGTAAAGGTAAAATGAAAATGTTAGTTAATAAAATGGATGGTAATATTGTCCTCCCTATGATTCTATCAAATGATGAATACTTTAAATGGGGACAGAATAAGCACTATGCAAATTGATATCCTATGTTGAATGCTCACAAAGATAACCAGAAAGGATGTAAAAGTAATGCTTATATTGATAATGATGATGATACTACATGTGAAGTGTGAAAGGAAAGTGGTATCAAGTAATAGGGGAAGGTATCCTTTTTAATGTCTTAAGGACGAAGTGAAATAATCAAAGTGTTTATATATTCGTATTTATGAATAATGTTATATGAATTGTGAAATATATATGGATTATTTAGTTTATATTTTTATCTATGGATTTACAAGAATATGTTCAATGATTCTAGTAGACTAGAAAATGGATTTAATTGAACCGTTATATTCATGGGAAACACTTGATTAAGGGAAAAAAGAACCCTTAATACTTTCTTGATGTTGAGATAATGATATTTGGATAATGTAAATCGGATGATACTGATTACCTTGAAATTAATTAACGAAATATTGAAAAATTGAATTATTATTTCATTGATGAATTTTAAAACATTTTTGGATTTAAATAAAAATATACAATAATAATTTGAATAAGGAACCATGCATGTTTTCAATAAGGATTTATGTTATTTCATGTTATTATGATGTTTAATGGAGTACATGATAAAGGTATTCACAAGTTTGGTATATGAAAAATAAGAGATACTATATGATATATGAGGGAATCAATGTCATGATAATTTAATGAAATTTAATGAAATTATTTCTACAGTTTTGTACTTTCATATTTAAAAAGGGTTACGAGGTTAACCATTTATGAAATGGATTATGTTAAACTTTGAATGGATTTTTAGATATGAATGTATTATATATATATATGAATATTTCTATGTATTGGATAACATGTACTAACCATTTTTTATGATGATAACTGGTGACATATGTAATGAATTATCATCCCATTATGGATCTTATGATCCACTAATTCTTTAGGTATTACAATTTCAACCTCATTTATTGGTGTAAGAGATGGATAAAAAATTGACCAAGACATATCTGATGTATGATATTGTGCTTACAAAATTAAAGGAAATAAATTATATCTTTTTTATAAATTTAATAAACATTAGAAAAATTTTCTTGAAATAAATAAAATTATCCAACTACATTCATTTTCAATATATTAAATGGTCCCTTCGACCATCACAAATTTATCATACTATGACTATTAACTTTATAATGACCATATTATCTATCACTCTCCATCAAAACTTGATAGTTATATTTCTCTTCGATTTCAATGTTTTCGCTTTCAACCTATGTTATCCTATGTGGAAACCTAGTTATATGTTACATTGTTTAACCATGATGTTTCTAAATTTCCCCTTTTAAAGGGAATTTTACTATTCATTTTTGTGATGTGAGTTTCTATGAAAAAACTATCAAGTATTAATACTTTGATAACCTCTATGAATTAAAAATAAAATTTCATTTTAAGGGGGGTAGAATGTAACATCATAAGATTTTGTGAAATATAGTTTTTGAATTAGTTTAATATATTCAATATATTTCATTTCACACAACACTAAATATAATATGCATTATATAAAAGTACCAATTTATTCTTATATTATACAGAACACCAATTCAAGAATGTGCTACAGAAACACTTAGATTAGCCTTCGGTACATGGAACACTATGTTACGTATGTGTTATATACAATGAAAAATTCTTTTGACAGCTTGCGCTACATAGAAGATTTAGTTTTACCAAACTACAATGTACAATTACTATTATTATTAAAATAATATTATATTTTTCACCTTGATATTGTAATGGAGGTTACGATTAATATTATTTAAATTATAAAAATACGGTTTACAAATATACATAAGAAGAATTATATTGTGACCAATTAACTATAAATAAAAATAAAACCCTTTGGAAAATATAGAAAATATTTTGCTGGAAAATATATTTATGAAATTAATCCGGTTTTACACTAATAAATTAATTGAACCAATTTTGATAAATTATTTAAATGAAATATATATTCATTCAACTAATTAATTCCATTATTTTTTGTTTTTTAGATAGGAGATAATAATGAAACCAATTGTACGCATAAAGATATATATTTTTCAAAAAGATAATTTTACCACCTTTTAAAAACAAAACCATTTTTAAAATTATTATTGAAACTTTTATAAATTTTATGTGAAAAAAATAATCTTCTGTATTGAAATATTAATATCAACATTTACCTTGGGTGAACGTTTCGTATTTTTCTGGGAAGTTTCATGTTTTGAGGAATACTGAAAAATATTAAAATTTAATTGAAAAATGATTTTGTTCAGATAACATATTTTTATACTTAAATTTTGCTTTTAATTCATTTTAATATATAATTAGTACAATTTTAAATCAATTAATTCAATTAATATCATCCGAAAAAAATTTATATTGAAATTTGATACAAAAACACTTCAATCTTTTAATGTTTTCACTTTTAAAAATTGTTTTCTCATCACGTCTGTGGGATTAATTTTAAAATAATTTATATCTATTATGTAATTATAATTTTTAAAAATGGATTCTATATTTAGAATCATAAGTTGAAAATTTACTAAATAGGTTCCTTTTATTTTTGGATAGTATGAATAATAAATTTAGTAATTTTTATTATTATAAGTAAGGGTAAATCAGGTAATTATGAGTAAAAATAATCTTATAAATTTTGTAAAACTCACCTAAAACTTGTAAAAAATTTGTTGGACAAATTTAGTTTTACCCCTAACACCTATGGTTTGAAATTAAATTATTTAATGGACACGTTTCTAGGAAAATAAATTTGATATTAATAAAATCAAAGAGTTTGACAGAATTTCACACTCGTACTTTCAATAAATATAATATTTTTAATATGGGTTTAAATAGTTTTATTTCCCATATATATATTATAAAATATAAAAGGTTTATATACATCGTGGAAATTTATTTTTTAAATTTTAGTGAATAAATAATAATTATTAACAATTATACAGTACCGATGTAGTAAATATTTAATTAGCGAAACAATAAATTAAATGATATTATTAATATTAAAAGAAATATACTTTGAATTAATTAATTTTATACATAAATTTTATATATTATTATGAAATATTAAGGGTGAATTAAATGATTTGGTTTAATTTTTTTGCATTATTAATTTTCTTAAAGTGAAAGTAATGAATAGTGTCAAAAATGAAACTAATGATATTTTATGAAAACAATATTTTATTAAATCATTTAGAAAATATATAAATATTCAATAAGTACAAATGGGGTTTTATATAGTCATAAATATCATAAATTGTAAATTTATGGTCCAATTGACTATTTTTATGTAAAAATTACAACCTTTTATTTTTTTAAAAAATTTGTTACTATAGTTAAAATTAAACTAGGTTAACCAAGGTTTATTAAAAATGACAAGGTTTAAAATAACACCCCAACATGTCTAAAATTTATTTTTTGATAATATTACAACCTTATAATATCATAAATTTGAATAAATGGTATTTTGGAGGTATTTGGATTTAGATCAAATTTATTATATATTAACCATTTGAAAAATTCCAAAAGTGTTCCTCCCATGTATTATAAAAGGTTACATCTTCATCTCTTTTCATCACAAAACTAAAGCCCTATTGATCAAAAAAAAAACCAAATATCCTTTTAAATTACCTACCTTCATTTGTGAGGCTTCACTTTAGGCATAAAGCCAACTAGGTAAGCCCTTTTGTGAAAACCAAAAGTTGTTACCCATAGTAGAGGAGGATTGAGTGTGTATGAAGAAAGTCAAGACTTAAGGTACGAGTTTTCTCATATAAATTTTATTTATTTCATATGTATTCTATATTCACCACTCTTTTATTTATTATGGTGTATATAATACACATGAATGTGATCTTTTATCCTTATCCTTAAATGTTTGGGTACTTACATATCTATTTGATGATATCTTTTTCAAGTGTTTTGCAGTTCAAAATTTACCAAATTAGTAAGACAATTTTTTTAGTTTTCCTTCTTTGAGATGCATGTTATATTAGGAAAATATATTATTATAAAATATTTATATACTACCATTTTACATTTCATATCACAAAATCATTATTTTCATGATATAATAGGATTCATTTAATGTTATTCACTATTTCGTCAGAAATCAATGTTTCTTCGAATAAATGTTTTATAAAAATGTTTTATAAGTGTGTTAAATGATATTTTATTAATTTTTATTGAAAAATGTTTTAAAATATTTTTATATTAGTTTATAAATCATCTTTATATTTTTTTGAGGTTATTTTCAATAAAAAAATTTCTAAATTTCTTTTGATTGAAAAAGTGTTTTCAAAATGGAAATGATATTTTCCCCATGAATTATTTCATGTGCTATTTGAAAATAATTTTCCATATAATATAATTTTATACTAAGTTAATTATTAGTTAATGGGGGTATTTTCCATTGATACCATTCATAGTCTTTATGTGAATGGTTCATGTTTTTGATGGATTAATACATATGAATTTTATTTCTTTCCCATGAGTTATGTTATGATCAAATGTTTATAAAAACCACTTTTATATGGGTTATGACATGAATAATGATTTATGTTATTGTGTAACACATATTTATTATTTTAATTATATGAATGGTTAGACCTATATCTCCCTCTAATGTATTGAGTAATGATTTATATATCATGAGATAATGATG
This sequence comes from Viscum album, assembly GCA_963277665.1. Lineage (NCBI taxonomy): Eukaryota > Viridiplantae > Streptophyta > Magnoliopsida > Santalales > Viscaceae > Viscum > Viscum album. The sequence continues at coordinate 785,537,128 of OY728132.1, forward strand.
GGAAAAAAAGTCAAAAAACATGATCCACTATGAGAAAAAGGAGAAAACTAATATTGTATAGGAAGAAGGGGAAACCAGATCCACTATGTGGATAAGGGGAAACCTAATCCACTATAAGGAATGAAAAGAGTCTAGGGATATTGGTGTGTCCCGCCTAGTAGGTTCAGCCCCAACGATATTCCCTATTTTGTTTTTGGAAATGATTTTTTACTTTTATGGAATGATATTAAATGTTTATGTGTCTTCCACAAATTCCATATCTTATTCCTATTTTTTACATTCACAGATTATACTCTTTATTTCCTTATAATCAATATCTTATGAAATTTCATCATATATTCCATAAATCATGTATATAATATATGATATGTCGGGTATGATCTTTTAATGTTATTCCCATGTTACCATATTCTCATATTCATGATTATTCTTACGTATATCCCTTGTTTTACCTTACTGAGCATATGAACTCACCCTTTTCATAAGTTTTATTTTCCCAAAGTTATAAATAAAGGTTTAAGGTGGGGTAATAAAGAGAAAGATATTTTTGGGAAACATAGAAGATCTTTCACCAAACCATAATTTTCTATTCCAATTTTTCAAAGACACTAAACTAATACATTCTTTGGGTGTGTGTTTGTATATTATTAAAGAATGATGTAATGTATATGTATGAAAATATTGGGTTGCTATATTATAGTAAACTCTATAGGTCACCAGTTTATTGGGATAATTCATGTGAGTCAACAATCATAGGCCTAAAGTTAGTGTGACCTATGATAGATAAAGTGCAGATCATCCCTAAGTGGATGAGGACTGTAAAGAGATGTCAAAAGTCGTATGAATATTGATGAAAATGGTATTTGGAGTTTAATGAGGGACACCATGTGTTCATAATGGTCTCAAATCAATGTGTATTATGGATATATTTCTAGGGAAGTAACTTATCTTTGTGGTTCATTTTCCCTTTATAGGTAATATGTAGGGTTGTCGAGATGGCGTATCACTTGGACCAACCACCATAGTTAGAACGGGTATATAACATCTTTCATTTTTTGCAAATGAGGTGGTACGTGCATGAACCATTTGATGTTATCGGCTGAGGTGATATGGAAATCAATGATGGAGCTACCATTGTAGATTACCCCGTTGAGATCAAGGATCTTTAGAAGAGTATCCTCTATGGGTGAGAGATTCCTTTGGTTCATGTCTAGTGGCAGTATACGAATCTCCAAGAGAGAACCTAGGAGTAGGAGACGCATATGAAAGCTCATTAACAACATCTTTTTTAGTAGTCTTTTTCTATTTATTCAGATGAGAATCTGTAATATAAATAGAATGTAATTTTTGTTCCATGTAAATATTTAAAATATATCTATTAATATTTTTGGATCCTAGAATTGCGAGGACATGAAATTCCAAGGCTCAATGAATGTGAAATTTATATTTGAAAAATATTAAATATTTTAAAATCACATGTGCATAGTTCTCTTGGAAAAATGTGGATTTACTCCCATATAGAGTCTCAGATAAAAAATCTGAGGCCACTGTTGAGTTCGGAACAAAGGTTTTACCATAGGAATGGCATAACCTTTATCAGTGTGGGGAGTTTGTGAAAAAAATTTGCAAAAACACTAAAAATAAAAAAATAAACTATTTGTTTTATTTTATATCATTGATTATGTGACATAAATCCATAATCTATTAATAACCCATTGTGGGTATGTCTTAGGGTTATCCGCATAACCCTAGAGATCATCATAGGATTCCTTGAAGACAAGTTTGTGAATGACATCATATCGGAGGATCATATCAGTACTGCACATATCATTTAAGCTAATAGAGTTTGTGGATCTCACCAACAATGAAAATATAGATTTTTTATTCCTCATTTATCGATCCTAACTCTAGGTAGGTTTTTGTTTTATGTGGGTTCATCCCATTTATGTATCCTATGTTAAACGTAGATCATTCCCACAAAAAAGATACGATTCATGCATCGACAGTTGATTTATTCTACAATTGATTTATTTATTTTTTATTGATTATTTATCTTCAATATACTAATCCATAAAAATAGAAAAAGGTTGAAATAAAAAATTTCTGAGGTTTATTTCTCATATTTATGGTTTTCTCCCCTAATTCTTTATATTTTCACCATGGCCAATTTTTTTGTCCTTCGATTCAACAAATACATGGTATTTGATCATTTCATGACTATTATTTGGTGAAATAGATCAATACCATTGGTTTAGTTTGATATAAAGGTTACGATTGAGTTTCAATGATGGAGGATAGCTAGAGGTAGATCATATAAAAATGGTTTTTCTCATTCCTATGAGTTTGATCCCGGGTGACGATTTTGTATGGAGATGGTGGAGATTGATAGATCTATTTTTGAGAAGATCAGAGCCTGAATCATGACCATCAACAAATAATAGGGTTCACTAACCCAAAATCCAAGATTCCTTATTGAATTTATGTTAGTGGTGGAGAATAAAGATGATATAATTATAAAACCATGGGTTTCAGTAAATCCCATGACACATGACGCATAATCTCGAGATACGCGCCATGTAGGAATGCTATTCATGATGATAGGGTTTCCTTGGAAATTTAATTTCACACACCATGTGACACCTATCACACACCATTAAATCCATAGGTGGGGGCTCAGGAGTTACACTAGGAGTACATGGTTATGTATATGTCTAGACACCCAATGTATCACCCCTAAAGGATAAAGGGTTAAAAGACTAAATGATATGACTCATGTGAATAAGGTGGAACATTATTTTCAGGATCATAACTGATTAGATTTCCATAGTTATGAGTTCATTTCATGGAGTACTGATCAAGATGGGTGACCTTATGGGAAGCTTCCCATGATGTGTGCGAGTGAGGAAAAATCATACTGGAAAGAATAAGTGTTTGCCTATAGGGATATTTCTTAGTTTGTTGCCTCTTTTCGGCACATGGGTGGGCTCCAGGGATGGGACCATGTGTTTGTGGGGAAACTGGTGTTACCTGATGTGATAAGACCCAAAAACTATATTAAGGTAAGGTTTTTGGGCTATCAATGAAGTCCAAATGTTACAGATGGACATGGGGTAGAGTACATGGGTATGACCTAATGCTTGGGCATAGCTAGGTACACAAACATGGACATATACACTAGAACATACATGGGTAGGTCGAAATTTAGAGGTACAAGCCTTGTACCCCAAGATCATTCCATGCACTTTATTAGTGATGTATTAGATCTCTTCATCACTTCATTATAAACCAGTTTTACTAGAGTGTGATGCATTGGTCCTTTTATGTGAGGGTATAGTGTAACATTAAATCATTGGAATAAGATCATGTTCTCATGTATGGGTGTAGAATTGAATTAAGTTCGGTGCATCTCCCTAAGGGACTGGGGTTGGATCCTGTATGATTCATAGGTTTGGTTCTTGATATCTATGTTTCCACCATTCATAACCATTGATCCCCTATCAAGAAGGCATATCTAGTAGGTTTTGAGGTGTCCCCAAGTAGCTCTTTGTGTGATCCCAAACTAGGTTGATGAAATATTATGATATCCCGTGATTTCTTATTTGTTGGGTCCCATGATCATAACCTCTTGGACAAGAATCACTAGTGATAGTATGAATCATAGGGTGAGTACTCCTAGAATGAGTGTAACATAAGAGCCTTGAGTAGTACACTATGGATGGCAGTATTGGTTGATACCAGTTGAGATCAGTTGTCTGTTATGATTATATATGAGTGTTGTTTATTTTATTTCTATTTTGTATTAAGTACTAATTATTCATTGTACTTAGTGATTTAGGGGTTCCCTATTGGGTATTTTTATACTCACCACTACATGGGCTCTGTCTGCACATGTCATGTATTATACAGATGATTACCCTTTTGATGGTGTCATATGAGGACAAGGAGTAGGAATATTACATTTATGATATGAATACCAATGTTTTTTTGTGTGTTTTCATTTGATATTAGTCCCCTCCTACAGAGCATGTTGGTTTCCTTTTCAGTTTTGGTTGGCTTTCATTTCCCTTCTTTATCAATTTTAGTACATTTTTTCTTTGATTATGGGCTGGATATATTCATGCATTGGTATCATTTTTTTTTTGTATTTTAGCATTGCATGGACTTGGAGATTTTTTCATGTATACATATACATAGGCTAATTCCTCTTGTTTATGGGATATGCCTACTCAACACTGGTCAATAGACCTTGGATTACTAGAGGTGGTCTTGTGGTAGTCACACATAGTTTATTTTCATCCTGGTAGGCCCCGAAGGTTCTGTTCATGACAATGAAATCCTAAATTTTTTGTAAGGAATATATTATATGGTTTTATTATATATACATACTATTATGGATACTAGTAGTGGATGTGGGTTTTTCATAAATGCATCACGTGGTAGTAACCCCAAAAAGAGTTGGTTGAGTGTATCTTGAACATCCTTCTAGCCTTCTCAAATCTCTTTTAGGATTCTTGTCTATAAAATATGGGTATCTCTCTCTACTATAGATTTTAATGTTTTCACCATCATAAGGAAGATATGAATCTACTATTTTTATGTTATTTCACTACTTTATCTTTATAGTATACTATCTTCAACATTTTTTAGGTTCAACCTCTTTATTCTATGTCCATCTAGGACAATATCAAAGAGTTATTAATTATTCCTCTCTCCTAGAATATTTTAAATCTTTTTTTGGAGGGTAATACTGAACGTATTCATATCATTTGGAGCAACATAAAAAATGGATTTTTTTTCCATGATTATTTCAACATAAACTATGAATATTTAAAAATTGTTGTGTTAATAATAAATAAAATTTATATATAGAAAGACCATTGTAATAATTTTGATCATGATTTTTCATTTCTGAAACACAATGATATTTTAGGTAATTACCATGCTCCCACCAAAACATTTTAACTCATAAGGTTTTCATTATTCCCTAGTTATATCAAATGAAACATAAAAAATCATCCATAGGTTATCCAATTTTAGTGGGGTTAGAGATATATTTAGATACCATTTGTGTGATATCATTGGAGGCTTATATGGACCTTGTGGAATTTCTTCATCATTGGAGAGTAAAATTATTATCTTGATCAATGCGGTTGAGATGACTAGAAAATTATGATTGAAAAATTTATGGCGTGAAATTAAATTATATTCTGTGGTGAAAGATATCATAAATGGTAATATCCACCACTCTTGGAAGATGACTGCTCTATGGATCAAATGATTGGAAACACATTCATCCAAAATCTATTTTAATACAAATTCATATCATGATGATATTACCTTTCTGATTCCATTTCAAATAAACGGGTAAGTTGTGATGAGATAAAATTGTCTAATTCCCTCCTAGAGGACTGCATGGCTCTTTTTAAACTAGATAGTCATAAAATTCCTTCCTTAAAACAAGTGTAACTTTTTCCTTTTCTAGGAAATATCCCTAGGATATGTCCCTTTATTCCTAGTAAGGAAATTAAGGTTTCATTATTTAGACATCCTATGAATGATATTTAATGACTTTATGCTTCTTCAAAATGACTATTATTTCTCAAAAGATAATTTTTTTGTTTTATTCAATGAATGGAACCATGAAGATTCATGTTAATAAGATATTTGATGGATAATGGAATGATTTTTCTCATGAGAAACCAAATGAAATCAGAGTAGAAACGTGAAACCATGTGGTTATTCCAAATTATCTATTTCTCAATATGATTAACAATCTCAAATTTCGTGAGTTTCCTAAGACACCTAATAATAGGAAAGTGGGATTTTAGGAAGACCATGTAGGGAATAATATTCTTATTCCTACATGTCAAGTATGTGGGAAGAATCACCCAGGTAAATGTCTCATAGGAAAGAGAATATGTTTTTGTGTGGAATAAAAGGGAATAATGAAATTAATTTTTTTGGAAAATTGAAAAGTTTCCTAGAGGTAAATAGTGTTCATACTAGGTTACCGTTTATAGTTCAATGTTTTATGTGTGGGGAATATAGGTATTATTCAAGATAATTCTATAATCAAATAGTTAACTCATAGACTCTTGAAGGACCTATAATATGCCAACTGTTGAAGTATAAGGATCAAAGTGTTTATGTATTGATATAAGATAATTAAATTTTAGAAGTTTTATATAAATGATATTCTAGATATAATAATCAGAAACATGTAGGGATTGTTCCATACTAGTTTTTATTTATGTATTTGAAAACATATATTGGATAATACCGATAAAAAATAGAATATATTTAGTGGTAAGGTGATAATTCATAGTCGGAATAAATAAATGATTAGCATTTATGATGTAAATGATATGGTATTTTAACCTTGAAATTGGCGAGTGATTTCATATGAAAAAGTTATTTAGGACAACTTTAATGAATTTTATGTTATTTTTTATTTAAGGAATATATTTAATAGTCTGTGCTTTCATTTTAAGAATAATAATTGTTATAATTTTTAATAGAATATATGTTTTCATATGGGGATGACTTAAGAGTTATAGATACCATCATGGGTTTATAAAGTTAAGATAGATCATATGATCAAAGTCATAAATACCCATTTTGAAGTTTTAAGTGATAGGATATTGAGATAATTTGAATTTTTGGGTTTTAAGAAGAATTACCTATTTAGGTTTAAACTACCCTTTGTGTTAGGAAATGATTTTATGTTATGTTATCTATGGCCTATTGGATAGTTGGATATAGATAATATTAATGTTTGAAAAGTGATTAATTGATAAGGATATATTTTTGGAGATATTTAGAGTCAAGGTAAGGATAACCTTTTAGGTTAGTATCTAAAGTGTATTCAAGATATTTTGGTAATTTTCACTAAATTATATGATTATATAGTAATATATTATAGTGATTAATGTTATTTAGGGAGATAATTCCTTGGTTTGAGGTATATGTAAAAATTAGGTTTATCATTTAATTTAAAATGAAATATTATTTGGGAAGAATGAAAATAAATTTTTAGGGGTGTAAGTAGAAAGGATTGAGATCACCTATGAGGTTAAAACATTATTTAATATCATGGTTATTGATGTTATTTGGGATATATGGTTATTTATATAATGATGTAAGTGTAAAAGTTGTTATTATTTTGGAAATTTTGGAGCTAAAAAGGAATGTTTTACTTACTAAATATTATATTACTTTCTGATAACCATTAGTTTTTTGTTAATATTTAATGACAAGGGGAATATATTAATATCATTTAATGGATTATGAAGTTGATTTTAGTTCTTTGGGAATTAAAATTTCTTCTTGAATACTCATCCTTTAGAGAAAAATATGAGATTATAGTGGCATTTGATTGAAGGATGAAATTATACATGTCTAGTATATTTCATTAAGTTCTTAGTCTAAATAGTAAATTAATTCCTCAATTGTAGGAAAAATATCTTAAAACAAGAAAAATATATATTATTACATTCATTTATAATAAATCAATGAAATTTTTAACACCGTATTGATTTATGTTTTTGTGGAATTTAACATTCTCATGATCATTCCCATTATTATGATCAATGTTCTCTATCACCTTCCATCATTATTTGGGTAATGAATTCTTCCTCCATTTCTATATTTTCACTTCCCACTAATGTTAACCTATTTGGAAACATGGTTCTGTGTCATTCAATATGACCTTCATATTTCTCTTTCCCTCTTTTCAACATGATGTTTTATGAACCCTTTTTATGATATGGGTTTTCTGTAAAAAAGTTTTAAAATATAAAACACTTAATTACCACACACAAGTTCAAATTATGAAAAAATAATTTATTAAATGTGTGGAAAATGTAACACCCTGAGTTTTTTAAATAATATTATGTTTGATGGTGTATACAATATGAAACACTAGGCTTAAACGAACTTCACAATATTATTATTTTATGATTGTTATAACATAGTTGTTGAATTGGTGGGTATGAATAGAAATAAATGAAATATGAAATATATATAAATTTCATATTAAATAAAAATGTATTGATAAATTCATAGTAAATAGCCACTCAATTTTTAGAAAATTCTTTTTATTTTTCAAATTATGTTTTCTTCAAAAATGTTTTTATTTCTATTTTGTGAGTGAATATTATAATTCACCCCATCCTGAGGGCTCTGCCAGGGAGATCCTCTCCCCCCTTTCTCTTCATTATGGTGGCTGACATGTTTTCTAATCATATTTCCAGGGCTACATCCTCTAATTCTATTCATGTGTAAAAGGTTTACCTTATTGGTCCACCAGTGTCGCATCTTTTCTTCGTTGACGATTGCCTCCTTTTTTCCAGAGAAACAAATAACGAATACTGGGTGATCTGCCAAGCGATCCACTAGTACGAGAGGGTGTTTGGCCAATCAATCAATCATGGAAAATCTGAAATCTCTTTCATTGCAAGGGTTCCTCTTTCAAAGAGGTATGACCTATGCTCTTCAGTTGGTATTCATATGGTTGTGAAACATTAGATGTATCTTGGCCTTCCCACAGTGATAGGTCGATCCAAAAAAGAAATCTTCACATATCTAGTGGACAGGATCGAGCAAAACTTCTTGGATGGTCCCCTAGAAGATTTTCTCAATCTGGAAAAGAGAACCTCATCAAATATATCATCCAGTCCATCCCCATCTATTTTATGTCCCTGTTTAAGCTCCTATCAATCATTGTCGACCAGATCCACACACGCATTGCCAATTTCTGGTTGGGTAAGAATGATGGAAGGAATCAACCCCACTGGATGGCCTTGGAGAAAATCTGCAAACCCAAATAAATGGGAGGGATGGGTTTCCGAAATATTATTCTCTTCAATGATGCACTATTGGACAACAATGATGGTGGGTGGTTAACCGTCCTTCTTCTATTTGTGCACGAGTTCTATGAACTAAGTACTTTACCCACACGAACTTCCATGCTTCCTCTCTTGGTCCCCAGCCTAGTTTCCTCTAGAGAAGAATTTGGGGGTGCTAAAAAGCTCTTTGATAAAGGGCTGGTATGTAGGATTGGGCCTGGGTCATAGGTCAATATATAGACTAATCCTTGGTTTATTGATAAGGATGGTATGCGGGCTAGATCCCCCTTCCAACCAGTTCTTGAAGATGCCACTGTCAGCTGCCTCCTTTCTGACAATGGACAAGGGTGGTGTTTGGAAAATATCCTTGATTGGTTTAATGAAATTGAACAAAGAATCATTCTTAGCATTCCCTAGATCCCTAAAGCAGGCCATACCATCTTTTCTGGACTAATGACATCTCGGGTGAATACACAGTGAGATTCGGCTGCAGACTTGCCCTTGGAAACTACCTAGTCGGTCGGGATGAGGGACCATGGAAATTGATCTGGACAGTCAACGTTCCCCCTAAAATTCACCAATTTTTGTTGTAGGTTTTCATGAGTACTCTCACAACCATGAGCCTTCTCACTTACCAACATATGGCCAGTTCTGCTTTTTTCCATTTCTGCCCGATCACTATTTAAACTCTGTTGCACGCCGTCATTCACTACCCGGGAGCAAAGCATGTTTGGAGTAAATAGGGACCAGCCTCTACCGCTTCATTGGAATTGAACTCTGACCTTCCTGATCTTCTGACACATTGGTGCTCCTCTCTTCCCTCAGCTCTTTCAAGTTCTCTTTGCACTTTGTCCTTGATTATTTGGGTCAGGCGCAACGATTCCGTTTTTCCTCAAGCTCACAAACCCCCCCAAATTCTGGATTAAAAGGGCTTCTTCTTGGATTGAGGGCTGGAAAGACCAAAATGATCATTTTATGCTAGGTGTTACCCTCACCTATCCCTCTCATTGTTATCACCCATCGGAAGGGATTCTTAAAATTAACGTGGATGCGGCTCTCCCAAAGGATGGGCTTGTTGCCCTCGACCTTCTGGCCTGTAATCATCTGGGGAAAATTGTTGATGCAAAATATGTTCCGCATCCGGATTTCTGGGAACCGGTGGTTATTGAGGCCATGGCCATCCTTGTTGGTTTTATGCTCGCATTGGAATTTGGATGGAGCGGTATTATTATTGAGTATGACTACCTTACCATAATCGATGTTATTAACCACAACGATGGTGGGATGCAGTCTTTTGGCATCATCATTAAGAGAATTCTCTCACTCATCCAGTTCTTCTCTTAATGCACCTTATCCTTTAGGAAAATGGAAGGAAACTATGTGGCCCATTATCTTGTGGCCTCAGGCCCTTTTGACTCCATCCAGCTCTGGTTGGACAATTTCCCTTCTTATATTTGTACTTGTACTTGTGCTAATATTCGTCATTCTTGATTTCTTCTTTAATCAAATAAAATATGACATAATTTTTTTTGAAAATTATGAAATGAATAATTTATGATAATATAATAAAATAATAATAAAATAATAATTCAAAACATATAAATTATAATTTATTTCATGATAAATATGAAAAACATTTTCTGTGTCGACATTATGCTTGCGCAACACTGGTAATGTCAATTTTGGTGGCATAAAAATAATATTTAAGATAGTGGATGATTTTATTGACTTTTTCATTAAATATGTGATATTATTTTTTATTTTTATGTATAGATATTTAATTTTAGAGTTATATAACAAGTTACTTATCCAAAATCTCATGCAATGTTTGTCCAAGGATTGAAAAGTCAAAATAAAATATTAATAACTTTTCATAATACAATTGTTTGTAAATATACATATTTAATGAATATAAAATATTACTTATAACATAATTATTATTTTTATGTTAATTTATATTTAATTTTTAGTGATGAAGTTATTAACTTAAATGTTTTTCAATGTCGAGAGAGTGCTTGTGTAGATAGTATAAAATCATGTAAATGATTATAAAAACTATAAAATTAATATTGTTTGAGTTATTTAAAGTGTCCTATGAATTCCTAACAAAATTATAACATATTATAGACGGTTTAGATTTTTATATTTGAATTAAATTTCTATCATGTTGTTTTCAATGATGAATTATGTGAATAGTTCTTAAAATGAAATTACTAGTATTTTATGTTAAATAAAATTCTACTAAATTCTTTGAAAATTTAAAAAATATTGTTTGAGGAAAATAAGTATTATAAATAATCTAAAATTATATTCCTTTTCCAATTATGATCTAATTTTTACCTTATAATTAAAATGATTACCCTTTAATATTGAAAATCCATTACCATGGTTAATGTTAAAATTTATTAACCAAGAGATTAAACAAAAAGATAATGTTTAAAATGATATCTAGACATATCAAAATTTTATTAAGTGATATTCTAATACCATATCCTCATTATCTTATAATACATGTCATTTTGGAACCATTTTACTTGAGATATACACATATTACGTTATAATATTTAATGTATTGCTAAAAATGACATTGATTCTATTTTATGATAAATAATATTTTGATAAATTATTTAAAATTAATATATATACTAAATTTTGAAAATTTATTAGGATATGGTTGAAAATATCAATCATGGTCCATTTACAAACCAATTTTCCTTTTACAGTAAGATTCTTGACCCTTGATGGGTAAAAAAACATTTATGTCACTTTTATTGTCAAAATGGGTAATTGGGTTCAAAACTAATAGATAATTGTTAAAATATCACCTAAAACTTTCAAAATGTTATTTTATGAGAGCATTTATAAGTTTACTAATGAAAAAATTATTTTCCTCTAGAAATATTCTTAATATATTTAAAGTTAATTTTCTTATATGATAACATTATTTGATGTTTGATATGTTTTACAAGGGATATTATCCAATGATACAATCCTTATACTTTATCTTGATGGTTTATTATTATTATGATGAGATTTTTATGAATCCCATTTTATTTTCCAAGGTTTATTCTATGATTAATGATTGAAATGTTTATAAAATCTATTTTCTATTCAACAAGTTTTGCTATGATAAATTATTGAAATATTTATAAATAAAATTTCTTTTCCATGGGTTATAATATTTGATTATTGTTTTATGATCTTATTTCACACACATGAATGGATTGTGATTATGTAATGGGTGGGACCACAATTATATATCCTAGTGAATGTATTGGGTAATGATGGATATATCATGAGATAATAAGGAATAGAATGAGGGGTGAACTTAGTTTAGTAAGGGACTATGACCAATATAGTAGTATTGGGAGTGATCCATGACTAAGGATACTATGTAATATGGAGTGAATCAAATACATTATGATAGTCTTGATAGTCCTCCTTGACTATTGAAATTAATTCGTATACTAATGTGTATTCCACAAACTTATGTCTTATTCTAATGTTGTAATCCCATGGATCATGTTATTTTATTCATTTTATTATTCATTACTTATTAATTGAAAATATTTATTCCACGATTCAAGATTATGATCTATGACATGATATTTATGCTTTTCCAATGTTAAAAAAATGTTCTCACACCCTTATCCTCATGTTATGTTTAAGTGACAATTGATATCTCCCTTAGTTACCCATACCATGTAAAGACTCTGACCCTATTAGACTGGTGTCAGTGGTTATGTTATTACATTGACACTAGGTTAAAGTAGTCGCATGCCAACAGACCTAATAGTTTATTAGTCATGGGAAACTAAATACATATATGATTCCCATATTACATTGGAAATATGAAAATATAAAATAAAAATATTATTTCAACCTTGAAATAATTAATAATATACTTCTTCAAATCCCTTGAAAAAGTGAATCAAATAAATGGAGAGATTAGATACTCAGTAAGAGTTATGCAGAAAGGAAGTTATCATGAGTAAATATAGAATAATTAACATTGTAGAGTGGATAATCAAAATACATTCCATTAAATCAATAACATGAGATATATTAGTATCCATATCTAATATCAACAAATAAAACACATAGATAATGAATAATAAAATATTAATAAAGGATATTTATAATTCTTGATATTAATGAACAAGGCCTCCCAAATAAGAAAATCATGAATCTTACCATCATGTTCTCTCAACCCAGAAATTATCTTTTCTTCATTGCCTCTAAAAAAATAAATTAACATTGTATTGGTAGGCATACACCAAATACACAACAATTATGACATGATCTTATGGCCTCAGCCTATACATCATGCAAACATTTTTTTATTATGTGACCTATTGATGAATTAAAGGGATATTTACAACTGGGCTCCATATTTCACTTACACATCTTATAAATTCCTTATATTTTGATTGATAAATACAATTCATTCTCAAAATTCTTCATAAGTAAAAAATTATTCATTTGGAATCAAAAATACAAAAAATAAATACTTTTTTTAAAAAAAATCATCCAGATAAAGACTAAATATAGTATCATTAGATCATATCCCCAGTAACATCAATTACTATTTTCATAGTTAAAAATACCACGAAAATAACAATAAAAATTTTCTTGAGGATAAATATTTTTTACACTTTGAAGTAACTTATGGAAATTTAAAATTTCCCCAAATATTAAAGAAATTATTTTCTTTGAAGAGAACCTTGTACACTTTTAAATGTATCTTGAAATCATTTACCAGTCATTATGGTGGGAAATTCCATTCATACTGCATATATTAAAATTAATATATCTTTTACATTTTGAGTAAAAAGTCAAAAGTACCTCATTCCAAAAATGAAAAGAATATTTATTTTGAACGTCTTATAAAAATTAAATAAGGAGTAAAAATTAATATAAAAAATAATAGGGTAATATTATAAAAATTATTGAAAACAATTTTTTAAAAATATAAAAATGGAAGAAAAATATTTCTGACTAAATATAAAATAAAGTATATTTTTTCATAAAAACATTTTCCTGATATTTTTAAGTAACCAAGAGAATAAAATGATAATATTACATGAAATTTTAATAAATAACCATATTATATTAAAATTAAAGTTATGTATTAGATAAGTTACATAAAATTATCCTTAATGAAAATTCAAACATAAGCAATCCAAAAATAAAATTTGATTATAATCAAAATCACTTACCTCAAGTTTGACGTTAATCAGAAGTCATTCAAACCTCATTTATAATAAATTTAGATTTATTATATTTATTTACAAGGACCATATACATAATTATAATATAATATATGATCTCTTTATAACATTTCAATACCTTTTTGTTAATAATTATTTATTAAATTTTTTTTCTGGGTGTTAACTATTTTGTATTTCAAAAGAGTTTTAGTTGGTAATTTTGGTCCTCGTACATTGATCAAGGTTAAATAATATATATAATGTTAATAATGATATAAATATCATATGAATTTAATTTATTTAAATAGGGTCATTCCTTAAAGGTAGATATAGAAAAATAAATTACACCGTTCATGGAAATGGTAAGCCATACGTACTCATGAACACTGTTTTCATTTTTCAACGGATGGAAATAAATCACGTTAATAAAAATTAATCTTTATATAATCATTATTATATCATATATATAATTTATATTCATTAAATATACCATTATTACCATCCATGAAGAGTAGAATAAAAACTAAAATCACATCACTTTGTGGATGTGGTAATCCAGACATACATCCGAGCAACGTTATCATTTTCCAACAGATTTAATGGTAAGATGTTATATATGAAATTATAATTTCAAAAAAATAATTATATTAAAAATATATATTATAATAATTAACCACGTACAATTAACTACCCATATAATATGGCGATTAGAAATGAATTGCATCGCTACGTGGAGGTGGTAGTCCACACGTACACACAAGTTATACTTTCACTTTCCATTTGATTGAATAATTGGTAGATATTGGTGATTCCATAATCATAATAACATTTTAGTTTATTTATTATAGTTAAAATATTATTTTATTAAGAATAACACATATTTATAGGTGGAATAATAAGAAGTAAATTGAAAGTGTTCGGGTAAGATGATTACCACTTCTTCAGTAGTACTTATTTATATCCCTTATTAAGTACCCTTTGATTTGTCATTTAATAATAAAAAACTCCAAATAGATGTCTAGGTAAGTTTATAAGAAATATTTTACAGTTTTTTTTGGGATATATGGATCAAATTTGTCTAAATAAAATATATAATGGTTGTCCTTTTATAATGTAGGGAAAAGACACACTTAGAATTACTAATAATATTATAATATAATTAATTCATTCTCAATAAAAATGATACAAATAGACATATATTCAAATAAAAACAAGAAAAGTGTGAAATATCATCATAAAATAAAATTTATATAGGTTTTTGTGTTATTTTAAATCTCATTCTTTGGTTTAAAGCCTTCATTAACCGATTTTAACCTTAACAACAACAACAAATTTTTAATATTTAAAGGGTTACAAATCTACATATAATTTAATAATTAGATCATAAATTTCCAAGGGGTGAAATTTTAGACTATTTA
Organism: Viscum album; assembly: GCA_963277665.1. Lineage (NCBI taxonomy): Eukaryota > Viridiplantae > Streptophyta > Magnoliopsida > Santalales > Viscaceae > Viscum > Viscum album. The sequence goes on from OY728132.1 coordinate 785,552,602, forward strand.
AATTACTAATTTTCCCCCCAATTTTTTTTAAATATTAAATAATTTAATAAAATATTATTTAGCACAAAATACCATTAATTTCATTTTTATATTATTTATCTAATTTGAATTTAATGACATTAAGATAGTAATTTAATTAAAATATAAAACTATAAAACAACCATAATATGTTATATTAATATATAAAATTCTCTACGCACTATAATTCAAAAAAAATTGTTTTACATTTAATATTTTTAAAATAATTTATTTTATTTTATTACTAATTGAATAAATACTAATTTGGTGTTGTATAGGCATTCAAATTAATTACTAAATAAAAATATTATTATTAAATTACCATGATAAAAAATTTAATTCATATTTAAAATATAAATTCAAAACTATACTTATCCTTTTTTTCCTTATTTAAGAATTGTAGAGATATAAAATTTAGGAGAATGTAATTTTGAGATTTTCATTACTTAAAATAATTTAAATATCATTGTCAAGGAAAAATGGAACTAATATTCCATATATTAGAATATGAGATGTATATGTAAGAATTTATTACATAAAATAGAATAAAGGCAAGTTTTGGGTTGATTTTGATACCTTATTTCTTGTTTTTAACTTTGTTTTACTCATTTTACCCATACTTATTTGACAAATATTTACAATAGTTACTATTTATAATGACTAAAAAATAGGGGCATATTTACTAAATTTTAGCCTCATGATTCTGAACCTGGTATCAATTTTTCAAGATTTAATTCCAATATATGGTAAAAATCAATTTAAATTTAAATTTGTAAAACACAATGAAAATTTATTTTTATAAAAATGTGTTTTAAGAATTAAAATAAACATATATCAGAATCATGGATATTTACAATTAATATTGAATTAGTTTTATTATTATAGATAAAATCTACAATATTTTACTTTAATACAAAATACAAAAAATCATAATACTTTTAAAAAACATTATTTAATGAAAATGAATGATAGTATTTAAAAAATATAGATTTTCACTATTTTTTAACAAATAAATCATTTCAAAAAAATAAAAAAAAATTACACTATGTTAATTTTTATATATTAATTGTGAAAATAAAGTTAAAATTTCATGTAAATTTTCTAAAAGTGGAAAAAAATGAAATTATTTACACACAAGAATAAATAAAACCATTTTTTAGGAAAATATATTTCTGAATCATATAAATACATATTTAAAATTAGATACTTATTTATAAATATATTTTATTTATCTAAAAAAATTATACATAATTTTAAAAATGTGTTTATTCCTATTAACTCCCTAATTAAAGGGTCGGGTTATAAAGGTATATTGTATTACGATTCATTTAGACTCGAGGTTTTCTATATCACAATCTATCGATGAAATAAAATTTATTAATATATCGTAAAATCTAGGACTATTACATTCTACCCCCTTGAAAACATTTCACCCTAAAAATATTAATTTTTTTAAATAATGCATCAAAATTTGATAACACATTTGTTTAAAACATACTTTGTATAAAGGGATAATAAAACATCCTTTGAATAGGAGAAGTGGGAAATGTAAAGGATGCCCAAAATAAAACCTAATCAAGTCATAAATTTTTTAAACCATGGGTGGGAAGTTAAAATGTATACATGGAGTAGAAAAATGACATCCAAAGACTAATAGGGAGTGATATATAGCATGGTTATGTGAAATTTAATGACAAAAAAATCATATATTTGTGAGTGGGTGAAAATATCATCAATTCACCACAAATGAGGGTAAAAGAATTACATTTTTATTTCAAGATCCTTTTTCTATATTATATTATGCTTCATCTACTAATTACTAAACTCTAAAAACTACATTATCCCAAAAAATAGGATTATATAAAATCCAAACACTTGTATGAAAAAAAAAATTTCCACTAAGGAATAATTGTTTATATTCATAAAAATTTCTCAATAACCTGATTCTTACTAGGTGTCTTGATGTTAAATTCATTCCTTAGAGTGTAAAGTCATGTTTTTTATGTCTATGAAAATAATTCATAGATCAATAATAAAATAAATAATTATTTTTTGATACATATTATTAAAACATTGGAGATTTAAAAATTAGTTTTATTAGTTTCATAACCTTAGAATCATCCCATTATCTTATTCTATGGTAATTTCCCTTAATGATTGTTATATTGGTTTAAATAATTACCCATCTATTTATATCCAAAGAATTGGATATTTTTATTTTTTACCTACATCCAATTGCCTTATAAACCCTTTATATGCACTTCAAACAAACTCATGTTCCTATTAGGTAATTAATTTTGTGTTTCTTTCCACAATTATCACATTTGGGAAGTTTCATTATTTTATTATTTTCCTTCATAAAATATAGTTTTTCTTGGAACTTAGTAATATTATTATTCTTTTTATTTCCTTAGAAAATATATTAATTCGATAATTCACTCTCTCTTATCATGGAACGTGATACTACATCATCATATTATAAATTTTTTTGGTACACTAGTACCCTTTGGAGTCTTATATTAATCCAAAAAAAGAAATTTTCAATCTTACTTTTAAGATTATATACTCATTCCATAGAATGTCTTTCAAATATTGAAATATTTTCCTCATACTCAAAAACAATTTCATCTACCATCTTTCTTATATTAAGGAATTTCCTTTTCTTATCATCTCATTTCTCATGAGGAAAGTATTTCTTAAAGAATATAAATTTAAATGTTATTCATTCCATGATTTTTATTTCATAAACCTCTTTAGTTTTATGAAAAAATGATCTCCATTTATTGACATATCATTTCAAACATTATCCTTCTAGGTTAACCATTTTACTTTCATTACTTTTCAATGTTTGGAATTTTTCTTGAGGGACTTAATCCATTTTTCAAACACTTATGGATTAATTGTTAACATAAAATATAGAGGATTATGTTCTTTGAAGAAATAAAACGTATTTTAATAATACTATGGTATAATAGGTTTTTCCATATAAGAATGTTTATTTGTCATCACCTGGGTCAAATACACTAATATAGCTTTGATATGTTCAGTTCCAACACCAAAAATAATGGCTTTCTCAATAGTGAAATACCTATATTGACTATGGGTTTTTATTCCCTTTATTCCATTAGTATACATCACTAAAAATGGAACACAATGAGTTATCTATTAATCATCAAGAGTATGAATCCATAAATTAAAAAACACTATATGTTAAAAGTTATCAATTACTATAATTTATTATGATAATTATCATATTAGAATTGTTAATTTAAAATATATTCCCATGGTTTTTACTAAAATCACTTTGATACCCACTATAAGGACCCTAACCCAAGTATCTTAGAGTCATTGGTTAATTTATTAGTTTTGAACAAGAAAAAATCTAGCACATCCTAAAAGACCAAATAGTTTCGTAGTCTTGGTAAAATGGATACATACATGATTCCCATGTTACATTGGAAATATAAAAACATAGCATTAAAAAAATTCTTTCATCCTTGAAATCGTTCATAATATCCTTATTTATATAATAGGGAAAAAAGAAACAAATTAAGGGTGGTCTTATATGCTCAGTTATGGTTAAGTACAAAAGAAGTTATAAAGATTAAATAAGAAATTATTATTACGGTAGAGTAGATAATAAAAACACATTCCATTCAATCTATAACTTGAGATCAAGGATAATCCATGAATTATATCAACATAAAGACACATAGATAATGAAAAATAAATTCTTAATAAAAAAATGAAAAATTATAATCATTCATGACTATGTACTCTCAAACATGAAAATCAAGAATCTCACTATCAAGGCCTATCCACTAAGACATTATCATTTCATTAATACCTCTCAACCAATAAATTATCATTTTATGGGTAGGAAAAAACCAAATATCGAACTATTATCACATTATATTTCATCCTCAAACTACAAATAATGCCAATATATTTTGTCTCAGGATACCTGTTGATGAATCTATGGGATATCTATGACTTGGGAACACCCTTACCTTATATATTATATGAATTCCTAATATTTTTAATGATCAATATAATTCATTCATAAAATTACTTATAAGTCAGCAGTTATCCATATTGAATCAAGAATATAGATCATCAATGATTCTTCATTATAAAATATCCATAGAAAGAATAAATATAGTATCATTGTATCTTTTCTCTAGTAATGTCAATGGGTGTTTCTTTACTTGAATATACTTCTAAAATATCATTGAAAATTTTATTGAGAAAAAATACCCTTTTCAATTTGATTTCACTTATTAAAATTGAAAATTTTCACAAATATTAAAAAAATATTTTAAATAATCTTAGAAACATAGGAATTAAGCTTTAATGAATTTAATGGTCATGATGGTGGGAAATTATGTTCATACTATATACATTAAAAAAATATTCCTTTTATATTTTTGGTAAAAATTCAAAAGTGACTAATTTGGAAAATAGAAAGAAGATTTGTTTTATTTTTTTATAAAAATTAAATCATGGGAAAATTGTATTTAAAGATAATATGTTAATAATAAAATATTTCTTAAATTTTTTTATAATACATGGACATAGAATAAATATATTTCTGATTAAAAATAAAATAAAGTCTGTTTTTAATAAAAAATTCTCAATATTTTTAAGTACACAAGAAAAGAAAATTTCTCTATGAATTTTAAATTATATAACTAATCACAACATAAGTAAATTAAATGGTTCTATCATATAATTTTCCTCAATATAAAATCAAATATCAATAATCACAAAATAAAATGATATTGTAAAAAAAGTCACTTTTATCAAGTTTCACATGCCTCGCAAGTGATTTTATCCTTTTATATTATAATTTTATAGTTATTATAGTGATATAATAGAACCATATAAAGAATTATAATATCATATATTATTGATTAATAACATTCCAATACCCATTTATTAAAAATTCTTTATTAAAAGCATCATTTTTGGGTGCTAACTATTTCATTTTTTATTAGAGTTTTAATTATGTAGTTGTAGTACTTATACTTTGATAAAGGTTCCATAATATATTGAATTTTAATCAAGATATAATTATCATATAGATTCATTCATAAAATGTAGATATATAAAAATTAATTACATCATTCACAGAGATGATGGTGCGTACGTACACATGAACATTGTTCTCACTTTTCAATGGTTGAAATGAAACAAATGTAAAAAAATATACTATAAATAATCTTTTTTATATCATATAAATCATATATATTTATTAAATCTATCCAATATTACCATCCACGTAAAACAAAACCTAAAAATGAATCGCAACGCTTCACGGAGGAGGTAGTCCTCACGTACGCACAAGTGACATTATCATTTTCCAATAAATAGGATAGTAAGATGATAGATATGATATTATAATTACATAAAAATTCTATAATTAATATAATATTTAAATATTAAACCCATAATAATAAACATCCATGAAATATGGTGATGTAAAATCAATTTTATCGCTATGTGGAGGCGGTAGTCCACATGTACTCATGAGAAATACTTACACTTCCCATTTGGTGGAATAGTGGGTGAATATGGGTGGTTACATAATCATAATCACATTTAAGAATATTTATGATACTGAATTTATTATTATATGATGAATACCACATATTTAAATTTGGTAGAAGAATAAATAAATTGAAAGTGGTCATGTAAGAGGATTACCTCTGCTTCGATAGTTATTTTTTAGTTCACCTCTTAAGGACCAATTTATTGGACTTCTAAGAAGACAAAAAGTTATAATTAATGGATAAATAAGTTTATAAGATAATTATGTAGTGTTTTATGAAATCTATATGGCTCAATGTAGTTTCAATAAAAGAGATAAGGGTTCCCTTTTATAAGGGAGGGAAATGACACATTTAGAATCGAGAAATATATTTATATATAAATAAGTCATTGTTAAGAAAATTGATTCAAAATTTATATATATTCATATAAATAGAGGATAATGTATATTAATCATAATAAAATTAATTTTATATATTTTTTGATTTTTTTGACCATATATTTTGGTTTAACCCCTTTACTAACTGATTTTAACATTAACCGTGGAAATAAAAAAAATTAATCTTAAAGGGTTATAATTTTATTTGTATGCTAACAATTATCTCATTAATGTCTATGGGTTTAAATTTTAAACTATTTCACATCCAAATTGTCTTCTTGAAATTTTTTTTTTTAAATAATTTAATCAAAATATTATTAAACATTGAATAGCAATAATGTCATTTTTGACACTATTCATTTAATTTGAATTTATGGACTCAAATATATTAATTTAATTTTAATATAAATCTTTCACACAAACCTAATATGTTATATTCATCTATAAAATTCACGGGGAACTATAATTTCTCTTAAATTTTGTTATTTTTATTATTTTTACAATCATTTATTTTTATTTTCTTATTAATTGAAAAAATATTATGTCGGTGTTGCACAAGAATTTAAGGTAAATATTCAATCACTAAAAATTAGAAATAAATTAAAATGATACAAAAATATTATTTCAAATAAAAATTTATATCCAAACATATCCTCTTTTCAACCTAATGTAAAATGTTTAGAGATATTAAATTCAAGAGAGTGATATTTTGGAATTTTCATTACATAAAATAATATAAATATCATTATCAAGGAAAAATGACACCAAAAGGACATATATTAGAATTTTGGATGTATATTAAAAAACTTATTCCATAAAATGAAATAAATTCATATTTTGGGTTGATTTTGAGAGATAATAACATGCTTTTAACCCTATTTCACCCAATTTACCCTTATCGAGGTGACAAATATTTTCCATAGTTACTATTAATAATGACAAAAAATTAAAGGGCCCTACTGACCAAATTTTAACCTCATGATTAAAAATATGATAATTGTTTTTTAAATATTTAATTAATAGATGTTACATTATTGAATTTTAATTTGAATGGGTAAAACACAATGATTAGTTTTAGAAAAATGTGTTTTTATGAAAAAAAATTAAATTATATAAAAATCATGAATATTGTTGATTAAAATAAAATCAACTATATTATTATATATAAAATGGTTAAAAGTTCACTTTAAGACCAAATTCAAAAAATAATGGGACATTATTATTATTTAATTTAAATAAAAGAAAGGATGATATATGAAAATTTTATATTTTCACTATTCAATACAAATTAGTCATTTCAGAAAAATCACAAAATTTCACCATACATTATATTTTATATACTGATTCCAAAAATAATTTCAATTTATTAAAAAACTATTTCTAAAAGTGGGAAACTTTTTATATATTATTTACTCAAAAAAAATCAATAAAACAATTTTTGAGGGAAAATGTATTTTTGAAGCATATAATGACTTTACTAAAAATTGAGTACTTATTTATCATTATATTTTATTTATCTAAAAAATTTATAAATAATTATCATAATTTGGTTCTTCCTATTCACACCACCGATTTCACATCCAGGTTATAATAATATACTATATTATGGTTCATTTTTACATTGGGTTGTGTATATCACAAGCTATCAAAGAAAACAAATTTATCAATATATCATTAAATATCAGGGTCTTACCTACTGAGTATATGAGATCACCCATTCATATGTTTCTCGTATATGGGTTTTGAAGAAAATTTCTTTGTTCTTTATGTCTAATAAGAGTATTATGTGGGAATATATTTATGGGAGACGTTGAAGGTCTTTCCTGAAATTAGAATATTGTGTATCTTCTCTCCATATACACTAAACCTATATAGTTCTAGTGTGAATAATAATATAGTGTATTATATTAAACCATTATGTATAATATCATAATTATGAATCCATATCCCTCACAACTCATATGGTTCCTTTTAATAATAATCCATCAAAATTATAGAGGTGTCTGACTATAACTCTATATCAAACTTGATACCAAATAGAGGGGGTAACATCCAAACCTATTCAGGAAAAACATCTAGGAACTTCTCATAATATAGGAGCTCCACTAACCAATACAATTAAAATCCTAATGAAATCTCTTCCAGTGGAAAGAAAAGTGGATCTGAATGCATGTGACCAATTCGATGACCCTACTCACTAATGAATACTATAAACTGGCCTTCAACATCATGGAATAAAACATTCCTTCATAATTAATCGATAACCACATGTAAAAAACATTTCCATTTAATGAAAATAACAACCTCATATATATTTATCCTTTGTATGAGAAAATCCCCCAATTACTAATGTTTCTCCATCATCACCATACATCCTTAACACTTATCAGAAAAACTTTAATGACCTTCAACTAGTGTAGTCAACATTAAGAGAACTAGAAGGATATATTTCTTGAATAATAAAGAATATAATAATGTGGGATTAATAAATGAATGTGAATATCTAGAATAAAATAATGTGAAGTGTAATGTGGAAGATAAATATATGGTACCTCAGGAAATCTCTAGCCTATATGACACTCGAATTTCCATGGCTTGCAGCAGGCCACACCTAACTCCTCTTCCTCGCATGACCTACTGTATACCCTTTATATATCCTCACTTAACCATATATCCTTGATTATGTGGAATATAATTATGATTTATTATGCCTTTTATATCCCCCTATGGTAGTGAAAAATATAGTTGTCCTTGTTTTTGAGACATCCTCAGAGGCATCTACTGTTGAAGATGAAATAAAAACTGCTCACCAACACCATGCTGATATTTAAGAATGGTTGGTCACTAAAATTACCAATGATTATGACCTCAAAAAGTGAATAACATAATCACAAAGAACATAATGAATGTTTGTGAACAGCTATCTCTAGAATAATAATGGAAAAAACTAAGTTTAACCCCCTTTTGGTTGTAATCTTAACTTCCCCAGCATCCAGGGTCCTTTAACAATAGCTCTTCTCCTTGGGGAGCTCCAACGACTCCACTCCCAAGATGACCCTGGACACACATACATTCTATATATCACCTCTAACTTCTTCAAAACCTCTAGATACATAAAAAACATAACTGGGGAAACTAAATACCAAATGCATGGATGAATTTCCTTATTTAGAGATAATTCTTTGACCTCCTCATTAGGTAAAAATTTGGGGGAAAGAAAATAAGGTATTTGAACATGATCTTATGCTATTGTACACAGAGTATCCCTTAATAGAGGAATAAAAAACTTAATTAATCATTGATATTAACATTAATTATATGATGTATATATTAATATGTTAATGGAAATCATCCCATGAAACCTTTTAATCATTCCTCCTTTATTAAGCAAAATCTATTATAGATGCACGACCCCTATCCTTTGATTAACAACTAGTGAGGCCTAATACTCTACCTTATCATTGATTAATCGAAAGGAAAAATCTAAATCATAAAACCAATTCTCTTAATATAAATTTTAGACACTCACCTCATTCTTTTCAAATCCATGATACTATAACATGCACAACATCTTCATCCAAGACTTATCCTCTTCAGCTGTGTTAATCCTCCAGTAGTTAACGGGATCATCCTACTACACCTTTTCAACCAAAGACTTATTCAGATGGAGACAAGATATAATATTTATAAATATTAAGGAGAAATATTATTCCTAAAAGTATATAATTAATAATAATTCTATTATATTGAATTCAATTTCCAAAAAAATAAAACCAATTCAAATGAAAGTGAAAAAAACGTGATGTATATACCTCTCTTAAGTATATAACCTGCAACTAATATTATATCACATGGGGTGTTCAGTATGCTTAATAACCATATGTTAGATAATAGGGATCCCTATTTTCTTGTTCCTTAGCCGGTCTCCTTAATACATCACACAGTATTTCAACTAATGTTGTTTCCATACCAGACCCATGAAATCATCACAAATAACTAACTCCAAACACAACCCTAACCATCGTCTATAACCTTAATACCACTCCATCATGACCCTCCTCCACTGGTAACCCATATTAGGCTTTCATTAAAGATAATAGTGATCTTATAATCCTACCAATAACTGGTCATGGGATAATATCTAACACCGACGATATAAATCACTCAATTGAGAGGAATTTACTTCATTAACCCAAGAATATATTTAAAAATAAAAACCATCAATAAAAACCATAATATAAAAATATAAACCATCATATAACAATTATGGAAAATGAAATAAAAACATAAGTCTCTAAGAATATGTACCAATACAAAATCCCTAAGTGGGGAACACTATAATAATCTCCAATTATGAGATAATAATTCCTAACATGATCACTAAATACTTCCTAGAAACTTAAAAAATATATAAAGGGGTTAGAAAAAATGTATAATCAGTAAGAACCTCCTTAACATCTATCATGTAAATATATAAGAAGAACACTAATGTTATAGTGAATAAATAGTAGAACGAATATGCACTTATCAGGTAAGTTATCACCCAACCTCACAAAGGCTCGCTCACCCAATATGGAATCCAAGTATAATACCATAATATCATAAGAATATATCAAATAGGTACCCAAAAACCAATTACACATTAATTTATCACTCTCACATCCAAATGATAAATTTCTTGGTGCTCCTAATCATTTCTGCAATCATGTTGCAACACATCATATCTCATAAAAAAATCATGGAAAGTGTCACAACCATGTCACCATCATCACATATCTTCTACTACATACCATATCCTCATTATATATCACACTTCAATTATAGTTGTGTATTGATAACATGATAAAATCATCCTTTTACCCTATTCCTACCATGAATTCACTCACCCATATATCATCATCTCAATTACATAACCAAGGAGGCTAGTATATCACATACCAAAACATTAATCCATTATAGCTTCTATGATTATACAAATTATGATCTATCACATCCCATACTACACCTAGAAGAGATAGTAGAGAAAATTTATTAGTTAAACATTTATCCCCTCTCTAACCAAGATGTTTTGGTAAAACACTAGGAACCCAGAACATTTTGGAATCTGTGAGGTTCTCTGACTCAGGTGGGGTGAATAATAAATTATAATAAAATTAAAAATATACCATTTTCACAAAAGAACCAACATAAGGGTTTATTAAAAAAAATATACTATTTATCAAAATAATGAAAACATAAATTCCACTATTCACTATCAAATTCTTTAATCTGAACAACACAAATCATCCCCACTTCCCAAGACAAAGCAACCACAATAAGATTTATAATTTCCCATTTAATCACATCATTTATCATATCTAGATTTACTATTTTAGTATCTACATTACAAGATTTTTTCATTCATTTCTATATTTAAGGTCAAACCATTATTTATCCATCAACAATGTTCAATCTTATTCCTTACCCATTCATTTAAATTTTGAACATTTAATTAACAACCCATAACATATTCAATTCCACCTAGACCCAATACCACATTCATCATTAACAATCATATTCCATTGCATTAATTATTTATAACACATCCTAGTGACACATAACCAACCATTATAAAACTTGAATCACAACACATGAAAATATATATAATAAATTCCACAAATACAATATTTTACCTCACAACCATCGATGTCATCATAATAACCAAACCCCCACACATCAACTACTATATCCTCTCACAACCACCATGGAAACCACTCACTTCTCACACATGTAAACACCCAAAACCATCCATATGAATTTAAATCAAATTTCACATGGATAAAAATTATGGGTGATCAACAAAAATGGTGGTAAAAAAAGTAAATCAGTAGCATAATAAAATATACAATCATATTTTGATCATTAATTCATATAAAAAATTAATAACCATTATATCGTCATTATCACATTTCCGGATTTTAAAAAAACTATTTCTCCACTATATTTACTTGGTTAACATTTTATGAATGTCTATTCCATCCATTTAATTCATATAAAATAATATTGATAAAACCCCACTTAGAGTCATCATCAATAAATTCATATGATATAAGTAATATCATATAATCACATTAACTCATGGAAGCCACCCTTATCATTTATTTCCATTAGTCTAATTTATTATTATTATTTAGTTAATTATTAACAAACAACCAAGGAAGAAAAACACATAACTTATATAATTTACATATAAATAAGGGAGAATTATTGAATCCCTTACCTTTACCAATGCATCAACTAAATTTTTATAAATAATAGAATGAGGGAGACGGTCAAAACACCCAAATCATGAAAAGGGAACTAAAAAACATATAACATAATAGTCACATACAAATCACAAGACAAATCCACTAAAACTGACTCCAACCCACTTTTAGAACCCATACATAAAGAAGGAAATGAAGAAAAATCCAAAGTAAGTGAAGGGAAACTCACCTCATATTATCAATGGTTGATATCTTAAAGCCATGAGATAAAGACTACAAAAGGATGTTTAAGGGTATCCAAAAAAGTGACTTTGTTCCCCTAAGGATAAAGTGAGATTAAGATAACAAAAAATAATTTTTATGGGATTTTGAATTTATATCTAACTTGAATTTAGCGTGTCATGATGTGATAAGTAATGGTGATGTTCTGATGACGCTAAACTAACTGAATCTATATACATTATGACATCAATACCCATTACCTCAACAATTTAATACATGGTAAAATATATTAATTTATTATCATTGAGAATGGTACTTTATATTACATGATAACAACATTGTGATGATACCAAAAAAAGAACCTAAAAACGCATCATCTAGGTCTCATGATATGATAGAAAATGACATGTCATGATTGTCTCTCATGGAAGAATTAAAAAAACTCCCCAAAATTTTTCATACAATTATTATAAATAATGTAACAACCCCAACTGTGGTAGATGAGAGCCCACATTTACATTATTAAATTTTTTATATACATAACCAAGCACTTCCCAAGGCATAAAATAGTTTAATAGTCTGAGGAAACTATATACTACTACTGAAAGTTATGTTATTATTATTAATCGGTGGGAGAAACCATATCTTGTGAGGGGATGATGGAGAAAAATTGGGACTCCCCTTATAATTATATTAAAATAAATCATAAGGGAGACAATATGAAAAATAAAGGATGATAATCTCACTAGGGCCCCCTTTTCTTTCCAAAACATTTTCATCAAAGTTTGCCTCCATCTATGTATGAAAACCTCATTGCCCTAATTTGTGAACATCTTGAACTTCTAGATTAAGAAATACATCACCCAATGAGGGATGATATTCTTGGAAATAACCCCAACCAACACCTTGGGATCTGATTTCACCTACACAATGTTAATGTAAAATTGTCTTTACATCATGAGATTGCTCACTATCGCACTTTCCTTAAATCCCATCAAGTTACCTAGACTTTGAAAAGTGATGAAACTAAAAATGACTGATCCTATTCAATATCACATTATACAAACTCCTCTCATTACTCCTATCTTTAGGATCCATCAATATTGAGTATCTTCCACATTCCTAGTGGTTTACAGCTAATCTAATACCTTTGATTTATCAATTCTCATCTTTTAACATTTAGAACTATAAATACCATAAAGAAAACATAGAACCCTTTTATAAATGAGATTTCTAATCTCATCCACAAAGTATTTCATTCAAATATGAAGTAATATAAGTGAGTATAATATCCCTTCCATTGCCTTGTTTTTAGCTTCCCAAATAACCTAGTACACTACTGAAAATGTTGTGCAGCATGAATTAATCTCCACGCCATTTTGACATGTTCACTAAAACTAGGACTCGATGAACTCCATAATAGAATAAACATGCCTAGACACTCCTAATAAATTACAAATCATACTTCAAATTAAGATAACCTAGTCTCCTATGAATAAAATCCTACCATTTTCGAGGAATGGTGAAACACTGCACCAAAAGTTGGATTCTACTAGAAAACCCTTCTTATTCATATTACCATCCATTATAAATGCATGTTTTTTTAATAACCACACCAAAAAATTAATCATTAATGGTATCTATTTACAATATATCTTCAAAACCCACTCATATATTCCACTACTTGTATGCAATATTTCTAAAAATACATGGCTACTGAACTACCAAGATGTTGATTCAAAGAAGATGCATTTGTTAGGATCCTCATTCATGAAGATATTATAATATGTGATCCTCTAATTTTTTTGAGAGATAATTTGATAAAAATTGGAGAAAAATTTTGATTCTATGAATAAGATATCGCAGATTAGACAACATTTGAGGAATAGAGGTTCACCAACCCCATTATCTTAATATAGTCTAATATCTACCCGACTAACTACCCATCTTTCATTCTTTTCCAGTGTTTCCAGATGACTGATTTTGTCCCTTGAATGACTAGATGGTATCCCAGTTCCATCAATCCACTATCTCTAGTCCTAACAATATATATTTCTCAAAAATATCTGTCATAGCGCATTTTCTTCAATGATATTCCATGGGAGTTTATTTTTCATGGCTTCTATGGTTTTCATAATGTTATGCAGGTTAATATTTCTCTACGTAATCATCCTCACCATCATTTTCCAAGATTCTTAGTGGAATATTTCATCCTAGTTACCAACCCATATGACTTTTTTCATGGGTTTTTTCAATCCACTAAATGGTCCCTTTTAGAGCATTGATGGTCGGAAAAACATGCATTGGGATTGAGGTAAGTACACTATTTACTAGTATAATGCATCGAATAATTGAGATAAATTTTCTTTTATAGTTTTAAAGGTGTCCCTTGATTCAATTAATGGTTCCTTCAATGAGGAACTTTCTTATTATACGATATAAAATGGTTTCACCCAGATATTCCATCAGAAAGTGATTTCATTGCATTCCCAGTTTGTTTTGTATAATCTTATTGTGCTTATCCAAGAATTTTTTGAAAATAAAGAGATTCATATTTCCTTGATTAATCCCTTGTCCTATTTGAATACCATGATTCTCTATGAATTTATTCATCCAATTGATGGACCTTAACCTGCTATTAATAAAAATAAAAATATCATCAGTGAACATTATATGGGAGATGACACTATCCCCTTACCTGTTCTTGTAAGGAAGAATGATCCCCTCATATAAACCTTGATTAATATTTTTTTGTGAGTTTTTATTGGGAAAAGATAAATAGAATTGGTGATAATGGACCACATTTCCTAAATCCATGCACAATATTGGAAAAAATATATCCTTTCACCATGAGTATGTTGGAGAGATTCATGTAAGAGTATAACCTAAAACAGAGGTCAAACCCCCATTCTTTGAACCCACAATTTTTCATGACTCTAATGATTAAAATCCACATAATCTTTTCATACCCCTTGTCTATATCAATTTGGATGGTAATAATTGGACTGAGGGTCTTCTTATTATTATCTCTCTCATTTCCTTTGTTATCCCCACTGCTCCTTAGATGCTACTATATTGGATGAAACCATGTTTCTCCTCAAATAATAATCTCAGAATAACCCAACCAAGTATTATATTTAGTATTTTTAAACAATCTTAAAACAAATAGTTATATAGGTAGATAAGATTATATTGATTGAAAAAATTAGGCTGATGAATCATTGAAATGAGAACCACTATGGGGGCACACACCGCCCTCAAAAGTGACCCACATTTGAAATGATCACATAATGTATCCCTAAATAACTCTTTAATAATATCCGAAGAATCTATAAAGAAATATCAAGAGAACTCATCTGGTCTAGGATAGCTATCTAGTTTCATACTGAACACTTCTTTTTGAATTTCCTCTTATTTTAGAATGGATTTTATTTCCTCACTATTATTAATCCCCACAAATCTAGGGATGAAATGAACAAAGCTATCCTCTCATATTATATAATATAGAAATCAACCATTAAGAAACCTCATCCCTACTAGAAGACTATCAAAATGGTTAAGGGACACATCTCCTAGCACCTCAATATCTCTCATATAAGACCTATCTTGCAACATCATCTTAATCCTCCTGGACACATTCTTTTCATTTAAACAAGCCAAAAATAAGGTTTTGTTTCATCCCACCTCCATTATCCAAGTCACTCTTGATCTCCCCTTAAATTCTCTTTCAATATCCAACATTTTTTTCAGCAAGATCACTTTGTTTCTCATTCAGATTTATAAAAGTATCATCATGTAATGCCTTATAAATAATCACACGGGCATAAAAATTATACATACATATCATAATGATTTGAATAATCATACAGAAATCAATAACTAACATCATAATTATGAAATGCGTAATGATGAAAATATTAAATGGGGCAACAAGGCCCTGTACCAATACATCATACAAAAATGGGTATGGAATATGCCAAATATCCAACATATTTTTCTTCTCATGATACCTACTGATGCATAGAGGGGCTATGTAGTTATAGGCCCCAACCATCACTTTGTAATTCAAATTCATTAATCATATGAATCAATAATAGAAATTAATTAACATGCCTTAAAAACTATCTGTATTAGAAGAAATAATATACATAATTTTAATAATTCCCCTAGTGAAAATAATCATATGATATCCATAAAAGAAGAGTGGATGGTAAAATTATAATATATCCTTAGTAAATAATGATAATATTTAATGTATATTTATACACATGAAAATACCCATAAATAAATTTATACCACAATATGAAAAAGATCCTTTTATTTTGATAAAATTCCAAATAAATTTTTTTATAATATTGAGAAAATAAATTTCTTCATAAATAATAATGTAAATTTTTAAAGGAATCTTTAAATAAAAGAGTAATCATAATGATGGGAAAAAGCATTCATGCTGTATTTTTTTAATAAAAATATTATGTTCACACATTTTTTAAAGTGAATCACATTCATAAAATGAGAACAATATTCTATTTAAAAAAACTAAAATTAAAACATTGGTAAATATTACTTTAAACAATAATTTTGGAATTGAAAAAACCTTTTTGATAAAATTTTAAAGAAAATATGTACAAAAAAGAAAAATATACTCATCCAAATAAAGATACATTGTCAGTTTTCCTTAAAAAGAATCTTGCTAACTTCTTATTACTTTGACAGAGAAAAATGAAAGGAAAACTTGTGAACTCAATATATAATAAGATAATAATAAAATATATAATGTTTAATAATATAAAGTGGTTAAAATTTATGTTAATTTAAATATAAAAATAAATAAATTCCCTATAAACCCAATTAAAAAATGTATTGTCAACAATAAATAAAAATAAAGACCATCAGGCCATTCATGTAAGAAATTAAAACATAAACATTCTTGAATAAAAATATGAGTTTAGAAAAAACACTTACCTCAGCTCAGAATTACTTCATAAGTGATATTAACCTCTTATATTATAAAATTAAATTTATTATTATTATCTAAAATAATAATATACATAATTTTAATATCATATATGATCCACTTATATCATTTTAATACCCATTTATTAATAATTATTTTTTTAAACATCATTACAAAGAGTTAATTTTTTCATTTTTCATGTAATTTTAGGTTTGGTAGTTTTAGTCCATATATATTGATCATGGTTCCATCATACCCAAAATGATAATTATGTCATTAGTATAATATATATATTCATTATAAACATATTTATAATCATTAGTGAAAGGTGGACATGAAAAATGAATCACATCTCTTCGTAGTGGTGGTAGTACACACATAACCATAAACTTTATTATTATATCATAATTATGTCATAAATATAATATGATATAATATATATATATATATATATTCCTTAATTTCACACACCCCCACACACACATATCTATGTAATGTAGTGATGAAAAAAATACACTACTGTGTGGAGATTGTAGGTCATTCATACACAGTAGCATTGTTTTAATTTTACATTGGATGGAAAAGAGGTGAAAATGTTTATCCCATAATAATAATAAAATATCATCATATTTATGATACTACATTAATTAGGTTTTTATGGATACAATATATTTATAGGTAGAAGAATAATAAATAAACATTGAAAGAGTTGATAGAGACGATTGCCTCTTCTTTGAGAGACCTCCTTTAGATTACACCTTAATTCTTCTGAGGACGGTCTTAAGAGAACACAAGAAGCTCAAGAATGAGGGTGAGAAATATTCAAAGGTTTTTTTGAATTCAATTTCCATTTTATAGAGATAAATTTTTATGAATAAGGGTGGAGAAGATGTTCCCTTTTATAAGTGAGGGGAGGGACACACTTGTAACTACTTAATACATTTAAATAGTATAATAATTTCTTATAAAAGTCGAACCAAATGTCCGAGAATTATAAGTTAAGAGAATACAAGTTATTAATAACTTCAAATAATAATATTTATACAATGCTAAGTGGATTTTTTACTCTTATCTCCTATTTTAACCCCCAGTAGACCTGTTTTAACCCTAACAATGGTACCAAATGTTTAATATTTTTACTATTGATTATGTCCAAAAATTAAGTTGAAATTATTACCAAATATTAAAAATTATGAGTTAAATATAAAATAAATTTTAAAATTTTCAATTTTTAAAATTTTCAAAATTTGATTTTAATATAATTGCACAAATCACAATGAGAATCATTTTTAGAAAAATGTTTATTTTCAGTATAAAAATGATTTTATATAAAAATAAGTATAAAACTAATTCTAATGGAATTAATAGGATTATTTTAAATAAAAGGATACTTATATTTACATTAAACCATACCAAAACGGAATGTAACCTTATAAATACATTATTAAAAGAGAATAACTGAAAATAATTTTTATTCGAACAAAAACTTGAATTGGATTTCTTTAATGTTATGTATTTATATTAATGTTAAAAATTATATTATTATATAAATTATTTTACTTATTGAAAATATTATTTTCTATAATTTTATTAATAGTTTATGTTATTCATTTATCTTTATAATGTCATAAAAGTGACAGTTTTTGTAAAATTAATATTTTCACTATTCACCTAAAAATAAACAATTTATAAAAAATCTCAAATATGATCCCAAAATAATTTTTTCATGATGAATTAAAAAATGAAATTAATTTCATAAAATTAAATTTATAAAATTCATGAATTTACATTTTAATCACATTATTGAGTAAATTTATGTGCACTATGTTATTATTTCTCTTGAAATAAAAGTTTACTCTAATTGAAGATCATTTGTTACATTGTAACAGACCCAGATTTTATGAAAACTATTATTTTTAATTTTATTAATGTCTTGTGTTGTACGCTACACCAAAAGGAGCTTGCACAACATGCATCCTTGACTTGCCTTGCATTACACGCAATCACAACCTTCCTCGATAGCGTGTGTAGTACGCAATACTGAGTTTCACGAAACAACGATATGCTATTAAAATATTATTAAAACTAGCCGTTATGAATAGTAATAACCACTTTTTAAAATTTTAGAAATTTTAGCTCTCAAAATGGACTTCATTTTTGGATTCGGAGTATCGAATTTAGCCTAAGGTGAAATTTTGGTACTTTTCGGATAACTTTCATATTCTGATGAATAGTGAAAATTACTAAATTATAATCAAAAACAACTTTTTTAATCGAAATAATTAATAGTGATAAATTATTAATTTGAGTGGTTTTAAAGTATATTTAGAATATATTTTTACAATTTAATACAATTTTGGTCATTGGATGTAATTTCACATTTAAACCAGACATAATCAAGTGTCAATCTTTTGATAGATATTGTTTCTTAAAAACATGCTATTTGTTTTAACAGCGGGATTTAATTATAAAATTAATTAATGCAACTTCTATGTTATGAATTTGGTAAAATAGACTTCATTTTTGAATTCGGAATATGAAATATAGCTTAGGATGAAATTTTGGCATTGTTCTGAAAAACATCAATTTTTGATGAATAGTGAAACTACTAAGTGGTAGTTAAAAAACTGAATTTTTCATAAAACTTAATTTTACCGCTTCTTTGAATGGAATTTCAAAAATCCGAGAGACACGGTAGATGTCAGTAAGTAAAATGTGGTTCAATGAGATGAAAATAATTCTTGGTGAATAGTAACTTTTTACTTTTATTTACCACGGTTAAAAGTAAATAGGGTAATTAAGGGTAATAATGATATTAATATTACCCTAACACATGTCCTAATTCTATTGGACAAGTGTATCTCGACCAAAAACAACCTTAAGTGTAAAATATTATCATTTAGGCCCACTTGGATTAGATTAGGACATTTATTATTATTTAATTCAAAGAAGAGTTAAAATAGTTAAAATCAAAGTTTATTTACTAAAACATTTTTAATATAGGGTTATACATAAGATAAATTAGATTGTAAATATTAATTAGAAAGCTAAAAAGATTTCCTACATAATGGTATTTTATTTGTAATTTTTAGACATCAAATAATTTAATTTATTTATGACACAAAGATGATGCAGTAATTATCTTATTAATGAAATATTGACATAATTGATATTATAAATACAAAAATAAATGTAATTTAAGACTTTTTATGAATTACAATAATTTTATAGGTTACTATGATATATTAGTATTGATTTAATCAACTTGGTTTGAACATATAATTCTGTTATAACTTTCACAAAAAAATCATATATCAAATAGTGTCAAAATTGACACAAAATAGTTTTTAAATCAAATATTATATTATTAATTTTTATTTTATTCTTAAAAATCTAAGGATTGGCCAAATGACTTAGATTAGGATATATATACTAATAATAAATAATTTGGGGTTCGTTTGGCATGTTATAATAAGTGTATTAACCATATAGTGTCAGAAAACAAAAAGACACGGTAAAAGTTAAATTATTTAACTTAGAGTTAAATCTAATTGATAAGGTTAAAATAATAACCTAAACTTGTCTAAATCCTATTGGTTGATATGATTTCGACCCATCCCCGCTTTAGCTTCGAAATAAGACCCTTTGGAACCATTATAAACCAATTTTGACTTTAATATAAAATAATATTTTGAGATATTCCTAAGGTGCCCCTCTCCTCCCTTATAAAAGGGCACCTCCTCCCCCTCCTCCTCACACCAATTTGAGCACTCAAGCTCGGCCAACCCCTGCCAAAATCCCTTCTCCACTTCCCTAGAATAATCCTAGAGGTCCTTCTCTTCTTCAAAGACCAATATTAGTTCCCTAAGTGGAGGATTCAAAGAGGCGTTCCAAAGAAGAGGTAATATCCATTACCGATCTTTTCAATTTCTTTCTTCTTCAACTTCTTCTTTAGTTGTTTCATGATAAAATCATAACATCAGTATTACTTACATACTGATATGTTATTATAAATATGAAACAACCCTAATTGACCTTCTATCCATCCTACGGAAAAATGAAATCACCGCGCGTGCATACGTACGGAATACCGTCTCCACGCCGTGGTGTAATTTATTTTCCACCATCACCTTACAAGGATGGGTATAATGGTGTAATTAGTAACTATTTATGATTATTATAAAGTAATATTGATACTGAAATAATATATATATACTCAAATACAATTCCAAGATCATAGGAACGATATCATCAGTCATGCGTACGTACGGAATACCGTCTCCACGATGTGATGCGACTCGCTCTACATGATCTTCATTTCATAATGATTATATAAATGAATTGAATGAATGAATATGGTATATACTACACTAATACCATTCTGGAAATGAAGTATCTATAACCTGAAGATAAGAATAAGAATTTATTCGACAAAACACGCATAAGAACAAAAAGTTATAAAGACCCGAGTAACAAGTAACAATGAAATATTACTAACAAGAAGCTAAAAATATGACCATATATGATATCATATCAATATTTATGATTCTGGAATAAGTCAATAACATTATTTAAACCATTATACAGGAGCTTCGGACACGTACAAAGCAAATCGGACCTAAGGTAAGGGAAATATCACAAATCTCATTTTTATCCGAGATTGCTTATACGTTGGTATTTACTGGGGAATATTTTATCATCCACATCCATGTTTCCTCAATATGTAATATTATTTCCATCGACCAAAAATTGTTTAAATCCAATTTTTCCCTTTGGTGAATTTTTAGTAAAAGATAAGAAAGGAATCTTTTGTCGTTTTTCGTATGAGGTACTTTTTGACTTTTCCGACAAAAGTACGAAGACTATTTTTTTACCTTATATGGCATGAATGGATTTTCAAAACATTATTTCCAAGAAGCTTCCTTTACAAGTTTTCAAGTTTATTTTTGATCAACTTCTTTTAGTTTATAATTGTATGACATGTTAAGAAAAGAAAAGTGTTTTTGAAGAAGAAAGGATATTTTCCTCAAGAATGGAGTTCAAGTGTTTTACCAAAATTATTTTCCATCTAAGATAATAAAGTGTTCTGTTTTTATCCCTATTATTACATTGATTTGATTATGTTGTGAGGGAATTATTTTTATGAAGTCATTTACCTTATATTATTTGTTTTATGATGTCATGATGTTTCAAGAATCCCATTTTTGTTACATGTGTTATGCGATGATGTATGATTTATGATTATGTGGAACACATAAGAAAGGATTAATTATAAGATGGGTGGGAACTATATCTCCCTCCAATGCATTGGGTAAAGATTTTATATCTCATGAGATAGACATGACCGGAACGGTAGGTTATACCGGTTCAGTGAAACAGGACTGGAACGAGGGTGACTCGGTTCAGAAAGGGACATTGTCCACTAAGATAGTCTTGGCAATGATTCTTGACTAACAAGAAATGATTCTCTATGATTATGCGTATATGCCACAGAGTTTCATGTTTTAAGTTATGATTATTGGGATTTCATTTCACTACTATGATTTATCCAATGTTATGAAATTATGTTCTCTTTTGCAGGTTAAGATTTCCAAAAGTGATGTTCTTATGAATATGATGTGATTGATTTTTCTCTTATTTACCCTTACTGAGCATTTGAGCTCACCCTTTTATGTTTTCTTTTCCCCAGGATATAAAGAAAGGTTTTAGGTAAAAAAAGGGATGATATTTATGGGAGATATTGAAGATCTTTCACCATGATTAGAAGATTACGTTCCGAGTTTTCAAAGACACTAAACTATTGCGATCCTTGTGTGTGTGTTTTTTCTATGTACTAAACATTCCGCAAAAGTAATGTAATATCCATGTATGATAAGCTTCGGGTCTTTACAGTTGGTATTAGAGGAAAGGTTTAGTCAACCTTTGGAAACTAGGATGCGAAAACGTTAGTGAGATCCCTAGGGATATTTCTGCGGTATGTCTAGGGATGTCCCTAAGGTTAAGTATACGTATAGGTTATAGTACTAGAACTACGCTAACGATCATAAAATTAAACCTAAGATGTTAGATATTGAATGTACTCCCCCTTTATTATGTTGTTTTCCCTAGCATGATTTTTTCCTCTCACATTATTCTTTTTGGGTTTTAGACGATGGCTGGAACCTGAAGGAACCGTGTTGATCAATGCAATGGACAATGCAATGATTGTCCTCCTGAACAAACAAATGTTATGGGAGATGGAGTGCAAAATCTTATTGCTATCCTTACACAAGCTAAGAATCATTCTGGACTTCCAAATGAGCAGAGAAAGGAACAGTATTCTATTGAGTCCTTCATGAGGCAACGTCCACCTTCTTTCAGTGGGACTTCCGATCCACTTGTTGCTGAACAATGGATCAGTACCACTGAAAAGATATTTTCAGTTCTTCAATGTTCTGAACATGATAAAGTCATCTTAGCAGTATATCGTTTGGAAGGTGAAGCTAATCAATGGTGGAATCTTATCAAGAATACGAGGCCAAGAGATGAAATTGAGTCCATGGAATGGGACGAGTTCAAGAACTTGTTTTTCAGTAAGTACATCCCTCGTATTCTTCGAACAAAGATGGAGAAGGAGTTTCTTGAACTAAAGCAAAAGAATGATGAATCTGTTGGTATATACGAAGCGAATTTTACAAGACTTGCAAGGTATGCATCTGGCATTATCATCCAACCTGAAAGTAAAGTTGATCGATTTTTCAGTGGCTTAAAACCAAGTCTTCGAAGGGCATTAGCTATAAGAGACTTCAGTAGCTATGAAAAAATTGTGCGTTGTGCTATCAAGGTAGAAATGGATGTTGGTGTTACATATCCATCTAATGGTTTTGACAAGAAACGAAAGATGGAGATCAAGGAGAAATCTCAGAATAATGGTGAAAAGAAGATGAATATTTCCTTATGCACAAAGTGTGGAAAGAAGCATGGTGGAGATTGTCTTAGAGGGACTAGAAAATTTTTTAAGTGTGGAAAAGAAGGTCATCGAGCAGCTGAGTGTCGAAGTAATGTAAAAAGGGTTTCTAATGATGTGAATAAAGCAAACACTGCAGAGAACGCACCACCAACACTTCAATGCTTCAAGTTCATGGAAATGGGGCATTATGCTAATAAATTCCCTAATCCAAGGGTTAGTGATGATTGACATGAGAAACCGCTTAAGGAAAAGGACAAAGGGAAGTCACATGCGATCACTATTGGAAATGTTGAATATGACAACGATGTGGTGGAATGATTAAGTGATTATGTAATGGGATTCCAAAATAATATTGTATCATGGAGTATTGGAATATTTATGTATTGGTCTAATGTGGTATTCAAAGTGATTGAGATATTATGCGCATAATGAAGGGAAAACGAGAAAATAAAATGTTTAACAGTATTCATGAGCTCATGATTGATATAAGGACTAAGTGATATCATGGTTTGAGTATATAGAATTTTGAGGATTTTGATATATGGAAAGTGTTAACTTTTAACTACATTCAAGTTTTCACTAAGGTTCAATGGGTATTCAAGAGAATACATGATTAAGGAATTTGAATGTTTGGAATGTGACCAACAAAACATATCTTATGATATATGGGGTTCAACGATGGTATTAAATCTCTGGTAACCGTTTCCACTATGTTATGAGAGTAGACTGCAGTATTATGGATAAGCCTAAAGATTGGAATGGATTATGTTGGACATAAGTTAGTATTTTTTAAGGATAGAAATTTTTTTCGATATTATTGATGGGATGTTATAGTAATATAGTTTTATAAAAAGGACAACCTGCAGAACGGGCGACAGCCCATCACGTCGGACAAGGCTGTGGGAATCGAACCCACAACCGAAGTGTGACTGGCCTTTATCGCCTACCACTAGCCTACAGGAAGTCCCTGTTTAGTAGAAACTAGTTTTATTTTATTAAGCGGTATGATATATGAAGTATAAGTTCATTTTTGGAACCATATACGATTAATCTCACTATAAGATGGACTTATAACTTTTGCTAACCTTTTGTTTGAAATAGATGGAACGACCCATCATTCTATCACATGATCTGCTAACACTTCACGAATAACAAATTCAACTTCATTTCTTTATGATTTCAAGTGGAAATTGTTCAATTCACGAACAACAGTGAGATTGTACCGAAATCATGTAAGTATTTCTTTTAATTCATCAACTTTAGGGAAATGATCTTGAAAACCAAAAATGTTGTCCTAGTAATCTTATATCTGATGAATCAAATGGTACCTTAGATCATCACAAATTTATGGCTTTGTGATTGCTGGCTTTTCCATAGCCATGTTCTCTACCACTCTCTATCAGAACATGATGGTTAGAATTCTCTTCCATATCCATATTTTCACCTATGTGGAAACCCAGTGATTAGTTTATTTGGGTAATCGTTACATTTCATACATTAGTTTTTAAAGCCAAGTTTTGGTATTCCTTTTTACGATGTGGGTTTCTATTAAAGAAACTGTTGAATAGTAAACTATTTATAACCCCGACGAATTTTGAGGGAGAAATTCATTTTAAGGGGGGTAGAATGTAACCGCCCGAGATTTTATGAAACTATTCTTTTTAATTTTAATAATGTCTTGTGCTCTACGCTACACCAAAAGGAGCTTGCACAACACACATCCTTGACTTTCCTTGCATTACACGCAATAACAACCTTCCTCGATAGCGTGTGCAGTACGCAATACTGAGTTTCACGAAACAACGATATGCTATTAAAATATTATTAAAACTAGCCGTTATGAATAGTAATAACCACTTTTTAAAATTTTAGAAATTTTAGCTCTCAAAATGGACTTCATTTTTGGATTCGGAGTATCGAATTTAGCCTAAGGTGAAATTTTGGTACTTTTCGGATAACTTTCATATTCTGATGAATAGTGAAAATTACTAAATTATAATTAAAAACAACTTTTTTAATCGAAATAATTAATAGTGATAAATTATTAATTTGAGTGGTTTTAAAGTATATTTAGAATATATTTTTACAATTTAATACAATTTTGGTCATTGGATGTAATTTCACATTTTAACCAGACATAATCAAGTGTCAATCTTTTGATAGATATTGTTTCTTAAAAACATGCTATTTGTTTTAACAACGGGATTTAATTATAAAATTAATTAATGCAACTTATATGTTATGAATTTGGTAAAATAGACTTCGTTTTTGAATTCGGAATATGAAATATAGCTTAGTATGAAATTTTGGCATTGTTCTGAAAAACATCAATTTTTGATGAATAGTGAAACTACTAAGTGGTAGTTAAAAAACTGAATTTTTCATAAAACATAATTTTACCGCTTCTGTGAATGGAATTTCAAAAATCCGAGAGACACGGTTGATGTCAGTAAGTAAAATGTGGTTCAATGAGATGAAAATAATTTTTGGTGAATAGTAACTTTTTACTTTTATTTACCACGGTTAAAAGTAAATAGGGTAATTAAGGGTAAGAATGATATTAATATTACCCTAACACATGTATTAATTCTATTGGACAAGTGTATCTCGACCAAAAACAACCTTAAGTGTAAAATATTATCATTTAGGCCCACTTGGATTAGATTAGGACATTTATTATTATTTAATTCAAAGAAGAGTTAAAAGAGTTAAAATCAAAGTTTATTTACTAAAAAAATTTTAATATAGGGTTATACATAAGATAAATTCGATTGTAAATATTCATTAGAAAGATAAAAAGATTTCCTACATAATGGTATTTTATTTGTAATTTTTAGACATCAAATAATTTAATTTATTTATGACACAAAGATGATGCAGTAATTATCTTATTAATGAAATATTGACATAATTGATATTATAAATACCAAAATAAATGTAATTTAAGACTTTTTATGAATTCCACTAATTTTCTAGGTTACTATGATATATTAGTATTGATTTAATCAACTTGTTTTGAACATATAATTCTGTTATGACTTTCACAAAAAAATCATATATCAAATAGTGTCAAAATTGACACAAAATAGTTTTTAAATCAAATATTATATTATTAATTGTTATTTTATTCCTAAAAATCTAAGGTTCGGCCAAATGACTTAGATAAGGATATATATACTAATAATAAACAATTTGGGGTTCTTTTGGCATGTTATAGTAAGTGTATTAACCATATAGTGTAAGAAAACAAAAAGACACGGTAAAAGTTAAATTATTTAACTTAGAGTTAAATCTAATTGATAAGGTTAAAATAATAACCTAAACTTTTCTAAATCCTATTGGTTGATATGATTTCGACCCATACCCACTTTAGATTCGAAATAAGACCCTTTGGAACCATTATAAACCGATTTTGACTATAATATAAAATAATATTTTGAGATATTCCTAAGGTGCCCCTCTCCTCCCTTATAAAAGGGCACCTCCTCCCCCTCCTCCTCACACCAATTTGAGCACTCAATCTCGGCCAACCCCTGCCAAAATCCCTTATCCACTTCCCTAGAATAATCCTAGAGGTCCTGGTCTTCTTCAAAGAGCAATCTTAGTTCCCTAAGTGGAGGATTCAAAGAGGCGTTCAAAAGAAGAGGTAATATCCATTACCGATCTTTTCAATTTATTTCTTCTTCAACTTCTTCTTCTTTAGTTGTTTCATGATAAAATCATAACAGCAGTATTAATTACATACTGATATGTTATTATAAATATGAAACAACCCTAATTCACCTTCTATCCATCCTACGGAAAAATGAAATCACCGCGCGTGCGTACGTACGGAATATCGTCTCCACGCCGTGGTGTAATCTATTTTCAACCATCACCTTACAAGGATGGGTATAATGGTGTAATGAGTAACTATTTATGACTATTATAAAGTAATATTGATACTAAAATAATATATATATACTCCAATACAATTCCACGATCATAGGAATGATATCATCACTCGTGCGTACGTACGGAATACCGTCTCCACGATGTGATGCGACTCGTTCTACATGATTTTCATTTCATAAAGATTATATAAATTAATTGAATGAATGAATATGGTATATACTACAATAATACCATTCTGGAAATGAAGTATCTATAACCTAAAGATAAGAATAAGAATTTATTCGACAAAACATGCATAAGAACAAAAAGTTATAAAGACCCGAGTAACAAGTAACAATGAAATATTACTAACAAGAAGATAAGAATATGACCATATATTATATCATATCAATATGTATGATTCTGGAATAAGTCAATAACATTATTTAAACCATTATACAGGAGCTTTGGACACGTACAAATCAAATCAGACCTAAGGTAAGGGAAATATCACAAATCTCATTTTTATCCGAGATTGCTTATACGTTGGTATTTACTGGGGTATATTTTATCATCCACATCCATTTTTCCTCAATATGTAATATTATTTCCATACACCTACAATTGTTTAAAACCAATTTTTCCCTTCGGTGAATTTTTAGTAAAATATAAGAAAGGAATCTTTTGTCGTTTTTCGTACGAAGTACTTTTTGACTTTTCCGACAAAAGTACGAAGACTGTTTTTTTAACCTTATACGGCATGAATGGATTTTCAAAACATTATTTCCAAGAATCTTCCTTTACAAGTTTTCAAGTTTATTTTTGATCAACTTCTTTTAGTTTATAATTGTATGACAAGTTATGTAAAGAAAAGTGTTTTTGAAGAAGAAAGGATATTTCCCTCAAGAATGGAGTTCTAGTGTTTTATCAAAATTATTTTCCATCTAAGATAATAAAGGGTTCTGTTTTTATCCCTATTATTACATTGATTTTATTATGTTGTTAGGGAATTATTTTTATGAAGTCATTTACCTTATATGATTTGTTTTATGATGTCATGATGTTTCAAGAATCCCATTTTTGTTACATGTGTTATGCGATGATGTATGATTTATGATTATGTGGCACACATAAGAAAGGATTAATTATAAGATGGGTGGGAACTATATCTCCCTCCAATGCATTGGGTAAAGATTTTATATCTCATGAGATAGACATGGCTGGAATGGTAGGTTATACCGGTTCAGTGAAACAGGACTGGAACGAGGGTGACTCGGTTCAGAAAGGGACTTTGTCCACTAAGATAGTCTTGGCAATGAGTTTTGACTAACAAGAAATGATTCTCTATGATTATGTGTGTATGCCACAGAGTTTCATGTTTTAAGTTATGATAATTGGGATTTCATCTCACTACTATGATTTATCCCATGTTATGAAATTATTCTCTCTTTTGCAGGTTAAGATTTCCAAAAGTTATGTTCTTATGAATATGATGTGATTGATTTTTCTTTTGTTTACCCTTACTGAGCATTTGAGCTCACCCTTTTATGTTTTCTTTTCCCCAGGATATAAAGAAAGGTTTTAGGAAAAAAAGGATGATCTTTATGGGAGATATTGAAGATCTTTCACCATGATTAGAAGATTAGGTTCTGAGTTTCCAAAGACACTAAACTATTACGATCCTTGTGTGTGTGTTTTTGTTATGTACTAAGCATTCCGCAAAAGTAATGTAATGTCCATGTACGATAATCTTTGGGTCTTTACATACATTCTTCCCACATACAAAAATTCATCCTTAAAAATTTTATAATTTTTCTTTATGAATCAAAATGTGTAGTTTTTCATCATAACATCCTCTAGCTCCCATGTGGCCTGCTTGATCATATGAATTCTCCCAAGTACCATTACAAGTCGAGTAGTCTGATTTCACGAAACTTATTATCTGATATCAAGAATTTGGATTGGATCTTCAAAATAAAAAAATTAGGCTCCAATAATACTTTTTCAGAGCTGGTTACTTGACTTTTTTTGGGATATATTTCCTTAATAATGAGAAATGTAACACATCATGAACTTTAAAGAAGCTATATAAAATTTTCAAATGGTATGTTATAACTCTAATTATTTTCAGAATTTAGAAAGGTCTGATATATGTAGAACTTAGTTTCTTTCTCTTAACTATCCTTAGGACACTCTTCCTTAGAGATAATTTCAAGAAAACATGATCCCCCACTTGAAATTATAAATCATTAATTTGGTTATCATAATAACTCTTATCTCTAATCTGGGTCATTCTAATATGAATATAACTATTCTTCACTTTAATAATTTTCACCTCAATGATTTAAAGGCCTATAATCGTCCTTTCAAAAATGTCATCCTAACATGTTTTCGTATAAAATCTATCCTCATACAATTCTTTATATGGTTATATTTTATTACATTAATGGAACATATTATTATATGAAAACTCCAACAAAGGTAAATATTTATCCCACATACATTGAAAGTCATGTGATAACAATATCAATATGTATTTTGGTGTTTGAATATGATACGTGTTTCTCAAATATATTTTAATCTTATGAGAATTCTGAAGGTTGTCCCAAAATTTATATGTAAATCTTTGATCATGATAAAATGATATTTAATTAGGTTCACCATGAAGTCCCATGAGTTTATTAATATATTTTTTCATGGTGATGAACAAGTAGATCTTCCTTTATAGCTATGAAATGTACTGACATGGTAATACGATCAAGAAAAACCCATATACCATTATTTCTTCTAAAAGTCCTTGGAAATCCAATAATAAATTCCACATTAATATCATTCTTTTTCTAAAGAGGGATTGGGAGATATTTCATGACTCTTTTAGGATGTTTTCTCTCATCCTTTACCAGTATATAAACCAAGAATCTTAATACATAGTATTTAATTTCCTATTTCAAATTATTCTACCAAAAAAATGTTTCTTTAAATACAGATACATTTTTCTGATTACAAGGTGTATAGATAAATTCGAGCTATAAGATTTGTCTAATAATTATCTCTTAAACATAGGTATATATAGAACACATAACATGTTTCCAAATTTAACAACCAAATCATTATAAAAAAATATTCTAGTTTCACATTATTAATATATTTTATTTTATTTTTTAAAATCCTATGATTGATGTGGAATTTTTTTATATTTTCCAATCCAGATTTTTTGAAAATAATTTTGAAAATGTGTGTTGTTTACTCTACCCTAGTTATTCCTATATCCAAATTTACTAATTACATGAATATAGAATCTTTTATAATCATCATCATGGTCAAAATTCTATGAACATTAATACTTAATGAATCATTTTCCTTGTTATCCTTCCTATGGTGGTAGTGTATTGAGAAGTAATAATATTTTAGTATCTCTAGGAATCTACTTGGCATCATGTTGATCTCTTTCTATGAAAAATATTTATTTCAAGATCATGTGATCTGTATATACCTCACAATTTTTATAGTAGAGATAATGCCTCCATATCTTCAAGGAAAATATTACAGGTTTCAAATCAAGATCATTGTATGAATAGATATATTCATTTATTTTTAACTATATTATTTAATAAGAAATATATATAATTCTTCATAAAGACAAATCAAAGTTATCTCTTTGATGTGACACTATATATCACAAATACATCCCCTCATGATGGTAATATCAATACTAGAACACTAATCAACCTCTTATTTGACTCTTCAAAACTCTCATTACTTTTTTATACCTATAAGAAGATAACCACTTTACCTATCAACTAAGTTTACAAGTTAGATAATTGAGAAAAATTTAGAATAAATCACCGATAGTAACCAACTAATCCAAGGAAACTATGTACCTTGGTTATGATTATCTACATAGGCATTTGAATACCTATATCAATGAAATATCAACTAATATTCCATCCTTAAAGATAATATTTCAAAGAA
Organism: Viscum album; assembly: GCA_963277665.1. Taxonomy (NCBI): domain Eukaryota; kingdom Viridiplantae; phylum Streptophyta; class Magnoliopsida; order Santalales; family Viscaceae; genus Viscum; species Viscum album. The sequence goes on from OY728132.1 coordinate 785,584,767, forward strand.
AATACACATCTTGAAGCTATAATTCAAAATTTATAAATTTCATTGATGACTTATTTTAGGTAAGAGTCTCAACAATGATTTGTAAATGAATATTATGTTATTATATATTTTGAATTATACCATGATTTAATTAATAAATACAATATTGAAATTTTTAATATATTCCTTGAACACTATATTTATCATATCTATAAAAATGGAGGGTTTATTAGTCAATAAAAATGGCATTACTATAAAATCATAATGTCCATGGCTCATATGAAATGATATTTTTGGAATATATTCTTTACTTATAATTGATGATGCCCCAAACAATGATCAATGTTTCAAAAGTGTTGAGTTCCTGGATGTTTATTAAACAATTCATTAATATATGGTAGATGATACATGTTCTTCAAGGTAATGGAATCTGTTTATCTATAGTCAATTAAAAAATTCGTAGTCCCATCCTTCATTTTAAAAAACATAATAGGAACTCCATAAGGAGAAACACTTGTGTAGGTATGAATCCAATATCACACAACTCTTGAAGTTATTTCTTTAACTCTAGTAAATACATTATTGCCATTATATAGGGAGTATTGGATATAAATTTTGTGTTATGGATGAGTTCAATAGATTACCCAACATCATGCTTGAGTGGATGTTCGATTAGTTATTCAAGAAACAAATCGATGTACCCAATCATAATAAGAACTTATTCTATAATATGGTTAACATACCCATCCATCAGTTTCATTTTCTATTATTTTACTAGAATTTGATCAAACAGGGCTATTGGGGGTGGATTTGGGTTTGATTCAGATGATAGATTCTCTTTTATAAAGACATATTATTCCACATCTTCATCACCAATCATGATCTCCTTATCTTGGAAATAATTATTTGAATTATACTTTTAAATCCAACCCATACCAATAATTATATCTAAGTTTACCATAGTTATAATATGTTTGTGCATGTGCATATTTTATTCTGTTTTATTACATATGATTATATTTTTCATTTTTTTATGATTTTATTTGATTAAATATTCTCTTTTAAGCTAAAAAATGGTTCTTAATTTCAATGTCAAATACTATTTTTTAGTACACAATACAGTATAATTTTCCTCTTTATTTTTATGATATATCAATCCAAACTGAATGGTTTTGTGGGAACATTATACCTTTGTATAGATAATATTTTTATCTAAACTTTATTAGTTTATAAGGAAGTCTGAAAACAATTTTATAGTACTCTAAAAATTCAATGAAGTTGCTACTATAGTTTTAGAAACCCTATAGTCTATAATTGGAAAAAGTTAGGGTATTTAATTTATTGCAAGTTTTATACATATATAATTTGTATGAAACATTATTTTATAGAATGAAAAAAAATTTATCTTGACTTCATTAGTTTAATTTTATGTCTAAAAAGGATATTTTCATGGTATTTAAATTATATTAATTTATGCATTGTTGTTTTATAGTTTGTGTTTTACTAAAATGTTGGTGCTTATTTTTTTTGATAATTTCCTTAGCAATAGAAGTAGGATTTATTAAATTATTTATTAATTGGAAATCTAATTTTATTTTCTACAGATAAGTCTTCTTAACCAATGACTTAATCTGTTGTTAAAATCATTTAAGAATTCATTGATGTTTGTTAAATTATGATGTTCGGTTTTTTCTTAATGTACGGTTTGATAACCCTACTTTCAGAACACTTGAAAATATGGTTTGGTAACCCTATTTTTAGAACAATTCAATGTATGGTTTGACAACCCTACTTTAATAATATATCAATGCATGGTTCAGGAACCATATCTTTAGAATAGTGAAAAGTATGGTTCAACAACCCTACATTTTTAATGAACCCTACACCACTTTTTAATGAACCCTACACTACTTTTATAATGAACCATATGCTACTTTTTAATGAACCCTATACAACTTTAGTAAGGAACCCTATGTTACTTTTATGTACCCTACATTGGAAAACCATACTTTCAGTGAACCCTACTTTTAGTGAATCCAACTTTTGTGTACCATACTTTTGTATATCGTGCTTTCATGTACCCTACTCTTATGTACCCTACATTCAGGTGCCCTACTTTTGGTACCCTACTTTTCTCCTACTTCTTTGTGCTTTTATGCTGAACATTGATCTGATTCTTATATATTCAGTTTATTTTAAGATGTTTTTCTGCTAGATAAATTCACATTAAATCTAAGGATTATAATAAAAGTGATTTTGATTATTTTTGTGCAATATTTAAATGGAAAAAATAAAAAATTATTCAATATTATTTTTCCAATAAATTAGGAGGTTGTATGATTATTTAAATTCAAATATTTGAATTTACTTTTGGTTTATCCTGCAAGTTTTTTGGAATTTTTTTAACTAAGTTAAAAAATGTTTGAATGGATTTAAATCCTATTTTTTGGAGGATTAAATACTATTATTATTCTAGAGATATTATTGAAATATTTGTTCAAATTATTTTATTTTATTTATTTAATATTCATTCTATAGGAATAATGAGGCAATAGTGCAGCGACTTTTATGGGGATATTTATGAAAGCTCTTGACTCAATATAATTTAAATATCCAGAGGAAGTGCATAATCTAAAACTAATGAATATCTATTATATATATATGGTAGTAAAATAATACACATAGGTTAACATATTCAATACTCTATTTTTTAAAGGGAAAGTGTTGTGAAATTTGATCATTCTACGCATTTACGACATCTTGAGACACTCTGTTTTGTCACCTATAAAATCTCTTAAGGGTTTAATTTCTTATGCTTCAACTTCTTCTACCTTGACAAAATGTGAAGATCTAATCCTCAATAATCATTACCTATGCTTTAAATATTTATCTTCTCATTCATATGGTTTTGAGTCTATAACACTATTTCCCTTCTCTCACACGTACTCTGTATTTTTTGTTTACTCTTTTACACAAAAAATAATTATTTGTTATTCCTTTTACTCAAGTCATGACTCTCGGATTATAATGTTAGGATCTATGTTCTGTCACTCCATGTATCTAAATTCAGGATTATTTGGGTTATGACTCTCCATGTCTAATGTTTGGTTTTAACGGTTGGGATTCACCATACAAAAAGAGTGTTATGGTTATACCTCCACTAGAAAAGGATTCTTTAATTGGGTTATGATTCCCCCATAAAAAACATATTTAGTATAGACATATCTCTCATTGTGTTGAGAGGTATAAGAGTATATTAGGCTCAGGTTGGTCCGAACTACTATGAAAAACATCCTTGTGTTGTTCTTTTCCCACTACTAATTGTACTTAATAAAAAAATTTGAGAAATAATTTAACTATTCTATTAATTGGATTAAATTATTTAATATTATCTATTCAACCCCCACTAGACCATTTTTCATTTCCCTATCCAACCTAACAATTGGTATTAAAGGATAAACTTCTTAAATAATAAATTTTCTCTATAATTCTATTTTATTGATACAAACCATTGGTATCATAGGATGTTCCTTTTGGAATAAGCCAATACCTCTATAGAGTGTTCCTTAATATTTAACAGTTCTAACATATTCCATGACCTCAAATTCTAAGGAAAATATCATATAAGATGGAAGGATTGAATATAAATGATGCTTGGATTCTTCAAAATCCACCTAACCTTGATGGAAATGATTATGGCTACTTGAGATATTGAATGGAGGCATACCTCAAATAGGTGAGCATTGATCGTAGGTTTATCATGTCAAACTTGTACACACTTCCAGAAGATAACCTAGATACACTTACTGGAAATGATGTTACAAGCTATGTTTTAAATTAAAATGTTGTTAATATTTTATATTGTGATATTAATTGAAGTGTTATTAGTCATGTTTATACTTGTAAGACATCATATAAAATTTTTAATATTCTACAATTCACTCACCTTGGCTCTAACAAATTTATCTGAGCCATACTTGGAATGCTCTGTGATGAGTAACAAGACATAATGATGGGTGAAGATGAAACAATAAACCAAATTTTCCATAGATTCAAAACTATTATGAATGGAAATAATTCACTTTGAGAAGAACTAGAAAACCCCATACTAGTTGAATGATTCTTACGAGACATACCAAAAATAGAATTTCAAAAAGTTTCACATTGACGAAACAAATAATTTCAAAGAGTACACACTTGATGAATTGATTATATAACTTCTACAATATGAATTGGAACTGAAGAACATAGTTGATGATGAGACCAAAAAAGGTGTATATTTTAAATCTGTAAATATTTTTATACTGACTCTTTTTATTATGTTATATAAGATAATGAAAATGAAGATATAGATTATATTGTATATGGATAATAAAAAATAATGAAAAAGAAATGATTCAAAAACTGGTTTAGATGAAACTATTAAAAAGAAAAATATAAGAGAGATTAGAAAGGTAGTATGAATTATAATACATTATATGTAATGTGTTATGAGTGAAGGAAGAAAGGGAATATCAAACCTGATTTTACTAAGTTGAAAAATAGAGATAAATAAAAAATTAAGGATAAAAAGGCATTTTCAACAAGTTGTGGTTGTACAGAAGAATCTGATTTGAGTGAAAAATCATTAAATGAAAAATAATATGCTAACTTCTGATTCATGGTATCACTCAATAAGGTTTTTAATTCTTGTTTTTATTCTAAATATTCTGATTCTGGATATGATTCTATAAAACACTAATGTTTTTGAATAAATAAATATATTTGCAGATTAAGGAAAGATATTTTCGAAGAAGTTGATATATATAGTAATCTTAAAGAAATTAATGAGAAACTTATTTCTAAAAATAAAGTAATTTTATAAGAAAATAAAAAACTAAGAAACAATACTTTTGATTCCTATTCTACAGTTTATAAAATATTGAATACTGATCAATATTTAAATGAAATTTTGAAAAAATAAGTTGAATGTCTTAAAAAAAGTTTATTTAATTTTATTCAAGGTCATGAAAAATACCCTGAGATGATGTCTTTGACTAAAACTGATAAAGATAAAGATGATTTTGGTTATGATAGAACATTACCTCAAATGTTTAAAACAAATAAAATAAAATAAAAAACGTTGTACTTCTACTGTTACTTATTTTAAGTGTTGCATGAAAGGTCACTACGAAAATGACTATTCAATTAGATTTAAAAAATCTTTCAAATTTACAAAAATTAATATCTCTAAATACTTTTTATCTACAGTACCTTATAATACATGTTTAAATTATTTATGAGTACCTAAAAACTCTATTGATAATCCTATTGGACCCAAAGTAGATTAGGTACCAAAACTGTTAAGTAATTTATTTTTGTAGGAAAAATGCCTTGGAATTTTTAATAATTGTAACATGGATTGGGGATTTTGTAGGAATATGACCGGAGACCCATTACATTTTACCACTTACAACACATTTTATAGAGTCAATATTACATTAGAAGAAAATTCAAAAGGAAAAGTAAAATTTTTTTGTAACGTTGTTATTTCAAATTATAATTTTATTTCTAAAGATTTATATGTTGTTGGTTTAAAAAAATTTAATTAGTATATCATAGTTATGTGATGATGGAATGGATGTTTAATTTAAAAATGATAAATGACTAATTTTTAAATATGATTCTTTATTATTTTATGGTAATGGAAAATAAAATATATATACTATTGAATTTTAGAACAAAATATGAAACATGTTAAGTGTTTAAATGCTATATAGAATGATATCATCCTTTAGCACCAACATTTTGGTCATATTAATTTGATAAAGTTACATTAGCTCTCAAAATATGAGAATTTGTCGCATCTTCCTTCCTTAAAGAAAGAACGTATTCATGTGTGTAACACTTTCCTTAAAGGGAAGCAATAGAAAATTTCTTGAAGACATATCAATAAGATAAGTAATAATATGCTTTTAGAGATAGAACATCTTGATTTATTTGGCCCCACTCAAATTTCTAACATTGGTGGAAACAAATATACTTTATTTATTATTGATGCTTTTGGTAGATTTACATGGGTATACTTTCTTCCTTATAAAAATGATAAATTATATAGATTTACTGCTTTTTGTAATTTAGTTCAAAATGAAAAAATGTGTATGATTGCCTCTATTCATAGTGATAATAGTGGAGAATTTCATAATTTAGATTTTGAAAATATTTGTGAAAAATAATGAATATTTCTATAATTTTTCTAGTACTAGAACACCACAGAAAAATAGTGTTGTAGAATGGAAAAATAGAACTCTTATTGAAATGGCTTAAACTATGTTAAGTTAATATTATTTTCCTAGATATTTTTAGAATTAGGCTATTTTTAGCATGTTTTATAACAAATAGAATTCTTAATAGACCATTTTTAAATAAAAATACTTATTAATTATTTAAAAATAAAAATCCTAAAGTTGGTTAAATTAGACTTTTGGTTGTAATCCTTTTATTTCAAAATCAATAGGATAATTTAGATTAATTTAATAATAAAATAAAGGAAGGTTTTTTTCATGGTTATTCTAATAATATTAAATCTTATAAAGTTTATAATGAAAGAAATTCTATTATAGAATTTGTTGTTCATTTTCTATTTGATGAAAATATTGTTAAAATAAATTTTGATTCTAATGTTATTGATAATTATTATAAATATTTTAATATTGGTGAAAAAACACCCCAAGATAAGAATATATGAATTGATGGGGAGAATAATCCTTCTCAACCTCATCCAAGATCATGAATGATTCATAAAGATCATCCTATTGAAAGTGTAATTGAAAATGTTGATTCTGTTGTTAAAACTAGAAATATGATGTTAAATTTTTGGGCCAATTATTATTTTATTTATGTTTTTGTTCTTATTAATGTTAATGATTCTTTAAAAGATTCAAAACAGATTATCACTATATAGGATGAATTAATCAGTTTGTCAGAAATAATTTTCAGACTTTAATAGAATTTCTTGAGGATAAAAAGGTTATTGTAACTAAGTGTATATTTAGAAACAATATGGATGACTCTTGAAAAAATTTTAAAAATAAATCCAAACATGTTTCTCAAGGATACCATCAAGAAAAAGGTATATAATTTGAGGATTCTTTTGCACCTATTTCGAAGTTAGAGGCTATTATGACTATCTTGATTTTTTTCTAGTTTCAATGTTTAAAATTATATCAAATGAAGGTAAAAATGTTCTTTTTTAAATGGTTTCTTAACTGAAGAAGTTTATGTTTCTCAACCCTCTGGGTTTTTAAAATGAAAAACTTCCTAACCTTGTTTATAAATTATCTAATACTTTGTACAATATCAAACAAGAACCTTATGATTAGTATGAAATGATTTATTTGTTTTAACTAAAAAATGGATTTATGAATGGAAATTTTGACCCTACAATTTTAATTAAAATAACCTCTGATTATATTTAAATTGTATAAATTTATATTTAGGATTTAGTTTTTGGTTCATCTAGTGATATTTTGTGTAATGATTTTTCTACTTTCTGAGTTTCAAATGAGTTTAATGTGAGAAATAAAGTTCATTCTTGGAATTCAAAATTTCCAAAAAAAATGATTCAATTTTTTAATCATTCTAAGAATGCTAAAGAGTTAGTCAAATGATTTAGTCTTGATTCATATAAATTAATGAAAAGTCATATGACTACAAATTTTAAATTAGATGTTGATGCATCTGGTAGATCTATTGATATTAATGTTTATAAAGGCATGATTGGTAGGTTTCTATATTTAACTGTATCTGGACCTTTTTTTTGTTTAATGTTTTGTTAGATTTTAAGAGGGTCATAAAGATAGTCATATTAATTATTTAAAAATATTAATTAGATATTTTGAAGTAACTATTGATTCTAGTTTATTTTATCCAAAATATAACTCTTTTGATTTAACATCTTATTTTGACTCTGAATTTATAGGCTATTGAATTGACTAAAAAATCACATCAGGTATGTTTCATTTTCAAGGAAAAAATTTAAATTTAATGGTCATTTAAAAAGTAATTATCTATTTATTTATCTATTCCAGAAACTGATTATATGAATGATGCTAGTATTTGTGATCAATGTTTATGAATTAATAAAAACTTATGTAATTTTGGTTTTTAACTTGATAAATTTTTTATTTATTTTGATAATAACTCTAAAATTTATAATTATAAAATTCCCTTACAACATTCTAAAAAAACATTGATCTTAGATTTTATTTTATTTGGGATCATGTGAACAAGGGTGATATTGTTTTAGAATTCATCCTAACTAAAAATCAGATAGGGGGAATATTTACTAAACCATTAGACTCTTATTAGTTTGAAAATATGAAATTTGAACTTGGTATCCTAGAAATTTAATTATTTTATTGATATATTTTTTAGGGGGATTTTATGTTTTCTCTTTTTTTTTATAAAAAGGGGGGAAAATTGATTTTAAATGTTTTTGTTTTGTAATAAAAAAATAAGGGTGATACTATTTGTGAATGTTCATGATTTCATTTTTTTTATTAAATATTATTATATATATATATATATATTAATAATTTATGATTTTATTTGATTACATGTTCACATTTAAGCCTGAACATAATTTTTTACATTCAATCTCAAATATTATTTTTCATTATAAACTACATTTTAGGTTTCCTCTATATTTTGATGATATATTAACCTATAGTAAATGGTTTTATATAAAACATATACCTTTGCATATATAAGAGATAATTATAAACTCCATTTGTTTATGAGAAAGTCTAAAAATTCTATTATATTACTCTAAAAATTCAACGACGTTGCTACTACTTGTTTAGAAACTCTACAGTCTGTAGTTCTGAAAAGTTACTATATTTAATTTACTACAAGTTCTAAAGATATCATATTTGAAAAAAAAATATTTTATAGAAAAAAACATGTTTATCTTTATTTCATTTGTTTACATTGATATATAAAAATGATGTTTGGATGGTCTTTATATTATCTGATGTTCTGCCATGCTGTTTCATAGCTACAGTCTTTCCTAAAATGTTGTTTCTTTAGTTTCATGATAATTTCTGGATTAATAGAAGTCAAATTTATTATATTCCTGATTAGTAGTATAAATAAAATTATTTTATTCAAATAATTATTCTTTACCAAGGGCTTACTCCTATGTTAAGTGCCTTTAAAAATTAATTTAAATTTAAATTATGTTATCATGTTTTTCTAAAATAATGATTTGACAATGCTACTTTCTAAACAGTTCGTAGTATGGTTTAGAAACCCAAATTTTAGAATATTTAAATTTATTGTCTATAAATAGTACTTTAAAAATAGTTCAAATTATGGTTCGGGAACCCTACATTCATAATATTGCAAAGTATGGTTTATAAACCCTACTTTTTTAATGAACCCTATGCTAATTTTTTAAATAACCCTATTTAAATTTTGTAATTAACTAAACACTACATATAATGAAACCTAAAATACTTTTGTAATGAACTGTATTCTACTTTCTTGTACCCAACATTGGTGTTCTCTACTTTTGGTGAACCCTACTTTCGATGAACCTTACCTTCATGTACCCTACTTTCATATACCCTACTTTTGTGAATCCTAATTTTATATAACCTACTTTTGTGTACCCTACTGTTTGCACCCTAATTTACTGCTATCACTTTGTGCTTTTATACTGAACAATGATCTGCTGCTTATATATATGGATTATTTTTAGAGGATTTTTAGTTGATAAATTCTCAGTAAATATAAGGATTATGATCGATGATATTCGGATGATTTTGGTGTAATATTTTTTTTGTGAAAAATTGATAAATTATTTCATGTTCTTTTTATAATAAAGTCGGAGTTTACAAGATTATTTAAATTAAAATAGTTGAATTTAATTTCTATTTTTGCTTCTAGTTTTTAGAAACAATTTTGACTAAGTTTAAACATGTCTGAATGGATTTAAACTAGAGTTGTAAAATTATTTAATGCTATTATTATTCTAGAGATATAATTGGAAGAGTTATTCATATTATTTTAAATTCTGTTATATAAAATTTATTGTACAATAATAAAGAGGGAACATTGCTATGATTTTTATGGAGAAACTTATAAAATATCTTGGCTCAATTTATTTTGAATATCTGAATTAATATGAGATACTGTAACTACTAAATATCTATTATATATATATATCTGGTAGGAAAAGAAGACACATAGGTTAAAATATTCAATGCTTTATTTTATAAAGAAAAGCGCTATGAACTTTGAACCTATTATGCATTTGTAATATACTATGACACTTTGTTTCATCACCTGGACATTCTCTTAAAGGATAAATTTCTTCTAATTCACATTCTCCTTCCTTGAAAAGATGATCTGATCTAATCCTCATCTATGAGTACTCGTGCTTTAATTATTTATCTTTTCATTTGTCTATTTATGATTCTCTAACACTATTTCTAATCTCTCACAAACACTTTCTATTTTCCTATTCATTATTTTAAAAAAATCATTGATTTTTATTTTTTCCCCTGGTTATAAATAAAAGATTCTAAAGTCAAGATCTAAGGGTTGTGACTCCCTATATCTAAAGCTATAATTGGGTTATGATCCCCACCATAAAAATCATTTTTAGTGCAAACGTATCTCTAGATGAGTAGAGAGGTATAAGAGTATAGTAGGCCCACATTGGACTAAATGTATTTTAAAAACATCCATGTGTAATTTATTTTCTTCTTCTAACTAACCTTAAAAATTAATTTTGACAACTAATTTAATTAATAAATTCATTTGTTTAAATTATTTAATCTAGTATATTCACCCCCCTTTAGAGCATATTATATTACCCTATCTGACCTAAAATAAAAGTAAAATTTTGAAGTAGGTTATTTCCATGTATCAAAATGGGGATTGATTGACATATCATTATTAAAAAAACTTTTATTCAATATGTCTTGATTGATAAATCCCTTAAGTAAAAAGTTTAATTCTCAAGGAAAACATGGAAGACATAGAAGAGTAAGAGGATCCAAAATTAAATAAGTAATTAGAAAACCTGGAAGTTATTATAAAAGTAACTTACACTACATCACTAGAATTTTTAACTTTAGTTTTAGTAATTACATAAGTTTTCCCTTCATCCCATAGACTCTTCTTTGTTAACTAACCTTGATGTTTTGTTAATTAGTATGAATAGTTCCCCATATACTTAAAATTAAATATGTATAATTTGATAGATTCTACTTGACCCATGAATTCATGAGTATGATAGCATTTATCTCCACACTTGAAGTAATCTCATGTTCTCTTTAATTGTATATGAGGGTGTTTCATTCCACAAGTATCACATGTTGGAAAATCCCCACCTCTCTTCATCCCTTAATTGATTTTTTTCTTCCTGAGGCCCTCAAACATCCTATTCGTCTCTTTGTTTCCTTTGAAGTAATAAGACTTTTAAAATTATTTCTATATTTTGAAATCTCATGATCCTATGTTATTATATGATGAGAATGATTGGGATATAGTTCCCTTCAAAGGATTGGATTAACCCATTAAATAAATGGCCAATATTACTCTTTGGATTACATATATAGTCAGATACATTCCTTAATAACATTGTAAAGTTTGATTAATAATTAGAAACAATATTCTCTTCCTTTTCCTTATAAAAATAAATTTTCTCTCTATAACTAATCATTTATCATGGGGAAAATAATTTTTAAATAAATTTACCTTAAAATATTTCCACTTAATGCTGACTATTTTCTTTGCATCACCATTTTTTAAATCAATATTCACTATTTATCTGAATACCCCATGAGATAATAAAACACCATAAAATCCTTCTCCCATTAATCTATTCCCAAAGAAAGAGATATATTTTCTATATAACTTATCCATTTCATAGCTAAAAATTGATTTTTTGTTCCACATATTAATAGAGGTCGTTATTTTGTGAAATAATAAAACATTGTTCGAATATGTTGTGGATTAGTATCCTTATCTATAAAATAAATTTTATTGGTCATCACCTAGGTCAACATCCCTAATATAGTTATGTTATACTCATCTTTAATATCATCATTATTAACTTCATTGACCTAGTCTTAGGAAAAATCCCAATATTAGTTGTAGGTATTGATATGGTTCATATTCCTTATACTATTTGTTATTTCTAAAAAATGGAATATACAAGACAAAATCATAACATTATAAAATTGAAATCATTATATATAGTTAGAAAACTAGTCAAACACTTGACATAAATTGAAAAATTATTTATAACTAATCTCAGAATCATAATCTTAGTATCATTAGGAATATATTTAAATAAATAAAATTCAAATATTTCATAATGGTTTTTAATGAGTACGTGAATCATCCAAATCATATCATCTAAGAGTGTCTAGAAAGGTTTTTAGTATTCTACCCACTCATTGTACACCTGGATGATCTAGTTAATACTGAATCTACACCTTCCAATGTTTTTACCCCTAGGTGAATCGAGGCCATAACCACATCCACATTACAGTATCCAAATATGGATGTATTTTCTAGGAAACCACACATTATATACCTTACTAAAACATTTTAATGTTATTTTATACTTAGTTTTATATCTACCATCTTTCATAGAATTATTTTCTCTAATATATGTTTTCCTAAATCTAGTTCCCAATGTTTATACTAAGAATTCCCCTAATACCAACCACAACAACGCTGACTCTAGTATCTATGAGTCAATGGTTATTTTATTACATTGGAACTAGATACAATATATCACATCCCAAGTGATTAAATAGTTTAGTTGTCTTGGGACAATAGATACATTCTTGAATCCCACATTACATTTGAAAACTCAAAATACAATATATTATTTTCATTGAGAACATTATTATTCTCTCTAGAATATCTAGACAGGCCATAACTTAAAAATTACACAACCAAGTGTCTCTAGACCATAATGTACTTTCTTAAATACCTTAATATTATATCATATTAATATAATGTAAGACTCATTAATATCCCCTTTTAACTAGTGTTCCTTCCTCTTCTTGTACATGGAACATATCTATTATACTCTCTAATGTAAAACTGGATAATTATAACTTCTTCTCATTTATTTATCCAAGATATAAATTATATGTTTATTTGACCTATTATTTTTTGGTATTATCATATCTTTTACCTAACATTAAATGTGTGATTGATCCACCATAAAAGAAAATGGAATTCCACTTACCACATTATCCTGTTCATATATATTATACATGACTTCATGGAGATATTTTTATGCCATGTGAAATTAGTATCAATTATATCTCAAATTGTTCCAACTTGAATTTTTAAACAACTTGTCAGTACATGTACTTTGATTTGGTCAAAGTAACCCATCAGATCTACCTAAGTATATCTTGTTCCATAAAACATAGTTTTCCACTTTATGTTAATCTCTATGGAGTTTCCTTCATTCCGGTCTTAACTAATTTGAAGAAAAATGGGTTTTCCACTTGTTATTAATATTTTATATTGGAAAATACTAGTGATCCTACTATCCTCTTGTACACACATGGAACAAATTCATTTAAAATGAATATTCTATGATTTTTTTTCTTTAATAAAAACTGGATATCAATAAATTTATACCCTTATTGGCATTCTAGGGTGTCAAAAAATATTTTTTGTTGTATCATATTGACACATTCAATGAAAGGTGGTCTTGAAATCCAATTACAATTATAATGATCATAGAAATTAACCATGAGAAGTATAAAATTCTAATGAATTTATTTATGAGGACATGGTATAAACAATCGAGCCTTATTAGTTCCACTCTTATAGCACCCATGTAACATTTCTATTGAATTACACTATAGTATCATGGTTTTCAATAGTAGAAATAGTAAAAACATATACTTTGATACATAGAATCCATTATTTAATTTAAATTAAACCTTTTAATATTAGCTAATTCCCATTTAATGATTACTTATAGGATTCATTGTCCTCAATGAATGTTGTATCACTGATCATAGTGAATGTAAAACCATTAAAATAGTTTTAGCCTCCAAGTGCTATATGTATATATGGAAAACTATATTTTCACAAGATCTTGTGGAACATGGTCCTATAAAAACTAATTGTGCATCTTTGGCATTGAATAAGTTCAAGAAGATCTTTCTCCCACAATCCCAAATAGAGATGTCCACCCTTTTATAAAAATGTAGTCTATCACTTGACTATAAAGTTTCTATGAAATTTATTTATAAAATATCCCATATGAAATTTAGGATACTAAATTAGATTCAAAATGCATTTTTGTTGATGGAAGTTTATTTAATTCATTAACATCCTATTTGCATCCAAACACAACTTATTAGGAAATGATGAATTTATATCATACTATAATTATAAAATATCCATTTTCCATAGTTTTTGGAATATGTTTATGGGATAATACCACTATTCGAGAAACATGTCTGGAAAAAATGAATTTTTTCAAAAATTAATTGTTGTTTTTACAATGAATATTATTTCCCACACTAGTTATCATTTTACTTTCATCGCGACTCAAATGTGTATAAGAAAATATGAATTTGTGAATTACTCTAGGATACATTTTAATGATCAATGTTTTCCTGTTATACTCATCATAGATCTAATTTATTTACATCATAACATTTATGTGTAAAAATAAAATTTATTTTAGGAATAAATCCACTATATTTTATGATCGATGAATCCATGGTAATTATATTCTTCAGCACATGGGCCCAAAGAAACTCCTATCTTCTAGCCATGCATATTCCATGCTTCAAATTTACATTCCTTAAAGTTATTAAAGGAATATTATGAATTATATTATTTTCCCCCTAGATCCTCCTTAGAATAGTTCATTCTTTCTGGATGAACGAATTTTGAAATTTTTATGGCCTACCATTATTTATAAAAGTTTCTTTTTTCAAAATTTAAATAGTAATTTTGTTGATAATACATTAGTCTATTAGATCTAAAGATTTTAAAATCATATTTGGTATATTATTGAAAACTAATTAGTTTTACAAGACAAATAATTATATCTCCAAAACTTGTCTATCATTGAACCTTAAATTTTATATTCAGATATCATTTCCAATGATTAAATCATTAATGAACAATTAGTTTATAATTTCACACCAAAAACAACATTCATTGAAAATATATAATAATATCTCTTTTTATCCAATAGACATGTGAGATAAATGTTTCAGTTATGCTCAATAAAATTTCAACTAGAATCATAAAACATGTAAGTTTAGATGTTTTTTACTTCTCACCATTGGTTTAAGAATATTCCATTATTAGTCACTTGGAAAATTCACTTTAATTCTTGTAATGTTTATTTTCTCAAATAGTTACTAAATTTTAATACAAATATGTTATAGGAATATTATGATGAATACCCAAGAAGTATGACCTAAATATCACATATAATGATTAATATACCTTAATTTGAAGTCATTTCTTACTTATACATTAATTTATTTGATTTATTTATCTATATATTTACCTCACAACTGATGAAACAAATAACCTCTTATATAATGATCGCCCTATTTTATTTTAAATGAAATTATAAAGGTGTATTTAGATTTACAATTTCCAATATCCATTTCAACTTTTCTTTCTACCATTTCACTATAATAACAAAACACTATACATTCATTATGTTATTATATTCTTAGTGAACATTACCTAAAAGGTAATGAAGAATTTTCTTCATACTATTCATATTCAAACCATAAAATAAACTGGATTAAGTGGGTGATAAATATATTATAAATTGATTTATTCAAATATCATGATCTATATTTCAATTTATATATATTCATTATATTCATGACCGCATTTGTATCCCGCTTCTCTTTATGCTCACAATCTTCTTGGAGTTGAGAAAACATGTGAAATCATCTATGTCGTGATGCTGTTTCAAAACAAATTCTATATTAATGATATAATTATGATGTAAACAAAAAATTCATCATATATGAGTCTCTTGTAAGTATCTATAACACCCACACATCATGAGGTAGATCAAATTGTATTGGGGACTCCAGAAAATAGAACTTTTTATACCATAGTACATTACGCAACCACCTGTAGTATTCTTGGAAATTCTTGTATGTGATGACTTATTTTTTTCCAATGAAAATCATAGAGAATTTGAGGTATTAATTTTAATTATGATACAAAAATAAATACTCTAAGAATAGTGATTTTACCATTATTACTAATTAGACATTACTGATTAATTAAAACTTTAATTGTCTCCCACTATTTTATCAAAACATGGTATCCCTCACTTCTAGATTCAGAATACTCACTCATTAGAGTATTATAATGGAACAGATAGATGAAAAATAACCTCATAGTTAATAATATTTCCAAACCACTACTTTTATAGTCTCATGGTAGGCATTTGACTAGCCAACAAAATTAAATCCTGGTTGCGTGAACTGTTGAATAAAATATCATCCTCTAGAAATTGTAAACATGATTTACTCAATATTTTTAATCTAAAGTGGTATAAAGGTTTATATGATTATTTATTTACTTAAATATTTAGTTTAGAAAACTCGTATCTTTCATAATAACTACCCTGTTGTAGGGGGCACCCTCAACTATAGTTTACAAGCACCCTGTACACATGGTTTTGTTCAAATTCAAACGACAAAAGACATTATGACATAATATTTCATTGAAGGTTTTTTAATTATTTCTTTATGAATGAATTCATTTTCTATATGATATAAATGTAAAATTATATATTACCAAAACCTAACTATGTAGTAAATAATAAATATTTATCATGTCTTAATTTGATTTAATCCATGTCTTTTAGTTTATTATTTTATTTGATTGTGCAAAATTTCATATTCACAAACATGTTATTCATTTTTAAAAATAAGAAAACAGTGATGATAAAATTTTCAATTTTTATATGGTCATTCCTTGGCCAAAAAATATCATTTGGACTTTGGTTTATGGCATTGGGCTTATTGTGAAACCCTCTACATGAATTTTTTTAAAGTTTATTTTTCATTGGCTTAAACCATAATTTGATCCCTATGATAGTAATTGAATGTATCAGGGCAGGAAACAGAAGTAGTTAAGACATGGAATTTTAGTTTCCATCAGTGGATAAATGTAACTATGTCATGTCTAACAAAAAAAATCCTTGTATGAAATTTGAGAATCCCACATGAAATATTTTTGAAAAAAATTAAATAAAAAATTAACTTGTTTTTTTTTGGAGATACATTCTACAACTGCTCATCACTGGTGACTGTTTCTTAAATTAATCAATGATGGATCCATCTAGAACATCTACTCACACTTCAAATGTATAAAAAGGAATTGATCATCTAAATCTAGTTGCTAGTGTGGAGTTCCAACAATGACTCTTTGACATCTCGATTACCACAACAATGATGATCCATCTATCCATGAATAAGAACTATTATAGGGAGATTATGTCAACTTATTCTCTTTATAGGAAGCGTGATAGAGGAGATATGGTCCTTTAAAAACTGGGGAATGTATAACTCCATGAATAATAGCCTCCTCGATTTTATATAGTGATGTTTCAATTTCCCATAAATAGATCACATAATCTTAGATATGAATTACCTACCAAATAAGATATAAATGATTCCTTGTGAATAAATTTCTAATTTATAAATATCAATTATATATTTATATCTTACTTGTAATATAATAATAATATTACATGAAAATTGTGATTTTTCAACTCAATCATTCCTTCTAACAAATATTAAATTATTCTTGAATGCTAGAAAATAAATTTGAATAATATTTTTCATGTATTTACGTTAATACCTGTAAATACGTTAAATAAAGAAATTTAACTCCAATTTTTCATAATTATAAAATATGAATTATTTTATTCCATAGTGATTGAATATTTTGGACAATCCCAAGACCCCAATAGTGGGGCTCACCAAGTACTATACTCATATTCATCATAATAGGTCAGAATTTTCAACACACTTAGTGTGTGACCCTATGGTATATTTATCTTCATTGTAATGAATTCTATCATAGTACAAGAGATGAGTATAGATACTCATCAAGGCTCCAAAGGATATAACATATAGTTATATAAATGACAATCTTTCCAATGAACACTCACCATGAAATATGATCTTTTTTTCCCATGGTATATCATAAACCAAGATGAACACTTCATTTCATCATCCTATCTTGTTTCTTTATTCATTAAACTGAATGTAAAGACATTCATACTTCTAACATGGCAATAAATTGAGAGAAGGTTCTACCATCCTGATCAACTAGACCCTAGATATTTCATTACTTTAGAAGTGAAAAATTATCTCTTTATTATTCAATCAATTTCAGACCACTAATGATGTAACCAATGCAAGATACCTTTCTATGAAATCAATTTCATAGTTTTTGTATGGAATAAATGTACATAATCAAATAGTATACACCAACAATAATCTCAAGTAATTAGACTATTATATGTGTTTGTAGGTAGGAACTACTAGTGACACCTGAAATATGTGGTGTTCCTATTGGTGGGTTAGTCCTCATGATATCATCTACTAGAGATAACCAAGTGTGATATTCTTGAGAATATTTATTTTTTCATATGATCCCCCAAAACCAAATAGTCCCACATCAGTTATTTATAGTCAGTATGATGTATTTAGACCATTATAAAAATGTTTAAGATTATTTTCATAGTATATTTAGTTTCTCGTTATAGCTTGGGAACTATTATAACCCTTAGAAATGAAGAATAATCTAAGGACATTACCATATAAATAGTGGATGGAGAAATCTCAACACTATGATGGTATGTATAAATCATACATAACCCACTGTATAAATGATATGTTAATAAAAAATACAGTTTACATTGGTTCTAGGGAACCCACTTTTACATCACTCCCAATTTTACTAGATCCAAAATACCTACTACAACCTATTATCTCTTACATGAAAATATAATGCTACTGTTGAGTTATGGATTTCTTCATGGGACCTACCACATCTATGTAGAGTGGATACTATAGAATCTGTGACTTCACCTCCTTATGTAAGACTCCACAAGATATGATATCCCCAGGCATATTCATTTTCCCCACCATCAAAACTTGACATCATGGATTGTAAAAATAATAGGATTATCATAATTTATATTGTAATAAAAAATTTCGTAGTAGGTGTGATTCCATGAACTAGAACAAATCATTGTGTATATCACACTATTTTTTCAGCTGCATTAAAAGAGGAAACACACTCTATATTTTATGAAATGGATACCACTAGATTGAATGACCTTCTCTTTCTCATTACCTTAACCATAGTATGATATTAGATCATGTTAATCTAAATTAATACTTGTTTTACCCTTCTAACTAGTGTTCCTTTCTTTCCTAGTACCATGAACTTATCTTTTTTACACACTCAAGTATAATTGGATAATTCTAACAACTTCTTGTGAAATTATCCTAGGAACATCTGATATGTTCCTACCATAATTTTATGTTGGAAATATCATATCATGAAAAAAAACTGGAATATGTGATTTTCCATCAAAAAAGCATATGGAAGTGTACTTACCACATTATTCTCCTCTTATGTATCATATTTTCCATCTTAGAGGGATATTTATGCCATGTGAAATTGGTAAAAATTCCATATTGACTTGTTCCAACTTTTATTTTTCAATACCTTGTCGGTATATGTACTTTGAGTTGGCTTAAAAACCCAATAGATCAACCATAGCAGATCTTATTCTCAAAAACTTGGGTTGCTACTATAAATCAATATCTGGAGATTTTCTTTCATTATAGTCATAAATAATTTTAAGACCAATGGCTGGTTTAACCATGTATCCAAAATATTTTACCTTGTAAAATTGTGTCTCTCCCCCTAACCTCTTATATAAACATGTTAAAAAGTTATTCTAAATGGATATTCACTAATTGTTTTTACTTCAATATAAAATTATATTTCATTAACTTGCATTAATTATTGTCATTCTATTATGTGTAAAATAATTCTAGTTCTATTGTATAGAATCATTTGGTGAAATATGGTCTTGACATCTGACGCCAAATACAATGATCATAGAAGGTAGCTATGATAAGTAGAAAATTCTTGTGAATTAGTCATGGTGAATTTGAATAACCAGTTGATCCTTATTGGTACCACTCTTGTTCCACCCATGTAATGTTTTTCTAGAATAAAACCATAGTATCATGATTTGGAATAGTCAAAATACAAAACACAAATACTTTGATACATGGAATCTTTTCTTGAATTTTAGTTGAACATGACAATATTATATAATTTTCCTTTACTTATTACTTGTAGGATTCATTATTCTCAATGAATAATGTATCACAAATATCAGTGAATGTAAAATAATTACAATGTTTTTACTTTTCATACACATTATGTGTCTCTTGACCATTTTGTTTCAAAAATCCCTTATGGAATATACTCTTATCCCATCAATTTGAGCATCTTTAACCATGACTAAATCAAATACAATATTTTCCCCACAATCTCAAATATTTTTATTCACAATTTTATTAAAATATATATTATCACTTGACTATAAATTTTCAATCATAGTTATTTATATAATATCCTATACGAACTTTATGATACTAACTTAGATGCTCAATAATTTTTTCTCGATGCAAGTTTTTTTATATCCTTAACAAGATCTTTTAATCTGAACACATGTCTTTATGAGATGATAGGTTTAAATTTAAATATAACTCATATGATGTCCATTTACTACTGGAAATAGTGGATTTCCCAACGGTTCTAAACTACTGGGAAAGGCTGCAGAACCACTGGTATATGTTATACCAACGGTTCTGCAATCCGTAGGGAAGTAAGCCATTGGGAAAACTTTTCCCAACGGTTTACAGTGAATCTTTGGGATAGGGAGGAGAAAAACTACCCTATCCCAACGGTTTGGGTAAACCGTTGGGGAAGGGTAAAGAAAAAAAACCCAGGTTTTCACAAAGGTTTGCCCAAACTGTTGGGAAAATCACAATCTCACCTCTTTCCCAACAGTTTCTAAACCGTTGGGAAAAGTCTTTTACCAATGGTTCCATGAACAGTTGGTAAAACACTAGCAAGATATGCTATTCCAATGGTTTAAAACTGTTGGCATAGCCTTTATTGGGCAAATTGCACAGCAGCTCTCCAATTTTCCCACCAGGTCTTATTTTGTGGTTCCCCCTCATTTTCAATCATTATACTTGCAATAAACTAACACATACATATACAATTATTGTACCTCCAATAACCAACTAACACATACATAGAGAGAAAAAATTCATACACATTTAACATATGATGCTGGAACAATACACATCCATAATTAAATTAGAATTCATAATGTAATTATAAACATACATAATTCATTTAGAATTCAATTTAAAATTTAGATGACAATTATATGTGGAATCCAGAAGTCAATTCATAATTTGATCGGTTTTTTGTATACCATATATTTTTAACAGAAATGATGTCCATTTTAAAAATATATATACATACACCTGGAGTGCTACCGGCCACACTACACCTTGGATTGAGGCGGGGTTGACTCGTACACGTCAAATATGACCCATGGATCGTTCTCCTAATGTTTCAATGGAAAACGAATGTGTTTGTTCGGTTTTCCGTATACTATTTTATGTTTTTCAATTAAAATGATGTCCTTTTGAAACAGAAGACAGACACTTTGAGTGGTGTTGGCCACACCGCATCTCAGATTGAGGCGAGGTTGATTCTTACATGTCACATATGACCCATGAATCGTTCTCCTAATGTTTCAATGGAAACTGAATGCGTTTGGTTGGTTTTCCTTATGTACTTGAAATGTTATTCATTTTATGCAAAAGAGAGCCACTTAGAGTGATTCTGGCCACAATATACCTCAGATTAAGGCGGTGTTGACTCGTACACATCACATATGACCCATGGATCGTTGTTCTAAAGTATCGACACAATCTGAATGTTTTTGGTCAGTTTTCCATATGACGGTTGATGTTTTTCACTTCAAATGACATCCTTTTGAAACAAAAGACAGACACTTTGAGTGGTGGCGGCCACACCGTGCCACAGATTGAGGCGGGGTTGACTCGTACACATCACATATGACCCATGGATCGTTGTTCTAAAATATCGACACAATCTGAATGCGTTTGGTCGGTTTTCCGTATTCCAGTTGATGTTTTTCAATTAAAATGACGTCCTTTTTAAACAAAAGGCAGACACTTTGAGTGGTTCCGGCCACACTGTGTCTCAGATTGAGGTGGGGGTGATTCGTACACGTCACATATGACCCATGAATCGTTCTTCTAAAGTTTCAATGGAAAGCGAATGCATTTGGTCGGTTTTCTATATGTACTTAAAATGGGATCCATTTTAAACAAAAGAGAGACACTTAGAGTGATTCTGGAAACACCGTGCCTCCAATTAAGATGGGGTTGACTCGTACACATCACATTTGACCCATGGATTGTTGTGCTAAAGTATTGAAACAATCCGAATGGGTTTGGTCACGTTTCCGTATGCCAGTTGATATTTTTCACTTAAAATTACGCCCTTTTGAAACAAAAGACAGACACTTTGAGTGATGGAAGCCACACCGCGCCTCGGATTGAGGCGGGGTTGACTCGTACACATCACATATGACCCATGGATCATTGTGCTAAAGTATCGACACAATCTGAAATCATTTTTCGGTTTTCTGTATGCTAGTTGATGTTTTGCAATTAAAATGATGTCCTTTTGAAACAAAAGGAAAACACTATGAGTGGTGGCGGCCACACCATGCCTCAGATTGAGGATGGGTTGACTCTTACATGTCACATATGAACCCATTGATCATTGTACTAATGTATCGACACAATCTGAATGCGTTTGTTTTTTTTCATATGCCAGTTTATGTTTTTCAATTAAAATGACGTCCTTTTGAAACGGAAGACAGACACTTTGAGTGGTGCCGGCCACACTGCGTCTCAGATTGAGGAGGGGTTGATTCTTACACGTCACATATGACCAATTAATCATTATCCTATGGTTTCAATGGAAACTGAAAGCATTTGTTCAGTTTTCCGTATGTACTTAAAATGTTGTCCATTTTAAGCAAAAGAGAGCCACTTAGAGTGATTCTGACAACACCGCGCCTCGGATTGAGGCAGGGATGACTCATACACGTCACATATGACCCATGGATCATTGTGCTAATGTATCGACACAATCCAAAAGCGTTTGGTCAGTTTTCCATATGCCAGTTGATGTTTTTCACTTCAAATGACATCCTTTTGAAACAAAAGAAAGACACTTTGAGTGGTGGCATCCACACCGCACCTCAGATTGAGGCGGGGTTGATTCGTACACGTCACATGTGACCCATGGATCGTTTTGCTAAAGTATCGACACAATATGAATACGTTTGGTCGGTTTTCCGTATGCCAGTTGATGTTTTTCAAATAAAATGACGTACTTTTGAAACAAAAGGCATACACTTTGAGTAGTGGCGGCCACACCGCACCAAAGATTGAAATGGGTTCACTCTTACACATCACATATGTCCCATGGATCGTTGTGCTAAAGTATTGACACAATCTGAATGCGTTTGGTTGGTTTTCAGTATGCTAGTTGAAGTTTTTCAATTAAAATGACATCTTTTTAAAACAAAAGGCAGAAACTTTGAGTGGTACCGGCCACACCGCATCTCAGATTGAGGCTAGGTTGACTCGTACACGTCACATATTTCCCATGGATCGTTCTCCTAATGTTTCAACAGAAACCGAATGCGTTTGATGGGTTTTCCGTATGTACTTAAAATATTGTCCATTTTAAACAAAAAAAAGAAACTTAGAGTGATTTCGGCCACACCGTGACTCCGATTAAGATGGGGTTGACTCGTACACATCAAATGTGACCCATGGATTGTTGTGCAACAGTATCGACACAATCCGAATGCATTTGGTCACTTTTCTGTATGTCAATTGATATTTTTCACTTAAAATGACGTCCTTTTGAAACAAAAGACAGACACTTTGAGTGATGGAGGCCACACTGCACCTCGGATTCAGGTGGGGATGACTTGTACACGTCACATATGACCCATGGATCGTTGTTCTAATGTATCGACACAATCCAAATTCGTCTGTTGGTTTTCCGTATGCCAGTTGATGATTTTCAATTAAAATGACGTCCTTTGCAAACAAAAGACAGACACTTTGAGTGGTGGCGGCCACACCGCACCTCGGATTGTGGAAGGGTTGACTCATACACATCAAATATGACCCATGGATCATTGTGCTAATGTATCGACACAATCCAAATGTGTTTGTTCGGTTTTCCGTATGCAAGTTTATGTCTTTCAATTAAAATGACGTCCTTTTGAAACAGAAGACAGACACTTTGAGTGGTTCCGGCCACACCACGTCTCAGATTGAGGCAGGGTTGATTCGTACATGTCACATATGGCCCATGAATCGTTCTCCTAAATTTTCAATAGAAACTGAATGTGTTTAGTCAGTTTTTCATATTTACGTAAAATGTAGTCCATTTTAAGCAAAGGAGAGACACTTAGAGTGATTCCGGCCACACAGTGCCTTGGATTAAGGCGAGGTTGACTCGTACACATCACATATGACCCATGGATCATTGTGATAAAGTATCGGCAGAATCCGAATGCATTTGGTCAGTTTTCCGTATTCCAGTTGATGTTTTTCAATTAAGATGATGTCTTTTTGAAACAAAAGGCAGACACATTGAGTGGTGGCGGCCACAAAGCACCTCATATTGAGGTTGGGTTGACTCGTACACGTCACATATGACCCATGGATCGTTGTTCTAATGTATCGACACAATCCGAATGCGTTTGGTCCGTTTTCTGTATGTCAGTTGATGTTTTTCAATTAAAATGGCGTCCTTTTGAAACAAAAGGCAAAAACATTGAGTGGTGTCGGCGACACTGTGCCTCGGATTGAGACGGGATTGACCCTTACACGTCACATATGACCCATGGATCGTTCTCCTAAAGTTTCAATGGAAACGGAATGTGTTTGATGGGTTTTCCGTATGTACTTAAAATATTGCCCATTTTAAACAAAAGAAAGACACTTAGAGTGATTCCAGCCACACCGTGCCTCCGATTAAGACGGGGTTGACTCGTACATGTCTCATTTGACCCATGGATCGCTGTGCTAAAGTATCGACACATTCTGAATGTGTTTTGTCGCTTTTCCATATTCCAGTTGATATTTTTCACTTAAAATGACGTCCTTTTGAAACAAAAGACAGACACTTTGAGTGATTGCAGCCACACCGCACCTCGGATTGAGGCGGGGTTGACTCATACACATCACATATGACCCATGGATCTTTGTGCTAAAGTATTGACACAATCTGAATGCGTTTGTCGGTTTTCCGTATGCCATTTGATGTTTTCAATTAAAATGACGTCCTTTTGAAACAAAAGGCAGAAACATTGGGTGTTGGAGGCCACACCGCGCCTTGGATTGAGGCGAGGTTGACTCATACACGTCACATATGACCCATGGATCATTTTTCTAATGTATAGACACAATCCAAATGTGTTTTTATGGTTTTCCGTATGCCAGTTTATGTTTTTCAATTAAAATGACATCCTTTTGAAACAGAAGATAGACACTTTGAGTGGTGACGACCACACCGCATCTCAGATTGAGGCGGGGTTGATTCATACACGTCACATATGACCCATGAATCATTCTCCTAAATTTTCAATGGAAACCGAATGTGTTTGGTTAGTTTTCCATATGTACTTAAAATGTTGTCCATTTTAAGCAAAAGAGAGCCACTTAGAGTTATTCCGATCACACCGCACATTGGATTGAGGTGGGTATGACTCTTACACGTCACATATGACCCATGGATCATTGTGCTAAAGTATTGACACAATCTGAAAGCATTTGGTCAGTTTTCTGTATGCCTGTTGATGTTTTTCACTTCAAAAGACGTCCTTTTGAAACAAAAGATAGACACTTTGAGTGGTGGCGGCCACACCGCGCCTCTGATAGAGGCGGGGTTGACTCGTACACATCACATATGACCCATGGATCTTTGTGCTAAGTTTTTGACACAATCTGAATGCGTTTGTTAGTTTTCTGTATGCCAGTTGATGTTTTCCAATTAAAATGACGTCCTTTTGAAACAAAAGGCAGACACTTTGTGTAGTGGTGGCCACACTGTGCCTCGGATTGTGGCGGGGTTGACTCGTACACGTCACATATGACCCATGGATCGTTGTTCTAATGTATCGACACAATCCAAATGCGTTTTTTTAGTTTTATGTATGCCAGTTTATGTTTTTCAATTAAAATGACGTCCTTTTGATACAGAAGCAAGACACTTTGAGTGGTTCCAGCCACACCGCATCTCAGATTGAGGTGGGGTTGATTCGTACATGACACATATGACCCATGAATCGTTCTCCTAAATTTTCAATGGAAACCGAATGCATCTGGTTGGTTTTCCATATGTACTTAAAATGTTGTCCATTTTAATCAAAAGAGAGCCAATTAGAGTGATTCTGATCCCACCATGCCTCGTATTGAGGCGAGGTTGACTCGTACACGTCACAAATGACCCATGGATCATTATGCTAAAGTATTTACACAATCTGAAATCATTTGGTCAATTTTTTGTATTCCAGTTGATTATTTTCACTTCAAATGACGTCCTATTGAAACAAAAGACAGACCCTGTGAGTGGTGGCAGCCACCCCGCGCCTCGGATTGAGGCGGAGTTAACTCGTTCACATCACATATGACCCATGGATCGTTGTGCTAATGTTTCGACACAATCCGAATCCGTTTTTCGGTTTTCTGTATGCCAGTTGATGTTTTTCAATTAAAATGACGTCCTTTTGAAACAATAGATAGACACTTTGAGTGGTGGAGGCCACACCGGACCTTGGATTGAGCTGGGGTTGACTTGTACATGTCACAAATGATCCATGGATCGTTTTTCTAATGTATCGACATAATCCAAATGTGTTTGTTCGGTTTTCTGTATGCCAGTTTATGTTTTTCAATTAAAATGGCATACTTTTGAAACAGAAGACAGACACTTTGAGTGGTGCCGGCCACACCGCGTCTCAGATTGAGACAGGGTTGATTCGTACACGTCACATATGACCCATGAATCGTTCTCCTAAATTTTCAACAGAAACCGAATGTGTTTGGTCGGTTTTCCGTATGAACATAAAATGTTGTCCATTTTAAGCAAAAGAGAGAAACTTAGAGTGATTCCGAGCACACCGCGCCTCGGATTGAGGTGGGGTTGATTCTTACATGTCAAATATGATCCATAGATCATTGTGCTAAAGTATCGACACAATCCGAAAGAGTTTTTCATTTTTCCGTATGCCAGTTGATGTTTTTCACATCAAATGACGTCCTTTTGAAACAAAAGACAGACACTTTGAGTGGTGTTGGCCACACCGCGCCTCGGATTGAGGCAGGGTTGACTCGTACTCGTCACATATGACCCATGGATCGTTGTTCTAAAGTATCGACACAATCTGAATGTGTTTGTCGGTTTCCCATATGCCAGTTGATGTTTTTCAATTAAAATGACGTCCTTTTGAAACAAAAGGTAGACACTTTGAGTGGTGGTGGCCACACCGTGCCTCAGATTGAGGCAGGGTTGACCCGTACACATCACATATGACCCATGGATCATTTTTCAAATGTATCGACAAAATCCAAATGTGTTTGTTTGGTTTTTCATTTGCCATTTTATGATTTTCAATTAAAATGACGTTCTTTTGAAACAAAAGATAGAAATTTTGAGTGTTTCCAGCCACACCGCATCTCAGATTGAGGCAGGGTTGATTCGTACACGTCACATATGACCCATGAATCTTTATACTAAATTTTCAATAGAAACCGAATGCATTTGGTCGGTTTTCCATATGTACTTAAAATGTTGTCCATTTTAAGCAAAATAGAGCCTTTTAGAGTGATTATGACCACACCACGCCTCGAATTGAGGCGGGGTTGACTCATACATGTCACATATGACCCATGGATCGTTTTTCTAAAGTATCGACACAATAAGAAAGCGTTTGTTGGTTTTTCGTATGCCATTTGATGTTTTTCAATTAAAATGACGTCCTTTTGAAACAAAAGGCAGACACTTTGGGAGGTGGCGGCCACACCGTGATTCGGATTGAGGCAAGGATAACTCTTACACGTCACATATGACCCATGGATCGTTGAACTAATGTATCGACACAATCCGAATGCGTTTGGTCAGTTTTCCGTATTCCAGTTAATGTTTTTCAATTAAATTGACATCCTTTTGAATCAAAAGGCAGCCACTTTGAGTGGTGCCAGCCACAATGCATCTCAGATTGAGGCATTGTTGATTCTTACATGTCACATATGTCCCATGAATCGTTCTCCTAAACTTTCAATGGAAACCGAATCCGTTTGGTATGTTTTGCGTATGTACTTAAAATGTTGTCCATTTTAAGCAAAAGAGAGACACTTAGAGTGATTCCATCCACACCGTGTCTCAGATTAAGGCAGGGTTGACTCATACACGTCACATATGACCCCTGAATCGTTTTTCTAAAGTATCGACACAATCCAAATGCATATGGTCGGTTTTCCGTATTCTAGTTGATGTTTTTCACTTAAAATGACGTCCATTTTAAACAAAAGAGAGCCACTTAGAGTGATTCTGGTCACACCGTTCCTCGGATTGAGGTAGGGTTGACTCGTAAATGTCACCTATGACCCATGGATAGTTTTGATAATGTATAGACACAGTCCCAATGCGTTTGTTCGGTTTTACATATGCCATTTTATGTTTTTCAATTAAAATGACGTCCTTTTGAAACAAAAGACAGACACTTTGAGTGGTGCCGGCCACACTGCGTCTCAGATTGAGGCGGGGTTGATTCGTGCACGTCACATATGATCCATGAGTCGTTCTCCTAAATTTTCAATTGAAACTGAATGCGTTTGGTTGGTTTTAGTATGTAATTAAAATGTTGTCCATTTTAAGCAAAAGAGAGCCTCTTAGAGTGATTCCGGCCACACCGTGCCTCAGATTAAGGTGGGGTTGACTAATACACGTCACATATAACCCATGGATCATTTTTCTAAAGTATCGACATAATCCGAATGCGTTTGTTAGTTTTCTGTATTCTAGTTGATGTTTTTCAATTAAAATGACGTCCTTTTGAAACAAAAAGCAGACACTTTGAGTGGTGGCAGACACACCGTGCCTCGAATTGAGGCGGCGTTGACTCATACACGTGACATATGACCATGGATCATTGTGATAAAGTATCGACACAATCCGAATGCGTTAGGTCAGTTTTCCGTATTCTAGTTGATGTTTTTCAATTAAAATGACGTCCTTTTGAATCAAAAGGCAGACACTTTGAGTGGTGCCCGCCACACCACGCCTCAGATTGATGTGGGGTTGATTCGTACACATCACATATGACCCATGGATCGTTCTCCTAAAGTTTCAATGGAAACCCAATGCATTTGGTCGGTTTTACATATGTACTTAAAATGTTGTTCATTTTATGAGAATATGCATGTGTCTATTAGTGGAATGGTATTTAATTAAAATATTGTGGATATTTATATAAAATATTTTTATATCATTCCTAGTATGGATTAGATTTTAGTTTATAATGCTATGAAACATTTCGGAGCTAACAATGTCATGCACAATAAATACATCTCTTTTATAACATACCAAGAATCTATGATATTGATTAGATGTGTAAATGTGATTTACATTGATTATCATGATGAAAATAAATAAAATATATATTATAGATTTTCTTTTATTAAATGAAATCAAGGATGGTGGGGGGCTATCCGGTGGGGCTGTCCGGGGGGCTGTCCGGTGGGTGTCCGGGGGGCTGTCCGGTGGGTGTCCGGGGGGCTGTCCGGGGACCAAGGAGGAGGGTGGGGGGGGGGGGGGCTGTGCGGGGGGTTGTCCGGGGTCCAAGGAAGACGGTGGGGGGGCTGTGTGGGGGCAGTCCTGGGGGCTTTCTGGGGTCCAGGGAGGAGGGTGTGGGGGCTGTCCGAGAGGTATTTGGGTGGTTGTCCGGGGTCCAAGGAGGAGGATGGGGGCTGTCTAGGGGGCTGTCCGATGGGGCTGGGAGGAGGGTGGGGGTTGTCCAGGGTCCAGGAAGGAGGGGGGTTCCCAAACACACAACCACTAAAAGACAACAACATCCATAAAAACAGATAATATATAAAAATAACTCAACTCCAATACTATAATACGAGACTAGATAAAACCCACAACTACAATAGATTAAATATCAAATCTCAGTAATATCAGTCAAAAATGTAATGGATCAACTTGTCCCACATCACCATCACCATCATCACCATCATCATCACCCTCATCCTCGTCCCCATCATCGTCCTCTCCCTCCTTTCCCTCGCCCTCCTCCTTGTCCTTTCCCTCCTCCTTGACCTCGCAACCCGCCTCACCCTCCTCCTCTCCCTCATCGTCCGCATCAGACTCCTCACCATCATCATCGTCAAGCTAGACATAGTCCTGACAGCCACTAGAACTTCCACCTGGTGCACCGTATATAGAAATTATCGACAACATATACTCATCAAAAGCTGGGCTAGCCTCTGCTAGAAGTGTAGGACGTAGAACTTCAATAAATTTCATAAACGCACTGTTTTCCCTAGAAGACTGTTCTTCCATCTCCGAGGCCCTATTAATAGCATGTGCTACCTGTTCCCTAACTTTTTGTAGCTCGGTGGCACTAAAACTCGTACCTCAGGAGGGCCAATACTGCGTCGGTGCTATCCTAGGTCGGCAGCGTACTCTGCCTGAATGCTCCTCTCCCAAGACCTGATGTAAGTGATCTGTTAGCCCAAAATTGTCTGGTTCTTGGGAATCGAGGGCCTCTAAAGCATCCTGTTACAAATATAAATATATAATTAAGTTACAAAATAGATATTAAAATATAAATTCAACAAATTAAAACTTACAATCTACTGCTGAGTCGCTTTGTTAATGGCACTTCCAACCTTTTTCCATCTACTCGAGCAAAAAAGTTTTGCTCAAGGCACATGTCCTTTAATATTTTGTATTTTCCACTACAATGTCATTGAAAACTAAAGTTATATGAAAACTTTAGCAAAATATTAAATAATTGAGGAAACAAAAGAATCTGTAAGGCGTAAAGAAAACTTATAAACAATTGTCATACCTGCTTCCTCTCATGATCAGGCATCGTAGTGCATCCTAGTATGTGGAGGTATTTTTTTACATCAATGTTATTTTTATTTTTTCCAGATTATTCCTAAATAAAATTTGAAAATTCAACAGATATTATTAATGAAAAACATGAAAGATATTATTTAAATACCTCAAATGTTATTAATACATTAAATTGGGTACTCGTCCAATGATTAATCATCTAACGATACTGCTCTATAGGACAATCATCCACCACTAGTACCGCCTCTAACTCAGTGAAAACTCTAGTAACCTAGCCAATATACAACTCATGCTTGTAGGCTCTCCAAATCTCGCCTATATCCATTAGACATTCCGGTCATGCTCCCTCCCCATTAGGAAAATTAAATCGAAGCTGAAATCAAAATATTAATTCAAATAAATACAAAAATAATTCATGGCATTTAATAGAACAGATTTTTTTACCCATATCTCTACCCAAGCTCTATCCTTGACCTCATGTGGAAAATGTCTCCATGATAGCAGGCTGACGGGAATGATGTCAGAGTATTTGGCAAGCATCGCCAAAAAACAACAACATTGCTGCCCTGTTTTCTCAACCATTTGGTTGTCTTCATTATAATCCACCATAACCTGTGTGCGGTGGTTCCACACCGAACGCATGCGTGTACGCCCCCACCCACACCTCCTATTAGTAGATGTATCTATCATGAAAGAAAAACAAATATTTTATCAAAACATGTTATAATGAAAATAAATATTGCTATAAAAGTTTGTTAGGGATATATAAATATACCTGTGTCGGTCTGATCGCTGAGCACCGCTGGATCCACAGAAACTGATGGAACACCCTGTGGTGGAACAGGAGTCGAAGACGATGGAATATAGAAGCTCGGAGAGATAGAAGTAGAAGGAAAAAAAGATGGGATAACTGTCTGACCGGATGCTGACTGGGGAGTGGGAATCATCATGGGATGTGAAAATGATGGGACAGAAGATGGAGAAGGTAGAGAAAACATGGGAGGCCTAAATATCCCGTGTGTCCCTAACGACACCGGGATCAGAATGTGGGAAGGATAACTTGTCAGTGGGAGGGATAGGGTCTAGTCTGGTATGCGCAGCTACTTATCCACCTCTGGTACGAACCCTCCTCGTACCATCGACCTGAGTACTAGGACCAGTACTAGTCTCCTCATCGAATAACTGTCGACGTATAGGTGGATCCTACATTTTTTTTACAAAAACATTAATCACATGACATTATATATTCATTAAATATATCAATTTGAAATAAAGTACTCACTATAGGCACTAATGATGGAATTCCCAACTCCGTCATTCGACGATTGTTCTCCATCGTTTTTTTCCTTCATCTCTCTTCAATTGGCTTCATTTCCTGCTTTTGAAAACAAATATGTAATTAATTAGAAAAAGAAAACTAATGTGTAACCCAAAAAACTAAATATATGAGAGAATAGGGGGATTCATTGGTAATTTAGCTATCAATTGTTTTAGAAGAGCTTGAATGGATTTAATAAATCATAAAAGTTGTAATGTTCACCAAGTTAGAAATACTGTTTGACTATGTTTCAATACAGTACAATTCCAAATTAGAAAATGCAATTCAAATAAAAATGAAACCAATAAACATTGAAAATTCACATAACAGTCAAGTCAGCTATCAATTATTTTAGAAGAGCTTGAATGGATTTAATAAATCATACAAGTTGTAATGTTCACCAAGTTATAAATATTGTTTGACTATGCTTGAATACAGTTCAATTACAAATTAGAAAATGCAATTCAAATAAAACTGCAACCAATAAACATTGAAAATTCACATAATGTTCAAGTCATCTATCAATTGTTTTAGAAGAGCATGAATGGATTTAATAAATCATACATGTTGCAATGTTCACCAAGTTAAAAATATTTTTTGACTATGTTTGAATACAGTTCAATTCCAAATTAGAAAATGAAATTCAAATAAAACTGCAACCAATAAACATTGAAAATTCACATAACTGTCAAGTCAGCTAAAAAATATTTGTGATCAATACTAAATCAATTTAAATATCACCAACCTTAACAACCCAACTCGAGGTAAACCAAAAGAATTGAGAACATGGATGGATGATTCTATATATTTTCAACCACAACTTCAGGATCACAATCAACTCTGACAATTGAGCTATTTGAGTCATCAAAAGAAATAAATGGATTGGTTCCAGTGGCACTAGGGACAATTTCAATTCCATCATCACCATCATAAAAAATATATCATGGAATTACTTCAACTATGACACCAAATTCAGGTCGAAGTTGGTCATTGACATAAAAAACTTCTTTTTCCATTGATGCCAACACATATGGTTTTTCGGTAGCAAGAGTGTGAGTCATATTATTTACTCGAAATCTACAATCATCAATAAATGTGCCAGGTCTCATTATCGAATCAAACCAATGACATTTCATCATTTTGACTCGTCCATGAGAGTAATAATCCAATATTATTATTTTCTCAACAACTCCATAATAACCCACATTTTCAAATCGTGGTCTACTATCTGATGCACTAGCAAAACAATCTGTTGTGGCAGTAACTATAACACCATCATGTTGTGTTCTCATGTTCTTTGCTCGTTCAGTGACAATAAATTTGTACCCATTGATAACAATTGATTTACCGTCACGAACCACGGTATTAGGACCAAAAGCCAAAGCTCTTACTTCCTCAGAGATAGAGTCAGTAGACAAACTCAGTAAATGCAATATAAATGACTATTAAACTTAATTAAATATTGATATAATTATTTTAAACATTAATTTTTTTAGACCTTCAATTTTGAACAAGCAGAAAACTCTTTGCTATGCAAAGTCTCTCTCCTTCTCAAAGATAAAGAATGATGCTTCCTATTTATCATTGTTTTATATTCCCTGTATATAAAAAAATATGAATAGTTTAACAGATATATATGTAAGATATACATAATCAATTTAGTTACATGATATAGTCATCGAACAAATCACAGTTGAACAAAACTGTGCGATGTGCCATCTCCCGCTCTTCATGGCTTAATGTCTTCAATGTATATGATCCAGGAATTGCTCTTGTTTGAAGAAGTGATGGAAAACTGGGTTCAATTTTCTCATATTGTTCTTCTTCATTTCTCTTTGGTCTGTTCAATCTTGTAGTATGATCACACAAATACATCGAGCATAAATCCATACATTCTTAAGCCAAGTAACCGTTCACGATAGAACCTTTGGGTTGATTTCTGTTTCGGACATAAGACTTTAATGTGAACATATTTATTTTAGTTGGATACATACAATGAAAAGAAACAGGTCCTCAAGAAGTATTTCAGTGGGAATATGGATAGTCAGATGCATCATGCATGTGAAAAATGATGGAGGAAATATTTTCTCCAACTCACACAAAATTAATGGTGCATCTGTCAACATATTTTGAAAGAAATACTTGGACAACTTCTTAGCACAAAGATCTCTAAAAAAATGGCACAACTGAATAACATCCACCCTTACAATATTGGGAAAAATATGACAGATTACTATTAGAATCAACTCATGTAGTAGAACTTGATAATCATGAGTCTTCAAAGATTATAGCTCCAACTCTCTTCTGTTGACCCGTTTAGATATGTTTCTTGAATAGCCATTAGGAACTCTAATAGTCTCTAATAATTTCAGAAATTTTTTTTTTCTGTAGGTGTCATCACATAAGAAGCACATGGAAGTTTCCATTTATTTTCACTAATACGTACAGGATGTAATTCTGGTCTGATGCCCCAATCCACCAAGTCATGCCAAGATCGTAAATCATCTTTTTTCTTCCCCTTGACATTTAGAAGAACCAAAAGCAACATTTCGCAAATATTCTTTTCAATATGCATTACGTCTAAGAATTGACGCAACAAATTGGTTAACCAATAAGGAAAATCAAAAAAGATACTCCTCTTCCACCAATTGTAACAGGTTTCAGTGGAAACATTCTTTCTCTTTCCAGATTTCATTTGACCCTTCCTGGACGAAAAACTGAAATCTTTCAATTCATTAAGCATGTCAGTTTCATACATGCACTGAGGTGGATCAGCAGTCTCTATGGTATTATCAAATCTTCGACGATTCATTCTATATGGATGATCCTTTGGAAGGAATCGTCGATGTCCCATAAAACTAAAACTACAATGATGTTTTAGTCTTCTAGATCGTGTATTCTTCATACAAACTAGACATGAAAATTATCCCTTCGTGCTCCATCCAGACATCATTGCATAAGCTGGAAAATCATTGATCGTCCATATAAGTGCAACACGCATCTAAAATATATCTTTTGAATATGCATCATATGTGCGCACACCCACATCCCAAAGTAGTTTCAACTCTTTTATTAAAGGTTGCATGTAGACATCAATATCAATACCGAGATCAGAAGGACCAGATATGAGTATATTCATGAAAGTGAAAGGTTTTTTTCATATACAACCATGGGGGGAAGATTATAAATGTGTATAAAAACTGGCCATGTGCTGTGCGAATTAAGCATATGCACAAATGGATTAAAACTGTTGCATGAAAGACCCAGTCTCACATTACGCATGTCAGTTGCAAAATCAAGATGTCGAGCATCAAATCTCTACCATGAAAATCCATCTGCAGGATGAACCAACTCATCATTATTCTTCTTTCTCTCTGTATCGTGCCATCTCATTTTTATTGATATGTCATCAGACATAAAAAGATTCTGAAGTCTGGGGATCAATGGAAAGTGCCACATTACTTCTTGTGGAATGCGGGATGGTGTTCCATTAGATTCTGACTTCCAGCGGGATGTGGCACATTTAATACAATCATTTCGTTCAGCGGTTTCCTCCCAGAATAAACTGCAATCTTTCAGGAAAGCATTAATTTTTTTTCTTAAAAATCCATGTTCCTCAACTAACTTCCATGCCATATAGTGGTTTGAGGGAATATCTACATCATCTGGAAGTAAATCCTTCAAGAGGGTAAGAATGTAATAGATTTTTGTATTAGAAATCCCATACATAGTTTTCCTATGAAACAATCAGATTAGGAATTCCAGCTTTTTCATTTTATCGCATTGTCGATATACTGGAGTCATGGCAACATCATTCAATTTTTTTACCCTATCAATATCATCATTTTCACTAGATTCATCAGCTATGCTCATATCAAAATCTTCTTGAGTCGAAATCCTTTCTTTTTCATGATTACGAATAAACGGAAACCGATCATCTAACAAATTCTCTATTCCAGTCTTTTCATTTCAATCATCACCAATTTGAGATTTCATTTTCTCCACATTGTGATACCACACAAAGTAGTTTGCTTGAAAACCATTTTTGGTTGTGTGGTAGCAGTCTTCTTCACGGCTCAACCAAGGTCTACCAACACAATTGGAACATGGGCAGTGTATGCGACCACTATCTGATGCATTGTGAAATGAAAAATCTATAAAGCTCTCCAAATTGTTTTAAAAATCGCTTGAGATCTGATCGGTTTCATACATCCAACTTCTGTCAATTCTGTAAAAAATAATTTATATAAGTCATTTTGTCATAAACAATTCAATAGGATTGAACTTTAATAGAAAATACATTTAAGTAAACGATAAAGGAAGAAGTTTCTAGTCGATGTAGTGAAATACACCCCACCCTCATAAAAGTGAGTATTGCCCAAGGACACATAATATACAACTTACAATGAGAACCATATTTAGTTGACCCTAAAGTTATATTAGTACAGTCATCATGGGGAAAATGGAATATATGATCCTGGTTAACTGATGAATTCAAAAACTCATATTCCTTATGTTGGACACTATCTAAGGTAAGAAATCATGTGAGGATGAGTTGACATCACTCAATTTCTTACATGAAAGTGAGAATAAAGGCTTAAATTAATGAATTGAGTTCACTGATACCATGTCAACCGTTATACACACCACGTGAATCCTTATACACACAAATGAACCCTTATACCATATCGTCATTATTAAAACCATTAACAACAACTTATAGAATAACATCACTAGCTAAAGATAATAAAATTGAACATAAATCAATAATAATATTGGATATATCAATTAAAATGAAGTCATACTATCTTACATCATAAATGACCACCCACAACCATGATTAGGACCACAAATATCCCCTTTCGGCCAAATCAAAAGTGAAAAAAATACACATAGTTGTAGAAAAAAACATCATTTGTGTGATGAATAATAATCTCATGGTCCTCATGATATTTTAACCCCGCAGTCCTGATTTTCGGGATGAACTTGTATCCATGAAACCATATGAGAAACACGATTCAATACATGCATTTTTCTGATTTTCCCAAGCATTTTGAAGAACCCCAAATCAGTGAAAATGTTCATTGTGTTTTAAAAAGGTGATTGAATAACACATGTATGATGTTGAAGGAAGAATGATTAATGGTTATATTAGAAAAACAAATATTCACTAATATTGCGAATTTGACATTATGTGAATTAGTTTCATGAAGAACAAAAAAGTACTAATTAGGGACCACATACTATTTGGCAAAGTTCAAGAAGATACTCCATATGTTCTATTGTGCAAAGGATAAGTGAACAATGTTTCATTTTATATATATATATATTCTGATAGAAACATGATACATAATTGTTATGCAATACACATAGTATACAAAAAATAATATGAACAATATCTTCATGTTTGGCATGATCTTAATTAAAGGAGTGATTTTCATGAAATAATACCAATAAATATTACAAACAATTTTTTATTAGTTCCTATACATGAAGCTATAATATTTGAAGCAGATTAAAAAAACTATGAATCATCAAAATTAGAACACAATAAAGATACACCATGCCCTTA
This sequence comes from Viscum album, assembly GCA_963277665.1. Taxonomy (NCBI): domain Eukaryota; kingdom Viridiplantae; phylum Streptophyta; class Magnoliopsida; order Santalales; family Viscaceae; genus Viscum; species Viscum album. The sequence goes on from OY728132.1 coordinate 785,622,995, forward strand.
TAAATGTAAATGTGTAGTGAAAACATTAATTGGACATACACCGATATAGGGATTTGAGTACACAATTCATGGAACAATCAAAAGATTTTACAAAAACCCTAAAAATTGGGAATAACGAAATCGTTGAGAATAGAAGGATATGATTTATAAGAGGTGGAACTATATCCTTGATAAAATATAGAAGGAGTATATCCTGGTAGTTGCTGATCCGATGGAAGATGTGGGGATTGGGAAGTGCTTCTGCCAAGGAATCGCTCAAGGAGACGAGTAGAAGGCTTCTGGAATCATGGGGAGGCCGCTGCCTGCATTTTGGTATTTGAGACTTTTATTCCCAACGGTTCTTAAAAACTGTTGGGAAAAACCAATCTTTCCCAACGGTTTTATAAAACAGTTGGGAAAACTAAGGAAACCCCAATCTTTCCCAATGGTTTCATAAAACCGTTGGGAAAACTATGTTTTCCCCCCACTTTTCCCAACGGTTTAATGAAAACGTTGGTAAAAGTGCATTCTTCAATGTCTTTACCAACGGTTTATATAAATCATTGGGAAAGACATCATATGCCAATGGTTCCTTTGAACTGTCGGTATACAAGTGTTGGAAAAACTCCCCTTTCCAGTAGTGATTTTTCATAATATTTTCCATATTTTTATTTGATAACACATCTATATTCGAAACATGTCTCAAAAAATTATGGATGTTTCTATAATGCATATTAATTTCAACATTTATTCTCCATTTACTTTTATGATGACTCTGATGTGTATAAGAAAATGTGTATTTAAGAAATTACACCATGATAAAAATTAATTATTAGTATTTGGATGTTATAGTCATCATTCATATTATTTATTTTCTTCATAATTTTTTTGTGTATATGAAATTGTGAATTTAGGAATAAATCAACTCTATATTTCATTGTCAATGAAGGCATAGTAATATATTATTCAACACACGGGACTAAAGAAACTCATATCCTCTAACCATTAATATTCTATAATTAAATTTTATATTTCTTAAATCTCTTAATGTAATCTTATAAAGTATATGAATTTAACAATATCTCGTCCTTGGAATAGTTCATGCATTCTTGTTAAACTAATTTTAAAATATTTGTGTCCAACCTTTATTTATAAAGGATTGTCCATAAAAAGACTAATCAAGTAGATGTGTCAATAATACCTATGGATATTATCACCCAAGAGTAAAAAATTATACTCGGTATATTCTTAAAAACTACATGGTTCTACCAAAAAAATAATTATCTTACAAAAAACATGTATTAGTGAGTCTTACATTTAATATTATTCATTTATTACCCATGATTCAAGAATTAATGAACTATTATTTGAGAATTTGACACCATAAAAAACATTCATTCCAAATATGGATTATCTTACCCTTGTTACCAATGGACATGTGATATAAATATTTTAGTTATAATTAATAAAATTTTAACTAGAATCATAAAACCTAGCAATTTAGAGGTTTTGAACATCTCACTATTATCTTAAGAATCATGCTTTATCTGTTGCTTAGATAATTCACCTTAATTATTGTAATTTTTTTGAGTTGGTTATTATATTTTGATACACATATTTGATAGGTATATTTTATTAAATACCCAATTAGTATGATAGAAAAGTCACATATAATGATGAATATACCCTATGTATAAGACAGTGTTTTCCCCCACTTAAATTTATATTATTTATTTTTCACATAGCTATCTGGTGAAATGAAAAGTAGATAAACTCCTATATAATTAATTATTATATTTCCTTTGAAGTACATTATAACGGTTCTTTTGGAATTACACTTTCAATTTTTCTTTTCACCTTGTCTTTCAACTAGTTCACCATAAAAATTAAATATTACACTTTCTTTAAGTTCTTATTTTCTTTGAGAACATTACCCAAAAGGTACTGAAATGTTTTCTTCATACTGTTCAATTTTTAATCTTAAAAACCCTAGAGTATGTGGATGATAAATATATTAGAAAGGGGTGTATTAAAATATCACGACCCATATTTCAATTTACATGCATTAAGTGTAATCAGGGCCAAATTCGTATCTCACATCACTTTCACATGGAAAACTTCTCAATGATGAGACAACATGTGAAATAATATTTGTCTTGATATTATTTCCATAATTTATTATAACTTGATAATAGAATTATGATGTACACATCAGATGAGACATACATGAGTATCCTGTAAGAATATTTCACATCCTTAATTTTTGAGGTAGATCAATGGGTATTAGGGACTCTTACACATATAATTTCTCATACCATAGTACTTTTCTCAAGAACCTTTACTAATTGTGGTGATTGAAACTAATGATGAAATGTTCTTTATCTAGTGGAAATTTCATTATATCTATGGTATTACATTCCATTGTTCTATAATAATTATCACTAACAGAATAAAAATGTTATCTTGATTACTGATTTGATATTACCATTAATTAAATCATTAAATGTATCCATCTATTTTATTGAACTCTATTATCCATCAGAAATAGATTCAGAATAATAAATTGCTTGAGTATTCTAGACGAAAGAATCCCTAAAACCTCTCCACATAGTCTATGTTTGGATACATTACTACTCATAGAGTTTAAAGGAAGGTTTTTTACTATAAAACCCACATTTACTCACTACTCTTTGAACATTTGAATGAAGTCCCGGCTTCTAGAAATCAAAAACATTATGTACTCAATCATTTTCCTATAAAGTGGAAAAATCATATCTATGGATACTAATTTGTTAGCATATTTAGTTAAGTATACCCATCTATTTTATAATAACTCCCTTGTAGTAAGAGTCATCCTCAATTATTACTGATGATCACCACGTATGAGGAGTTTTTTTTCAAATTGAAATGATGGAAGGCAATATAATTTAACATTTCTTTGATTGTTTTTTTATTATTTCCCAAGGAATGAATTTATTTTATATCTGATATGCACTTATTATGTGATATCACTCATAAAATTACTATGTAAAAATATAAAATCATTCATCATGTCTTAATTTGATTTAATCTATGCATTTTAGTTTATTATTTCATATGATTTCATAAAAGTTTATGTTAAAAAAAATAATTAATGATGCATAAATTAAATAGAAAATTCCATTCATCTATATCATTTTTTATTTGATGATAAATTAATGCAAATGGATCAACAATGTCTCCAGGGGTATAATAACTAAGTCGTTTATGACTCATATTGGTGCATGCACGCTAGTCTAATATAACCACATATCTTCTAGAATACCACCTTATCTTGGCATGGTCCACATATTATAACATAATCATAATAATACATATATACTCCCATGAAGGTTATAGGATCTCGTGATGAAGAAAAACATATGGAATTATATTAATGAACGTGTAATAACATATATATATTAGGAAAATAATGAAAATGTGCAGACTATAAAAATAAATTTCATTAAAAGATGCATCACAAGAAATTTCAATAAATTATTTAAAAAAATAAATCTTGACATACATTGGTTGAACGATGCTCAATATCAGTTGGCATGAAAATTAAATGCATAATAAAATTAATTTGTAATAAATTTCTCTTTAGGGAATTAAATAAATTAAACTGATTCATTATATTTTAATTCAAATAAAAAACTAGACACTCTCCCAAATTAAAATTTTTTATATTCCAAAAAATAGAAATATATTTTTGAAATGTTTAAATATTATTGGGGCCCTCGGTAGCCCTAAAACCTATTTAAAGGGGTTCTGGGGCATATTTTGGACTTGTAATGGCCTGGACAGGTCAGAAAATTCCCAAACCACCCCAAACTGAATCGATCTACCTTGTCTTGGCCACAGGTTAGACTAAATGAGGCACCCCATGAGTGATTTGACATTGTAGTAGGCTTTCTACCACTAGATAACTACTATGGGAGCCTATTATATGGAATGAGGTGATGTTCAGCTAGTCTGGATGTGGTTTCTATTGGTGGTGGGAGAGTGCAAAAGTGGTGAGTCCATGAAATGGTGGGTGGAAATCAAAATGGTTGCATATATTCTAGCAAGGTTCACTTAAATAAGGATATTGAATGACGAGGACCAGTAAGGGGTGAGAACAAGTCGTGGGAGATGACAACATAGGCCTAATGATAGGGTTAGTTAGTGGCATGTAGTGTCTGGTGTGACCGGTGCTATAAGAAGTGGCTGAGGATGACATACTGTGAGAATGACCACAAGAGAGAAGTGGCTAATGGGAGTTCTAGTGGTGATGGGGAATGTGTAATATAAGGTGATATCAATACATGAGGTAAGGTTTTGGCAGGTAGAATGTCTTTGTTGGAAGCTAGATGGTTATAGGAATCCATGCAAAGGAGGTAAGACCGATAGGGGTGCAGTGCGCAGAGGCCATCCAATGACAAGTGACCAATTTGATAGGGGATTGTGGTTAAGTAGTAAGTAAGGCATCTTATACCACCATTTATTTTATTTTATTTTAATTTTTTAATCTTTTTTCAATAGATATTCAAAGCCCCATTTTCCTATAGGATTTTTTATATTTTTTTCTTCTGCTCATGGAATATTCTCCTTTCCCTTTTTGTTTTGTTTTTTTCATATAATATTTTTAAAAACCTATTTAATTTAGACATTATATTTTTTTTAATTCCATAACTGGTGAAACATACTCACTATCCAAAAAACATTTTTATGACAACATGGAACTATAACTTAGCTTAAAAACCCACCACAACCAGGAAAACACACACACACATGTGTGTGTGTGTTCTTCATTTTAATACCCACAATATCTATGATGTTTTGATTTTGGATTTAAGGATGGCCATACCTCGACTATCTGATATTGGTTAGGTTTTTGTTTTATGGTTCTAGGACCTTTGTGATGCCCACTACCAGAATATATTAAAATGTTATTTTTTCCTTAGCATAAAAAATCACATGATCACTGTGATAACAATTGAAGGTACCGAGGCATGAAAAAAAATAAGATGGGATGAGGGATTTAAATTTTAATCCCTAGATTGATGTAACTACATAATTGTTTTTCAAACTGAGCCTATTATAGAATTTGATGATCTTGTATAAATTATTTAAGCCCAAAAATTAATTTTAAAATTACCTTATTTGATTTGGTGATGCATTCGAAAAATGATCATATTCAGTGATATTTACTCAAATAAACCAAAGTAGGATCCCTAGAGATTGTTAATATTCACATAAGATGTCTTTAGGATCATCTATAGTCAAAATTTTGGTGCGGTTGTAGAGTTTCAACATTGCCTTCGATGTCCTGATGAACAAAACAATGATTCATTTCAACATTAAGTAGAAATCAGATTGGGAGCTCGAATAATCTACTTCTCTCTATAGGTTGTGGGAGGGAGGAGAGAGAGGCTTTCAATAATCATGGGTTGAGTAGTGATATGACACTATATGGGTGTTTTGTATTCATTAGATGAAATTTGGAAACACAAGTGATGGAGGTTGGAGTGATTGGAAATAAAATAAATACAATGAAAAATAAAAGTGAAAGGGTGAATATCCATTAGGAGTTCAAGGATAATTTCCCCTTAAAAACCATATTTATGATGTTCCAAAAGGTTGATAACTCCACTGATGAGCCTTACATTCATTCATCTACGAACATAAGAAACACATGCCTAATAATTCTAGAATATCTCAAAGTCTAAATTAAGCATAATGTTGTACAAAATGTGGATTTTTGTAGCCAAATAGGATAGATACTTGTCAAACACCTTGTACCCAAAATTATAAATAGTAAAAAATGATTTATTACTATTCTTACACATGTCCATGGATTTGGGGGAACTGATATCCACCAATAAGACTTTTTATCACCACCCCAATGACTTTGAATATTTCCACCATGAATTTGGAGACAAGGGCCCCCCACTTTTTGATTTTTGATATTTTGTTCATTATAGTAGTGTAAAATTCATGGGATCAATTGAGTGGTCCATTTATGTTCTCTTTTGGGATTAAATAAGTGTGATTAAAGGCCAATTTCCTCCTACAATGCAGGCATGTTGGACCTTCTCTTTTAATTTCAAAATGAGACAATTTAAATCCTCTTTCATCCTTCTCATTTATCCTCTTGTCATTGGGCCACCAATACCATGCAATGGGTCATATACATTTATGCTCCATCCACCATTCGTGTGAGGATCTCTCTCGACTCCTCACTGTAGATTTTCTCCTTGATTCTCTTCATCCCCTCCATCTTCAAAAGAATTTGTCCTTTAATATACATATTTAAAGGTAGAGAGATCAGTAACATTAAAGGTATCACTAACATTTCCATACAAGATGAGAAAATAAATCTTATAGATATTATCGTTGATTCATTCTAAACCTTGGAAAGGTCCATCTCCTCACGGTTGATGTTATGATTTTCATTCCTCAAGAAACCTTTCCATCCTCAAATTCACCCACACCCAATCTACTGGTTCTAGAACACCCTTATGTCGACCCTTGTTTGCATTCTTCACATATTGTTCATTTATTATTTCAATGTCAGTTTTCTCTTTGTCATGTAAATCCAAAAAAAAATCAATATCATCACTTGAAAGATCAACATCTTCATTAGATGTAAATGAAAGAATATCTAACAGCTTCATTGAGTTAAATCCATATACAATCTCAAAATGTGAGAAGTTAGTAGTGGAATTCACTACTCAATTATATGCAAACTATATGTGTAGAAACAATTTTCCCAATTCATTATATTTTTTTCAATTATTGCATGCACGAGGGAAGAAAGAGTCCAATTTACCTCTTCATTTCTTCCATCATTTTAAGGATGTGAAAACGTTTTGAAAAATAATCTGGTTCCCAATTTATTCCACAAATTCCTCCAAAAGTGACTATGAAATTTAGCATCCCTATCACTTACAATAATTTTGGGCAGTCCATGTAATCACAAAAGTTCATTGAAAAAAAACTAATATATGAATAGAATAATTGGTATTTGATAAGGTAATGAAATGAGAATTTTTTTTTGATCTAGCCAAAAAAATGCTATCTTATCCAAATTGAGATTGAGGAAATCCCAACACAGCATCTAAAGATTTGTCATTCTGATGATGGGATTGAATAGGAAAGGGGGAATACAATCCATTAGGGAGAACCTTGGATTGTTCATACTTTTAAGTGACTCATCTATCAAAAACTAGAAAAAAATATTTTCTTATGCTTGGAAAATAAAAATATTCATGAAAAGTAGATAATGTTTTTTCAACAACAAAATGACCCATAAACCCCCCCCCCCATGAGTTTCTTTTTCATGAAATTCTCATGTTGAACAATTTGGAATAAATAATTTATCTCTTTTAGAAATAAACCCATTAGTTTTGTAAAAGTATTTAAATCCATGTTTTTCAAAATATTTCTATATTTTGGAAAATATCTATCATTTTCATAAATTTCTTTTATCAAATCAAGTCCAAGTAATCAAGAATGTAAAGAAGTAAAAATTTCATACCTTCATGAAAGAGCGTCAACAAAAAAATCTTCCTTACGTTTTTTTTGTTTCTTCACATAGAGGAATGTAACAATGAATTCAACCAAGAATCATGTCAACTTACCTTGGGACTTCAAATAATTAAGGATATCACAGTCAAAATGAATAAAAACTCTTTAGTCCATAAGTAATATTCTATGTTTCCAAGGTTCATTTCAAAGCATAATGTTACTTATCATAAGTTGAATAATTTAATGCTTCCCCAGTCTATTTATCACTAATGTAAGCGATTTGATGAAAATCTTGAGTCAAAATAGCACTAATACCAACTTCTGATGCATCACACTCGATTTCAATGACATTGGTGAAATCTAGTAGCCATAAAAGGGGGAATTGAACAACTTTTCATTGAGAGTGTTAAAGGATTCACTACTAAAACTTCCACTTATAGCGACCGCCATTGGCGGTCCCTATTGGCCTATAGAGATCGCCCAGCGGCCACCAATGACGGTCGCTTTAGGCCCGACGTTGTCGGCCTACAGCGACTGCTAATGATGGCCCCTGAAGGTGGCCGAGACTTCGGCCTACAGCGACCACTGCAGTCACTGAAGCCAGCCAGAATTCCGGCCTACAGCGACCGCCACTAGCGGTCGCTGAAGGTGGTCGTGACATCGGCCTACAGGGACCGCCAATGGCTGTCGCTACACTGGAAATAAAATTTACAAAAAAAACAATGATATAGAATAAAAAAACAGCATATAAATCATAAAAAATGAAAAACAAATCCAAAAACAATAAACATTAAGATCATCATAAAAAATAAATGATAGACTTGCTTCAACGATCCACAGCCATCGACTTTAAAAAACTACAATAAGATACAAATAAAACAAAACAAAACAAAAGTAAATTTGTCATTTTTATTCAATTATTATATACATATAATAAAATGAAATATGACATCTTATGGGCGCTATAATAATATAAAACCACCAATTTGAGAAATGTTATCATTTTTGAATTTGTTTTTCTTATTTTGGAGTCTTTGCTTTAGTTTAGGAAAGTGTTTTTTGTTGTCTTAAAATGAATATTTTCCACGTGAACCACACATCTTATGGACTTTCCCTCTCATCTTGTATGTCATGAAAAATATTCTTATCGTTCTCATGCGGTTTTTGGTCATTCAGAGCATGTTTACTCTGAATTCGACCGTGACATGACATTTTGGTGATTTATGACTCCGGAAAAGCGTTTTAGGTCACTATAGTTAAATGGAACCTCTGATTGACATGTAATCTATCCCCACATTTCAAAATTTACACCTCAGTTGTTGTCATATGATTTCGTGGCATTCCAAGGTCGTTCTGATGGTTTTGACCACCCAGTGCGCCCTTTTAGAGCGCGTCGAACTGCTAAAAATGCCACATTCGGTCATACTGTATGCACCACATGTCCAATGAACATTCCGTCTCCTCCTTCATGTCACGAATAATATTCCTATCATTCTTGTGCGGTTTCAGGTCATTCGGAGCACGTTTACTCTGAATTTGACCGTGACACGCCGTTTTGGTGTTTTATGACTCCGGAAACGCGTTTCTGGTCACCGTGGTTAGATGGTACCTCCGATTGACATTCCGTCTATCCAACCATTTCATACTTCACACTTTGGTTGCTTTTGTATGAGTTCGTGGCATTCTGAGGTCGTTCGAGTGGTTTTGACCATCCAGTGTGCCCTTTTAGAGCGTGCCGAATTGCCGAAAACAACACATTCGGTTGTACCGCGTGCACCGCACGTCCGATGGATGTGTCATCTCCTCCTGCCTATTACAAATAATATTCTGATCGTTATCATGTGGTTTCAAGTCATTCAGAGCACGTTTACTCTGAATTCAATCGTGACATGCCGTTTTGGTGTTTTATGACTCCAGAAACGTGTTTCCGGTCACTGTGGTCAAAAGGCACCTATGATTGATGTCACGTCTGTCTAAAAATTTCACAATACACACCTCGGTTGTTTTCGTATAATTTCATGGCATTACGAGGTCTTTTGGGTGGTTTTGACCACCCAGCACGCCCTTTTAGAGTGCGCTGAACTGCTGAAAACGACACATTCGGTCGTACCGCGCGCACCGCACGTCCGAAGGACGTGCTGTCTCCTCCTGCATGTCACGAATAATATTCCTATTATTATCGATCAGTTTCAAGTCATTTGGAGAATGTTTTCTCTGAAATAGACCGTGACATGCCGTTTTGGTGTTTTTTGACTCCAGAAACGCGTTTCCAGTCACCGTGGTCAAACATCACCTTAAATTAACGTGCCGTCTCTCCGACCATTTCACAATTCACACCGCGGTTTTTGTCATATGATTTTGTAGAATTCCAAGGCCATTCGAGTGGTTTTGACCACCCAACACATCCTTTTAGAGCGCACCGAACTGCTGAAAACGAAACATTCGGTGGTACCGCACGTACCGCACGTCCGATGGACGTGCCGTCTCCTCCAGCATGTCACGAATAATATTCCTATCATTATCGTGCAGTTTTAAGTCATTCGAATCATGTGGGGAGGGCGCACGGGGAGGGAGAAGTATTGTGGCAACGGGGAGGGTGGGGGGTGCTGATGCCCAATTTTTTTTTACAAAGGGCAGCGACTGCCAATGGCAGTAGCTATTGGGTACCTATAGCAACCGCCAGAGGCGGTCGCCCGTGTCAGGGGGTTTCAAAGCCCAATATTCTTGTAGTGATTTTTTTCACCCCATTTAGATACAACATGTTTATTTTCAAGTTCATTAATAAGTGAAATGATGGATGAAAAGTTCATAAACAACCTCATATAGAAGCTCTCCAATCAATGAAAAATCCTTAACTCATTTTTGTTCTTCAATGTGGGCCACTCTTGAATTGCTTTGGCAATTTCTTCTTCCACGAAAATACCTTATTCCACTATAATTAAGCCACAAACCACAACAGAATCCATAAAAATGAAATATTTTTTAATATCCGTCTAATTTTGGTTTTCTTTAAGGGTCTCACACAACAAACGCAAGTGTTCGACATGGTTGTCTAGAGATTTTCAATACACCAAGATATCATCATAATAAACAATCATGAATATTCCAATGAATTAATAAAGTACATAGTTCATTAATCTCATGAATATACTTGGGGCATTAGTTAATGAAAATGGAAAAACAAACCACTCATACAAACTAAACTTAGTTTTAAAAGCAGTTTCCATTCATCGCTTTATTTAATTTAAATTTTGTGGTATCCAGTTAAAAGATTAATTTTTGAAAAAAATGAAGATCCATGTAATTCATCAAGATTTCATCATGTAGAGTGATGGAATGACAATTATTAACTATTATTTTATTTATGGAATGAAAATTTACACACATCCTCCATGTTCCATCTTTTATGGGTACTAGGATAACAAAAACGACACATGGACTCATGATTACCCTTATTAATCCTTTCTTGATGAGTTCTTCAACTTGACATTGGATCTCTATAGTCTCTTCTAGATTAGAACTATATGATGGAATATTAGAAATTTCTGCACCAATAATTAAGTCAATCCTATTCTCAATGCCTCTCAAAGGGGGTAATCAATCAAGAGTTTCTTTAAGAAAGAAATCACAAAATTCCTTCATTAAAGACACAAAACAAGAAGGAAAAGAATGGTGAAGTTCATTATATTCAAGGTAATCATTCTTACTAACAAGTAAAAACACATTTTTGGTTAATAAATGACCATTCACCTCACTTTTCTAGAAAATAAACTCCCATTTCACTTAAAACTTCGTATATTATCTCTTTTATTTCCCTCATTTATTTTTATAACACTCTTCTCCCCTTTTTTATCTTAATTTTTTTTATCTCTTTTCATTTTTTTTCTCAACTCATTACACTCTTTTTTATCACTGAAAATTTTATTTTTTACCACTTTCATTTTCAATAATTTATTTTTATTCTTTTTTATTCTTTATTTTTCGTCACTTGATCTTTGTATGATTCTATGAGACTTAGTGGAGTGAAAGAAATATTTTTACCACTAAAATGAAAAGATAAGTGTTTGTAATAGCCATCATACATCACCCTCCTATAAAATTACCATGGTCTCCTGAGTAGAAAATGTCTTGGATGCCATATTGTAACATCACAAAGCACCTCATCTTGATATTTTCCAAATGAAACCATAAAATATGGCTTGTTTTGTAACCCTAACTTCTCCACTGTCATTAAACCAATGCAATATATATGGTCAGGTATGCCTTAGAGTAGATAATCTCAACATCTCCACCTATAATGTACTATCCACATTAGTAAAAATTCATCTGTTAATGATCATAATACATACCTTCTCCTTGATGTGGCATCATGTTTGAAAAATATAATCACACTACTCTTCATAGTCAGAATATTTTGATGTAATGTTTAAAGCTCTTCTTTCCACCAATGCATCTCCATATACAATTTATTCATCATCTATATCATAATACCTTTATAAAGATGACATCTCATCATCTATAGAGTGCTCACTAGGGATTTCCCCATTATCAAAAACAATCATGGTCCATTAGTTTGGTAATTGAGATACAAGACGACCATGTCCTTGACACTTAAAACATTTTATATCCTAATATTTAGATGGGAAATTTGTGTCAATTTTTATTTAGTATTAGTAGGGAAGAAGTTATTTTTTGACTCTTCCTTTTTTTTGGAACAAATTAGGAATCCCTTGGTTTTGTCTCATTCCACAAAGAAGTTGATTTTGGAACTTTCTGGTTATCCTTCAAAATATTATGGGAACTTACTTGAATCCTTTGAGAATGTAGTTTCTATTTTTCCTTCACCACCTAATTTAGCTACTCCTCCATGTCAATGTAGGTTTGAAATTCCACAAATCTCTAATATAAAGATTCAATCCATTAATTAACCTTACCATGGTAACTTCTTGATTCTCCTCCAAATTGGCTCAAATAATTGATATCTCCATTTCCTTATAGTATTCCTCCACACACATGGAACCTTGCATATGTTTTTTCAATGTCAAATGAAAATATTGATAGTAATGAATAGAAACATAACTTTTTCACAGTAATATCTTCATTTCATTCCGTGTTTTAATTGGTCATTCTCTCTGACATTGACTTACTTGTAATTGGTCCCACCAAATACGTTCATAGTCATTGAAATCAAAGGATACCAACTTTACCTTCTTCTAATTCAACTAGTTGTGTAGTTCAAACACATGTTAAACCTTCCAATCCGACATAAAATAAAGTTTTTGGTCACTCTTAACAAGAAAGTATGGACGTTTCATTTTGATTCTTCCCAAGTCACTTTGTCTCCAAGCAGTATGTGCCCCTATCTTAAGAATTTGTTCTTTGAAATCAGATTACTCACCATCACCTTAATCAATTTCGTGCCATCTCAATGATTTTGAAGTTGAGTAAATTTTCAAATCATCTAACCAAGAAATAAATCTTGTAAATTTTTCAATGATAGACTATATGAATATTTTGATCTCAATCTTCATTCTTTCTCCCTTGCTCTCTATGTTTTTTTAAATCTTCACACACACTTTATGTCACATATTTTTAAAATCTCAAAAAGGTTTCTCACACTTAAAAAACAAAAACATGGTCCCTACATGTGTTTTAAAATAAAATCAAGAATAAAAATAATAATAAGAAATCAATTTATAAAAAACATTAAAATTTATAAATTATAAAAAGGTATTAATCATTAGTGTCTAAGAAAAAATGGGAGATAAAGGGAAATGGAATAAATGGTTATAGTTGAAGGTTTTATATGGAATAAGTAAAAAATATGGTGGATAATAAAATGAAATCAAATTTTTTACTAAATCAAAAAAACACAATGTTTCAAATGATCAGTTTTTTTGTTTTTTTATTATTTTTCATTTTTTTGATAATCAATAATCAAGAAATGAGATAAAAAGAGAAAAAAATTTACCCTAAATTTGAAAAAGTTGAAATATTTTACAGTGATCTAATTTCATTTCAATGATTTAAAAGGATGTGATAACATTAACATAAGACTCGATTAAAATTCATTTTGGTGATAGTCAGATTTCACTAGAGTGAACCTACAACAAAAAGTGATTCATCAATATCTCCATATATATATATATATCTAATTTAATTGTTTCCAAATCAAGAAGGAATATGATATTCAAAACTATGAAAATCACTTATCCTACCTATATAAATTCAAATTAAAATCTATCTATATGGTATAATAATGTTTCAACTAGAATTGGGGATGGCCAAAATTGACGGAGTAGAAAAATGATGGGAGAAACTAAAAAAATGAAGAACCTAGTTTCTATTATCAAGCTCTAATACAAAATAATATGATTATACAAGGGTTTTTATTATTAATTAGAATAAATACATATTAAAAAGTAAAAGATGTATGAGTTATTTTAAATAAAATGAATTCAAGGAAAAATAAAAGGGGAAGGGGATGATCAATTAGGACCCCAAGGAGACATTACCTTTAAAAAATTAATTATAATGTGCCATAATGGTTGATCAATACTTTTATGAGACTTAATTTTATTCACCTAAGAACACAAGAAAAAAAAGCATAATAACTCTAGAAACTCTAAAAAAGTAAATTAAGCTTCAAGGGGTACAAAGTGGTGGATATTTATAGCCAAATGGGAGACAAACATGTAAAACACCTAGTCCACAAAAGTATAATGCCAAAAAACGATTTTCAAATTTTTTTTACACTTGTACATGGATTTAGGGGTCAATAAATTCACCAAATATAATTCTTAGAGCCACCCGATGGACTTTGAATATTCCCACCAAGAATTAGGAGAGAAGGGGACCACCACTTTATGACATTGGACATTTCCTTCATGCTAGTGGATAAAAATTCTTGGGATCAATTTTGTGGGCCAATTAGGTTCACTTTTGGGCTTTAATAAGTGTGATTAAAAGACCATTTTATCCTCCCATGAATGAATATTGGACCTCCTCCTGTAATTTCCAATTGAATCCATGTAATGACTCTTTCATCAACCACATTATTCCTCTTTCCATTTGGCCACCAATCCCATGAAATGGGTCTTGTACATTTATGATCCTTCCACAATATGTTCCATGATTCCTACCAAATAGTTTCTTAATATGTGTATCTTGATTATCATCAAATATTCCCACTAATTAGAGCCTAATATTTATATAGAATGTTTCCAAATAACTAGAAATGGATCCCACCCCCTTGAATATGGATTACCGACTAAATAATAAATAAATAACTCTTTATGACTAACATAATGAGTCATAAATAAAAATTATTAATTTATCACTTACATGTAATATAATAAATATATTATGTGACAAAATTGATTCATTAACTCGAATCATCTATCTCATAAATATTAAAAGAACCTTTAATATTAAAATCATATTTGTTAGTATAATATTTTTTTCATGCATTTACATTAATGACTATAAATATATTAAATAAATAAATTCCAATCCAATTATTATATACGTGAATAAAATGAATTTATTTACTCTTTGGAGATCTAATATTCTCAAAAAAATCCCTGGACCCCAGTGGTGGGCCCCACCTTGTCCTAAACTCTTATTCATAACAATAGGCCAGACTTTTGAATGTACTTAATGTGTGACCCTCTAGTACCTTTATCTTGATAGTAGTGAATACTATTCATTGACTAATATCAGAGCCTAGAAATCCATCATGTTTCTTAAATAGATAAGGTATAGAAATATTAATGACAACCTTTCCTATGTAAACACTTCATGTAATATAATTTATTTTACTCGTGATATCTTATAAATAAGGACACATGATTCATGTTATAATCCATTCTTAAATTATTTTTCATTGACCTAATATGATAGAATTAACTTACTCTACTATGGCCATGGATTTATTGAATGTACTACCATCATGGTCAAATAAGAATGTTGTATTACATCAATTCATAAGTGACATATTATTTCTTGAATATTAAATCAATGTCATACCACCAATGACACACCCTACACAAGATACCTCACTACGATATCAATGCAATATTTTTCATCTTTCTTAAAACTATGTAATAAAATATTATATGCTCATAATAATCTTCAGTCAAGATACCAACACATGTGTTCACAAAATATGAACTACCAATGAAACCTAAAACATGTGGTTTTCTTATTGGGGATGCATTCCTCATAATCTCATCTACTCATGATCACTATGTGTGAACTTCATGAGAATAAGTCTCATTGTTTATGTTTCCCTATCACCTGATATTCACACATTTTTTGTATCCAGTTAGTATGATTTATATATACCACAGTACATATGGTTAGGATTAATGTCATATTATCTTGAGGGTCTCATTAGAGTCTGATAACTTATATAACATTTCATATGAAAAGTAATCTAAGTTACCATATAAATAATTTAAATTGAAATATGAATACTATTATTCTAAGTGTAAATCATGCATAAATCACTGTATACAAGATATGATAATTGAAAATTACTATTCAAGTTGGGTTAAGGAACCCTCTTTTTCAACTCTAATAAGTTATAAAATTTATAGAGATCCATTTATAGATTAATTCAACAATCCATGTCAAAAAAACATTAGGTTTGATTAATCCCTAACATAATTTGTTTTCATCGATAATGAATGTGATGCGTATGTCTATAAGATTTTTATTGGGATTCCAACCCTTTTAATAATAGTTTATATCAATTAAGTACTAATTATTGGAAATAGAATACAAGTTTTACAGTCTATTAATTTCTAGTTAGACACTTTCTTCTACATGAAGTAAATAGGAAAATTAGCATATTATCTTGGGATTAAGATCCATAATGATAGATCTGAGGGGCTTATTAGACTATTTAAAAGTAAATACACTGAAAATATGGTGAAGGAATTAAATATAGAACAATTAAAGAGGGGATTTTGGTTAGTGTCTCATGAAATTCATCTTTATAGGAAAATATTTCCTCAAACACATTAGAAGAGATATAGGATGGAAAGGAATTCATACATTTCATGGATTGGGTCAGTCATTTATTTTATTCAAATAATTAGGATATATGTCACTTATACCTTAATAAAAGTTCTAAGATATCAAGATCATCAAAGAGACTTCAATTGGAAGGTATTCAAGACTATCCATAAATATCAAAGGTGTGCTAAGGATATGTTCCTCATCCATAGATGATATGAGAAACCATTCATTAGGGGATTTTAATATGATAGTTTTCAAATAGATCAAGATGAATAGAAATTATAGTTGGGATACAAATTAACTCTTAATGAAGGTTTTGTGAGCTAGAATAATTAAATTAAATCAATGTTTTCTAATTCTATAATAGAATCCAAGTAAATATCATCTTCTAAGGCAACTAATGAATTAGTTTAGATACATATTTTATTCCAATAGAATGGCGTGGTTCTTATTAAGAAAGACTCCATCATAATATATTATTACAGTACTATAGCTATGGTTCTTGAAAATGAGCTAAGATAACATCATTCGATGAGGAACATACTATATAAATATCATCACTTCATAGATTTTTCTTGGAGATGTGATGTCCCATAGAGGAAAGTTACAATCAAGGGAAACATGGAAAACCCCTTTACTAAAGCCTGAACATAGCAGAAACAAGATCATCATAAAAATATAGTGAACTATAATATATTAGTAGTTGGATCTTGTCAAAGTAGGATTATATTGGTGTTGGTTTTCTAGAACAAACTATTTCTAATTTATATTGCATGTATATTAAAATAAGTGAGTATTCATGAAATATATTATTATATATTTTTACTATTCTATGTGAATTTAATGTAATAATGTCCCAGATTATTTTTCATATTAAAAATGGCCACAACAATTCCCCACTATGATGAGAACATTGATATGCTATGACCATATTTTTAAATATTATTTTATAGTTGGATAAGATTCTATGATGGATCGAATAATATATTGACTGTCACATGTGAGTACTCAAAAGATAATGAGACTACCCCTTATGATGTTCACAATTGGAAATATATAATACAATATATTATAATAATAAACATGATAGTAGACATTCCACAGGTTTTCATGTCATTGGATATTCATGTCTATATGCATGTGTAATGGTCCTTATACATTATTATTATTATTATTATTATTATTAATGCATGTCATGACTCACACACATTGATGTATTGTCATAAACTATTACAACATATGATAATAGTGAAGTTGGGTATGTTTCAAGTATCATGAATGATGTGTTACTAATGAATAAGTTGAGTAAGTATTTTACCATTTTCTTATTTATATAAGAATAAATCTTACCCCTTAGATTAAAATAGAATTTTAATATAAAATTACATGTACAAAGTGTATTGAAGAGTTCATTCAATATAGAAAAAGAAATGTCTATCAAGGATATTGATTTATGAAAAATGTTTTCCAACATCTTTATTAGATATCTTTAAAAGAGATTATATTATTATGGCTATCTATACATGGGTTTTACCCTAAGAGGGGTGAATAAAGATATATAAAACTTTAAATTTTACCCCTTGCCACAATATTTTTTGATAATTATCATGATCAAAAATCTACCACGTAAAATCTATGTGAAAATGATGATGTTAGTAAAGTGATGCATGAGATATTTTACTTGTTTCACCCAAATAGGATACTCTATGGAATACACACAAAAATGATCCTGAGAACCTAAAAGACTAAAGCTCACTACTTTTTAGTTGAAAATTTTGGAGTACACAAATAGCCCCTCATGGTTTACAACCATGAACATATGAAATCTCATTTCTCTCTTCACAGAGTGGAACACATTTCTCAATATACATAACCATATTCTCCCATGAATTGTAGTCAGAGGTTACACCTGTATTAATGCATCACTTTGTTGCACCTTCCTATGTTTGGGGTACTCTATAAAAATATCCAATGAGTATGAATTCTGAAATACCTGTCCTTTCTTCTCCCTCATCTTTCAACTTCATTACTATGAACTATAATTTATCCCTTTCTCTATGGTTCTCTCCTAGTGTGTATATCCACCCTAATTTTCAAAAAAATATAAATATGTGAAAAAAGAGAGGGTGTTTTCTCCTTATTTTTTATGTCAACATTCAAAATACAATTTTCATTAAAATTAGGATTCCATATTTTTCAACTAAAATAAGGATTTACATTTTTGGTTGACAACAATTACATACCTACTTTTCTCTAAAGAAAAAAAATCACCCATTTTTTTCTTTCGAATTTCCTATTATATAATTAATAAAAACACTATCATAATATGATACACTACACTCCACATCATGTTATTCACTCCCCAAAAAGAGTAATGTGGTTATTTTAGGTTCCATAAAAACAACTTCAATATTTATTAAAATTATCGAGATAAGTTTTCTTGAACATACCTTGATTATTAGATTCATTTTTATTCCGGCTATTAAAACCATATATGTTTGATTATGAAATATAAAAGATTTTTTAGTTCACCTAGTTTGATAAAATCCCAGAATCCATATCCCTTACAATGTTATTGTCTTCTACAAAAATCCATACATGGATGCCTTATGCTAAATGCATATTTATAACCCTATACAATTCATATACCTGTTTTTTTATGTATCGATGTTCCTTCACAATGTTGAAATACCTTTCACAACAACTTCACATTCATGTCTCCTTCATGTACCTGAATTTCATTATATAGATTAGTTCTCTATATAGTCGAATTCCTTATGTAGAAGATTCACATATGTGACTATTTTATTTATCCAATTAAATTTTGTATCCAAATTCACATACCTAGTAGATTAGCATACATGGTCACCATAAAGTGGAAAGATTTTCATTGATGGGTAATTTTCTATTTTTTTTTAAAAACTACAAAATTATAGATTTCGCAGAATTCATCCACCCTACTTCTAGATATCTTCTATCCTTCAGTATATAAAATCTACATAGAATGATATGCTACATCAGAGACTGATTTTACTCCTTTATCAATAAAAACACCCCAAAACAGACTCTAAAGGGATTGTTTTTTCAACAATAACCCTCTTTTGGTTTGTTGACTATTGAAAAATTGTTTCAAAACATAAAACAATATAAAAATTTAGAATCAACTAGATCTAATCATGAGTAAACTCTTATAATATTTCCTTTAATGTGTGGAATAATTACTCCATTATCACAAAATCTAATCCCTTGTGATCCGTGATTAGTTTGAGAAACAAGAATTGTTTGAAAAATATTGTCATGAACCTAAGCATTGAGCTCCACTCACTTTCATCTTATATTAGAGCAATAATAACTCCCCAATGTTCAATATTAAAAAATAATACCCCTTTATGTAACACATGTAACCCCCCCCCCCATTTCAAGTAGATATACAGTTATCCCACTTTATCAATGAATCCAAAAACAAATTATATGAATCTTCATAAAAGTGAGTTATTAGTCCACACATACAACACAAGAGAGAGACCATACCTTTATTAAATAAAATTTTCAATGGAGTTGGGGATTTGTTTGAAATCTCATATTAAGAGATAGATACATTTGGACTCAAAGAACCAAATGAAGGCATTCAACATCCACCATGGTTAATGCCTATGTTGTGATATCAGTGACTTGATCCTAAGAATAAATATACTACAACATTACCACCTATTTCTCTACCTTCTCTTTCAAGAAATGATACTTTATCTCAACCTTCTTGGAACTTAAGTGTTGAATGTGATTTTTTATAATGTTTATATCACTAGTGTTTTAATACATAATCGTATTGGGAGATAATACATGAATTGTAATATATTCAAGATGATGTTGTATCTATATCAATTTTATATAATCTTGAGTTTCTACTACATACTCTACCCCTCCAATGCTTAAGGAAATGTGTTCCATGTTTTTTATCTACCAATAAATGAAATATCTTAAAATGTAGAACACACAAGTAAAATTATATATTTGGTAATTAATTGAGTCTTCCCGATTTACAGCTGTATATTTAACCAGTTACTCATGTGAATTTCTAAAGCAATACAATCCAAACTCCAACATTTTTTTGGTATATAAAAGTATAGGCCTCACAACTTTTATGTACCTTTTTTTAGGGAAAATAAATATTAGCTAGCCTAATATGTGGAGAACATAGTTTCTTGATGAGTGGATATTATGTTAAGAAAAATGCTGATAATCTACCTATAGTGCGTCATAACCACATTCTCACATTAACTATCTTTTGAAAATTTCATCTAGGCCTACACTAGAGTTGAAATAGGCTTCAAATCATCCATTTGAAACTATTTAAAAACTTATTTTACATATTTTGAACTGGAAAACACATCCCATTTTTTATTTTATTCACCTAAAAACCAATGAAAAAATTATAATTCACCAATTAATAACATCTCAAATTCACACCACATGTGTTCTGAAAAACATATTTTATTGGGCTTCATCTGAGGCACCAATGATTATTCAATAAACATATATAAGAACCAAAATTCCCTCCATTGTATCCTTATTGATGTCTAGATTATGATCAAACCATCTTTTATGATACATAACATTATTTTTGTACTGATCTATCAATGAATACCAGGCCCTTGAGGATTTATTTATCCTATATAATGATTTATTTAATTGAAACACATTGTTCGCAACATAATTGTTGTGAAATACATAAATTTTCATGATGTATAATTACTATTAAATGAATCCTTTTAGGAATTATTATTTAACTTCCATTTAATTCAAATTGAATCTCTTTTTATAGACCTATGTACTAATAGATCTATAGCTTCCAATTGGTCTACCAGTTTAAATCTCTCATCCACATAAATTATTTCTATTTGGGAATAACCCTTTCACACTATATGTGATTTTTTTTTCACTTATAAATATTCATTGAACATATTTTGAAAAAACCATTTGGTTCTGATAAAAAAAATTATCCTTGGAACAACCTTCCAAGTCATGTTATTTTTAATTTTTTCAATCACTTCAGGCATATCCATGACCCAAATTTCATCTTCAGAATCCTCAGTAATGTTTTTAGGATTCACCTATAAAAGTAAATATGATTTCTATTAATTTTTCATTCTTCAAGTTAGAACTAGAGTTTTCCAGTCTCTTGATATTTTTTTCACTAATGTTTTATCTAATAAAAATCATATTAGGATCTAATATTTTCACTATATTTTATTGCTTTCATATGTATTCATCTAATTATTTTATAGAACCTTGAGCTCCCATATACCTAATAACCCTAACATAACTTTTCAGAAAAGTATACTAACTATATAGGTGAAAATTATTCTCACCAAAATCAGTTATATCTTTAGTTTTCACAATTTTTACTAGCCTTTTTGTTAAAAAAATTTATATTCCTTGATTTTGGATGAGTATTTAAAAAAACCACCATCTCCATTATCATAAAACATTATGTGATTATATTTATTTAGAATAAATAATTTACTTAAAAACACTTGAATGTACTTGAGTGATGGTCTTTTCACATACCGTAGTTCATTAGAAGTAATTTATTCACACATACATAATATTGATTTTTTTTATATTTACATTGATGTAAGTACTGATTCTTTTGAATATTCCTTTAGAAAATTATTTCCAATGAGAATTTTTTGAGCCATGTTCTTGGTAATGAAATATCAACTTTTAATGAATCCATTTTGCTGGGGAGTCCTTATAGCTAAGACTTCAGGTCACATCCCATGTTCTTCAAATTAATCTTCCAGCTGACTGTTGGTAAACTTTATACCATAGTCCATCTGGAACCTTTGAATATTCATCCTAAGAATTCATTATCCAAATATTCAATACCAATTTTTTCACCAAAATATTTCTATTTTGTGAGAAATAATAACAATCTTGTCATCTTTATATATTCTTCAGCAAACAAGTCATAACATCCTTTTCATCCATGGCTTTGTGTATCGTTGGCCACCAAACATCCAGATGCCCGAGCATAAGTAATCATGTTGAATTTTTATTCATTTTATTGTAGGTTTTCCAATCTATCTTCCATTTTTAAAATTATCACACATTCTAGTGTGATCTCTTAGGAGAATAGGTATATATTGATATCCTTCATTTTTTCCAAATTTCAAAGCATTCATGGATAAAATATCTAAGACTCTTAGGAAAAAATGAATTATCCGCCTCCTTGGACAAAATTAATTTTTCATCCTCTCCATTTATGTGATAAATTATTCCTTTTATTATTATTATAAAATAATATAGTAACATACTTTAATTTTATAGTGAAGTTATTCTTATTTAATTTAACAATGTGATCAGAGTCACATAATTTCCTTAAATTTATAAGGTTGGGACAAAGGCCTTCCAATAATAGGACATCTATGGGTCTTAATTCCTTTCTACCTATTTTATTCTTTGAAGATCCAATTATTTTCAATCCCTCGTTATTATGAAACCATACAAAACCATCCTTGACAAATTTTATCCATGTGGTCATATATTTTTTTCCCATCATGCAGGGAGTGAAATTGTTGCCCAATATCCATGTCTCGGATCTTTCCATTTCTCTAGAAAAAATCTCAGAAACATTTTAATTTGTACTTTATTTTTTCTTACCCTTGTCACTAAATAGTTTTACTCTATGATGAAAAAACTTTACATCCTTCTAACTCTATAGACATATATTCTTCATACTATAGATTTTTATATTTGTATTGATTTTTCATCCCGCTTGAAGATGTCTCTTTATAATTACTGTGATTTGACTAACCAAGATCTAGTGTCTAATTAAATATCATCTCATAGATAATAAGGGTAAAATTTTGATGGATCGATTAGTTTAGTAGTTTTGGAGAAACAAACACATCAGTGATACCATTTTTACTTTGGGAATATAAAATAAAACATAATACAAAAGAGAACAAAATGAAATTCATCCTTAAAAAATCATTCAAAGGTATATTATTCATATCATGGGGAAATGTAACAAAATACTGGTGAAATATAATTATTATTAAGGGTTAAATATAGTGTATTCTATCTTGAATAAATAAGAATAATCTTCATCGAATAGTGATTAACTGAACACAAGTATAATTTAAATAAATTGAAAATCATGATAAGATAAGTAATAGTCAACATTTAATGGTAAATAACTAAAAAAATCCATTTAATCACAACAATGACTATAATAACAATATAATGAATAATCAATAAGGTGAGGTAAATATCTAAAAACACAATCCATTTAATTAATAATACGAGGATGAAATTCATCTAGATATAACATCATTGTGAAAATATCAGGAATAATTATACATGAATTCATAATGTGGGAAATTATTAATTATTGGATTTGATGTCTCGGGAACATGATACCTCTACCATCATGATCTATCCTCAAGATAGTTTAAAACTATTGGGTAAAATTCCATCTGATTTGGCCAACTGGTTTATCTCATGAGAAATGTCGATGCATTGAGGGGATATCAATAATAGGTAACCAAATATATCTATATTTCCAAATAATTCCACATATATCAAATTACCAATTTAATTTATGAACAATGTTCTTTATCATCAAATACTTATATTGAGTAAAGGATGCAAATTTATTAATATCTCTCTGGTTAACCAAATAACTCTAAAAGTATAAACTATAGTAAAAATGGTATACGGTTTAGTAAATAATCATATAAATCATACAAGAATATGGATGTTTAATATAAATTTAATTTACAATGAAAAAAGATCCAATTAAAGTTATTTTTTCAAGAGAAATTCAATAATCAAAAAAAGAAAGTGATATTGTACAATAACTTTTACCACTTTGTAACTTTCACGTCGCACCCCTTGGTTTAAATTATTCAAATCGAAACTAAAAATACCATTAATTATTAAAGAATCGTGATATTACATATAAAAGGTAATATATACACCATATAAAATAAATTAGGTTCATAACATTAAAATATGCCTTAATGAAGGGAAATTGAAATGACTTTCCTACACCATGATTCCTTTTGGTTGAATATGATTTAACCTCCATTATATTTGTTTTAAACATGTCATTAACTTACACCATAACCGTATTAATAATTTTAATATCACATATGATTCTTTTATAACATCTTATCACCATTCGTTAGTAATCATTCATTAATTTCATTATTTCATGTGTTAATTGCCGGGTTTTCTCATTCATTATTTGTCCTGAAAGACCCCTTTATTGTGAATATTATACAGTTTCCTCATTTAAATAATAATATTCATTAAATAATTAACATACTTATACATAAATTATAGTATTAATTCCAATAATGAAATATGGTTTTGATAAATGAAGTATATAACGATCATGGATATGGTAGGTCATACATAAGCATGAGTAACATTTCCATTTATCAACGATCAATATGGAAAAGAGGTAAGAGATATTTTACCATTTTATAATGATAATAATATAACATTATTTGTTTAAATATATTTATACATGTCATCAATGTTTTGTAGTGATTAAAAGAGATTCACATTACTTCATGAAAGCGGTAGTCCATATGTATCTGAAAGAAATTATCATATTTCATTTAGTGAAATGGTAAGAAAAAATGAGATATTATCTTTTTATATTGTTAAATATTTCATTAATATAAAATATATTTCATTTATATCATATATAATTATTTAATATATCTTTATAACCTTTCATGTAAATCATTATTAAAAAATGAATCACATCGCATTTCAAAGTGGTAGACCGTTGTACATATGGGCAACATTATCATATCTATCACAAAATGAAAATTAAAAATTAATATATGATAGAGTAACTCCATTGGTATAATTATGATATAAATTATATATATATATATATATCCATCATCATACCAATCCATAATAGGGTTTAAGGGAAAAATGAATGATATTGGTTCGCAAGGTGGTAGTCCACCGTACACCCAAATGATGATTTCATAAACCATTTTCTAGAAAATACTGAGGTTATTATTATATGGAATATATTGAGTTTATTATGTCATCATGTTTTAATAATAATTTATTAATTTTGAGTAATAAATAAAATAAAAATGTTCATTTAATAACATTACATCTTTTATGAGTAACCTTATTAGTTTTGCACAAAAATAATTACAAGGATGGATTTATGCTAAAAATAGGGATTCTGAGATGAGGGGATAGAATTTTTTAATTTATTTGGGTAGGTATTTTCTGAAATAAAAGGGTTTTAAGGTGTGATGAAGGGAGAAAAAGTGGTGGCCTTTTATAACTGAGGTGAGTGGCACACATGTAATATTTGAAAAGATAGACATGCACCCATATTTTTTACATTATATAAGGGTAGAAAATGGCTTATTATAGATAATTAGAACATAAAATTTTATAATATAGAAATTAAATATATTTTATGGATGTTTTAGGTAATTTTAACTGTAATCAGTTTTGTTTAACCCCCTGGAAAACCCATTTTTACCTTAAATATGGTAAACAATATTAAAAATTTTACAATTCATTATGGTAAAGAATTATGTTGACCTTATTAGACGATATAATTTATTATGATTTAAAATTTGGAATAAATTTATTTAAATTTCATTCACATAAGTTCCAGAATTTAATATAAAATTAATCCCATAGACACGATGAGAAAGTGGGTTTTCAAAGTGAAAGTGATAAAATTATTAAAAAACATTTGTGTCTAGAATCAATATGAAATTGATTCTAATGACCAAAATTTTATTAATAGATATATAATTGAACTAATTAGACTATAAAACCAATTAAAAATTTAATTTTTCTTTTTGAATAATTTAAATGAAAAAAGATTTTTAAATTAAAATTTTGTACTTTCACAATTTATCAAAAAATGAAATGTTTCAGAAAAATCCTAAAAATTCACCCTAATATATTTTTGATATTACAATTGTTGAACTCCCAGTTTTAATGATCACAAAATAATTATTCTAAATATATTATTGATGTTCATGTTTCTCTGTAATAAACTTGTATTCTAATCCAAGTGACAAAAATATCTATGTATGAGTCATCATTGAGGATATCACACCACCAGAATGTCATAGTGATAAACTAGAACTTTTAAAAAGAGTGAGACACCATCAGTCAAAATACTATCAGGATGTCATGCGGCCAAAACAAAAATTTAGTTATGTACAAGATACCTCCAGATAAGGCACCCCCAATGTCGTACCACAGACACATAATTTTGGCTAAGTCCAACAAACTCTCAAACCACAGACCACAAGACTGGAAATCTCTTGTTGAGATGCCTCCAGTGTAGTAAAAATTTGGATAAGTCTGGGAAACCTCCAATATTATTCCACCAGAACAACATACCACTTGAGCAACACACCATCAGACCTTGAGTCACCTATATTTTAAGACACTACCACTAACTTTCTTAATTTATTTGTTTTGAATCACATTATTATAATAACTATATTTATATATGTTAATTCCATTTAATATTTTAATTATTGTATCTTGAATGATCGATAGAATTAATTGAAGAGAGAGTTAGAATGTGAAGTATGAGGAAGTAGCTGATCCAAATATTCTCTTTGCTAGGGAAGATAAAAGTGCAGCACACTCCCTCATTAAGAAGAGATGAAAATTCAATGAAGTGAACCAAATGAAAGGTAAAATATCAAACTTTATGAACATATATAGAGCTAAACATGATTGAAAATAATAAGAGCTCACCTAATGTAAACATTCAACTGAGAAACTAAACTACACCATCATGTCCAATGCTTTCCTCGAAGGGATACAACTATTTTCATCCACACTCTATTTTTACAGGTTTTTTAAGATAAATTTACTGAAGCTTCACTATAGAATCCAATCAAGACTCATAAGATTCATTACAACCGAATGATCATTTATAAACTCTACACATTTAAATTGCTTTATATTATTTGTCTTTATTACATTTTGAGAAGAGTGTGTTCATAATCTGCTTATGAAATGCACATTGTCCCCTGTGTTAGACTGGAAGATACTCGATATCTTCTAAAAAATTATTTCTGTTTCTCCCATGGATAAGAGTGGTAAATGTCCTTATATGGAGTATATATTTTTCCATCCACCTATAAATGTGGAAGAGGACGTGTATAGCCAGGACAATTGTAAATTTTTGTAAAACCTGATCTAGTTTTTGGATCATATTTTTTTTATATAAACTTATTAGTGTAGGGTGATCAACAAGTTTAGAGGAATAAGTCTCAACCTGAGACTGAACCTATTGTATTAGAAATTTATATTGTGTGCATTATTTTTTTAATATTTTTTCTCATTAAAAATAAAAATTATTTTAACCGAAAAATATATATGTACATTTATAGTTAATCATAATTTGTGTTCAAATAGTATTTTGATCTAGTAGACTCATTTCAAAGGATCCAATAATATTGTATACTATTCATCGGAGGCCAAATAAATCTGTAAATAAATAATTAGAAATATTAAGATCTATATCATTCAATAGATTTTGATAAAATTGTATATATTTAAATATTTTGGGGATTTAAAATTCATCCTTTATAGAAAAAAAATTTAATTGGGTACTCAATTCACTCACCTATTGAAATAATCACTATGTTCCACATTGGATATTAGTGTATTTCATTTCATTGGTATTATGATTTTTAAAATAATTTAAACTATGATTTTAGTTGCAATATAAAGATGTAAAATTTATACCATTTATAAATTATGTTATTAAAAATGGATAATCAACAAGAAGGTTCTGCCACCTTCAAACCTCTTTTATTTAATGTTACAATTTATACCCTTTAAATGATTAAACAATGAAATGCATATAGAAAGTAGGCGTTTTGATATTTAGTCTATTATAGAAGATGAATATGTTATAATATATACTGAAATAAGCACTTGGGATGATGAATCAAAATTTTCTTACAATTATAATGGTAATGAAATGAATTCCCTTTACTGTTCAATAAAAGATAAGGAATTTAACAGAATATATGCTTATAAAACATCCTTTGAAATTTGGGATTCTCTTTCTATTTAACATGGGAGAACATTAAATGTTAAATAGATGAAGTTGAATACTTATACTTTTAAATATTATAATTTTAAAATAAATCTTAATGAATCAATTTTTTTACATGTATCTCAGATTTAATGATATCGTCAACACAATGATATCTCTTTGAAAACCAGTATCACATATGGACCAGATTATGAGATTACTAATATGCATACCAAGAACATAGAGAGGCACATCATTTTTAATCTGAAAATCATGATTCATAAGAATGTTTCCAGTAATGGAGTTTATCTTAAAGAATATTATGTATGAAGTGGAATTAAATATAAATTATGAAAAGGATGAGAAGCCTAAAAAAATTTAGTAGCATTCAAGACTACTTCCCTCGGACAATAAAATGAAAAATAAAAGTTTAAATTCTAAGTTGAGATTCAAGTGATGGTGAATCACATTCTGATAGTGATGAGGAGATTGATCACATAGACATAATATTTAAGAAGTTATATAGAAAGAAGAAGTTATTAAGAAAATCAAACTATAATGGAATGTATGATAAGAAAGAAAATTTGAAGAAATAATGGAATATAGATGATTATCTAAAGGATGTCGTCTATTATAAATGTAAAATAAAAGGTCATATAAAATATGATGGTCCAATCCTTATGTAAAAAAATAAATAAGAGGACAGGGATTGGTGATACAAATTTCCTATGAAGGCAACCTAGAGTACTTCTTAAGATAGCTGATGTGATTTGTATTCTTCACTTAAAGATAGTACACATAGAGAAAATACATGTTTTATGACTATTTCTAGTGAGGTATTTGTTATATCTACTAGTTATAGTATTTCTCTTTTGCATGAGTCTAATAACTTTAAAATTGAACAACATTATGTTAATGATATATAAAATGAAGAATTATGTGAATATTTCAAATATTTTATAAGATACCTATAATGAATTAAATTATAAATACAATGTTTTAAATTGGAATTATTCTCTAATTATAAATATAAAATCAGAACTGCCTATAAAAAAATATAAAAATGTACAACTGCTCAAAGAAAACAATGAATATAAATATTCAAATGAGAAATTGTAGAACGATCTTAAAAAATTTACAAATTGAAAAGAGAAAATCACAACAATTTTGGGAAAGAATGTTTCACCAAAATATGTTAGTTGAATTGGATACCATCTTGGATAGAGGAAAATAA
Organism: Viscum album; assembly: GCA_963277665.1. Lineage (NCBI taxonomy): Eukaryota > Viridiplantae > Streptophyta > Magnoliopsida > Santalales > Viscaceae > Viscum > Viscum album. Next base: position 785,652,838 of record OY728132.1, read on the forward strand.
CAAAATTGCTTTTATTCCCAAATCCAAACATGACTGTTTTACTATGAATCATTTTTTAAAAGGACCTATCAAGGTTTTTATTTATAAAATTTTGAAATGTATTTATATGAATCGCATTAAAAAATGTGGGTTCCCAAGAACTTTATTAGTAATATTTATGGACATAGGAATATTTGGGATGCAAAAACATTTCTTGTTTAAAACATGTTTTTTAGGAAAAATTCTTGAAGGCCTCCATTATAATTCAACGGTAATTGAGTAATGGATATTAAATACATATGAAAAGATATTATTCTTTATTAAAGATCCTAATAAAGGTTAATGGTGGACATGCCACCTTTGGTGACAATGAAAAAGGAAAAATCATTGCAATAGACCATATTGGTAACAACAATTTAGTTTTAATTTCAAAAGTTGTATATATTGATGGTTTAAACTGTAATATTTTTAGCATTTATCCATTGTGAAATGATGGTTTTCATGTTAAATTTGAAAATTTTGCATGTAATTTTTTTTATTCCAAAAATTATTTAAATTTTAGTACTTTGATAAATGATAATGTTTATGTTGTATATTTAAATTCCTTGATTTATAAAAACTTCTCCTACTCACATTACTTTCAAAAATATTCATGGATTTGGAATAGTAGAATAGGCCATTTCAACATTTATTGACTTAAAATATAACTATGAAATAGTTAGTTAGGGGTCTACCTAAGCTCAAGTTCTCAACTGATAATGTTTTTAACCCTTTTAAAAAATGGAAACAACACATTCTTTATTTTAAATAAAATATATAAGTGTCAACTTATCGACCCCTTGAGTAGGTTCAAATTGATTTGTTTGGACCTTCTAGAGTTTCATGTATTAATGGGGAGCATAATGATTTTGTTCTTATAGATGAGTTTTCAAGGTATACTTGAGTATACATTCTAGCTCACAAAATTGAATCATTCTCTTACATTACCAAGTATGAAATGTCTGTAGAAAATCTTAGTGAACTTGGAGTTAAGACCATAAAAAGTGATATTGGTAGTGTGTTTGAAAATCATGATTTTGAATCATTTTTATCAAAAAATGGATACACTCTTAACTTTTATACTCTTAGGACCCCCATCAAAATGGATTTATTCAAAGAATAAATATAACCTTACAAGTGATAGCTCGGACTATGCTAAATGATTATGACCCACCTATCTATTTTTGGTAAGAATATGTCAATATGGCCTGATGCATCATAAATAGAGTTTTTATCACACCTCTCATTAAGAAGGACCCATATGAGATATGGAATCATAGGAATCCTAAGGTTAATTACATTTTTGTTTTTGGTTTCAAAGTATTTATTCATAATACTAAGGATAACTGGGACACATTTTCTTCCAAAATAGATGAAGGGATTTTAAATGGTTATTTAATATATAGAAAATCTTATAGTGCTGTCAATAAGAAGACTGAAACCGTGGAAGAATTTTTTTATGTAAAATTTAATGAAACTGATCCACATGAGCCTAAGACCTCCTTATAAAGTCTTGAGGATGATTTATCATCTCAGAACTTAAATTAAAAACAGTTAGATTCTACTATAAAATAATAAGAAACGTTAAACATTTCTAATAAATTTTCAAAACCTCCAAAACATAAAATGAAAAAACACAAGTGACTAGTACCTCTTTGTCTAGAACTGTTAGAACCACTAATTACCACACTTTAGATTTTTTAGGTAATCTAAATTTGGGGGAAAACCAAGATCTTCTATTAGAAATCAGGTTGAACAACAATATTTCTTGTCTCATCTTGAACCTATGAAAATGAAAGAATCTATTAATGATGATTTCTAGGTAATATCAATTCATAATGAAAAAAATTTTCTTGAATGAAAAAAAGTGTAAAAACTTATAGATAAACCCAAGGCCACCTAGACTATTGGAAAAAAATGGCTGTTTAGGAATAAATATGATGATTTATACACAACAGATGGAAAAAAATCAAGATTTTTTGTATAAGGTTATAAGCAAGAATAAGTAATAGACTAATAAAAAACCTTTTCACCCATTGATAGAATTCATTCTATAAAAATACTACATTGTTATGTAGCACATTTAGACTTCAAGATTTATCAAAAGGATGTCAATAGTTAATTCTTAAATGGTTTTATTACTTAGATTTTTTCTATAGAACAATTATTTGGTTTTCAATATTCTCATTTTCCAAATAAGGTTTTTAAATTATATAAATCTTTATATTATTTAAAAAACTCATAGAGCTCAATATGATAGGCTCGTCAATTTTAGGATTTCAAAAGGATTTTTAAATGAATAAACAATCCTAGCCTTTTTATAAAATGATTTTAAAGAGATGTATTACTTGTTTAAATATATATTGATGATATTATTTTTGGATCTTGAAGAAATTAGTTATGTACCAATTTTTCAAAAATGATGCAAAATGAATTAGAAATGAGTTTAATGGGTGAAATAAAATTCTATCTTAAATTTCATATTTTTCAAAACCAAGATGTTATTATTTTAAATCAATGTAAATGTAAAAAATAAATTCTAAAACATTTCAACTTGGATAAGACTAAGAGTAGTGATACTCTTATGAATACCACCGATATATAGGATCTTAAGGAATCTGGGAAACCTGTTGATCAAACAAGTTACAGAGGTATGATTGTAATTATTCTTTAATTGACTACTAGCTGACCAGATAATATGTTTTGTGTGTGTATGTTTGCGCATTTTCAAGAAAACACAAATGAGTCACACCTAGTTGATGTTAAAATAATTTTCAAATACCTCAAGTATACTACAAATTTAGTATTATTTTACCCAATAGGATAATAATATTATTTATTAAGTTATTCTAATTCTGATGTTGGTGGATGGATGTAATATAAAAAAATCACCTATAGAACATTTTTTAGGAAAGTCTCTAATTTAATTATATATTAAAAGAAAAATTATGTTTCATTTCCTAATTATGAAGCTGAGTACATAGATTCAGGTAGTTACTATGCACAAATTTTGTGGACAAAACACACTCTAATATAGTATAGATATTAATTCAAAAATGTCCCCATAAACCATGGCAACTCAAGTGATATTAATTTATTTACAAATTTAATTTTTCATTCTAGGACAAAGAATATTGATATAATACATCACTTTTTGAGAGACTATTTTCAAAAAGGATATTTCACTATTGAATTTATTTCAAAAACATCAGTTAGCTAATATATTTTCTAGTCCTTTGAATTATAAGAGAATTAATTATATCAAACATGAGTTCTGAATGATAAATTTGTGTTCTATTTATTTTTCAGTGACATACTATTTTGGTTGGCATACCACTATGATGACATACCATAGTCCTTCCATGTTGATAGATTGTCATGTCATTGGATTTTCAATTCTTTGGCTTGTTGTATTGTTGGCCTATCACATTATTAGCATTTCATACCATCATCTTGTCACATAGTTAATTTTAAGACACAAAGAATTTTTTTTTGGTTTATAAATATTTTGAATCACTAGTTTATATCTCAGTTTATGTTTTTTATTGTAACCTAATACATGTTTTTTCTATAATTTTGATTTAGATTTCAAGTATAAATTCTATTTTAGAATACCTAATATCCCAAATGATTTTAAGTTGTAATTATGGTTATTCCCAATATACCTTGTGCCTAATGTGATACTCTAGTATATTTCTCTCTCAAGCCAAGTCCAACCCTTTGCCTCCCAGTTTTCAAACCTTCCCCTACCATCAACCAAACTTTCTGAACTAGTTTTCATGCCAGTAATGAAGTGAGATTATGATTTTTCCCCTTCTATGTAAAGATATTTTGAGAAATAGAAGAAATAACCTAGTATACCTTCTTTATTTGTACCATTTAATCACATGTTTTCCAAAAGAATTGTTATTGTATAAAATGAATTTTAATCTAAGTGGGTGATATCTAGTAAGTATATGCTACTCAAAGTGATCCAGAATCAAGGATAGTTAGATTTTATTTCCTCTGAAAAATACCTTTCTACCCTATGTTGGTTTATAATTTTATCAGCTTGTACTATTTTTGTTTGATCAAGATGGTGTTGATTTGATCACAAGTCATGTGAGAGGACATGTATTTGGTTTTTCATCAATAAAATGGGATAAATGTCAAGGTGTACCTCATGATGGAATTTATGATGACTACCAAGGAAACATTACAAATCCCAATTAATTGTTTTTATATAAGGATTCTCATTCTGTGTTGATAGGAGACAACACAACTAGATGGCTCATTGCCTCTAATATAGATAGACATTATAGGATACTCATTAAGTTTTTACAAAACATGTTATTCCCAAGAAAGGATGATTTTGAATCCCTAAGGTCCCAGATGTTTATCTTCTATCTCTTATGACAGTTGGTCACAAGATCAATCATTGTAGATATATCATGGTTCATATGTGTGAGATGAACAAACCATCCTCCATATTCAACTCCTTGATCTACCAAAAGTTTATTTATTCCATGCTAAATTCCATGGTCCTAGTATCAGAGGATGAAGATTCTATGATAGAATATGGTGGTTTTTTTATTATATGTGCTACTTGTAAAATGATGAAGATTAGATAGAACCCCAAAAAATGATATTGTAACTAGTAGGAAGAAAATTTTTACAGAGCAATTTTCCCTTAATTTATTTATAACCGACATGAAAATTTGTCCATAAAACTTTTTCAAATCGTTTTTATGAAAACCGATGTCAAAAAGTGGGTATTCGACACTCTTTCACATTGGTTTTATAATTTTACCAACATGAAAGACTAAGTTTTTTCATCAGTTATAGTATAACCGACACGAAATACCCATGACTATCCATTTTTCATGTCGGTTATAATATAACCAAAGTAATTTTTTTTAAAAAAAATTATGTACCGTTCCAGGTTTTCATTCCATGGTCTTCCATCTTCATGATGGTGCTCTTGTTTCTCTCCCTCTCTGAAACCTAAACATTCCGATTTCTTTTAAATTGGGTTCCAAATCTCACCTTATAATCTAAATCAAACCATAGGGTTTTTTTAGCCATGGTTAACACATCTGAAGTAAGCCTAAAAAATTTTCCTTTCTCTCTTTTCATTCATTCTCTTTCCTTGAATATCTATGTGAATATTGTTCACTGAGGTGTTCTTCATGGTCACATTACCATCTTCGTACATTTGGGTTCTTTCATTTTCATTTTCTCACATCTGATTATAGATATGCTCATCCCCAACTATCCCTCCTAAATGTTTGAATATTTTTTATATTTTTTCAATAATTTTTTTATAAAATTCCTATTATTTTTTCTAGGGATGAGAAGTATTTCATTATAATGATATGGTAGTTTTTATTTATTATAATCAATTTATTTCTTTATCTATCACTAGGTGGTAATTTTATAGTGTTAGATGTGGAAGGTTGTACTGTTTAGTGGTTGTTGCAAGTTGTAGTTTCCTTAGTAATACAATTTTTTATCTAATAAACTATAAATTATTTATTGTTAATTTGTTTTGTGAATTTAGCCAAATTTTATAACTATAGACTATGAAACCTTCAAAACCCTTTGCATGTATGTTCAATTTAGTAGTAATAACAGGGTTTTCACTTGATGATGTTTTGGTTTTGATGATTATTGAATAATATGATGGTGTTTTTAGTTTAATATTGAATGAAATTCATTTTTTTGTCTAGTGAACTAACTATTTCAGGGAACTTCATATTGTTAAATATTAATTTTTCATAAATGAGTTAATAACATCAACATGGGTGCACTGTGTAATATTTTTTTGTCTATTATATTTTACAAAAATAATTGGAAAAAATTCCCATTGTTTTATTATATAATAGTTACAATATTAGTACTCTTTAATTTTTTAAATCAAACATGATAATTAATTTTAGATAAATTTAGGTGAAAAATCTGTATCCTAGTTTGGGAATAGATGATTTTTATTTCTGATGGCTTCAATGTTTTAGTATAATAGTATATCACCAAAATTATTGACAGTGGAATATAAATTATATTTTATTTTATAATTCCATTTTTTGTTTTCACAATAGATTTATTCAATTGTAAGAAAGTAACATAATAAGAAAATCAAACATGGTAGCTTTTTTTTAGTTATATTGCTTGTTGGAATAATTTAAAGTTGATTTCTCTTTGCATGCCTCACATGATTGAGACCATATATTCTACTTCTGATTTTTTAATGAGTTTATTTTTCATGATTTTATTTAATGTGATATTTTTTAAACGAAGACTCAATTTCTAATTAAATCATATTTTCAATTAGAATAAATAATAAATTTTTTATTTTTATAAATAATCAAATATGATTTATTTTTAATCATTCTATATATTTTTATGGATATTTTTTATGGATATCATTGTGCATAATTTTTAATAATTTAATATGGTTATATTAATTTATTTTTACTTGAGAAATTTTTTAAAGAAATATATTTTGTAATTCCTTCAGCATGAATGAATTTTCTCACCCAAATATTATGTTTTCATTCTAATGTTTCCATTATTGATTATCTACATTTTTTTATGTCATTTCTAATCTCAATATTTTTTAGATTACCACCTTTTTTTTATTTTTTTTATTTTTTTTATAGATAATGGATTGAAGTTGTATTAATAAACCTCTAATAGGTGATGAATATGAAGAAGGTGTCGATTCTTTTTTGGAATTTTATAAACAATATGTTACAAAAAAACAATATGTTTTTGTGTCCCTGCCTGAAATATCTAAATTTTAAGAAGTTAAAAAGTAAATAAATAAATATCATTTAATTTTTCGTGGTTTTAATTTTACTTACAACCCTTCTATTTAGAACGGTGAAACTAGGTAGAATTATAGATCTACTGATGATGGTGCTTTACAAGATGGTAAATCTGATAAAATGGATGAAATTATTCATGATAATGATGTAGAGGAAATTGAAAAACAACCTAAAATTAAAACATTAAATGGTGATTCCAAAAAACAATTGTATCTGGGGTGTACAGAATATACAGTTTTATAGACAATGTTAAGATTGATAAACCTAAAGGTGAAACTTGGATGGAGTGACAGGAGTTTTAAAGAGCTGCTATAATTATTGAAAGACGTTCTCTCTAAAGGTAATGGTCTTTCATATTCACATTATAATTCTACAAAAATTTAAATCCTGATGTGATTTGGGTACAAGAAAATACATTCTTTAATGAGTAATTTTCTACTATATAGGAAAGAATATGAATTTCTAGCAGAGAGTCCTAATTGTGGGACATCACTGTATAAATTAAAAGAAAAATCATAGATTGGTTCAGAATTTTTAGAGAACCTTGCCAAATCTATTTGGTATCATCCTATAATTACTCATTTGAGAAGTTAATTTTATAATTATCATGATTAAAAAGGTTAAAATGGAATGTTGATGAGAAGATATGTGATGAAAAAACATGTCATCCAATTAAATTCCCACAGTGGAAGAACATTGATCACTAGATTCCTACATTCAGAAATGAAGTTGGAAATATCACACTTGGAAAATGCACAGATAGAATGAATCCATATTGAAGTCTTTGTAGACCACAAAGTTCATGGCTTGTTTGATTTGAAATTTACATCTTATCTCATGAATGTTTTATGAAGTAAAAATATGTCATGTTGAGTTTAATAATCAGTTGACCAAAACAACCTAAAAATGATATTAAAGTTTTCTTGTCACCATTAATTGATGATTTGAAACTATTATTAGAGGAAGGTATAAGGGTGTATGATTCTTATAAAATGGAATTTTCTCACCAACATGTGATGATTATGTTCACTATAAATGAATTCCAAGAATATGGAAATTTTTCTAGATATAATGTGAAGGGGAATAAATCTTGTCTAATTTATGAACAAGAGACATTATATAGTCAACTACATCATGGGAGAAAAAAAGTATACATGGGTCACCAAAATTTTTTTCTTATGGATCACTCTTATAGAAGATTGAAAAAGGATTTCAACAGTTCACATGAATTTGATATTGCTCCAAAATCTTTATCCACTAATCAATATTTTTTGTGGTGATAAACATTGATGTGAAATTCATAAAGACAATTAATTCTGTTAATGATATAAATATTTGGAAGCAATAGTCATTTTTTTGAACTACCATATTAGAGATATCATAAGGTGAAACATCACATTTATTTCATTCACTCGAGAATAATATTTGTGAACTTTTTAATAGAACATTGTTAAATATTAAAGGAAATACTAAATATGAATGCCAGAATATATTTACTCTCAATGGGAATGCATTTGGAGTTGGCTACCACTTCTCGTGGAAGGCGAACATTCCTTTCATCGGCTTGTCATACGATATCCAAGAGGGAGAAAACTCGATTTTGTAAATTTCTTCATTATATCAAACTACCATATGTTTATTCATAAAATGTAAACAATTTTGTGTCTTAAAAGGATTTGAAGTTGGAAGGTATGAAATATTATGACTATCATTTCATTATGAAACAAATCCTTTTAGTTTTATTCCATGGAATATTACCCACCCTTGTCAGAATGAATACCATTAAGATGTGATATTTTTTATTTCAATTTGTAATAAGGTGATTTATTTGAATGTTTTGAAAATTTTGGAGAATGAATTGGTTTATAAAAATTTTCAATTAGAAATGTATTTTCCTGTATCTTTTTTTGATATCATGGTACATTTAACGGTTTATTTGGTGTGAGAAAAAAATTTATAAAAATTTTATAAAAAATTATATATATATATATATATATATGATGGATGTATCCTTTTAAAGTTATATGAAGATATTTAAGGGGTATGTTAATAATCCTTATCGTCTTGAAGCTTACATTGTTGAGAAGTATACACTTGCGGAGGTTGTATCATTTCGTAAAATCTATTTGTCTAACATGGAGTAAATTGGACTACCAACATCACACAATTAATGAGATGATTTTGGGGGAAAGTGGATTCGGGGATTGAAAGTCAAATAGTTGACTGGTGAATTGATAAAGAAGGTATAGTTATACATCTTGAATAACATATATTATGCTCCACCATATATAACATTTCATATTAATGGGTTGAAACAAATTTATCCAAAGGAGAAAGATATATGGATTTTGAATGAGTGTAACATGATTTTTTGCCACTATTTAAAGAGACTATGAAACCAGATGAATAAGAAAAATTAAGATGATTATTGGGTGTTCCAAGATTTCATTTGATTACATGGTTCAGGTATGACATTAATGGATATAATATTCATATGAAAGATCAGAACAACAGAATTGCGGTTTAGAATAGTATTGTGTTGATGTTTGCATAAGCAACTCACCTTTAAAGTGTTAAAGTCAAAAACCCAATCTATGTATCAACAAAATATTATGGATTCATTAAGGAAACATGGTAGGTTTATTATATTAAATTTCATGTTCCATTGTATAAGTGTAAATGATTTCTCAGTAACAACAATGTCTGACATGATGAATTCAAAATTACAGTAGTTAATGTGAATAAATTGGATTACAAAAATGATCTTTTTATCATGGAAACACAAGCAAAAAAAATTCTGTGTTCTTGATCAATCCGATATGTAGTTTTCTATTGTTTTATAAGGGAAAATAAGTATACTGGTGATGAAAAACTTGACAAAGATAATTATTTATAAGAGATCTCTACACCCATGGAATGATTAACAAATAATATTGATGAACACATCAAAAACACGGTTTGTTCTATAAGGAATGATCACAAAAATGGAATTTGGGAAATAAATATTTAGTACATTCTAAATTTTATAGGTAATATATGTTTAATTATGCTTTAATTTTTTAAATTTCAAAAGTTAGATATTTTAATTCTATTGTCATTATTAAAACACATATTATAACTAATAAGTTAAATTGTTTGTTTATATTAGTTTAGTTTTGTCTAGTTTTCCATGTTTACCTGTAAGTAACATATATATTAATTTATTTTGTAAAAAAACAATTATTTTAAATTTAACATTCTAAATAAAAAGAAAATATATTGTATAATAGTATATTATAAAATAATTTTTTAGTTGAACAAATGCTTTACAAGGTTAGTGAATTATTTACTTTATCATTTCACCTCTCATTAATATTGTTAGTTTTCATTAAATTATGTCATTTAATCTCTCGTTAATATTGTTATCATTTTAGTTAACTATAAAAAATATGAATAGAAATGTGTTAGATTTTGTTGGCTTTTGTTTTTTTATAATTGTTAATTTTTTATTTACATTTTCATGTAATTGTTGGATTTTTATATATTTGTACTAATTAACGTTTCTTTGATTTGTAGGATAATGACAGATGAATCCTCCGATCCACCACATATTTCTGAATATGATCATACTCATACCTCTCGGTAGGAACCTACACATGCACCTATTAATGAGACTCTCCATCCTTGTTTACATTAGACATCAAATTCCATGTGGGGGAGAGTTTGAGGGTTGGTAAATTTGGAACCACAAAATTATCAAAATTATCAGTTTCTTATACCCCAGAATAGAGGATACCATTGGAAATTTATGATAATGATATTCTAATAGGTCCAAAGAAAAAAACAATTCATGACTATTTTATCAGTACAGGCTAAAAGCAATATTAGTATTTTGTATAATTATTGGAGAAATGTTGACAAAGAATCATTATCACTATTGTGAGAGATCATTATGGTAGTCTTATTTGTTATTATTTTACATATCTTTAAATGTTTATAGTAATATATGTTTTACCCCTTCTTATTATATGACATATGATATACTTAATGATGTAGGAGTTAGGAGGAAATGTATATCATTGGCGGCTAGAAGATGGAGGGATTTTAAATCATCCCTCACATCATAGTTCATTTTTTGGGAATACACATCATGAAAATCCATGTAATATTGATCCATTTATAGATGAAGATACATGGAAACAATTTTTTTTAATTAGATGATAAGAAGAGTTTTTAGAATGTGCAATGTTACCTTTTTAAATTATTTTTTATATCAACAACGATCAGTGTTATCCGTTGTCTGCATCCAACACAATGTAGTACGGGCATAGCCTATGCAGGGGTGAATATACGATACTCAGTAGGGTCCCCAGGACTCCCGAAAGTCTCCCAGAATCCACAAAGGATAAACCACAAAGGAAAGATACGAATACAAGTATCAAACAACACTACTTAGGTATATACCCATACAAATACCTAAGTCATCAATTCTAGTTCTGCTCCAACCCACGAGCTCAAGTACAACCCAGTCTACACGGGAAAGTATAACTCAATCCCATAGGAAAGTACGTCCAAATCCACATAGGAAAGCAATTCAATCATATCAAAGATAAAGATTGAAAGTCAAGACTCAGCTCACATAGGTATAGACTTCGTAAGACGATAGAGATGATCAAATTTAGCCACTGATTCATCTAAGTTGTCGGACCCACATAGGATACAAGACCAGCTAAGCTATCGGACCCACAAAGATACAAGACCAGCTACTCTTCCAGACCCACATAGGATACAAGTACAGAGTCAAATACTGCCAGACCCACATAGGATACAAGAACAGTAGTCATCGTAGTCGAACCCATGGATGATCCCAGTATGGTCGTCGTCGCTGCCAAACCCACGGAGGATCCAAGTACAGTCTTCATCGCTGCCGAATGCAGGTAGGATCCAATTAAAGTCGTCATCACTGCTGAACCCACGTAGGATCCAAGTACAGTCTCATCGTCGCCGCAGTCGCAGCCAGCTCTAGGGTTCCCGCACACAGCATGCTCGATACCTAGAGGTTCAGCTCCATGAGCCAAGGGGGGTTCGATACATCAACTGTCATGAAATCAAGATTTTATGTATCATAAAGCTCCATATTGTCAATAGGAATTCAATGCGATAGACGGCACATCAATCGGACGCCCGGTCTGAGAGTTATAGGCTTTTTCGTCCCAGGGGCCCGGTTGATTTTTAAGCTAAAACCAACCCAAAAGTACTCCATCTGCGTCCAAACCTCAAGTGGAGTAATCCAAATTAACAGTCTCACTAAGAGAAATTCAACAAAGTCGACGGCACGTCAATCGGACGTCCAGAGCTCAAGTTATAAGCATTTCTGCTCCGAGGGCCCGGTTGGTATCTTGTTCGAACCAACCCAGCCATACCCAGAGTTCTCTATAACCTTGAGTGTAATATATTGAAACGACCGTCTTGATCCAACGATCCCAATGCAACTGATAGTGCGTCGATCGGAGTTCTGTAGCCCAAGTTATGGGCGTTTTAACAGATCTGTCCACAAACATGGGGTTTGGGCCCGGTCCGACACGGCCCAATACCCCCCCCCCCCCCCGAGATGGCCCGAACCTGGTCAACCCGACCCAGGTCTGGGTCTGTCTCAGCTGGGCGCGGCCCGCCCCGGCTGGCGAAGCCCGGCCCAATCGGCGTGGCCCGGCCCGGCGTAGGGGTCGGGCCCATCACGGGGGTCTGACCCGGCGAGGGCGGTCCGGCCCGGTGTGGGTGGTCCGGCCCAGCGCGGGCAGTCCGATGCAGTGCGGGTGGCGGACCTAGTGCGGGCGGACACAGAAAGGGGGGGGGGGGGGGGGGGAAGTGCCGCCCCCCTGATTTCTGAAATGGCGGACCCCTGTGTGGTCCGCCCTAGCTTACCACCGGGGGTTTCAAACCCCAGTCTTCTTGGTAATGGCCAACCATTTTGGCTGGCCGGTGAGCTGCCGTAAGACCCCCATGGGTCCTGCCTCCTGATGCGCCGGTGGCCGGCGGAGTCTGGCCACCCCATTGCTGAACCGCCGTGGCCAAAGGGTCGTGGCTCTTGCCTATACGGTGCGGTGCGACGGCACCGCGCCCCTCCATCGCGGCCCGCTCTTGTCAACGGCCTCCTTCGGCTTCACCGGCGCAGCGCGACGGTGCCGCGCTCCTTCACCGCGGCCCGCTCCGGCCGCGGTTCTCTCATTCTCGTGCGGTGAAATGGCACTCGTCACCTCCGTTACAAACCACAATGAAGATCAACAAGAAAAGGGGAGGAGGGTCGGCCGTGTTTGTGCGGTCCGACCTCCTCCCGTTATATTGATAACAAGCGTCTAATAAAAAAATGAAGAGCATCAAAATAATACTCGAATGATGAAACAACCCCTGCCTCAACCACGATGACAAAAGTCGGCATCGTGGTTGATGGCATCAGCGTACGTCCAAGGAGGGAATGACATCTCACACCGGCTGCGGAGAGGAGAAGAATGGCACGTCGATCACTCTTTGCGGTGACGACATTCTTCGTCGAGGTCTTGACGTTCCTCAACAAAGATGATGGAGTTCTCCAAGACTTAGAGAATTCTCTCCAAATATCCTCACACAACTAAACAACCCCAAATAAAATAAGGCCTTACTTATTTTATTAACATATGCCAAAATTTTCAAATTTACAAAAGTTGAATTCACTTAATTAATCTTCAGTTGTCAAAATTAATGGTGTGTTAAGTTGGAAACATTAATAATTTTGAAGAGGAGGATCCACATCATTAAAAACAAAAAAAGGTGGTTTAGAAGGAGTTTAAGGGGAATTTGAAGGGGTGGGGCTTTTTTGGGCCCCACATCACTAATATCCTATAAATATGAGTTTAGGATCAAGTTGGTCCCACCCCAACTCCCACACATGGGATTAAACCACTTAAAAGAGAAATAAAATTGTAACACAATTATATTTCACTTTACACTTAATAATCATTTTTTTAACAACTCTTATCACACAAATGAAACTCTAGAAGAAGTCTTCTTAAGAAAATATTGGCATTGTTGTTTCATCGGTGCCCTCAGATTTCGATTCTGAGCACCGGTTCAAAAGTTTGAAAAACCAGCTCGTTCGTTCACTGAACATACTCGACCTAAAGTTTGGAAATTGATTCCGGGAGCACCGGGCCTCAGAATTAGGTGCCGTCAGAAACTGCGTACTTATAAAATCCCAAAGAATTTAAGAAAAAAATATCCTTGAAATTTACGGATCTTTTAATTACTCCCACCTCAGGGCTTTATGTCCCCGTAAAGATACATGACAAGCTAGAGAAAAAAATAAGGGTATTGTGCACGCATCTGAGCCTCCCGCTCCCAAGTGCTCTCCTGGAGGTTCTTGTGCTGCCGCCTGATGTGAACAAGAGGAATTGACCATCCACATAGGTCCCGCTCCTGTTGATCCTTGATCTACACTAGAACCTCTGTAAAAGTTTCCCCGTCATTGTTGTCCAGCTCCCCATGGTCGATGATATGCGTTGGGTCGTGCACGTATCTCCTCAGCTGAGATATGTGGAAGACGTCGTGCACCTGGTGAAACTGAGGTGGAAGAGGTAGGCGATAAGACACCTCACCTATCCTGCTGAGAACAAGAAATGGTCCAATGAAGTGTGGAAATAACTTGCCGCTCTGGCCAAATCTCCGTAATCCATGTTGAGGTGAGACCCGTAAGAAAACGTGGTCACCATCCTCGAACTCTTGTGGTCTCCACCTCCTGTCAGCATAAGACTTATGTTGGTAGTGAGCTGTCCTCATCCACTCCTGGATGACCTGAACCTTCTATGTCATGGCCTGGACCATCTCTGGTCCCACAAGTGCTGACTCCCCAGGGTCTGTCCAACATAGAGGTGATCTGCAAGGTCGGTCGTACAATGCCTCGTATGGTTCCATCCTAATGGTGGAGTGGTAGCTGTTATTGAACGAAAACTCCACCAATGGTAGGTGATCCTCCCAGCTATGACTAAAGTCGAGGACACATGCACAGAGCATGTCCTTGAGAGTCTGAATGGTCCTCTCCATCTGACCATCCGTCAGAGGGTGAAAAGTGGTGCTCAGGTGTAGCTGTGTCCCAAAAGCCTCCTGCAACCCCTTCCAAATTTGAGAAGTAAATTGTGAATCTCAATCGGAGATGATAGATGATGGCACACCATGAAGACATACGATCTCGTGAACGTATAGGAATCCCAATATCACTACTGAGAACTGCTCTCTGATGGGTAAGAAGTGGGCTGACTTGGTGAGTCGGTTGACGATCACCCAAATGGAGTTGTTTCCTCTAGAATTACATGGAAGTCCAATCATGAAATCCATAGATATCCCATCCCACTTCCTCTCTGGGACCTCCAAGTGCTGTACCAATCCTGCTAGTACCTAGTGCTTGACCTTCACCTGCTAGAAGGTGAGGCATCGAGAAACGAACTCTGCCACATCCTTCTTCATACCCAGCCACTAGTGCTGTCATCTGAGATCCTAGTACATATTCACTAATCCTAGATGTACCACCAAAGGGGATGTATGAAAATCCATCAGCACCTCCTCCTACAAAGAATCCAGTACCATGGTACGTCCTCTGAAAAGGACGATGTGCTCCCCTCCTATAGAGAATCCATTAGGTGGTTGTCCTAAGGATATCTATGTGTGCCGGGTCTCACAGTCAACGTCCCCACGATGTGCCTCTCGGACCCACTAAAGAAGTGGACGTGTGACTGTGAGTGACTGTAGAAAGGCTGCCCCATCTCTATCCATGAAGGATATCTGCAACGTGGCTAGCTGCTTTGTCACCTCTCCAAGTAGCTGAATTCACATCCTCCTACTGAGAGAATCGGCTACTAAGTTTCCCTTTCCAGGAGTATAGACTATCTCAAAGTCATAGTCCGGGAGAAACTCGAGCCATCGCTGCTGTCTCAGGTTCAGGTCCTTCTATGAGAAGATGTACCTGAGACTCTGGTGGTCAGTGTAGACTATAAAGCACTCGCCCATCAGATAGTGTCGCCACATCTTCAAGGCGAAGTCCACTACTACTAACTCCAGGTCATTGGTATCATAGTTATGCTCATGTTGCCTTAACTATCGTGATCCATAGGTGATCACTACCCACTACTGCATCAGGACACACACATGTCTGGTCCCTGATGCATCGCAGTAAACTACGTACCCCACTCCCTCCTCTGGTAGCCTCAAGATGGGTGCACTGGTCAATCTCTGTCTCAGCTCCTGGAAGCTCTACTGACATCTATCTGACCACACGAAGGGTTGCCCCATCTTTTTCAAAGCTGAAAGAGGTGATGAAACACTGGAGAAGTCTAGGACAAATCTCTGATAGTACCCAGCCAGACCTAGGAAACTCCGCACCTCCGTCACGCCCCTGGGTGGCTCCCAAGCTAGAACTGCCTCGATCTTCGTAGGATCCACCGCAACTACTACCTCAGAGATGACGTGCCCCAAGAAGTGTACCTCACATATCAACAACTGACACATTGAGTGCTTACCATAAAGCTGGTGGTCTCAGAGTGTGTCTGGTTTAACCTGCAAGTGGTAGGCGTGCTCCTCCTCAGTAGTCGAGTAGATCATTATGTAATTGATGAAGACTATGACAAATAGATCGAGGTACGGCTGGAATATCCTGTTCATTAGACTCATGAACACTGCTAGAGTGTTGGTTACACCGAAAGGCATAACCAAGAACTCCTAGTGGCTATACCGACTCCTGAAATCTGTCTTCTATACATCCTCATCTTGAACTCTGAGCTGATGATAGCCTGACCTGAGGTCTATCTTCGAGAACCACCATGCTCCCTTGAGCTGATCGAAGAGGTTATCAATCCTCAGAAGCAGATACTTGTTCTTCACAGTCACCTGGTTCAGGCGACGGTAAGCAACACATAGTCACAAGCTCCCGTCCGCCTTCTTAGCGAACAAACTTGGGGAAGCCCAGGGTGAAACACAGGGTCTAATGAATCCCTTGTCTTGTAAGTCCTCCAGATGTACCCATAGCTCACGAAGCTAGGCAGGATCCATCCGATATGCTTGCGTAGATATCTGTGATTTCCTGGGGTACAGGTAGATGTAGAAGTCTACCTATCTGCGAGGAGGTAGTCCTGGAACGTCGTCAGGAAAAACGTCTGCATACTAATCCACCACAACAGGGAATCTAGGACTCCGCACGTCAACTTCTCCTAGGATGAGACTAGCCAACTAATGAGTGATTGGATGTCCTCTCCTCTGTGTGAGTCCATCCTGCACTGCAAAGGCTCCCTTCTGGCCAGTGAAGGTGAACCTGCTCCCATCGGTGTGGACACACCACACCTTGTGCCTAATACAGTCGATCTGAGCATAGACTGTAGATAACCAATCCATGCCCAAGATGACGTTGTAAGGCCTCGACGCCGCTATAATGAAGATCCCAGCTGAAGCTCTCTCCTACTAGAGTAAGCTCACACTGCCGGAACCAATGCGTAATCATTGAGTCTACTCCCATAGGAGTCTCTAGCCATAAGGATCAAGCCAACGGATCCGTCAGAATCTCCGAGATCCAAACAAGGGCGGCGCCAATGAAATAATTACTCGCTCTTGTGTCTATAAGAACTGCAGCAAGGGTGGAGTAGACACAGATAGTACCTCAAATCATCTCTGGTGCGCTTTGGTCGCAGGCCTCCACTACCTGAAGCTGAGCCTGCCACTGTCTAATAGCTCCCTGTGGTCGGGGTGGACCTTCTGATGGTGGTGGTGGTAGAGCTCTGAAGCGTCGTCCACCACCTTTTGCTCAGCCAGCTCCTCGACCTCATCCGCTTTCTCCCTACGTACCACCACGGTCGAACCTATGCCTCTTCCTGGGTGGTCCCTCAACCTTCTACTTCTTCTCTGCATGGCGGGTCGGGCAGTCACGGGCCATGTGGCCCTGCCCCCCGCATGCATAGCACTATCTATCTCTAGACTGACTGGCTCTACTGCGTGTACCCCGCACCTCCGAGCCAGTATCCTAAGGTCGTCCGCCTGATGGTCTGGTCCGCTTGGACCCCTGTGACATCTGTTGACTGCCAGCTGCAGAGGACTCTGCTACGTGCCGCCCTACGGTAGGTCTCGCTGCTGGTGAACGCTCAGCAAGAATGCTCTCTACAAGAAGGGCTCTCTCCAGCACTCTTGCCTGTGTCGGAATGTTGAGGGAGATCATCGATGCCCTGAACTCATGCCTCAGTCCCTGCTCGATGGTCCGAGCCCAGAAGAATTGGTCAATATCCGTGGAGTAGCGCGATAGATCAGTAAACCTCACCGAGTACTAGGCTACTGTCATGCTGCCCTACCGCAGCTGTAGTAGCTCCTGAATGCGCACATCACAGAGGGTGGCTGGAATGAACTCTGAGCGAAAAAGGCTCTCAAAGTCCGACCAAAGAAGAGATGACTTTTCGTGCACCTGGAGCATCAGGCTCTACCATCTACATGTTGTCGCATGCAGGAGACTCACCACAAGGATCACCATGAGGTCAGCTGGTGTCTCTACTAATCTGAAAACTCGAACAACAGCCTCCAGCCAATCCTCGGCTACCTTAGGGTCTGTCTCCCCACGGAACCTGGGAGGTCTCGGACACTAAAACTCATGCAGTGCACTAGGGTGGCATGCACTCTCAGTTGCTGGGGATGGTGGCATCAGTGGATCAGCGGGTAGAGGTACCGTGGGTGCCTCTGCTGTAATGGGGCCCTGTACCAAGGTCTCCTCACTCGGTGGGCTACCGCCTCACACAAATCTCAGAACCCTAGTTGGTTGCTATTGTGGGGCCATCCTGAAAAAAAAACAGGTGCACCAAGGTCAATACAGTATACCTGGTGAGCTGACACAAGTAATCACAAAGAAAATTTTTGAATCACAAATGCAATCAAGGTTTTCGTACACTTAGTCAGAAATCAGAAGTCAGGGTCCTGGTGTATGGATACGTCGGCCGCCACACCAACACTGGACTCCCTGAACTGATAACCACACTCAATACCCTTTAACACTATTGATTCACATAGAAGAAAGATCAGATTCCTGAGTTCTACTGTATAATTGAAATCCTCTGATACCAATTTTTCACGACCCGTCCTTGGGGCCCTTGTTGGGACTACCCCAATCCCGCATTCCATTGGCCAGGGGCTGGCGACTAGCACCAAAGGCATAAATCCTGATAATAGGGAAGGCATTGCCTTTATAAAGAGAACAAACACCACAGAGTAGGCAAACCGAAGTAAACACTAAGTAAACTGTAAACACAAGTAAGTGCTGGAAAGTAAATGGGCCAGTATACAAACCTAACTGAAATGCAGTACAACTAAAAAGTAAATTAAAATAATTGAAAGACAAGGCAACAACCACCAAGACATCCTCTAGGAACTCCCACCTGAAGGGTGAGTACCGTCAGTCTCGTCGGATCCTCGAGTCCGGCTGTCCTCTCCATGTACATCCCACCTAATAGACCACCTCCGGGTACCGTCCTGCTCCTCAAGCCTCAACCAAGATCAGCTTTGTCCGTCGTCTGCATCCAACACAATGTAGTGCGGGCATAGCCCGTGCAGGGGTGAGTATACGATACTTAGTAGGGACCTAGAGACTTCCTAGAGTCTCCCAGAATCCACAAAGGATAAACCACAAAGGAAAGATACGAATACAAGTATCAACCAACACTACATAGGTATATGCCCATACATACCTAAGTCATCAATTCCAGTTCTACTCCAACTCACGAGTTCAAGTACAACCCAGTCCACACAGGAAAGTATAACTCAATCCACATAGGAAAGTACAACCAAATCCACAGAGAAAAGCAAGTCAATCATGTCGAAGATAAAGATTGAAAGTCAATACTCAGCTCACACAGGTATACACTTCATAAGACGATAGAGATGATCGGATGTAGTCACTGATTCATCTAAGCTGTCGAACCCACATATGATACAAGACCAGTTATGCTGTTGGACCAACAAAGGATACGAGACCAGCTACTATCATTGACCCACATTGGATTCAAGTACAGAGTCAAATACTGCCTGACCCACATAGGATACCAGAACAGTAGTCATCGCCGTCAAACCCACGGAGGATCCCAGTACGGTCGTCATTATTGTCGAACCCATGGATGATCCAAGTACAGTTGTCATCGCTGCTGAACCCATGTAGGATCCAAGTACCGTCTTCATCGCAACCGAACCCACGTAGGATCCAAGTACAGTCACATCGTCGTCGCAGTCGCAGCCATCTCTAGAGTTCCCACACACAGCACGCTCGATTCCTGGAGGGTCCGCTCCACGAGCCAAGGGGGGGTCGATACATCAACTATCATTAAATCCAGAGTTGATGTATCACAAAGTTCCATCTCGTCAATAGAAATTCAACGAGATAGATGGCGCGTCAATCAGACGCCCGTTCTGAGAGTTATTGTCTTTTTCGTCCCAGGGGCCCGGTTGGTTTTTAAGCTATAACCAACCCAAGAGTACTTCAGCTGCATCCAAACCTCAAGAGGAGTAATCCAAAAGAACCATTTCACTAAGAAGAATCCAAAAAAGTTGACGGTACATCAATCGGACGTCAGAGCTCAAGTTATAAGCGTTTCTGCTCTGAGGGCCCGGTTGGTTTCGTGTTCGAACAAACCTGGATGTACCCGATGTTTTCTGAAACCTTGATTTTAATATACCGAAACGACCGTCTCGATCCAGGGATCCCAACATAACTAACGGTGCATCGATCGGAGCTCCATATACCATGTTATGGGTGTCTAAACAGATATGTTCGTAAACAGGGGGTTTGGGCCCGGTCCGACCCGGCCTAATACCCCCCCCCCCCCCGGGTCCGCCCGAACCCGGTCGACCCGATCCAGGTTTGGGTCTGGCCTAGTTCGGTATAACGACCCATACTTTACATAAATTGTTAATATTTCAAAATTGAAGCACACTTATTACAACATATGACAAAACCACAAAGGACCGTATAGGTATAGTGTCTTTAGAAACTGGGAAACATAAACAACTGGTTCATAAATCTTCTACAGTGTCTCCCATTTATTTCATCATATCTAGGGTCCCTTTTAGCATATTCTACTTAATATCCATCTTCCTGGCTGGGGAAAAGAAAACATAAAAGGGTGAGCTCAAATGCTCAGCAAGGGAAAATAAAGGAAATAAAAATCATATCATATCTTTTTGAAAATCATAACCTGCAAAAGAGATCATAATATCTTGACATGGAATAAATCATAGAAGTGAAAATGAGATCCCCATAATTATAACATGAAACTTGAAACTTTGTGGCATGCACACATAATCATGGAAAATCATTTCTTGTTAGTCATGACTCATTTCCAAGACTATCTTAGTGGACAGAGTTCCTTTCTGAACCGAGTCACCCTCATTCCAGTCCTGTTTCACTGAACCGGTATAACCTACCGTTCCAGCCATGTCTATCACATGAGATATAAAATCTTTACCCAATGCATTGGAGGGAGATATAGGTCCCACCCATCTTATAATGAATCCTTTCTTATGTGTGCCACATAATCATAAATCATACATCATCGCATAACACATGTAACAAAAAATGGGATTCATGAAACATCATGACATCATAAAACAAATCATATAAGGCAAATGACTTCATAAAAATAATTCCCTCACAACATAATCAAATCAATGTAATTAAAGGGATAAAAACAGAACCCTTTATTATCTTATATGGAAAATAATTTTGATAAAACACTTGAACTCCATTCTTGAGGAAAATATGCTTTCTTCTTCAAAAACAATTTTTTTTCTTAACATGTCATACAATTATAAACTAAAAGAAGTTTATTAAAAATAAACTTGAAAACTTGTAATGGAAGCTTCTTGGAAATAATGTTTTAAAAATCCATTCATGCCGTATAAGTTAAACAAAACAGTCTTCGTACTTTTGTCAGAAAAGTCAAAAAGTACCTCGTACGAAAAAATGACAATAGATTCCTTTCATATCCGTTACTAAAAACTCACTGAAGGGTAAAATTGGATTTAAACTATTTTAAGTGGATGGAAACAATATTACATATTGAGGGAACATGGATGTGGATGATAAAATACACCCCAGTAAATACCAAAGTATAAACAATCTCGGATAAAAATGAGATTGTGATATTTCCCTTACCTTAGGTCCGATTTGCTTTTTACGTGTCCAAAGCTCCTGTATAATGGTTTAAATAATGTTATTGACTTATTCCAGAATCATACATATTGATATGATATCATATATGGTCATATTCTTAGCTTCTTGTTAGTAATATTTCATTGTTACTTGTTACTCGGGTCCTTATTGCCTTTTGTTCTTATGTGTGTTTTGCCGAATAAATTCTTATTCTTCTTTTAAGGTTATAGATACCTTTTATCCAGAATGGTATTAATGTAACATATATCATATTTATTCATTCAATTCATTTATATAATTACTATGTAATGATGATCATGTAGAACGAGTCGCATCACATCGTGTAGACGGTATTCCGTACGTACGCACGAGTGATGATATCGTTCCTATGATCATGGAACTGTATTGGAGTATATATATATTATTTCAGTATCAATATTACTTTATAATAATCATAAATAGTTACTCATTACACCATTATACCCATCCTTGTAAGGTGATGGTGGAAAATAGATTACACCACGGCGTGGAGACGGTATTCCGTACGTACGCACGCGCGGTGATTTCATTTTTCCGTAGGATGGATAGAAGGTGAATTAGGGTTGTTTCATATTTATAATAACATATAAGTATGTAAGTAATACTGATGTTATTACTTTATCATGAAACAACTAAAGAAGAAGAAGTTGAAGAAGAAAGAAATTGAAAAGATCGGTAATGGATATTACCTCTTCTTTGGAACACCTCTTTGAATCCTCTACTTAGGGAACTAAGATTGGTCTTTGAAGAAGACCAGGACCTCTAGGATTATTCTAGGGAAGTGGAGAGGAGAAAATGGCAGGGGTTGTCCGATCTTGAGTGCTCAAATTGGTGTGAGGAGGAGGGGGAGGAGGTGCCCTTTTATAAGGGAGGAGAGGGGCACCTTAGGAATATCTCAAAATATTATTTTATATTAAAGTCAAAATCGGTTTATAATGGTTCCAAAGGGTCTTATTTCAAAGCTAAAGTGGGGATGGGTCGAAATCCTATCAACCAATAGGATTTAGACAAGTTCAGGGTATTATTTTAACCTTATCAATTAGATTTAACTCTAAGTTAAATAATTTAACTTTTACCGTGTCTTTTTGTTTTCTTTCACTACATGGGTAGTACACTTATTATAACATGCCAAAAGAACCCCAAATTGTTTATTATTAATATATATATCCTTATCTAAGTCATTTGGCCGAACTTTAGGTTCTTAGGAATAAAATAACAATTAATAATATAATATTTGATTTAAAAACTATTTTGTGTCAATTTTGACACTATTTGATATATGATTTTTGTGAAAGTCATAACAGAATTATATGTTCGAACCAAGTTTATTAAATCAACACTAATATATCATAGTAACCTATAAAAATAGTTTAATTCATAAAAATTCTCAAATTACATTTATTTTGGTGTTTATAACATCAATTATGTCAATATTTCATTAATAAGATAATTACTGCATCATCATTGTGTCATAAATAAATTAACTTATTTAATGTCTAAAAATTACAAATAAAATACCATTATGTAGGAAATATTTATAACTTTCTAATTAATATTTATAGTCTAATTTATCTTATGTATAACCCCATATTAAAAATAAATTACTTATTAAACATTGATTTTAACTATTTTAACCCTTCTTTAAATAAATTAATAATAAATGTCCTAATCTAACCCAAGTGGGCCTAAATGGTCATATTTTATTCCTAAGTTTGTTTTTGGTCGAATTAAACTTATCCAATAGAATTAGGACATGTGTTAGGGTAATAGAAATATCATATTTACCCCTATTTACTATTAACCGCGGCAAAAAAAGTAAAAAGTTGCTATTCACTAAAAAATTATTTTTATCTCATTGAACCACATTTTACTTACTGATATCAACCGTGTCTGTCGGATTTTCAAAATTCCATTCAAAGAAGCGGTAAAATTAAGTTTTATGCAAAATTCAGTTTTTAACCTACCACTTGGTGGTTTCACTATTCATCAAAAATTGAAAGTTTTCAGAAAAATACCAAAATTTCACCCTAGGCTAATTTCGGTATTCCGAATCCAAAAATGAAGTCCATTTTGAAAAATAAAATTTATAAAATTTCAAAAAGTGGTTATTACTATTCATAACGTCTAGTTTTAGTAATATTTTAATAGCATATCATTGTTTAGTGAAACTCGGTATTGCGTACGACGCAAGCTATCGAGGAAGGTCATGATTGCGTGTAAAGTAAGCCAAGCAAGTTTGTAGTGAAAGATTCCTTTGATGATATATAAAAACAAAATATTACTCATAAAAATCTCGGGTGTTACATTCTACCCCCCTTAAAAAGAATTTCACCCTCAAAATTCGTCACTTTGTAACAAACAGATGAGGATACTTCTCCCTCATCATATCCTCAACCTCCCATGTAGCGTCTTCAAGTTGGTGGTTCCTCCATAAAACTTTCACCAAGCGAGTGGTCTTGTTTCGTAGGACTTTTTCACTACGATCCAGAATCTCTATCGGCTGTTCTTCATAAGAAAGATCTTGCTCCAGCGGTACAAATTTTGAGATGA
The DNA here is from genome assembly GCA_963277665.1 of Viscum album. Taxonomy (NCBI): domain Eukaryota; kingdom Viridiplantae; phylum Streptophyta; class Magnoliopsida; order Santalales; family Viscaceae; genus Viscum; species Viscum album. The sequence goes on from OY728132.1 coordinate 785,677,420, forward strand.
GTACATGTGAAGGATCTGGTATGTACTTTCTCAGGAGAGATACATGGAACACATCCTGAACTTGAGAGAGATTCGGTGGAAGCGCCAATCGGTAAGCTACCTTCCCAACACGATCCAATATTTCGAAAGGACCGATATATCTAGGGCTCAACTTCCCCTTCTTTCCAAATCTCATATCCCTTTTCCAGGGAGATATTCGTAAGAACACTTTATCACCCACTTCAAACTCTAGGTCTTTTCTTCGGTTCTCGGTATAACTTTTCTGTCGACTCTGAGCTGCTCTTATGTGTTGTTGAATAGATCTGACCTTTTCTGCCATTTCATCAACGAGATCAGGTCCTAATAGATTTCTTTCCCCAACTTCATCCCAGCAAGTTGGAGTCCTGCATTTCTTTCCATAGAGAGCTTCATAAGGAGCCATCTGAATTCTAGAGTGAAAGCTATTATTATAAGAAAATTCCACCAAAGGTAGGTGTTGATCCCATCCTCCTTTGAAATCCATAGAGCAAGCTCTCAACATATCTTCTAGGGTTTGAATTGTTCTCTCAGACTGACCGTCTGTCTGGGGATGATAAGCAGTTCTAAAACTCAACTCTGTATCCAGAGTATGCTGAAGACTTTGCCATAACTTCAAGGTAAATCTCGGATCCCGATCAGATATAATAGAAAGTGGTACTACATGCAATCTTACCACTTCCTTTACATATATCCTGGCAAGCTGATCTAGAGAGAAATCCTCTCTAATAGCAATGAAGTGTGCAGACATTGTAAGACGATCAACTATGACCCAAATAGCATTATTACCTTTGGATGTTTTAGGAAGTCCTGTGACAAAGTCCATAGTGATGTTTTTCTCATTTCCATTCGGGTATGGGTAATGGTTGTAACATCCCCTTAGACTTCTGTCTCTCCGCATTAACTTGTTGACAAACCAAGCATCGAGAGATATATTCAGCAACATCTCTTTTCATGCCATCCCACCAGAAGTACTCTTTCAGGTCCCTATACATCTTCATGCTTCCAGGATGAATAGAGAATGATGAACTATGAGCCTCATCTAGCAGCTCCTTCTTTAATTCGGGGATGGGAGGAACACAAACCCGATTCCTGAACTTTATTATCCCATCACAATCAAGGTTTAATTCAGGAACATTTCTCACCTTCTTTTGTAACTCGACATCTTCTTTATGTGCCTCTTTAATCTTCACATGTATAGATGGTTGAACATTCATTTGAGAAAGATAAGATTTTTCCCCATCCATTATAATTCCAAGATCCATCCTTTGTAAATCCATAAATATTGGATCTTTTGTGATCCTCATCATGGATAAACTAGCATGGTCTTGTCAACTTAATGCATCTGCCACCTTGTTTGCTTTCCTAGGGTGGTAATGGATTGAGCAGTCGTAATCCTTAATCAGCTCCAACCATCTTCTTTGACGCATATTCAACTCCTTTTGTGTGAAAATATATTTTAAACTTTCATGATCAGTATAAATATCACACCTTTCACTATAAAGGTAATGCCTCCAAATCATTAATGCAAATATTACCGCATCCAACTCCAAATCATGTGTTGGGTAATTTTGCTCAGGGATTTTCAACTGTTGTGAGGCATAAGCTATCACCATATCATTTTGCATAAGAACACACCCCAATCCCTTCTTGGATGCATCACTGTAGATCACAAACCTTTCTCCACTACAAGGCAGTGTGAGCACAGGTGCACTGGATAACCTTCTTTTCAACTCCTTGAAATTCTCTTCACATTCCTCTGTCCAAACAAACTTAACTCCTTTCCGAGTCAACTTGGTGAGTAGATTAGATAATCATGAAAAATCTTTTACAAAACGTCGTTAATATCTAGACAAACCAAGAAAACTTTGGATCTCAGTTACTGTTGTTGGTCTTGACCATCTTTCGATAACCTCTGTTTTTGCTGGATCCACAGATATCCCCTCTTTTGAGATTATGTGACCCAAAAATGCAACTTTTTGAAGCCAAAATTCACAATTGGTAAATTTGGCATAAAGCTTCTCCTTTCTCAGGGTCTTCAATATAATTCTCAAGTGATCTTCATGATCTTCCTTGCTCTTTGAATAGACAAGAATATCTTCTATAAAGACTACCACAAATTGATCAAGATAGTCTCTAAAGACTCTATTCATTAGATCCATGAAGATAGAAGGGGCATTAGTAAGACCAAATGGCATCACTATAAATTCATAGTGTCCATACCTTGTACGGAAAGCCGTCTTTGGTATATCCTCCCTTTTGACCCTTAATTGATGATACCCTGAACGAAGATCAATATTGGAAAAGTATTGAGCTCCGCGTAGTTGGTCAAATAAGTCATCAATGCGTGGGAGAGGATATTTGTTCTTGATAGTGATCTTGTTAAGTTCTCGATAATCAATGCATAGTCTCATTGATCCATCTTTCTTCTTAACAAATAGAACAGGTGCTCCCCAAGGTGACGCACTAGGGCGTATGAATCCCTTATCAAGATTCTCTTGGAGGTGCTTCTTCAATTCCTGCAACTCAATTGGGGCCATTCTATAAGGTTTCTTTGACATTGGGAAAGCACCCGGTACGAGTTCTATTGAAAACTCAACTTCACGATTTGGTGGAAGACCCGGTAATTCCTCCAGAAAGACATCATCAAACTCCCGTACAATGGGCATATTCTTAATCATGAGTTTCTCACCAACCATTTGAGATAAATAACCTTCATTTAGTGGAATCAATACCCATAAGATGGAAGAAATTTCCACTGGAAGGTTATGTTCATCCTTTCATTGATAGACGATCGTAGATTGATCTGGAATATGAAATGTGACTTCCCTTCTTTGAAAATTGATATGAGCTCCATGTAGAGAAAGCCAATACATGCCAAGAATCACATCAAATTCCACTAAAGGAAGGATCACAAGATTTGCAGGAAGCACTTTCCCACAAACTTCGATCGGAGAAGAATTATAAACTTTTGATGCGACTGTTGTGCCATTAGGTGTTGTCACATCTAACTCAACATATAATTTTTGAGGTAATACGACGATACCCTTAGAAAATTTTTCAGAAATAAAATAGTGGGTGGATCCAGAATCAAATAAAACATTTTCTACTTTAGAGTGTATGGTAAGTGTACCTTTCACCACTTCGTTATCATACTCTACATCGCTGATAGAAATTGCATGTGACTTTCCTTTGTCTTTAGCCTTAATATTTTGTTGACGTCGACCATCATCATCAACCCTTGGATTTGGGCATTGATTGGCATAATGCCCCATCTCCTTGCACTTGAAACATTGAAGTGTAGTAGGTTCATTCTGTGTATCCCTTCCTTTGTTTGCATCATTAGACATCTTATTCCCATTATCACAACATTCAAATGCCCGATGACCTTCCTTTCCACATTTAAAACATTTACTTGTCCCTTTAAGACAACTCCCTCCATGTTTATTTCCACACTTTGAGCATAAGGGAAAGCTCATATTCTTTTCAGTGTGCTCTTTAGATTTTCCTTTGAATTCCATCTTCCTCTTCTTGTCAAACCCATGTGACTGATGGGTTACTCCAATCTCCATCTCGACTTTGAGAGCACATCAAATGATTTCCTCGTAGCTATTGAAGTCCCTCATGGCTAACGCCCTTCGAAGACTTGGTTTTAAGCCACTAAAGAATCGATCGATCTTACTCTCAGGTTGGATAATAATACCAGAAGCATACCTTGCAAGTCTTGTAAAATTTGCTTCATAGGTACCAACAGATTCATCATACCTTTGCTTCAGTTCAAGAAACTCTTTCTCTATCTTTTTTCGGAGAATACGAGGGAAGTACTTATTGAAAAATAAGTTCTTGAACTCGTCCCATTCCATAGACTCAATTTCATCCCTTTGCCTCGTATTCTTAATAAGATTCCACCATTGATCAGCATCTCCTTCCAAACGATACACGACTAGGATGAATTTATCATGTTCAGAACATTGAAGAACTGAAAATATCTTTTTAGTATTACTAATCCATTGTTCAGTAACTAATGGATCAGTAGACCCACTGAAAGAAGGTGGACGCTGCCTCATGAAGGATTCAATAGAATGTTGCTCCTTCCTTTGCTCGTTTGGAAGTCCTGCATGATTCACAGCTTGAGAAAGTTGTGTGAGCATGGCTACAAGATTTTTCATTCCAGCTCCCATATTGTTTGGTTGCTCAGGGGGACAATCATTGCATTTCCCATCGCATTCCGCATTAACACGGTTCCTTCGGGTTCCAGCCATTGACTAAAACCAAGAAGAATACTTTGAGCAACACTAATTATAATTGGAAAACCACATAATTCAAGAATAAAATTTTCATGCTTAAGGTCTTATCCTAGGTTATTCATGGCCATTTCTAAAACACTAAGATTGTGTTCTATGCTTAGACTTATCCTTAGGGTTCTTACTAAGGCTTTCACATCCTAGTTTCCAAAGGTTGACTATACCCTCTCTCTGATACCAACTATAACAACCCATACTTTACATACATTGTTAATACTTCAAAATTGAAGCACACTTATTACAACATATGACAAAACCACAAAGGACCGTATAGGTATAGTGTCTTTAGAAACTGGGAAACATAAACAACTAGTTCATAAATCTTCTACAGTGTCTCCCATTTATTTCATCATATCTAGGGTCCCTTTTCGCATATTCTACCTAATATCCATCTTCCTGACCTGGGGAAAAGAAAACATAAAAGGGTGAGCTCAAATTCTCAGCAAGGGATAATAAAGGAAATAAAAATCATATCATATCTTTTTGAAAATCATAACCTGCAAAAGAGATCATAATATCTTAACATGGAATAAATCATAGAAGTGAAAATGAGATCCCCATAATTATAACATGAAACTTGAAACTTTGTGGAATGCACACATAATCATGGAAAATCATTTCTTGTTAGTCATGACTCATTGCCAAGACTATCTTAGTGGACAGAGTCCCTTTCTGAACCGAGTCACCCTCGTTCCAGTCCTGTTTCACTGAACCAGTATAACCTACTGTTCCAGCCATGTCTATCTCATGAGATATAAAATCTTTACCCAATGCATTGGAGGGAGATATAGGTCCCACCCATATTATAATGAATCCTTTCTTATGTGTGCCACATAATCATAAATCATACATCATCGCATAACACATGTAACAAAAATGGGATTCTTGAAACATCATGACATCATAAACCAAATCATATAAGGAAAATGACTTCATAAAAATAATTCCCTCACAACATAATCAAATCAATGTAATTAAAGGGATAATAACAGAACCCTTTATTATCTTAGATGGAAAATAATTTTTATAAAACACTTGAACTCCATTCTTGAGGAAAATATCCTTTCTTCTTCAAAAACACTTTTCTTTTCTTAACATGTCATACAATTATAAACTAAAACAAGTTAATTGAAAATAAACTTGAAAACTTGTAAAGGAAGCTTCTTGGAAATAATGTTTTAAAAATCCATCCATGCCGTATAATTTAAAAAAACATTCTTCGTACTTTTGTCAGAAAAGTCAAAAAGTACCTCGTACAAAAAAAAGAAAAAATATTACTTTCATATTCTTTACTAAAAAATCACTGAAGGGTAAAATTGGATTTACACTATTTTAAGTGGATGGAAACAATATTACATATTGAGGGAACATGGATGTGGATGATAAAATACACCCCAGTAAATACCAAAGTATAAACAATCTCGGATAAAAATAAGATTGTGATATTTCCCTTACCTTAGGTCTGATTTGCTTTGTACGTGTCCGAAGCTCCTGTATAATGGTTTAAATAATGTTGTTGACTTATTCCAGAATCATACATATTGATATGATATCATATATGGTCATATTCTTAGCTTCTTGTTAGTAATATTTCATTGTTACTTGTTACTCGGGTCCTTATTGCCTTTTGTTCTTATGCGTGCTTTGCCGAATAAATTCTTATTCTTATTTTAAGGTTATAGATACCTTATATCTAGAATGGTATTAGTGTAACATATATCATATTTATTCATTCAATTCATTTATATAATTACTATGTAATGATGATCATGTAGAACGAGTCGCATCACATTGTGGAGACGGTATTCCGTACGTACACACGAGTGATGATATCATTCCTATGATCGTGGAACTATATTGGAGTATATATATATTATTTCAGTATCAATATTACTTTATAATTATCATAAATAGTTACTCATTACACCATTATACCCATCCTTGTACGGTGATGGTGGAAAATAGATTACACCACGGCGTGGAGACGGTATTCCGTACGTACGCACGCGCGGTGATTTAATTTTTCCGTAGAATGGATAGAAGGTGAATTAGGGTTGTTTCATATTTATAATAACATATAAGTATGTAAGTAATACTGATGTTATTACTTTATCATGAAACAACTAAAGAAGAAGAAGTTGAAGAAGAAAGAAATTGAAAAGATCGGTAGTGGATATTACCTCTTCTTTGGAACGCCTCTTTGAATCCTCCACTTAGGGAACTAAGATTGGTCTTTGAAGAAGACCAGGTCCTCTATGATTATTCTAGGGAAGTGGAGAGGAGAAAATGGTAGGGGTTGGCTGAGCTTGAGTGCTCAAATTGGTGTTATGAGGAGGGGGAGGAGGTGCCCTTTTATAAGGGAGGAGAGGGGCACCTTAGGAATATCTCAAAATATTATTTTATATTAAAGTAAAAATCGGTTTATAATGGTTCCAAAGGGTCTTATTTCGAAGCTAAAGTGGGGATGGGTCGAAATACTATCAACCAATAGGATTTAGACAAGTTTAGGATATTATTTTAACCTTATCAATTAGATTTAACTCTAAGTTAAATAATTTAACTTTTACCGTGTCTTTTTTTTTCTTTCACTATATGGTTAATACACTTATTATAACATGCCAAACGAACCCCAAATTGTTTATTATTAATATATATATCCTTATCTAAGTCATTTGGCCGAACCTTAGATTTTTAAGAATAAAATAACAATTAATAATATAATATTTGATTTAAAAACTATTTTGTGTCAATTTTGACACTATTTGATATATGATTTTTGTGAAAGTCATAACCGAATTATATGTTCTAAAAAAGTTTATTAAATCAACAATAATATATCATAGTAACCTAGAAAATTAGTTGAATTCATAAAAAGTCTCAAATTACATTTATGTTGGTGTTTATAACATCAATTATGTCAATATTTCATTAATAAGATAATTACTGCATCATCATTGTGTCATAAATAAATTAAATAATATAATGTCTAAAAATTACAAATAAAATACCATTATGTAGGAAATCTTTTTAGCTTTCTAATGAATATTTATAGACGAATTTATCTTATGTATAACCCCATATTAAAGATGATTTACTTATTAAACTTTGATTTTAACTATTTTAACCCTTCTTTAAATAAATTAATAATAAATGTCCTAATCTAACCCAAGTGGGCCTAAATGGTCATATTTTATTCCTAAGTTTGTTTTTGGTCGAATTAAACTTATCCAATAGAATTAGAAGATGTGTTAGGGTAATAGTAATATCATATTTGCCCCTATTTACTATTAACCGCGGTAAAGAAAGTAAAAAAGTTACTATTCACCAAAAAATTATTTTTATCTCATTGAACCACATTTTACTTACTGATATCAACCGTGTCTGTCGGATTTTCGAAATTCCATTCACAGAAGCAGTAAAATTATGTTTTATGCAAAATTCAGTTTTTAACCTACCACTTAGTGGTTTCACTATTCATCAAAAATTGAATGTTTTCAGAAAAATACCAAAATTTCACCCTAGGCTAATTTCGGTATTCCGAATCCAAAAATGAAGTCCATTTTGAAAAAAAAAATTATAAAATTTCAAAAAGTGGTTATTACTATTCATAACGGCTAGTTTTAATAATATTTTAATAGCATATCGTTGTTTAGTGAAACTCGGTATTGCGTACAACGCAAGCTATCGAGGAAGGTCGTGATTACGTGTAAAGTAAGCCAAGCAGGTGTGTAGTGAAATATTCCTTTGATGATATATAAAAACAAAATATTACTCATAAAAATCTCGGGTGTTACATTGGGCGTGGCCTGGCTCGGCTGGCGTGGCCATTCCCAGCTGACAAGGCCCAGCCTGGCACGGGGGTCCGGCCCGGGGCGGGCGGCCCGGCCCGGCGCGGGCAGTCCGGCCCGGGTCGTGCAGTCCAGCCCAGGGCAGGCGGTCCGACCCAGTGCGGGCGGCCGACCCAGCATGGGCGGACGTGGAAAGGGGGGGGGGAAGTGCTGCCCCCTGATTTCTGAAACGGTGGACCCCTGGGGGGTCCGCCCTAGCTGACCGCCGGGGGTTTCGAACCCCTGATCTTCTTGGTAATGACCGGCCGTTTTGGCCGGCCGATGAGCTACTGCAGGACCCCCGCGAGTCCCACCTCCTGATGCGCCGGTGGCCGGCGGATTCCAGCCGCCCCCTTGCTGAACCGTCGCGGCCAAAGGGCCGCGGCTCTTTCCCATCACGCGCGGCGCGACGGTGTCGTGCTCCTCCACCGCGGCCTGCCCCGGTCGCTGCTCTCCTTGGTGCTCCAGCACGGCACGATGGCACCATGCCCCTCTGTCGTGGCCCACTCTTATCTGCGCCTCCTTCGGCTTCACCGGCACGGCACGATGGTGCCGCGCTGCTTCGTCGCGACCTGCTCTAGTCGCGGTTCTCTCGTTCCTGCGTGGTGCAACGACACCACGTCACCTCCGTTCCAAACCACAACGAAGATCAACAACAAAAGGGGAGGAGGGTCGGCCGTGTTTGTGCGGTCCGACCTCCTCCCGTTATATTGATAACAAGCGTACAATAAAATAATTAAGAACATCAAAATAATACTTGAAAGATGAAACAACCCTACCTCAAAAATGATGAAAAAATTCGGCGTCACGGTTGACGGTGTCGACATATGTCCAATGAGGGAATGATGTCTCACACTGGCTACGGAGAGGAGAAGAATAGCACATTGATCACTCTTTGCGGTGACGGCGTTCTTTGTCGAGGTCTTGACGTTCTTCAATGAAGATGATGTAGTTCTCCAAGACTTAGAGAATTCTCTCCAAATATCCTCACACAACTAAAAAACCCCAAATAAAATGCGGACTTACTTATTTTGTTAACACATGCCAAAATTTTCAAATTTGCAAAAGTTGAATTCACTTAATTAATCTTGAGTTGTAAAAATTAATGGTGTGTTAAGTTGGAAAAATTAATAATGTGGAAGAGGAGGAGCCACATCATTAAAAAAACAACGGAGGTTTAAAAAGAGTTTAAGGGGAATTTGAAGTGGTGGGGATCGCGTGGGCCCCACCTCACTAATATCCTATTAATAGGAGTTTAAGATCAAGTGGGTCCCACCCCAACTCCCCCACATGGGATTAAACCACTTAGAAGTGAAATAAAATTGTAACCCAATTATATTTCACTTTACACTTAATCCTCATTTTTTTAACAACTCTTCTCGTGCAAACACAACTCCAGAAGAAGTCTTCTTAATCAAATACTGGCGTTGCGGTTTCATCGGTGCCCTCAGATTTTGATTCCGAGCACCAGTTCAAAAGTTAGAAATACCCGCTCGTCTATTCACTGAACGTAATCAAGCTAATCTTTAAAAACTGATTCTGGGAACACCGGGCCTCAGAATTATGTGTCGTCAGAAACTGCGTACTCGTAAAATCCCAAAGAATTAAAAAAAAATTCCTTGAAATTTATGGGTCTTTAAAAAATTATTATTATTCAAAATATTTAATAGATTATTCAATATTTTATTCACATAATGGAAAAATTAAATTTAAAATTGACATTGTAGAATCGATAAGAAAACGAGTTTCCAAAAAGAAAATGATCAAATGTTTACAAATATTATATATAGAAAATCAATATTAAATTGATTCAAATGACCTAACTTTTATTTAATAGATATATAATTGAACTAATTTTACATTAAAAACAATATAAAATATAATTTAACTTTATAAATAATTTAAACTAAAAGGCAACCCTCAATTAAAATTCAGTATTTTTCATTATTCATCAAAAAATAAAATATTTCAGAAAATTACCAAAAATTAACTATATGATAATTTGGATATTAAAATTTAAAAAATTAATTTATATTTTATCATCTAAATTTTATAATTTTTATTATATTTAATCTTATATTATATTTACCATGTTTGACTAAACCTTCTTTTGGAAAAAAACATAATTTTTTTTTTCAGAAAACGTTTCTTTTTATTTTGAATGATTGTTATTTTTCTATAAAAAATAGATAAAAAATATAAATGTGTGAAATTTGATTTTTTTTAATAATTTATTTATCCCAATTCATACCTGTTAATTGAGAGGATATTTTATAATTGTCATGTTTAAATAATATTTTAATAGAGTGTCAAGATTAGTTTAAACCTAGTGTTGCGTACATCAAAATATATCAATGAAAATAAATTTATTCTCCATGAAAATTATTACATAGTATTATGATGTTACACTCATACTGATATACAATTATTCATTAGGACTCTTTTGGCATATTTATTTTCAATCATGATGGACAATTCACTAAATTTTTCCAAAAACCTTCATAGCTAAAGCAACAACCCTTTAAAAAAATTAAGAATATGAAGTTCCTATCACATGTTCTTACCTTTTTTCACCCTAAAATGATTTTTAGATACATAGAAAACATATTAGGTATTCACCATCATCCCAAAATAATAACATTGAAATTGTTTTCTTAAAATGTGCCACCATTACTATAAAAACACCTTTTTGGGTTTGCTATGGGTAATAAAAACAATTTCTTACAAGGAGTGTAAGGATAGCGTTTGACCACAAACATTGTTGATTTATTCTAATGGTCAAGTCAAAAAATCAATTTTATTTTACACCAAACTACTACACTGTAAGAATGAAAATAATTGTTTCAGTAAAAACCCAGTCCACTTAGTGGTCGGTGCACTTGTGCTCTCCAATTTCATCTCAATAATGAAAAGTCATTACTGATCTTCACACTTCTATCACCATTTCCTGAATTATCCTTCAATTTCATAAACTTATTTTGATTCTGTCCTTAATAGTGTTATTGAAACCATCTTTAATATAAGTCCTGTTTTAATTTTGAGAAGAATTTCAACTTCCTTTACTAACATTATAAAATTTCTATATTTTTGTTTTCTAACATCAGCATTCAGTTCAAACTTCTTCTATTCATTTTCATGAATATAGATTTCAAATTCATATACCACACCATTAAACTTATTTGTTTGGCTCTATATATGTCAAATTTTCAAGGGTTTCTGCAACCTTAGATTCAAAATCAATTCTTCCCTTGATTCTATCACTTCCCTGATTGATTTTATCCTCTTGTTTTTTTCTACAATATCTAAAAGTTAATTCTCCTTGAAGTATTTACTATCTTTAACTACATATACTATTTATTTCTATAATTTTTAGTCTTCCTAACAAATATATATTTTCTGAATAATTTTCACTATACTATTCTCTTTCCCTTATCACTATTGAATAGTTTCATTAATGTCTCTTTTTTTCATTATCATCCTTATTGTTCTTTAGAAACCTATCCGTAAGATGCCTTACTCTTCCATAGTTTAAATAAGAGAGGGGTAGATTCCCCTGGAATTTCTCTTTTCCTCTTTTCATTTTAGACGAGGTAAATTACATCATCTCATCAACTTTATCATCTTAAATTTCTTATTAGATTAAGATTTAACTCATAGACAAGATCGATATCCCAACAGACACTAATTTTGGTATATAACTATTTTCATTGTTCCCATTTCATAATAAATAAATTTGATTTTATGTCTATCAAATGTAACCTAATTCATATAATTATCTTCAATAAACAAAACAATTTCATTAAAGCAAGAAGGTAATATTCTCATGATTCTTTTAACAATTTTTACATCCTTAATGACTTCTCGGGTACCTCACATTTCATCAAAAATAATTTTTGGTCGACAATAAAATCAAATTAACTAAGTCACTCAAGAAAATTCATGAAACATAATATTTATTCAATAAATAATGCAACATTAATTCCAAAACCTTTCAGTTTCCTTCATATATATTCTAAATCATTACAAAAAAAATAATGAAAAGTATTTCATGAAATCACTTTTTTATAGATATTGTTATCTAAATCTCTTCCTAAGGTATTAATTACCCTAGAATATTAATTTATCTCTTCATAGTATATTTTAGATAAATCCCTACTATATATAATGACTATAATCCCTTTAATTTACACCACAAACACATCAATCCCCAATGATCTTAAGCAATGATACATCATGTTTTTCTATAGCTAGAATTTTCTAACATTAAAGATAAAAATCCCCTCATGTTTTAAAACTACAACCATGATTTCATAGTGATATAATATTTAATAAGCATAGCTCTAATAGCACTTTTTAGTCCCATGAAAAGGTTTTTAACTAGGGGTGAATTAGGATATATTTGACTTTAAATTTACCCCTTATCATGATCTGGATCCATAGTCATCATGAAAACTTTTCTCTCCCTTAGAATATATATAAAAATAATGAATGTGGTAAATAGCGACATTGATGATTTTTATTAGTTATCCCAAATAGGATACTCTAAGGAGCATGCATTAAAATGCACATTTTTACATTAAACACTTAAACTTACATATTTTTTGTCACAAGGGTTGATACGACAATAATGAACCTCCTAGTTTACAACAATGAATACAGGCTCACTAGTCTCCTCCTAGAGTGAAAGACACTTCTCCACATGCACTGACATTTTTATACCATGAAATATATATATAGATTACACCATTATTGGTGTACGATTTAATTTAGTTTCCTTAGTTTTAGAAACTTCATATAAACATCCAGTGATTACTTCTCTTATAGCACCACTCTTTTCTTCCCCTCATATTACACCTTCCTTATAGTGGCCTAGAAGTCTTTACTTTGTCATTGGTTCTCTACTAGTATGTATATCAACCATAAATTTCTCTATAATGTCAAAATATGAAAAATAGAGGGTATTATTCTCTAAAATTTTCATGTCAGCATCAAATAACCCATTTTCATGAAAATATATTCCCTTAATTTTCATATAAAATAGGGATTTATATTTTGGATCCCATCAATTCCCTACAGACTCTTATTATCCCAATCACAAAAAAACACCCATACATTCTTCCAAAGCACTCATCAGATCAAGTATTAAAAACAAGAGCATCATGCATTGAACCACTCCTCAAGTTATTTGATTCACAACGTATAATGAGAATCATGAAAGTTTTTGGTTCCTTAAAAAACTACAAGATTCATTAAGATTATCGATGTAGGTTTTCTTAAACTTACAATGATTATCATCTTGGTTTACTTTAGTATGTTGAAACCATATATATTAGATTATTAAATACATTTTATGGTGTAGGTCATATGGTTCTAAAAAAATCCATGAATCCATATCCATTATGTTTTTATGGACTTCTAGAAAAATACCCATGTGGATGAATTATAATAATTGTGTACATGAATTTTTATAAAATTTATTTATGAATTTCTTTAAATTGTGGATTTATTTAGGTAGCTAGAATCCATTTCGCAGTACTTTCACATACATTACTCCTTCACATTCCCAAATTTCTTTACGTATTCAAATTCATTACATTGATACATTTAACCATGTGGAGTATTCTCATAGGTAACTCATTAACATAGCTAATGGAGTCATGTATCTAATTCCCTTATTTGGAAGATTCATAGATGTGACCTATTTCAAATTTTAATATTATCAAATATTGAGACCTTACCATTGTTTTAAATAATCCATATAATTCCATAATACCCCAAATTCATCCATTCCGCTTCCAAATGTCTACTATCCTTAAACATGTAGACTCTAAATAGAGAGAGAGAGAGACTACATCATATATTCATTTCACTCCATTTTCAATAAACAAAACCCAAAAAACTCTAAAGTGTTTTTTCTAATTATTAAACAATTATTTTTCATATTTGGTTATTTTCAACACATCACATACTCTTTCTCTATGGATATCGAGACTCATTTTTAGATAGTATTCTTGGACTTTAGGCAAAGCCACCAAATTCAACAGATGAAAAAGTGATTCCATTGATCTTAATAAAATTTTATTTATATTTAAAATTTGGAATAAATAATATTCTCTAAAATAAGAAGTTATATCTATACAGGATTTATCAATCGATCAAAAATATTAATAGAATATTTATTTTCAAGGTATATTTTAAATTACAGTAATGTAAAATATATATTTATCTCTTATTATTTGTAAGGTCCTTAATAATTATATTTAATAAATAATTTATTTAATTATGTGAATATTAATCAAAAATTTATTATTCTGACTGTGAAAAAACATATTTTAATTCCTTGAATTTATAATAATTATGTAAATATTTATTTGATTGTTTAATAAATTTTGATGAGGATGATGAGACTAATTTAGTCCGGTGATAAATATTTACTTACCATATTATGGAACAAATATTTATCATTCTGATGGTTCAAAAACCCCATTAAATAAAATAATAATATTATTTTATTAATATTTAGGGGTTTTATTTTTGGGTTTAACATATTATTATGGAAATTTTTTAAATTAATTAGATATTAAACCCCAACCCTAGGTCTATAAAAAGATAACATTTTCTTTTTGGAATACGTCAATAATTATTATAATATTTATCTCAAAAACTTCCTCATATTATCTTCCTCTCAAGAATAAGAATAATAAGTTAGTTTACATCAAGTAAGAAGGAACATGATGTGATCAAGGAAAACAATGCAAGTTGAAAAATCATCCACACTAGAACCTGAAATTTTATTGGCATTGTTCGAAGATCAATGAAGCATATGTAGATCATTAATAAAGTGAATATACTTTGTGTCCAATTACACCAAAATTATACATCAATTAGTTTTTGATATTCAACACCATCAATGAATAAAGATATCAAGACCGAGTTAAAATTTCACCTTCTAATTTAAATTAATTATACATTAATGAGATAAAATATCATCTCTATTGGTTATGGTGAAACCATTTTTCAATATTCTTTGTAAAAAATTTTAATTGGACAAGACATTAATTTCGGGTTCATTAAAAATGATCCATTGAATGTTACAAAGCTTGAGTTGGTCATGTGTCCAAAACCAATTTTTTGGGGTAAATAAGGATTTTTATTATCTCATTTGTGCATTCACCATAAAAGGAAATAAGTTTTAGTTGGGTTATTCTTGATTGAGGTTTGTGTTTATTTGGAATTCCCTTGTAATTTATATTATAAATTTCTTTTGAGTTTTCAAATGATTTATTATATATTTATAAGTATAATTTAAACATGTAGTATGATATAAATTCATTGAAAATATATCTTTAAATTGGAATAAATATGTCACATTCTATATTTTTGTGACATTTCCCAAGTGGATGTTTTCAAATAGTTTAAATTTTTTATAAATTTTCCTTTTGAATTCAATATGTATGTCATAACCATAATTATTTTTAAATGGATTATAAATGGTTTTAAGACTTAGAAGAGAGATATGGAACATGCCAAGTGTTTTTCAAATGCTTGGTTAGATTTATTAAAGGGATACAAATTTTTTGATATAGTTTTTTATTCATGTTTCAATTAAATAGGGGTGTGTGATATTTTAAAGGTGTTTTTAATAAAAAATAGAGTGGAACTTCATTCCATTTTTTCAGACTGATGGGTCTCATGGTGGCTTGAAATGTTTTTTAAAATGGAATTAACGCTTTATAAAATGGTTTGTAGAATTATTTTATCTTCAAATGAAAGTTTTTTATTAGTTTTATATGTGATTTATAGAAATTTTTTGTCTTAAAATGAGATTTCAAATATGGTTTTATAATTTGTTTTATTGAACATTTGAAAAGTTATTTTTGAAATTGGTTGAAAATGAATTAGCTTCCAAATAACCATTTTTAAATACCAACTAGAAAATTATATGAATTTTTTTTATGAATGTTGGTATCCCTCAATTTATCCCTTTTGTTTATTATTCCCTTTGTGTCTTGTAACCATAAAATGAATGATTTATATTAATGTATAATATTATGAAATTATTATTCATGGATGTGAAGGGAAATTAATAGAATATTAGCCTATACCCATGGTTATATCCCAAGAAAATATGGGTATAGCCTATACCAATGGTTCTATGAACTGTGGGTGATCATGCTGTCATAATATATCATTAACCATAGTTTCTATAGAAATTGTGGGTATAGCCTATGAGGATTTTTTAATACCCAAAATTCACTTAAATCTGTAGGCATATGTATATACCCACATTTCATAAAATCATGGATATAGTGGGGTTTCGATATTTCTTGTATAGAGAGGTTCTATGAACCGTGGGTATAGATACCTACCCATATTAGATAGTTAAATCACGTTGAAACACCTCCTATAGAACATAGAAATATATTACGAACCATGTTACATATTTATTTTTGTAGACTTATTATATATTTATCATTCAACCATCAATTTATAAGTAGTTTTTAAACCATTTAGAATACTATAACATACATATACAATTCATATCATCAATTAGATTTAGTAATACACAAATATATCTATACCTAAACAAAAAATGGATGGAATCAATATCTCCCTCGTCATCACCAGTTCCATCATAATCATCACAATAATTGGTGCCTGGAGCACTAGCATCAACATCATCATCATTATCATCATCGTCTTCATCATCCTAAATAGAAGTAGCGGCATTAACATCACCACATTTTCCACCACCACCACCAGTACCAGTAGCTCAACCACCATTAGGACTCCCATTGACATCATTCAGGACATCATATAAATATCACATTGATTCTACACATGAATCAAACTCAGTAGCAGCATCTAATGGAAGTGATGGACATGTAATTGACATAGATTTTAAGAATTGTTCGATGACCTATTTACCTATTTCATGCTTAAGTGTTGCTATTTATTTGTCCTCAACTACTTTTTCCAAGGGATTTTGTGTCCAGGTGGTGTGATAGGTTTGATATCTACCTAAAAAAGCCAATGTGTAGTGGGAGTGATGTTTTTTCCAATTCAACAACAGACACTCCCCTTGTTCTTTTCATATAATACTTGTCTAAATTGATCATTTAGTTTGGATTTGGCATCTTCTTTCTTACCGAGGGGATATAGGGAACACTTTAGAAAATATAAAGAAGAAATTTAATTATGAATTACATATAAAAATTTTAAATACTAAAAAAATAATATAATGTATTTTCTTATGTCTTTTAATTTAACGCACTTCCATCCATTTTCTTCTCACTTGAGAAAAATAATTTTTCTTGAGGCACAAGATATTTGATGCCCAATTCCCCTTTATTAAAATTTAATTGATTACTATAATAATATATTATTAATTAATATTAATTTGATAAATGATGCATGCATTTTAATTTTAGCATTTTATGAAATCTGAAAAAATGAAGAAGTATATAAATATACATTTAATTAGAAATTTAATACTTATAACATAACATAGTCAATACATACTAATTAGCATGATAAATATGGGTATAATATGGATTACAATACTATGTTCATTTTGATAAAATTCTATTTGATTTATGATATTTGGTTATTTAGTCAGTTGGTAATTTTGATCATTTTGTCATTAGGTTCATTTTTTGGTTAGGTTGTCTGAGAATTTGGCCATTTGGCCAATTGGCCAAATGGTTAATTTTCCGATTGGAAAATTTTTGAATTTCCCAAATGTCCATTAGGCCAAAATGTCTTATAGTTATGTAATAATATATATATATATATATATATAATTTCAATTCATATTAAATCACTTGGATCCCATATTAATTTAGAATTTTAGTGCCCCCAATGTGTGGATATACATCATAGAATATTTTTTGTTTTTGTTTTTTAGAATCATTTTAAAAAAACACAATTTATAAATATTAAATTTTCAATGAAACCCATTAATGATTAGGAATACATTAAAAACATTTCTATTCTTATATGCTGTGATATCTTGATATTGTGTTGTTGGATAGTTGGGAATATTGATACACCCTTTAAATCAGGACCGAACATACTCTTATAATCAACATATAACTCATGATTATATGATCATAACAACTCCCAATGATCCATGAACCACACAAAATTAGTATCCTCCCCATTATGAAAGTTTAAATGATTCTGAAATGAACAAGTTAATTCATATAAATTCCAATAAAATTTAGATATCAATTTTAAAAATTTTCTTACACATATCTCCTCCAATGATTTTTCCTTGATTTTATTCCCAACATTCCTATATGAGACAGGTTTTAATGGAATCATATTATTGTACTTGTCCAAAGTACCGATAAGACTTCTACACTATATAGTTATTTTACCTATCATCTGATTTTCTTAATTGTAATCAACTATTATTTGTGTTTCGAGATTCCATGGTTCACACACACGAGTAAACCGACATAATATATTAAAAGACCCAACTAAATAAGATAAGAGGACAGAAAAGAAGAATTATGTCCCAATATAATAGGGGAAATTATTCAACATAATTTTACACACGTATAATAAAAATCCTAATATAGGATAATCATTATAGATCTGTGTGATTTATTCAATCGGTAGCCTCTAAAGGATGTTCCTATTCTAATTCATGCATTTGGTGATCTTCTTGCACCATAGCGAAATCTGAAGAAATAGAATAATCAAATCCTAGATGGATAGTAGGAAATGTGAGGTGGTATATACATGGCATGATATGGATTTAAGGGATATGGATACATTAAATGAAATGGATATTTTAATTGTGGGAATATCATTAGAGGTTTCATAGATATGTTATGGGAATAAGTGGCTAAATGAAATGGTGATTGAGGCATGGGTGTAACATCCCTAGAGGCTCATGTGGATGATGAAAATGTGCGGTAGATGGGGTGTTTTCTGGCGGGTCAGAGTGTGAACGAGTACAATGTGTGCTCTGTATAGCTTTAGGTGCAACCCAACTCAGACCCATTCAATTTGGATGATGAGAAGTATACATTATTTTAGATTAATATCCCTAAAAATTGTTAAATAATAATAACATATCATTAAATGTAATGTAGAAGAAAAATATAACAATCATTATACTCACTAAGGGGACTAGAGTAGGAAACCTGAGCTCTCGCATATTTTGATCATTATCAAATAATAACTTACATAACACTTCTTCAATTAATATCATTATCAATATAATAATTAAATGTTCATTTCATATAATCATTTTTTAAAAATTATGTGCCCAACATAGATGTAAAAGAATTCACAAACAATGTAATGCATAATTACTAAATTCATTACAACCAATTTAAATATGAAATTCCACAAATAATTCTAGTAGGTAGAAGAACAAATAATAATTGAAATAAAATATGATATAAGTGATACCTAAAAATAATGAATTAGACAATGTATAAGACATGGAATGAGAAAAAACTATTACAGAGTCAAATTAAATACATATGTAATTTTGAAACAAATGCTTTTAAGCCATCCATGTTTTGAATTTGACATTAATCCCATTCAATATAGTTTTCATTATGATGGAAAATATTTAATCAAGAAGAAAAATGTGTCACTCAACATCAAAACCAAAAAAACATGGTATAATAATATCATGGATATTTTACCATAATTAATATCAATATAAACAATCATCAGATCCTAATATCATAGAAACTAAAAATTTTAAAATATATTTATATATCAGAAATATAATAAAAGAAATGGAATCTGTAGGTTGTTTGATATATTAAATGGAAAAGTGAAAATGTATTTAATACAACACTAATACCATCATATTGGGGAAGGGGAAATTGGGTAGAGTTGGAGTACCACGATCATATCCCATATAGTGTCAGCATATCCTAATACCAATACCTTCATTAAAAAACTATTTATCACTAGATATTATACCATATTAGTGGGTATATCATATAAATATATCCCTTTTATAGTCTAAATAATAGTGAAATAAACATGAAAATGTCTACTATATTGACTATAATGTTATAATGATATCCAAATTCAAAGACAACTTAAAAGTATAATGTAGAAGAAATTAAATAACACTATAAGGAAATAAAATTGAATACAATGCACGATTCAAGAAACCATTATAGAATAATTCTATACATCCAAACAATAAACATGGAAAATCATAATAAAAAACCAAGGCATAATCATTGAAATCCAAACAGGGTGCATGTATTTGCATAAATAATAACTAAGGAATACTAGAATAAAAATGTGTATTTATTATCCACAGAGGTATTCAAAATTAAAACATAATTGAGGATAACATTTAGTCATGAAAGGATTTTATTTAAGGGTAACATTACTTATATTACTAAAATATAATAAATATAGGTTTTACATGTTATTCTGCCAATGAGCATGTACCCAAGTGGTAAAGGCTCATGCATGGCATTGAAAAGACCCAGGATACAATCCAGGAAGGGAATAATTTATAGGTACTCTAGAAGGACTATATTAGTACTATATCAATGGTGGAACTATAGATGCAGTGGAACTATAACGGTGGAGGTACTATAGCAGGAATTGTAGCAACATGTGTAATGTAGTAGTACTATTCGCTGAAGGGTCCCTTTGGGTGAAAATTGGCTTTCAGGACTTATATTTTGTATTCCATTCCTTCAGGCCTATTGTCTATGTAATGGGTCCCCCTCGACAAAATTATAAAAAGAAGGTCTTTTCTTTAATAATAAAAATGATGATTCAACCCTAACCTTTAACAAAAAAAATTCCATTATTTTCTATTTAAATCTAAGAATTATTTAATTTGAAAAATATCTAACAAGAATAAATAAATAATCCATTTCATCCCACTTTATGAAGCCCATACATTACTTTGCCACTTATGAAACCTCTTAATTGAGGTAAATTTTGGTTAGATGGGTTTTAATTAATTTAAAAGGTAGTGGAAATAAATGGATAACTACATAATACCTGATAAATGAACTAAGGATGAATTATTAACAAATAAATAAGTTATACTCAATAATTTTTCAAAATAGGTGAAACTAAGGTTTATACCATTACTATTTTATTGAAGAACTAAATTATTTTAGAAAACCTAATCACTAAAAACTATGTTTCAAAAAATGAATATGATCTAACAGTCCTTAAAATATTACTTACATAGTTATTTTAATGAAATTAACCAAAACATTATATAAATATATGTACATAATAATGGTTTTAAATTTCATAAACACTTTAAATCAAAATATTTATTTATTTGAAATAATATTTTATCATCCATTCATTTCTAATTCATAATCATTAATTCTAAAAGAACATTCTTGACATGTACTATAAATAAAATAGTGAATTCTAAATGAACCAAAATTCATATATAAATCAATTTTCAAAATTTACTTATAATATAATAATTATATACATCATTAAAAAATTATTTCTTCTTGGTTTAAAACAATCTAAGATACAGTTTAAACATGATTAATGATATAAAAAAATTATATTTAAATAATTAAATCCCTTAACTACAGGATAATAAAAACGAAAATTAACCCTTGTAGTTAATTTAAATTCAATTCCCAACACTAAATATATCTAAATACCTAAAATACTCCACCAAAAAAATCTCAAATTTATATTAAATTCATACGAATCGCTATTTTTGTTTTCAAAATGAAGAGATTATAATTAATGTAGTAATTATAGTAATTTAACAGACTATATTTGATCTCTATTAGAATATAAATTTAATAAAATGATAATATAAGTGATTCCAACATGCTTTAGTTGAATCATGTGCATTAATAAAAAGAAAATAAAATCCAACAGAAGAGAAGAAGGATTCAGAACAAAATAATCTAACGTCAAATAAGGTAAGAATAAAAAAAAATTCCATGAATTAGGGGAGAACACTATAGAAGAAAAAAAACTATCACTTAGGTGAGGGAAGAATAAATAAGTTAATGGAATTAAAGATTACCTCTCAAATATCACAACAAAAGAATACTATTAATAGGGGAAAAGTGTTTTTTGGTGGGGGAAATGTCACCTGAGGATGTGAGGGGGAGGCTGAGGCTCACATGATTGGATGGGAGCTTGGTCTCGTCGATGAGGTGGAGAGTGGAAGAGGGGAGGTGGCCAATATGTAAAGGAGATATACCCATGGTTTTTCAAAAACAATTTGTATATCTAAACTTATACCAATGGTTTTTTAAAAGTATGGTTATTGATTTATCCAGGATCTCTATACACATAGTTTCTCTAAATAGTTGCTATTGATGTGTTGAGAAAACCCCATTTTCTAATAGTGAGGTTTGTTTCTTGTGAGGGTGTATAAAGTGAGGTGATGTAAAATTTGACATTCTTTATATTTTATTCTCATGATAGTTTATTTTTTCTCACCTATACATAAATTATCTTGGGACTCAATAATATAGAGTAAATAACCTATATGATAGAAAGACCTAATGTATAAAACTGTGATGACAAGAGAATATTTCCTATCTAAATCGATTTGGTCAAACCAAAAAAGTTATTAGACAATGTGAGATTGAACATTTTTTGTGACCTATGTTGGTTGTAGGATTTTAATTTTTGGATAGTATGGTAGGACTATTGGAGGCATGGAAAATATTAATAATTCTAGCCTAGGTTTTTTTCACAAGTTACGATCTTTTTTACTTGATCGTTTGCAAATTTCCCATGATTCGCATGTCATTATTCATTCAATTTTAGGTATTTTTCATCTTTTCTAGATTGTATTCCCATTTTTATTTTATTACACAATAACATAGTTTGGTTGTTTTCTCTTCTTATATTCCATTTATACTTTGGTTTCTGTTATGATTGTGAAACATTTTTTGAGTGATATATTTTACATTGAAATTATTTTATTCCAAAACTCTTTTCAATTTGTTTTTTCAAAAAATGGATATATTTTGGCTAAATTTTTAATGGTTTTTAATAAAAAAAATCATTAAGGTTTGTATAAAAAATGTGTTTTTTTTTTAATTTTTGGGAAAGGATATAATTGGGTGATTTCTTAGATTTCCGTGCCTTTAAAGTCCTTTTCTCTTTGTTTTAAATGATTTAAATTAAATGTTCAATAATAATTTTTTTAATATACAAAATTGGTGGTTTAATAAAAATTTTAAGTGGAATGTTGTTGAAATTTTTTTGTAATGAATAGGAAAAACCAAATTTATATATTTTGTTTAAACATAAATTTTATAGAGGTTCACAAAGTTATTTCCTTAATTTTGGTAGGTGGTGACCTACTTATCTATTTATCCTAAGCCTATATAGATATTTTTGTTTTCATGTTCCCTATTATCTTCCATTACATAGGTTATGGTTAATCTATAGATGGATAGTGGGGTGTGACAAGTGACTAAGGGTAACTAGTGGTTGTGTTGGTGCTATTCAGGTATTGTTTCCCTTTTTAATTTATTTTTTGTTGTTTAATATCCCTTTTCTCATAGGATTTATTTAATATTCTTCTTCCATTGTATTTTTACTCGAACTATATATCCTTACATGAATTTTTTATTTATTATGTCATGTTTATTTTGATTATTTTTTATTTTTACTCCTTTCTTATATATATATGAGGGTAAAAATAATTCCCAATGAGAATTCCTGCTACCTATGAACTAGTTTTCTATCTTTGGGGATTGGGAGTACCCCTTGGGCATTGTATAAGGTCGGGTTTGGTGCCAATTCAAGTGGATACTCAAGTATATTCTTTATAAAATGGTACCAATACCTAGGTTTCTTAGTAGATACCTAGGTTATTGAGACCAATATCTAGTTATTTGGGGTATCTTATTAAGATTATGTTACAGTTTTTGGGATGTGAGAGGTTGGTTATGATTTGTTACTTGATCACCAACCTTTATGGTTCAATTTGAGTTACCATGGTAATGAGGATTTGAATTGTTATTTCAAAATTTCGTTGGATTAACCATTTTTTTTATTGATACTTATGGAATGGTGTTATTTTCCTTGTTTTTTGGTATTTTGGAATGGGAATGAAAATTTTATTAGTGGAATGCAGTTATTTTTCACAACCATATATACTAGATAGTGTCTAAGCTGTCAATATTCAAAATTTCATGGGGAATATTGCATGATTGGCTCATGTCCCATAAAAAAATGTGTCTGAGTTGATCATGGTGATTCAGCCAATTTGAATTTTTTTAGACTACACTTGAGGAATTATACATAGTAGGAAATGAATCATGTGTTTATTTTCAAATGTAGATCATGTGGATCAGGTTTTTTTATATTTTTTATGGATCATTTTTTTCATTATTTTGTATTCTTTTAATGTATAAAATTATGATATCTGGGAAAATGATTTCTAGTCATGGAAATTAAGCATTTTAGATTGTTTCTACAATGGAATCATTTTCCAAGAAGACATTTTTTTAAAACCAATTTTTTTTAATTGAAAGGGAATTTTAAACCCTCTTTTGGAGATTTTGAAAAGTTATTGTGTTTATTTAATAAAAATGAAGTAGAAAATGTTTTTAAAATTTTAAAATAGGGTAAATTGTTTTATATTATTTTCATAAATGATCCTTAATAATCTAAACTAGGATTCTTTTTTTTGCAGATAAATTATTTTCTAAAAAAACTAAAGTTTAAATTTTTGGTGTTACCATGGGGAATTTTGATTTTGAATAAAGTGATGCCTTAAAATGGTTGGGTGGTATAAATCCCCCTGGGATTTTGGAAACTGAGATTTATTACTTTGAGTATGTGGTGGATTTTATAAGGATGTAATTTGGGTATGTAGATTTCTTTCAATTATTTATGTATTTCGATTTTATCTCTCTATATAAGTAGTAAATAAATGATTTGATTAGGTAAACATGACTGGGATGGGTCTATGTTTCACTTTATATAATATCTCTCAAAAGGGATACAAGTAAATGTATATTGTTTATCTTTATGGAATGTTCTTTTCTAATTATTAGCTCTTAAATATAACATTTGGTACTATAAACCATATTTTTCCAATTTAAATGGTATGTGAGGGGTGTTATCCATAAATTTTTATTGGGAGACTAGCCTAGGTGAGCCATGGATAGATAGTTCAGTGATTTGGTGAGGAAATATATCCCTGGTTTTTTTCAGGTGATGGTCTATTTTGCATATTTTTCATCGATTAGTTGGATTTTTTTGTACTTGAGGTGGATTTTTTTGGTGTGATACTTGGCTTCTCTTTTTTATTTTCTTGTTGAGATGTGATGGTTCGAGATTCTCATACAACATTGTTCTTTATACATTTTATCTATTCTTTGTTGATGTAGTCATTATGTTGAGGGTCATGCATGGGGGTTTATTCATTTTGTGGATATTGGATGGTCTTAGGGTGTATGATTTGTGAGTCTAGGGAAGGAATGCAACTATTTGAAATTATAAACTGATTAGTTTCATCACATATTATGTTGAGTTTACAGTGATATGGTAACCTATGTATGGGGTCCTAGTTCTCCCCTATTTCTCTCATTTGTTATCCAATATTAGAACCCATGTCTTTTCCTTATTTAAGCCTTGTATCTATTTTATTCATAGTTTGGGTGTTTTTCTTAGCCCATTCTATATTATTTTGGGAAGCTATGGTTATAGGACACCTTGACGACATGATATTATGGGTTTGGGACAATCTTTTCTTGGAATCCACCCTAGTTATTTTGGATAGTTATTGAACTTCTGCCTAAATTAATTTTTTTTTGAAGAATCGCATTTTAGAAAAATTTGTAAACCCAAATGTTATAAAAATAATGTTTAATGGTGTAAGATGCAACAAAAACATTATAAATAATTCCAAAAGATGTTTTATTATCTTACATTATAGAGATTCTTGAAAGAAGAATGCACATTCATGTTTTTTTCCTCTTGGAGTAGATATTCAATGTGACTATCCAGCTTGACC
This sequence comes from Viscum album, assembly GCA_963277665.1. Lineage (NCBI taxonomy): Eukaryota > Viridiplantae > Streptophyta > Magnoliopsida > Santalales > Viscaceae > Viscum > Viscum album. Next base: position 785,703,549 of record OY728132.1, read on the forward strand.
TATGTGTGATAATATTCCTCAACATAATCATCCCCTCATTGAAACATTGTTCCATGATTTAATATTTTTTATTGATCCAAGCCTCTTGTATATATTTATCTTTCACCTATGGGATTCTCTCTAAGATTTTTTCTTTCTCTTCTTATGTGTCCTTGAGCTAGATTGACTATAAAGGGAAGTTCTTCATTGGATAGAATAATAAGAACAAAATGTTTACCTACCCTATTTTCCTCACCTTCCTCTTTGACCCATTCCACTTTTTCTTTCATATTATCTTGTTCTTGTTTCTGATATTCATTTTTTATCCTTTGATGGGCCTAGACATCCTCTCTTACACCCTTTAGGGCCAACCTTGTTTCCATCAGTTTGAGCATGTCTAAATAGTCTTAGCTCCCTTTTTATTTTTCCCCGTAACCATAATGCATCTAACCGAGTCTAGATTTCCATTTTACCATTATTCCATCTTGGGTTATGGAGTCATTTCCATTTAATTCCATACAATATATCCATTGAAATTTGTCTATAAATGTTTTCACCTAATTCTACCTCATTTTGAACCTATACTAGTTATTGGATATCCAAACCTACAAAGTGGTTGCCCAAATTTAGAACAGTAGCTTGTATGATGATGTTCGGCCTACTCAAGGACTTCACCCTTCCATCATTGACCTCAATGTAATCCTTCACTATAGTTAACACAACCTTTGAATAGGATGGGGACTTTAAGAAGAAAGTGTTTTGGTCAAAGGAACCCTAAAAACTCACCTATTCAAACCCCCTATCCCTTCTCATGAGTTTGGTAGGCGAACCTCCTCCTTAGAACAAGAACATACTTCAAACATTTTTCCTTACGAATTGGTTGAACTACCTCTTCGAGAAAAAAACCCCTCCTTTGAAACATTTCTAGATAGCTCACATTTGAAACTAGTATCAATCATGATAGTAAAACTTCTAGGGGCCAACTGACTTGAAGGACAGGGCCCCTCTATCACCTCAGAGTCCACCAGAATTAGAGATACTATTTAATGATTTTCTGAATACCATTCCAACCAGCCGAAGACATCCACAACCTTTGGATCAGGTCCCTCTGGAATGAATCCTTCTAAAGTTTGACTATTTTCCTATCCCCATCCAATAGGTCCTTAAAATTTACATCCAATACAGTTTTCATATCATTGACACTAGGTTCTTTCCCCTATACCTTCTTCATCCATATGTGGTTTCCAACCGTACACCTACACACATCCTTTCGATTCCCCAGTTTATTGCACGATGATTAGAAAGAAACCCATGTCTAGAAGAAAACAAGTTGTTTATATCGGAATTCTTCACCTATAAAAATACACACGAAGTTGACTGGACGTTTTGAAACATCATCTTCAATGCATATTTTCAGAGAAATCTGGAAGGTAACAACCCTTGTTCTACTATCAATGAATTTAAATCTACCTACAAAATTACCTAGCATTCAGATAATAGATTAATTTTGGAACAGGAGTGGATTCTCGGGGAAGATAACCCAAATATTAAAATTTAGAGAGTCATAATTCATAAATAAATCATTTGAGCCATTGAATTAGAAGAAGTGAGATCTATTATATATACGAGGTGCACTGGACCAGGCTTGGATTATATAATATTTGGTAATTCATCCCAATAATTATTCGGATTCATTATCCCTTGTATACTTCTTTTAATTGAGTCTTTATAGGGGTTGAAAATGTCATAATGGGGAGGCTTTTTACACCCATATGTCACCATTACCATATGTTTGAGATTAATTAATCTCATTTTTTATTTTTTTTGTTGTAGATAATTCCTGGTTAAATTTTTGAGTTTTTAGAATTTTTTATTCTATGAATAGTTTTCTTGAATTATTTAGGAGAAACAATGTGAATACCCTTACATAGTAGGTTTTTAGTTCATTTTGTATGAAATTTGATTTTATTACATAGGTAGTGTAATGACCCGAAGCCTGACGTACATGGACATGACATTACATTTTCGGAATACTTGATACATAATTAAAACAAACACACAAGCACCGTAATTGTTTCGTGTCTTTAGAAACTCGGAGAAATAATCTTCTAATCATGGTGAATGATCTTCAACATCTCCCATAAAGATCTTCCCCTTTTTGTTTTCTTACCTAAAACCTAGCTTTCAATCATGGGGAGAAGAAAACATATAAAAGGGTGAGCTCAAATGCTCGGTAAGGGTAAACAAAGAAATATCAATCACATCATATATATAAGCACATAACTTTTGGAAATATTAACCTACAAAAGAGAGCATAATTTCATAACATGGGATAAATCATAGTAGTGAAATGAAATCCCAATAATAATAACTTAAAACGTGAAAATTTGTGGCATACATACATAATCATAGAGAATCATTTCTTATTAGTCAAGACTCATTGCCAAGACTATCTTAGTGGACAAAGTCCATTTTTGAACCGAGTCACCCTCATTTCAGTCCTGTTTCACTGAACCGGTATAACCTACCATTCCATCCATGTCTATCTCATGAGATATAAAATCTTTACCCAATGCATTGGAGGGAGATATAGGTCCCACCCATCTCATAATGATACCATTATTATGTGTGCCACAAAATCATAAACCATACATCCATGCATAACCCATGTAATAAAAATGGGAATCTCAAACATCATGACATCATAAAACAATTCATATACGATAAAGGAATTAATAAAAAATAATTCCATCACAACATAATCAAATCAATGTAATAATAGGGATAAAACATAACCCTTTATTATCTTATATGGAAAATAATTTTGATAAAACACTTGAACTTCATTCTTGAGGAAAATATCCTTTCTACTTCAAAAATAGTTTTCTTTTCTTAACATGTCATACAATTTTAAACTAAAAGAAGTTGATTAAAAATAAACTTGAAAAGTTTTAAAGGAAGATTCTTGAAAATAATGTTTTAAAAATCCATTCATGCCGTATAAGTTAAAAAAAACATTCTTCCTGTACTTTTGTCGGAAAAGTCAAAAAGTACCTCGTACGAAAAACGACAAAAGATTCCTTTTATATCTTTTACTAAAAACTCACCGAAGGGTAAAATTGGATTTAAAAAATTTTAGGTGAATGGAAATAATATTACATATTGAGGAAACATGGATGTGGATGATAAAATACACCCCAGTAAATGCCAAATTATAAACAATCTCGGATAAAAATGAGATTGTGATATTTCCCTTACCTTAGGTCCGATATGCTTTGTACGTGTCCGAACCTCCTGTATAATGATTTAAATAATGTTATTTACTTATTCCAGAATCATAATTATTTTTATGATATCATATTTGGTCATATTCTTAGCTTCTTAGTAGTAATATTTTATTGCTACTTGTTATTCGGGTGTTTATAACTTTTTGTTCTTATGCGTGTTTTGTCGAATAAATTCTTATTCTTCTCTTTAGGTTATAGATACTTAATTTCAAGAATTTTATTATTGTAATATATATCATATTCATTCATTCAATTCATTTCATTTATATAATCATTATGAAATGAAGATCCTGTAGAATGAGTCGCATCACATCGTGGAGACGGTATTCCGTACGTACGCACGAGTGATGATATCATTCCTATGATCGTGGAATTGTATTGGAGTGTATGTATATTTTTTCAGAATCAGTATCACTTTATAATAGTCATATATAGTCATTATTTACACCATTATACCCATCCAAGTAATGTGGTGGTGGAAAATAGATTACACCACGGCGTGGAGACGGTATTCCGTACGCACGCACGCGCGGTGATTTCTTTTTCTGTAGGATGGATAGATGGTGAAATAGGGTTGTTTCATACTTATAATAACATATCAGTATAAGAGTGATACTGATGTTATTACTTCATAATGAAACAACTAAAGAAGAGGAATTGGAAGAAGAAATAAAGATAAAAGAATCGGTAACGGACATTACCTCTTCTTTGAAGTGCTTCTTTGAGACCTTCTTTTAGTACACTAAATTTGGTCTTTGAATAATACCAGGACCTCTAGGATTTCTCTAGGGAAGTGGTAAGGAGAATGTTGTAGGTTTTGGCCGATCTTGAAGGCTCAATGTGGTGTGAGGAAGAGGGGGAGGAGGTGCCGTTTTATAAGGGAGGAGAGGGGCACCTTTGGAATAACCAAAAATATTATTTTATTATAAAGCCAAATTCGATTTAAAATAGCTCCAAATTGATTTATTTCGAAGCTAAGGTGGGTATGGGTCGAAATCCTTTAATCCAATAGAATTTAGACAAGTTTAGGTTCCTATTTTAACCTTATCATTTATATTTAACTTTAAGTTAGATAATTTTACTTTTACTGTGTCTTCTTGTTTTCTTACACTATAAGGTTAATAAACATACTATATCAAGCCAAACTAACCCCAAGTTGTTTATTATTAATATATATAACCTTATCTAAGTCATTTTTCCGAACCTTAGATTTTTAGGAATAAAATAACAATTAATAATATAATATTTGTTTTAAAAACTTTTTTATGTCAATTTTGACACTATTTAGTAATTGATATTTGTAAAAATCATAATCAGAATGATTAGTTCGAAAAAAGATAATTACATCAATACTAAAATGTAATATTAACCTAGAAAATTAGTTTAATTCATAAAAAGTCTCAAATTATATTTATTTGGGTATTTATAACATCAATTATGTCAATATTTCATTAATAAGATAATTACTGCATCATTGTTGTGTCATAAATAAATTAAATTATTTAATGTCTAAAAATTAAAAAGAAAATACCATTATGTAGGAAATCTTTTTATCTTTCTAATGAATATTTATAGTCGAATTTATCTTATGTATAATCCCATATTAAAAATGATTTAGTTATTAAAATTTGATTTTAACTATTTAAACCCTTCTTTAAAAAAATTAATAATAAATGTCCTAATCTAATCCAAGTTGGTCTAAATGGTAATATTTTATTCCTAAGTTTGTTTTTGGTCGAATTAAACTTTTCCAATATAATTAGGACATGTGTTAGGGTAATAATAATACCATTTTACCCTTAATTACCCTATTTACTTTTAACTGTGGTAAAAAAAGTAAAAAGTTACTATTCACCAAAAAAATATTTTCATCTCATTGAACCACATTTTACTTACTGAAATCAACCGTGTTTCTCGTATTTTCGAAATTCCATTCACAGAAGCGGTAAAATTATGTTTTATGACAAATTCATTTTTTTAACTACCACTTAGTGGTTTCACTATTCATCAAAAAATGAAAGTTTCCGGAAAAATACCAAAAATTAGGCCTAAGCTATATTTGATATTATGAATTCAAAAATGATGTTTATTTTACCAAATTCAAAACATATCAGTTTCATTAATTAATTTAAAAAATTAATTCCCGTCGTCAAAACAAATAGCGTGTTCTTAAGAGATAATAACTATCAAAAGATTGACACTTGTTTATGTCTGGTTTAAATGTGAAATTATATTCAATGAACAACATTTTATTAAATTGTAAATATATATTCTAAATATACTTTAAAACCACTCAAATTAATAATTTATCACTATTAATTATCTCGATTGAAAAAGTTGTTTTTAATTAAAATATAGCGTGCTTTTACTATTCAACAAAATATGAAAGTTACCAGAATGATATGAAAATTTATCCAAAGTAAATTTTTATTTCATGATTCCAAAGAAGAATTTTATTTTGTCAATCTGAACTTATAAACATGTCAAAAACTAGATTTAAAGTGGGTGTGCCATCAAAAGGTGGCAAAACTGCATTTTTTTAAAAAAATACTTATTTTACCAGAAAAATTTATTTTGTTCTTATACAATGTTTTAGAAAATGCGCAAGACGAATAATAATGTTATAAGATTCAAAATTTAGTTAATACTATTCATAATGGCTAGTTCATAATAATATTATAATAGCATATCGTTGTTTAGTGAAACTCGGTATTGCGTACTACACACGCTATCGAGGATGGTCGCGATTGCGTGTAATGCAAGGCAAGTCAAGGATTCGTGTTGTGCAAGCTCCTTTTGGTGTAGCGTACAACACAAGAAATTAATGAAATTAAAAAGAATATTTTTCATAAAATCTCAGGGTGTTACATTCTACACCCCTTAAAATGAATTTCGCCCTCGAAATTCGTCGGGGTTATAAATGGTTTACTATTCGAAAGTTTCTTTAATAGAAACCCACATCGTAAAAAGGAATACCAAAACCAATATTTATGAAAAAATGTATGAAACGTAATGGTTACCCAAATAAACTAATCACTGGGTTTCCACATAGGTGAAAATATGGATATAGAAGAGAAATCTAACCATCATGTTCTGATGGAGAGTGGTAGAGAACATGGCTATGGAAAGGCAAGCAATCACAAAGCCATAAATTTGTGATGATCTAATGTACCATCTGATTCATCAGATATAAGAGTACTAGGACAACATTTTTGGTTTTCAAGATCAATTCCCTAAAGTTGATGAAATTGGAATTAGAAAAAAATACTTTCGTGATTTTGGTATAGTCTCACCGTTGGTCATTCTTTGGACAATTTCCACTTCATCTCTTAAGGAAATGAAGTTGAATTTGTCATTCATGATGTGTTAGCAGATCATGTGATAGAATGATGGGTCATTCCATCTGTCTCAAACAAAAGGTTAAAAACTTTATCAAAAAATACATAAGTCCATCTATAGTGAAGTTAATCATATACGATTCCAAAAATGAACTTATACTTCATATATCATACCGCGTAATAACATAAAACTATTTTCTACTAAACAGGGACTTCCTGTAGGCCAGTGGTAGGCGAAAAAGGCCAGTCGCACTTCGGTTGTGGGTTCGATTCCAACAGCCTTGTCCGACACGATGGGCAGTCATCCGTCCTACAGGTTGTCCTTTTTCTAAAACTACATTACTATAAAATCCCTTCAGTAATATCAAAAAAAGTTCTATCCTTAAACAATACTTAGAATATGTCCAACATAATCCATTCCAATATTTAGTCTTATCTAAAATACTTCGGTCCAAGCTCATAGTATAAAGAAAAAGATTACTTGAAATGTCATCAACCAAGCATGTGAATACCATCATTTATCCCTCATATATATATATTGTTGGTCACATTCCAATCATTTGAATACCTTAATCATGTATTCTCTTGAAAAAATGAATAACCATTGAACCATAGTGAAAACTTGAATGCAGTTAAAAGTTAACACTTTCCTCATACCAAAATCCTCAAAATTCTATATACTCAAACCATGATATCACTTGGTCCTTATATCAATCATGAGCTCATGAATACTGTTAAACATTTCATTTTATCGTTTTCCCTTCATTATGCACATATCATCTTATTTCCAAAAATATCTCAATCACTTTGAATACCACATTAGACCAATACATAAATATTCCAATACTCCATGATATAACATTATTTTGGAATCCCATTACATTAACACTTAATCATTCCACCACATAGTTTTCATATTCAACATCTCCAATAGTGATCCCATGTGACATCCCTTTATCCTTTGCCTTAAGCGGTTTCTCATGTCAATCATCACTAACCCTTGGATTAGGGCATTTATTAGCATAATGCCCCATTTCCTTGCACTTGAAGCATTGAAGTGTTGGTGGTGCATTCTCTGCAGTGTTTGCTTTATTGACATCATTAGAAACCCTTTTTCCATTACTTCGACACTCAGCTGCTCAATGACCTTATTTTTCACACCTAAAACATTTTATAGTCCCTTTAAGACAATCTCCACCATGATTCTTTCCACACTTTGTGCATAAGGAAACATTCATCTTCTTTTCACCATTATTCTGGGATTTCTCCTTGAACTCCATCTTTCGTTTCTTGTCAAAACCATGAGATGGATATGTAACACCAACTTCCATTTCTACCTTGATAGCACAACACACAATTTCTTCATAGCTAGTGAAGTCTCTTATAGCTAATGCCCTTCGAAGACTTGGTTTTAAGCCACTGAAAAATCGATCAACTTTACTTTCAGGTTGGATGATAATACCAGATGCATACCTTCAAGTATTGTAAAATTCGCTTCGTATATACCAACAGATTCATCATCCTTCTGCTTCAGCTCAAGAAACTCCTTTTCCATCTTTGTTCGAAGAATACGAGGGAAGTACTTACTGAAAAACAAGTTCTTGAACTCGTCCCATTCCATGGACTCAATTTCATCTCTTGACCTCGTATTCTTGATAAGATTCCACCATTGATCAGCTTCACCTTCCAAACGATATACTACTAAGATGACTTTATCATGTTCAGAACATTGAAGAACTGAAAATATCTTTTCAGTGTTACTGATCCATTATTAAGTAACATGTGGATCGGAAGACCCACTGAAAGAAGGTGGATGTTGCCTCATGAAGGACTCAATAGAATATTGTTCCCTTCTCTGCTCATTTGGAAGTCCAGAATGATTCATAGCTTGTGTAAGTATAGCAATAAGATTTTTCACTCCATCTCCCATAACACTTGTTTGTTCAGGAGGAAAATCATTGCATTGTCCATTACAGTGATCAACACGGTTTCTTCGGGTTCCATCCATCGTCTAAAACCCAAAAGAATAGTGTCAGAGGCAAAAATAATTCTAGGGAAAACAACATAGTAAAGGGGGAGTACCCTTAATATTTAACATATTGGGTTAAATTCTAAGATCGTTACTGTAGTTCTAGGACTATATCCTATACGTATACTTATCCTTAGGGACATCCCTAGACATACCTTAGTAATATCTCTAGGGATCTCACTAATGTTTTCGCATCCTAGTTTCCAAAGGTTGACTAAACCTTTCCTATGATACCAACTGTAAAGACCCGAAGCCTGAAGTACATGGACATGACATTACATTTGCGGAATACTTGATACATAATTAAAACAAACACACAAGGAACTTAATAGTTTATTGTCTTTGGAAACTCGGAGAAATAATCTTCTAATCATGGTGAATGATCTTCAACATCTCCCATAAAGATCATCCCGTTTTTGTTTTCTTACCTAAAACCTAGCTTTGAATCCTAGGGAGAAGAAAACATATAAAAGGGTGAGTTCAAATTCTCAGTAAGGGTAAACAAAGAAATATCAATCACATCATATACATAAGCACATAACTTTTGGAAATCTTAACCTACAACAGAGAGCATAATTTCATAACATGGGATAAATCATAGTAGTGAAATGAAGTCCAAATAATCATAACACAAAACGTGAAACTTTGTGGCATACACACATAATCATAGAGAATCATTTCTTATTAGTCAAGACTCATTTCCAAGACTATCTTAGTGGACAAAGTCCATTTCTGAACTGAGTCACCCTCATTTCAGTCCTGTTTCACTGAACCGGTATAACCTACCGTTCCAGACATGTCTATCTCATGAGATATAAAATCTTTACCCAATGCATTGGAGGGAGATATAGGTCCCACCCATCTCATAATGATACCATTCTTATGTGTGCCACAAAATAATAAACCATACATCCTTGCATAACCCATGTAATAAAAATGAGAATCTTAAACATCATTACATCATAAAATAATTCATATACGATAAAGGAATTCATAAAAAATAATTCCATCAGAACATAATCAAATCAATGTAATAATAGGGATAAAACAGAACCCTTTATTGTCTTAGATGGAAAATAATTTTGATAAAACACTTGAACTTCGTTCTTGAGGAAAATATCCTTTCTACTTCAAAAACAGTTTTCCTTTCTTAACATGTCATAAAATTTTAAACTAAAAGAAGTTGATTAAAAATAAACTTGAAAAATTGTAAAGGAATATTCTTGGAAATAATGTTTTAAAAATTCATTCATGCTGTATAAGTTAAAAAAAATTCTTCCCGTACTTTTTTCGGAAAAGTCAAAAAGTACCTTGTACGAAAAATGAAAATAGATTCCTTTTATATCTTTTACTAAAAACTCACTGAAGGGTAAAATTATATTTAAACAATTGTAGGTGAATGGAAATAATATTACATATTGAGGAAACATGGATGTGGATGATAAAATACACCCCAGTAAATGCCAAAGTCTAAACAATCTCGGATATAAATGAGATCGTGATATTTCCCTTACCTTAGGTCCGATATGATTTGTACATGTCCGAACCTCCTGTATAATGATTTAAATAATGTTATTGACTTATTCCAGAATCATACTTATATTTATGATATCATATTTGGTCATATTCTTAGCTTCTTAGTAGTAATATTTCATTGCTACTTGTTATTCGGGTGTTTATAACTTTTTGTTCTTATGCGTGTTTTGTCAAATAAATTATTATTCTACTCTTTAGGTTATAGATACCTAATTTCCAGAATGGTATTAGTGTAATATATATCATATTAATTCATTCAATTCATTTAATTTATATAATCATTATGAAATGAAGATCAAGTAGAACGAGTCGCATCACATCATGGAGACAGTATTCCGTACGTACGCACGAGTGATGATATCATTCCTATGATCGTGGAATTGTATTGGAGTGTATGTATATTATTTCAGAATCAGTATCACTTTATAATAGTCATATATAGTCATTATTTACACCATTATACCCATCCAAGTAAGGTGGTGGTGGAAAATAGATTACACCACGGCGTGGAGACGGTATTCCGTACGTACGCACACGCGGTGATTTCTTTTTCCGTAGGATGGATAGATGGTGAAATAGGGTTGTTTCATACTTATAATAACATATCAGTATATGAGTGATACTGATGTTATTAATTCATAATGAAACTACTAAATAAGATGAAGTGGAAGAAGAAATAAAGATGAAAGAATCGGTAATGGACATTACCTCTTCTTTGAAGTGCTTCTTTGAGACCTTCTTTTAGGGCACTAAAATTGGTCTTTTAATAAGACCAAGAACTCTAGGATGTCTCTAGGGAAGTGGAGAGGAGAAAGTGGCAGGGTTTGGACGAGATTGAAAGCTCAAAGTGGTGTGAGGAAGAGGGGGAGGAGGTGCCCTTTTATAAGGGAGGAGAGGGGCACCTTTGGAATAACTAAAAATATTATTTTATTATAAAGCCAAATTCGATTTTAAATAGCTCCAAATTGATTTATTTCGAAGCTAAGGTGGGGATGGGTCTAAATCCTATCATCCAATAGAATTTAGACAAGTTTAGGTTCCTATTTTAACCTTGTAATTTATATTTAACTTTAAGTTAGATAATTTTACTTTTACCGTGTCTTCTTGTTTTCTTACACTATAAAGTTAATAAACTTTCTATATCAAGACAAACGAACCCCAAGTTGTTTATTATTAATATATATAACCTTATATAAGTCATTTGGACGAAACTTAGATTTTTAGGAATAAAATAACAATTAATAATATAATATTTGTTTTGAAAACTATTTTATGTCAATTTTGACACTATTTAGTAATTGATTTTCGTGAAAATCATAATCAGAATTATTATTTCGAAAAAATATTATTAAATAAATAATAACATGTCATATTAACCTAGAAAATTAGTGGAATTCATAAAAAGTCTCAAATTATATTTATTTGGGTATTTATAACATCAATTATGTCAATATTTCATTAATAAGATAATTACTGCATCATCGTTGTGTCATAAATAAATTAAATTATATAATGTCTAAAAATTACAAATAAAATACCATTATGTAGGAAAGCTTTTTATATTTCTAATTAATATTTATAGTCGAATTTATCTTATGTATAACCCCATATTAAAAATGATTTAGTTATTAAACTTTGATTTTAACTATTTTAACCCTTCTTTAAATAAATTAATAATAAATTTCCTAATCTAATCCAAGTGGGCCTAAATGGTCATATTTTATTCCTAAGTTTGTTTTTGGTCGTTTTACACTTGTCCAATAGAATTTGTACATGTGTTAGGGAAATAATAATATCATTTTTACCCTTAATTACCCTATTTACTTTTAACCGTGGTAAAAAAAGTAAAAAGCTACTATTCACAAAAAAATTATTTTCATCTCATTGAACCACATTCTACTTACTGACATCAACCATGTCTCTCATAATTTCAAAATTCCATTCACAGAAGCGGTAAAATTACGTTTTATGAAAAATTCATTTTTTTTAACTACCACTTAGTGGTTTCACTATTCATCAAAAAATGAAAGTTTCTGGAAAAATACCAAAAATTAGGCCTAAGATATATTTGATATTATGAATTAAAAAATGTTGTCTATTTTACCAAATTCAAAACATATCAGTTGAATTAATTAATTTAAAAAATTAATTCCCATCGTCAAAACAAATAGCTTGTTTTTAAGAGATAATAACTATCAAAAGATTAACACTTATTTATGTCTGGTTTAAATGTGAAATTATATTCAATGAACAAAATTGTATTAAATTGTAAAAATTTATTCTAAATATACTTTAAAACCACTCAAATTAATTATTTATCACTATTAATTATTTCGATTGAAAAGGTTTTTTTTAATTAAAATATAGGGTGTTTTTACTATTCATCAAAATATGAAAGTTACCAGAATGATATGAAAATTTATCCAAAGTAAATTTTTATTTCATGATTATAAAGAAGAATTTTATTTTGTCAATTTGAACTTATAAACATGTCAAAAACTAGATTTAAAGTGGGTGCGCCATCAAAAGGCGGCAAATCTGCATTTTTTGAAAAAAATACTTATTTTACCCGAAAAAATTATTTTGTTCTTATACCATGTTTTAGAAAATGTGCAAGACGAATAATAATGTTATAAGATTCAAAATTTAGTTAATACTATTCATAACGGCTAGTTCATAATAATATTATAATAGCATATCGTTGTTCAGTGAAACTCGGTATTGCGTACTACACACGCTATCGAGGAAGGTCGCGATTGCGTGTAATGCAAGGCAAGTCAAAGTTGCGTGTTGTGAAAGCTCTTTTTGGTGTAGCGTACAACACAAGACATTAATGAAAATAAAAAGAATATTTTTCATAAAATCTCGGGGTGTTACAGGTAGTTCATAGTTCTATCCATGCCATGTGTGGCTTAGGAGAAAATATGTAAGCCTCTTAGTTCAAAGGGGTACTAGCACATGACAATAAATTTTTTTGTGGAAACCATGTGATATGTATGCAGTAGGATATATAGTTATAGAATAGAATTTTTTTCATATTTTTTAAACTATATATAAAAACCATAAAAGGTTTTATTGTATATGAAGTTCCATCCACATGGTTGGTGAAATGTTTATCAAACCATATGGTGAAACTACGCAACCTTCCTTGTTTTAATTACAATGATAAAATTACATTCCCCCCCTTAGGTTTTTATTCTCTGACCACCCATTTACTTTCTATTTTTACTCAAACAAGGAATCACATAGGGAAGTGTACTCCCTTATACATTCATTAATTTTATGGATTGTTCTTTGCAATTTGAAATGGGATCTAAGGCATTTATTATTCTTTTATTCTACTCACTTGTTTTATTTTCCTCTCTCTAAATATTCTCCTCATTGATGAACCCTAAGAAAAGTTTGGGTTTGAATTATGGATATGGGTGGTTATAATGATAAGGTTTTTTGTTTTAAGGTATAATAGAATGTTTCAAGGATAATTTTTGCATTCTCAATTAAAGGATAAGAAATTCGGTTGCGGTTCTACTTAAATGAGGTAACTGTTTATTTGTGATTCCATTGCAATTTATCCTATATATGTATTTTGTATTTTTCTATTATTTTTTGTGAATTTAAAATCATATTTATGTTCATGGTTGGATTGAAATAGTTTTAAAATGTAATTTTCACTTGGCATTGACATGTTGCAAGTCATGTGTTTTTGAAAAATTTTATGTGGCTCTTTAAAAATGGTTTTAATGTCTTGAATGTTTTTTTATGGAATAAATGTGTATGGAATACCCTTGTTTCATTTAAGTTGATTTCAAAATGTTTAATGACAAGGTATGGACCTATGTAGTAGGCCCTATGTTTCTCAAATTCCAGGTTGGATTTTTAATGTGATTAAAGAATTTTAAAAGTTTTTCCAATGTTAGTTTTATTTAACAAAGGTGTGGGATATTTTAAATGTGTTTTTAAAAATAAACTGAGTTGATCATATTGTTCATTAAAATTATTTTTATATTGATGGGTCTCTAGATTGTTTGAACTATTTTCAAAAATGGAATTTATGTTTATAAAAGGTTGTTTTGAAAAATATTATTTTTAAAGCATATGGGTTTTTTAATTTTAAGGATATTTCTATAAAATGACTTGTATTCAAATTTGATTTTAAATGTGGTTTGGAGAATGGTTTTTAAATTAAACATTAAATTTTATTTTTAAAATGGGGTAAAAAGGGATTATCTTCCCAAGGATATTTGAATAATCATGATTAGAACTTTAAGTGAAGTTGTTTTTATAAATTTTGGACAATATTAATTGAGATTGATGAGTTTATTGTGTCCATTAAGGCTATTAACCCCATGGTGGATTGTTTATTTTTTCTCACATGTCCTTGACTATGGGTGAAGGGGATGCCAAAAAAATGATGCAATCATTAGTAGTTTTAAACTTTATTTTACTAGAAATTGGTATTGATTAGTAGTTCATCATATCGGAATATCAACTATTGGATCTTCCCACATTTTATAGAGAATCAGAATTAGTAATTCAAAAATCACACGAATCATCTCTCAAAAGGTAAATCACACAAACCCAAACATAAAAATAATCGGAAAACAAAGAATCAACATTGGTTAATGTGGTTATACTTATGTCTTATGTCCTTAAGAGAACTCTATTAATTATTTTTTCTTTCCAAAAGTAAAACAGTTACAAAAATTATATATTAGTAAGCTAGTGTTATCTATTTCATAATTCAATATATTCATACTCAAAAGATTTTACCATAACCTTGTATGGAAGTTTACTGCATTTCAAATAGATAACACTGACCTTTGACATTTGTGGTCAGCCATATGTTATCTTATTCAGTCAGTTAAGACTTCCACTAACTCAATCATCCTAGTCAGTACACTATTCACAACAACCAAATATTAGTATATTCTATATCCATTAAATTTTTATGAACTAATTGTGGTCTAACCTACATATTGAAGTTTTATTTTTTTTCTGACAATGTTGAATCGAACTACCAGAGCTTGAAATTCTAATGAAAAAACTTCCCGTGACATGAAGAAAACATCATGATCCAAAAAATATCCCACATAAATATTTCCTCAAGGAACCTCATAAATAACTTCCAAAACATTGTTAAAAAACTCTTATTTCCTCATTAGTTGAAGTTTTCAATGTTATCCTATCTGAGTCTCACCGAAGAAAAATGTGGCCTCAAACTTTCATAGACTAACACTTGTGTAAACAACTAAACATATCTTTCTTCCATTTCATATTTTTTAGATCAAAACGCTTTTACATTAGTATATTCTGAATGAAAATAAATTTTAGGTCGATGTGTCTTTTCTAGCATGAAATTCCATATTTTTTAAATATGTAAATAACTATAATTATCACATAATAATGTTCATACTTTAAATGTATTTCTAAATCCCATTATCTAGCTCATTAACCTGATAAATTTATTTGGAGCTTCTATAGTTGAATCATGCCATTCTTAAATTATAGAAAAATTCATCATCAAGTGTAGTTGTGAGATCCATTTTATCATCATTCCACTAAAATTATACTCAAATTTTTGTTCTTTTCAAGGTGTCAGAATCACAATAAAATCAACATTAACGAAAACTTATAGGGTATCATCTTAAAAAATCATATTATTGTATATACCAATCCCTTAATGTATCATATAATTTGATTTATATCTAATTAGTTATCCTTCCTAGTATTATACATGAAATGAATTACAATTCCTAGTGCCAAGGTAATGTTTGACCATGTATAAAAAATTGAGACATCAATCTTCCAATATATAAAGCGTATGGTATGTTTTCCATGTACAAGCACTCATCTTCCATTAAAGGATCATATTCCTTAGATATATTGATGTTTCCTATGATGGGAGTTCTAAAATAATTATATCTAGTCATTTTAAAATTTTCAATAATCTTCTTAATGTATTCCTTACATGTTGAAACCCAATTAAAAGATGTCTTATATATTTTTATCATCATCCAACAATTTTTTTAGTAAAACCAAGATCATTCATTTTTAATTTTTTTGAAATATTACTATTATGCCCCTTAATCTGTTGAATTTCTTCTCCTACCTACAACATGTCATCCACATAATGTATGATATTATATAAGTTCAATAATTATAGGACTTTTGGTAGATAAAGTGATTAACATCACAACTTGTGAAACCATCCCAATTCATGAAATTAATTGAATTTATAGTTCCACTATTGAGGTATATGTTTCAAGAAATATATAATTCTCTTTAGTTTGGAAACCAAGACTTCCTTTTGAGGGACATTAATACCCTTGGGTTTCTTCATGTAGATTTCATCCAAAAAATTACCATAGTCAAATTTTGCATTCACTTCCATATACTCCATGTTTATTCCATCAGATGAAACAATTATTAGAATTATTAATCTTATAATATGATATACTATGGGTGAAGAAATTTATATGAAATTTATTCATATATTCCATGTTTTATTGAACATTATGGAATTCATATCTTCCACCATAGATAAATATCACCACATCATGTCACTATGTGTTACTAACTCTTCTATAAATTCAAGTTCCCCATATTCCATTATAAATAAGAAGTTTGTGTCGACCTCGTACTACTAGAATGGTCATCAGAATCAATAATATCTTTTTATATATGTTTTTTAGGTTCCAAAACATCATTTTAATGTGCTTGAGCATATGGTACTCTTACCACCGATTATTTTACAACTAAAACTTTTATCTGGACTTACAGAGTTCTCGAGTATTCTCAAACATATACCCTTAGATGAAATTATGATTAATTTTTCTTGATTTCTAATATCACAGGTATTTTTGAATAAATTATTTTTTCTTCTAGACCAACTTTTACTACAATAGTTTTCATCTTTTACTTAACTTCCGATTGAACCATGTTTTGATCCTTCCGTTATATCCTCTCATTGATGATTGCATATTTATTTCTGGGGATTTTTCATTTATCATCAATCCATAGAAGGTATCCAAACACTTAATTTCCATAACCTACAAGTAAATAATATTTTAAATTTTACATTATCTTATCTTTACCCTAATTATAATAAATAGAATAACCAATTCAACTGATGATTTTGAGGTTTGAAAAGTAAATAATGATCATATCAAGGCCTACCTGGAAAATAATAAGACAACTGTGACTACCCCAAGCCTAACACCAATAGGCCAGGGGATAAAGACCATTACTGAGTATGTATAACACATATGTGGGAGGCATTATCCTAATTAACCTATACACATTTACACGTCTCCAAGCCCCTACAATGTTGAGATTGAAAAAAAATGATAACATAAATTCATGCACAACATCAATCCCACATCCAAGTAAGAAAAAATACTAAATGTGATAGAGGGTCTAAATACATTCCAATAAAAAAACATTAGAGAGTCTGACCTACTCAAATGGAGTGGACCACTATCAAATGAAACTACTAAAAAACACCTTTATTATTTCTATCCCAACTATTCTATACCTTTTACTTTTCATCCTAGGATACCATCAAAGGGGTATTTGTAATGGCCCGACCCCAGAAGCTCAGTGTCGGTGCATTATTTTAATACATTGGCATGATTACTAGGAATCATGTCCTAAAAGACCTATTGGTTTAGCAGTCTTGGAAAATTGATTACATACATGAACTATACATTATGATTTATAACATTAAACAAGGCATAAATAATACTATGATAACACCATTATTACTTTTAGCTTAACCTTCCATATCTATCATTATAAATTTCTTAAAATCCTGGGAAAATAAAACATAATAAAATGGTGATCTCAGATGATTAGTAAGGGTAAAAAAATTTAGCAGAAGCTATAAAATTTTAAGGCAAGATGTGTAATAAAAACAAAATGCTTTTACAAAATAAACTAGAACATAATTTGGAAAAATAAATAAAACATTACCTTATAAACATGAACATGGATATTCTACTAGTCTAATAATCACATGTAAAAACTAATTTCATAATTAGGGAATGCCTAGCACCGGACATCATAACAACATAGTCAAGACCTTATGCCAAGACTACAGAAAACGTTTTTGTCAAGGAATTGTGTCAAGACACTAGTTTTTCTCATGAGACTTGTTCATGCATAGAGGAGCTATATGGGTCTCTACCCATCAATTAATAAGTCTAATGCATTCCTCATATGAAAATGTTGAAACATAACATAAAAATTCGTATTAAAACTAGCATATGAAATGTAAACACTTCAACCATAAACCGTGAAGGGTATAAAAATCGTACATCCATATTAAAACATACCATAACTCATTCAATACAATATGGAAGATTGTATTATAATAAATCAACCTTAATCAAGAAAAATATCTAGTAAATTATGTTGACATAGTTGAAAATGATCAGTAAAACATTTTGAGAGAAATATCCCTTTCTTGAAATCATTTAAAAGTCCCACATTTATAAAGGAAGTCATTTTAAAGATATTTTTCATTCAAAGTGTTTCAAACCACTTTGAAACTTTTGAGAGTAATTAACATTTTAAAAAAATCATGTCCATATAAATAAATCCTCAAACCCATTTTTAAAACATGGAAATTAAC
This sequence comes from Viscum album, assembly GCA_963277665.1. Lineage (NCBI taxonomy): Eukaryota > Viridiplantae > Streptophyta > Magnoliopsida > Santalales > Viscaceae > Viscum > Viscum album. The sequence continues at coordinate 785,722,350 of OY728132.1, forward strand.
GAGAACGGTTTAGAATAATAAATATTTAAAACGTTTTAAATGATGTTTTAGTTAATGATTTCCATAAAATAATAATTTTTAAATGTTTTATATGAAACATGGGCATGTATAATAAATATTTCCCATAAAATAATTACACATAAACAATCTCGAATAATAATGAGATTGATAAATTAACCCTTACCTTGTACTTTCCTTTAGTCGAGGGTACATTTAACCTCTTGTATAGTGACCATTATAAGTTATTAAATTACACAAGAACCATATTAATATTTATGATATAATAAATTATTCATTTGTGACATTATACTACCAATTTAATAATTATTTCCATGTTAAAGTAACATTTTTTGAAATAATCACTTTCTTTATCATTAGTATTTTAACATGTTATTCTTGATCATATCACTTGTATAATGATTTAATTGTTTCTTGAATATAAAACATTATTTATATATTATATACATTTAGAATATAAATATGTATAATTGATAGATATATGTAATGGAATCCACCATTTATGGAGTTGGTTGGTCGTATGTATGCCTAAACGTTATTTCTGTTTTCATATCATATTGAATGGAAGTAAGTGAATGAGATAAATGTAAATACTCACACACAGATATATATATATATATATATATATCTAGTACCATTATTATGTCACATATTACACACATATTAATAATATGTATTTTTATAACCACCGTTGAATGGTGAACATGGAAATGAATATCATCTTGTCGTGGAGACGGTAAGTCGTACGGATACACAAGGGACAATATCGTTTCCTTAATGATTAAAATGTGTATATTTGGATGGTATATTAATTATAAAGATACATTATAATGTTATTTTTATTATTTATGTACATATTACTTATCATTATATCCATCCAAATAAGATTGTTTTTAATAACAAATTACACCACGAAGTGGAGACGGTATGTCATACGTACGCATGCATGGTGACTTTATCATTCATAGGATAGATAGAATAATGAAAATGGTTGTAACATATTTATAATAAAATCATAGTATGTAGAAGGTACTTAATTTATTATTATTTTTATAGAAATAATAATGAAATAGAAAGTGGAAGAAGAAACGAACTTTGAATGGGGTGATAAAATAATTACATCTTCTTGAGGTGTTTCCTTCTGATTTGAACAAAATAGCCCCATAGGTTGGATTTATACTAAATTTAAGTCCTTTAATTTGAATTTAGAGAAGTTGGGAGGATATTTGGTTAGGTTTTGGCTGATCTAAATGGCTTTGGAGATGTGATTTTTTGAGAAGGGTAAGTACCCTTTTATAAGAGAGGTGTGGGTCACTTTTGGAAAATCTTTAAATATTATTTTATTATAAAATAATTTACAGTTTATAATGGCTCCAAATGAATTAATATTGATACTTAGGTGGTTATGGGTCTATATATTCTCAACCAATAGGTTTTATACATGTCTAGGTTACCATTTTAACCTTATCTATTAGATTTTAATCTGAGTTAAATAGTTTAACTTTTACAATGCCTTTTTGTATTTCTATTTTACATGGTTAATAAAATTACAATAAAATGATAAGGGAACAAAAATTGGTTTATTAATGAAATATATATCATTATAATAGTCCTCTGGACTAACCTTTTATTTTTTAGAACTTTTATATAATTTAATAATATAATATTTGTCTTAAAAACTCATTTTTGTCAATTTTGACACTATTTGGTATTTTTGTGGAAGTCATAATAGCATGAGTAATTTGAAAAAAATACATTGAATCAACCATAAAATATAATATTAAACTATAAAATTTGTGGAATTATTTAAAGTTCTCAATTTACATTTATATTGATATTTATAATATCAATTATTTTAATCATTCATTAGTAAGGTAATTACTGCATCATCATTGTGTCATAAATAATTATAATTATTTAACGTATAAAAATTATAAATAAAATGTAATTATGTATAAAATTATTTAATATTTATAATGAATATTTATAGTCTAATTTATCTATTGTATAAAACTATATTAAAAAAGGTTTAGTTATTAATCATTGAATTTTACACTTTTAACTCTTCCTTAAATAAAAATAATAATAAATGGCCAAATCATATCCAAGTACAACAAAAGGATAATATTTTATTCATAATGTTATTTTGGGTCGAAAAAAAGTTATCCGGTAGAATTAGGACATGTGTTAGGGTAATTATAATATTATTTTTACCTTTAATTACACTATTTATTTTTAACTGTGGTAAATAAAAGTCAAAAGTTACTTTTCACAAAAAAAAATATTTTCATCTTATTGAACCATATTTTACTTCCTGATTTCAACCATGTCTCTATGATTTTTGAAATTCAATTTACATAAGTGGTAAAATTATGTTTTATACAAATTTGCAAAAGTGCCTAGAAGGTGGGTAAAAGACGTTAAAAAGTTCAATAAACTTTTACACATCTAATTTTATTATAAAATGTCTCCAATGAGTTACAATGAACTTAGATAGGTTTTATATATCTATTTGTACTTCAAATAAATTTAAATTAAATAATTAATTATATAAATAAATATTCGAATTTAAATAATAACAAGTGTTTTTCACTATTCCTCAAAAATTGAATGTTTTTAGAAAAATACCAAAAATTCACCCTAAGATAATTTTGATATTCCAAATTCAAAAATGAATTCTGTTTTCCTAAAATAAAAACCTAGAAGTTTCATTAATTAATTTAAAATTAATTCCCATTGTCAAAACCAAAAAACAGGTTTTTATAATGTAAAAACCATCAAAAGATTAACATGTGTTTATGTCAAATTTAAATGTGAAATTACTTGTAATGACCAAAATTACATTAAATGATAAAAATATAATCTAATTATATTTCAAAACCATTCAAATGCATAATTTAACACTATAAATTATTTTGATTAAAAAAGATGATTTTCAATTAAAATTTAGTAATTTTCACTATTCATCAAAATATGAAAGTTATCAGAAAAGTACCAAAAAAATTAACCAAACTACCATTTTAAGTTCTACTTCTAAATAAAAATTTTAATTTATCATGTAGAACATATAAATGCGAAAAAACTAGATTTAAATAAGGTTCTCCATTAAAAGGCAGTAAAACGACCTTTTAAAAAATATTAGAGCATTTCACGTTTAAAATTGGATTCATTCTTATTTTAGGACTTTAAAATTTATTGGATAAATGTAAATACATTTAAAAAACTTGTATAATCATATTTTAGTAAGTTCTATTCATTCCCACAAATAAAATGGATAAGCATTAACAACCATTTAATATAATAATATTATTATATTATTTTTCAATATAACTCAACGTGGTGTGAAACGTAACATTTTAGAGAAATACATTGTTGTGTGTTGTGTATAATATCAGACATAGCATCTCATTTATATTTAAATTAATATTTAATTCACAAAAATTAATAAATATAAAAATATCATATCCTTTATTTACTTGGGATGTTACATTCTCTCCCCCCCTTCAATAAATTGTGTCCTCGCAATTTGAAATTCGTATTAAAAATAAAAGGTTGAAAATGGAAAATACCTTTGTGGAAAACCCACATCGAAAATAGGATTAATATAATTTAATCTTAATAAGAGGGAAAGGGAAATGAAAAATTCACCACAAAATTATGATCTCAAATAGGAGAACATTGGTGGAAATTAGAGACACCTAATTAAAGGAAAATTTAAATATTTATAGGGAGTGATTAAGGTCATCAATCAAAAACAAGTAACAATAAATGAAAGATTGAGGGCCTCAAAGCCATAAATATATGATGATTTTAAATATCATCGGTTCAACAAAACATATGTTATTAAAAGAACACATTTTTTGGTTTTAAGATCATTTCTCTAATGTTTATGAATTAATTTCTTCATAAAATTAAAATAGTACTTTAAAAATAGAGTTTCATACATTAACTAATTTCTACCACAAACTCATCTTTCAATCCAAAATATTGTTGAACTCAAAAATATTCTACTTATCCTAACCATTTGGGGTTTCAAAATATGAATTTATAATTTATCTGCCAGGCCATTTAATAAAACTACATTATATAAACTAGGAAATCACATAGGCCAGTGGTAGGTGATGCACCATTTTCGCCCTTCGGTTGCGGGTTCAAGTCTCATGGGCTTTTCAGACATGATGGTTTGTCACCCGAACTCTAGGTTTTCCTTTTTATAACAATCCAAAAATAATATTATGAAATATTTTAACCATAAAGAATAATATCTGATGTCCAACTTAATTCATTCCATCCTTTATACTTATCTAAAATACTTCTGTTCAAACTCACAATCCAAAATTTAAAGAAAGGTAAACACAATGAAGATCTTCTTTTCCACATAATATCATGTGAATACCTTCATCATGTATTCTTTTAAAACACAGTAACACCCTGAATTACCATAAAACCATATTGATTAAATTAATGCTCCCTTATTCCTTATAGACTATACTAGATATACTTATTATATCAAAAAATGTTTTGAACTCCAATAATAATGGTATAAACAAACAATTAATTAGTTTTAAAGTAGTCAAGAATATTGAATATAATTTATCCAAATCAATCATATCTTATTCCGAAATCACTACCTCAGTATCAGAATTATGTTAAGGTTTATCATTCATTCAAACATGTATTTTCTAAAAAGTTTGACTTGCTATTGAGTCACTTTTCTTAGAACCATATAATCTCAAATCCTCAATGAAATAGTACTGTAGTAAAATACTTATTTATTTCCATAATTCATATAATCGGTACATCATTGATACAACACTAAAATGAATTAATTATTTAATATCAACATAAGAACACAATTCATTCCTTTTCCTCTATGGTAGTATCATAGCTTCATTATTATCCAGTAGCATTATTTGGGGCATACTTTGATGATTTGGACATTCATTTTCATAGTGTCCCAACTCCTAGTAGATGAAACATTGTACATTTGAATCCTTTTCTTACCCTTGAAATCATGTGCTTGGTGTCCTTTTTCTCTACACTTATAACAAACTCCCATTCCCTTCAAGAATTTACCAGTGTTATTCATTACACAGTTTTCACATGTGGGAAAATCTTTCTTTCCCTTTTTCACTTTATCCATCTTTTTCTCTGTCATCCTCTTCTTCTCTTTCTTCCCTTAAAATCCATAGGACTCAGATAATTCACTTCTTATCTTATTAACACATGATACTATTTCTTCATATGATGGGATTACGTGGGAGACTATCTCCCTTCTAAATGATGGCTTAAGATCATGAATGATATGATCCTTCTTACTATTTGGATCATACATATTGCTGGAGTTCTCATTCCTTATATTGGGCTCCATTTCTAAAAAATGGAATACACTAGGATAGTTTATGAATCGCAATTCATAATTCCAAATTTGTAAAATACCTAACATATATTGAATAGTTTATCCATATAATTCATAATTATAAAAAAATCTTTTAGGAGTTATTGAGTCGTAAATCCTTTGTAATGGTTTGTAAAGAAAATGTGAATTATCTTAAGCATATCTGTCGAGAGTGTCATAACCAAGAGTGCAGAAAGGCCCATTGTCGTGTACCAGGATACCCCAGGTCAAGATCGAAACTCCTTATCAGAGTTTTTACTCCAAGGTACATATGTGCCAGAGCCGCCTCTACCTTCTCATATCCTGAAAGGGGTGTATTTATTGGAAAATTCACAAAATCTCTACATTAAAAATATTCTTGGAACTTCTTCTATACTAATCCTAAAAGTCTATCATAGGGTAATGTTGTTAAAATCAGAGTTTATCTAGATCTATTTCCAGTGTTGTTGATAAACATACTTTGATACCAACTTTAACACCCTGACCCCAAAATCCCAGAGTCGGTGCATTATTTTAATACATTGGCATGATTACAATGAATCAAGTCTTGAAAGACTGATCAGTTTAGCAGTCATGGAAAATAGATTACATACATGAACATTACATTACAATTTCTAACATAAAACATAGAATAAATAATTCGTTGAGAACTCCATTATTCTCTTTAGCTTAACCCTGCATATCAAACATTATAAACTTTTTGAAATCTTGGAAAAAGAAAACATAAGAAATGGGTGAGATCAGATGCTCATTAAGGGTAAATAATTTATGAGAAGCTATTGAATTTTAAGGCAAGATTTTTAATAAAAACAACAGCATTTTAAATCATAAAAATGAATATAATATGGAAAAAATAAATAATACATTACCATATAAACATGAATATGGATATTATACTAGTCGAATATTCACATGAAATAACTAATTTCATAACGAGGGAATGCCTAACATCGGACATCATAACCAAATAGTCAAGGCCTTGTGCCAAGACTACAAATAAAAAATATCTCAAGACCTTGATAAAAGACACTAGTTTGTATCATGATACATGCTGATTCATCGAGGAGATATATCAGGCTTCACCCATCACTTACTAAGTCCACTGCATTCCTCATATGAAATGTCAATACTTCAACTATAAACCATGAAGGGTATATGAATATTACTTCCATAGCCAAACATATCATAACACATTCAATAAAATATGAAAGATTTTATTATAATAAATCAACCTTAATCAATAATGATATCCAATATAGGATGTTGACATTGTTGAAAACGATCAGTAAATTTTTTTGAGAGAAATATCTGTTTTTGTAAAATCTTTTAAAAGTCACACATTTATAAAAGAATTCATTTAAAATATATTTTTCAATCAAAGTGTCTCATACAAAGTTGAAAATTATGAATGTAATTAACATTTTAAAACTATCATGTCCATATAAATAAATCCTTGACACCATTTTGAATACATGAACAATAATGAGAAAGATTTAGAAGAATAAATTTTTAAGTCATATAAAATGATTTTTAAGTTAAATTTTACCATAAAAGAATCATTTTGAAATTTCTTTTATGAAACATGGACATGGATAATAAATATATCCCAGAAAATACTTACACATAAACAATCTCAGATAATAATGAGATTGGGGAATTGACCCTTACCTTGTACTTTCCATTAGTCGAGGGTACATTTAACCTCATGTATAATGACCTTAGTAAGTTATTGATTTATAACAGAAACATATTAATATTTATGATATCATAGATGATTAATTTATGACATTATACTGCCTATTTAATAATTATTTCTGTGTTTATATAACATTTCGTGTAATAAACGCTTTCATTGTCATAAGTGTTTTAACTTGTTATTCTTGATCGTACAACTTGTATCATAATTTAATTGTTTCTAGAATATATAAAATTATTTCTATATCATATATATTCAGAATATAAATATGTATAATTGATAATATATAAAATGGAATCCACATTTTATGGAGATGGTAGGCCGTACGTAAGCATAAACATTATTTCCATTTTCATATCATATTGAATGGAGGTAAGTGAATGAGATAAATTTAAATACACACACACATAGATATATATATTTCTAGTAGAATTATCATGTCATATATTACATGAATATTAATAATATTTATTTTTATAATCATCGTTGAATGGTGAATGTGGAAATGAATCTCATCGTGTCCTGGAGACGGTAAGCCATATGTACACATGAGCGACGCTATCATTTCCTTTATGTTTAAAAGGTGTGGTATTGGATTTTATATTAATTATATAGAAACATTATATTGTTAATTTCATCATTTATATACATATTTCTCATCATTATATCCATCCAAATAACATAGTGTTGAATAACAAATTACACCACGACGTGGAGACAGTAAGTCGTACGTAAACACACATGTTGAATTTATCATTAATATGATGAGTAGAATAATGAATATGGTTGTAAAATATTTATAATAGCATCATAGTATATAGAAGGTATTGGAGTTATTATTTTTGTATGGAAATAACAAAGAAAGAGGAAGTGGAAGAAGAAAAGAACTTTGAAAGGGGTGATAAAATAATTACCTCTTCTTCGGGTGTTTCCTTTTAATTAGAAAAAAATGGCTCCTTAGGTTGGATTTCTGCTCAAAAGGATTCATATAGGTTGAAGTGGGGGAAGTTGGGCCTAGATTTGGGTAGGGTTTGGATGTGTGATTTTTAGATAAGGATAAGTACCCTTTTATAAGAGAGGTGAAGGTCACTTTAGGAAAAGCTTTAAATATAATTTTATTATAAAATAATTTCAGGTTTATAATGGATCCAAATGAATTAATTTTGAGACTTAGGTTGTTATGGGTCTATTTAATCTCAACCAATCGGTTTTAGATAAGGTTAGGTTTCCATTTTAAACTTATCAATTAGATTTAACTCTTAGTTAAATAGTTTAACTTTTACAATGCCTTCTTGTATTTTTATATTACATTGTTAAAAAACATACTATAAAATTCCAAGATAACCCCAAGTGGTTAATTAATGACATATATATCATTATAATAGTACATTAGCATAATATTAGAATGTTTGGAGTATTAAATAATTTAATAATATAGTATGTGTTTTGAAAACCCATTTGTGTCAATTTTGAGACAATTTGTATTTTATTTTTGTGAAAGTTATACCTACATGATTACATAAAAGAAAATTCATTTAATCTACCCTAACATATCAAATTAAACTAGAAAATTATTTTAATGCCTCAAAATTCTCAATTTTCATTTATTTGGATATTTATAATATCAATATTTTAATTATTCATTAATAAGGTAATTACTGCATCATCATTGTGTCATAGATAAATTTAATTATTTAATATCTAAAAATTATAAATAAAATACCATTATGTAGGAAATATTTTTATATTTATAATTAATATTTATAGTCTAATTTATCTTATGTATAACCTTATATTAAAAATGGTTTAGTTATTAATCATTGAATTTTACACTTTAAACTCTTCTTTAAATAAAATAATAATAAATGTCCTAATCTTATCCACGTGAAACCAAAGGTTAATATTTTATTCATAAGGTTCTTTTTGGTCGAAATAAACTTATCCAATGGAATTATGTGATGTGATGGTGTAATTATAATATCATTTTAACCTTTAATTACCCTATTTACTTTTAACCATGGTAAATAAAAGTCAAAAGTTACTATTCACAAAAAAATTATTTTCATCTTATTGAACCACATTTTATATACATATGTCAACAGTTTCACTCAGATTTTTGAAATACAATTCGCAGAAGAGGTAAAATTATGTTTTATGCAAATTTTCAAAAGTTCTTAGAAGGTGGGTAAAACATGTTAAAAAGTTTAATAAAATTTTATACATCTATTTTTTTTATAAAATGACTCTAATGAATTGAATTTAACTTATATAAGTATTATATATCAATTTTTACTTAAAATAAATTTAAATAAAATAAATAATTTTTTAAATAAAAATTCGGTTATAAACAATAACATAGTGTTTTTCACTATTCATTTAAAATTTAAGGTTTTTAGAAAAAAATACCAAAAATTCACCCTGATCTAATTTTGTTATTCCAAATTCAAAAATGAACTCTATTTTACTAAACTAAAAACATAGAAGTTTTATTAATTAATTTAAAATTAATTCCTGTAGTCAAAACCAAAAAAAATAGGTTTTTAAAATTCAAAAACTATCAAAAGATTGACATGTGTTTATGTCAAATTTAAAAGTGAAATTACTTATAATTACCTAAATTGTATTAAATGATAAAAATAAAATCTAATTATATTTCAAAACCATTCAAATTCATAATTTAGCACTATAAATTATTTCGATTAAAAAAGGTTTTTTTCAATTAAAATTTTGTATTTTTCACTATTCATCAAAATAGGAAAGTTATCATATTTTTACCAAAAATTTATCCAAACCAAATTTTTATGTCCCAATTCTAAAAACTAATTTTTTTTGTCATGTATAACATATAAAAGTGATAAAAACTAGATTTAAAAAGGGTTCTCCATCAAAAGGCAGTAAAATGACCTTTTAAAGAATATTAGAGTATTTCATTATTAAAACTGGATTTATTCTTATTTTAAGACTCAAAAAGTTATTAGACATACTTAAAGTCATTTAAAAAACATGTATAATCATATTGTAGTTAGTTATATTCATTCTTGCCAATACAACAGATCTGTGTTAACTACCATTTAAAATAATAATATTATTATATAATTTTTCGGTATAACTCAATGTTGTGTGCAACGTAAGATTTCGTAGAAATCCATTGTTGCTTGTTGAGTATTATATCAGACATAACATCCCATTTAAAGTAAAATTAATACTTAATTCATGAATATTAATAAATATGAAAATCTCATATCCTTTATTTTCTTGGGATGTTACATTCTCCCCTCCTTTAATAAATTGCATCCTCGCAATTTAAAATTTTTCATTGAAAATAAAAGGTTGAAAATAGAAAATACCTTTTTGGAAAACCGACATCAAAAATAGGGATAATATTATTTAGTCTTAATAAGAAGGAAAGGGAAATGAAAAATTCACCACCAAATTATGATCTCAAATAGAAGAACATTGGTGGCAATTAGAGACAACTAATTAGAGGAAAAATGTAAATATTTATTGGGTGTTATTCAGGTCATCAATCACAAACAAGTAAACAATAAATCAAAGATTGAGGGCCTCAAATCCATAAATATATGATGATTTAAAATATCATCGCTTCAAAAAAACATAAGGTATTATTATAACACATATTTTGGTTTTAATATCATTACCCTAATGTTTAAAAATTAATTTCTTCGTAGAATAAAAAACTAATTGACAAATAGAGTTATATCCTTTAACTAATTTCTACCAAAAACTCATCTTTCACTCCAAAATATAATTGAACTCAAAAATATTCTATTTTTCCTAATCATTTAGGGTTCCAATAAAATAAATTTATAATTTTTATGTCAACCATTAAAAAAAACTACCATATACAAACCTGGACATCATGTAGGCCAGTTGAAGGTGATGCACCCTTATCGCCCTTCTGTTGAGGGTTCAAGTCTCGTGGCCTTTCCGGACATGATGGGTTATCGCCCGACCCCTAGGTTGTCCTTTTTCTAACAATAAAAAAGTAATCTTAAGAAATATTTTATCCGTAAATAATAGTATCCAATGCCCAACTTAATTCATTATATGCTTTAGACATATCCAAAATATTTCTGTTCAATCTCATAGTCCAAAATTTATAAGAAAGGTAAACACAATGAAGATATTTTTTCCACGTAATATCATGTGAATACCTTCATCATGTGTTCTTTTAAAACACTATAACACCCTGAATTAGTATAAAACCTTATTGATTACATTCATGATACTTCATTCTTTATAGAATATTCGATATATTCTTTTTATCAAAAAATGTTGTAAACTCTAACAATAATGGAATAGACAAATAATTAATTAGTTTCAAAGTAGTCAAGAGTATCAAATATAATTTATCCAAATCAATCATATCTTATTCAAAATCACTACCTCGGTATCATAACTTTATTAAGGTTTATCTTTCCATCAAACATGTATTTTTTAAGAAGTTTAATGTAACACCCTGAGATTTTATGAAAAATATTCTTTTTAATTTCATTAATGTCTTATGTTGTACGCTACACCAAAATAAGCTTGCACAACACGCATCCTTCACCTTCCTTGCATTACACGCAAGCACGACCTTCCGCGATAGCGTGTGTTGTACGCAATACCGGGTTTCGCTAAACAATGATATGCTATTAAAATATTATTAAAACTAGCCGTTATGAATAGTAATAACCACTTTTTGAAATTTTGTAAATTTTATTTCTCAAAATGGACTTCATTTTTGGATTCGTAATATCGAAATTAGCTTAGGGTGAAATTTTGGTACTTTTCGAATAACTTTCATTTTCTGATGAATAGTGAAAATTACTAAATTTTAATTAAAAACAACCTTTTTAATCAAAATAATTAATAGTGATAAATTATTAATTTGAGTGGTTTTAAATTAAATTTAGAATATATTTTTACAATTTAATACAATGTTGGTCATTGGATGTAATTTCACATTTAAACCAGATATAAACAAATGTCAATCTTTTTATAGTTATTATCTCTTAAGAACACGCTATTTGTTTTGACGACGGGAATTAAATTTTAAATTAATTAATGCAACTGATATGTTTTGAATTTGGTAAAATAGACATCATTTTTGAATTCATAATATCAAATATATCTTAGGCCTAATTTTTTGTATTTTTCTGGAAACTTTCATTTTTGATGAATAGTGAAACCACTAAGTGGTAGTAAAAAAAATTGAATTTTTCATAAAACTTATTTTTACCTCTTCTATGAGTGGAATTTCAAAAATCCAAGAGACACGTTTGATTACAGTAAGTAAAATGTAGTTCAATGAGATGAAAATAATTTTTGGTGAATAGTAACTTTTTACTTTTGTTTTACCACGTTTAAAACTAAATAAGGTAATTAATGGTAAAAATGATATTATTATTACCCTAACACATGTACTAATTCAATTGGATAGGTGTAATTCGACCAAAAACAACCTTACGAATAAAGTATGACCATTTAGGCCCACTTGGATTAGATTAGGACATTTATTATTATTTAATTCAAAGAAGAGTTAAAAGAGTTAAAATCAAAGTTTATTTACTACAAAATTTTTAATATAAGGTTATACATAAGATAAATTAGATTTTAAATATTCATTAGAAAGATAATAAGATTTCCTACATAATGATATTTTATTTATAATTTTTTAGACATTAAATAAATTAATTTATTTATGACACATTGATGATGCAGTAATTACCATAATAGTGAAAAATTATAATAATTAATATTATAAATACCCAAATAAATATAATTTGAGACTTTTTATGAATTCCACTAATTTTCTAGGTTACTATGACATGTTAGTATGGATTTAATTAACTTTCATAGAACTAATCATTCTGTTATGATTTTCACAAAAATCAATTACTAAATAGTATCAAATTTGACATAAAATAGTTTTTAAAACAAATATTATATTAGTAATTGTTATTTTATTCCTAAAAATCTAAGGTTCGGCCAAATGACTTAGATAAAATTATATTAATTAATAATAAACAACTTGGGGTTCGTTTGGCTGCTTATAGTATGTTTATTTACCTTATAGTATAAGAACACAAGAAGACACGGTAAAAGTAAAATTATTTTACTTACTGTAAAATCTAAATGATAAGGTTAAAATAGGAACCTTAACTTGTCTAAATTATATTGGATGAGAGGATTTAGACCCATCCCCACCTTAGCTTCAAAATAAATCAATTTGGAGCTATTTAAAACCGAATTTGTCATAATAATAAAATAATATTTTTTGTTTTTCTAAATGAGCCCCTCTCCTCCCTTATAAAGGGCACCTCCTCCCTCTCTTCCTCACACCACTTTGAGCCTTCAATATCGGCCAAACCCTTCCAAATTCCATTCTACACATCCATAGCAACATCTTAGAAGTTCTGGTCTTCCTCAAAGACCAATTTTAATGCCCTAAAAGGAGATATCTAAGAGGCGCTTCAAAGAAGAAGTAATGTCCATTACCGATTCATTCAACTTTATTTCTTCTTCCACTTCTTCTTCTTAGGTTGTTTCATTATGAAGTAATAAAACCAGTATCACTCATATACTGATATGTTATTATAATTATGAAACAACCCTATTTCACCATCTATCCATCCTACGGAAAACGAAATCATCGTGTGTGCGTACGTACGGAATACCGTCTCCACGCTGTGGTGTAATCTATTTTCCACCACCACCTTACTTGAATGGGTATAATGGTGTACATAATAACTATATATGATTATTGTGAAGTGATATTGATTTTTATATAGTATACATACACTCCAATACAATTCCACGATCATGAGAACGATATCGTCGCATGTGCGTACGTACGGACTACCGTCTCCATGACGCGATGAGATACATTCTCCACGTTAACCATTCATGAATGATTATAAAGTATATATAATAAGTAATCATGAAATATATGAAATAATAATGGTAATTGATTTATGTGTATATATATGTATATCATCTACTTAATTCCATTCAACTCAATAAGGAGACGAAAACAGCGTTCATGTGTACGTACGGCCTACCGTCTCCATGAACAGTGTATTTCATTCCATTTACTAATCTATTATATATATTTTTATTCTGAATATATATTATATATAAATCGTTTTTTATATTCTGGAATTAAGTTATCATGATCTATGTAATCATATGAATAATTACAAGTCAAAACACGGATGAAAAATGAAACGATTTTACCCAAAATGCTCTTTAACATTGAATTTACTAATGAACGGGTAATATAAAGTCATAAGTGAACCATATATGATATAATAACAATGAGTATGATTCTGGAATAATTCAATGACATTATTTAAATCATTATACAGGAGGTTCGGACACATACGAAGCAAATCGGACCTAAGGTAAGGGAAAATACCACAATCTCATTTCTATCTGAGATTGTTTATACTTTGAAATTTACTAGGGTGTATTTTATCATCCACATCCATGTTTCCTCAATATGTAATATTACTTCTATCCATCTACTATTTTGTAAATCCAATTTTACCCTTAGGTTAGTTTTTAGTAAAAGATATGAAAGGAATCTTTTGTCGTTTTTTCATATGAGGTACTTTTTGACTTTTCCGACAAAAGTACGAGAAGAATGTTTATTTTAACATATACGGCATGAATGTATTTTTAAAACATTATTTCCAAGAATCTTCCTTTACATGTTTTCAAGTTTATTTTTAATCAACTTCTTTTAGTTTAAAATTTTATGACATGTTAAGAAAGGAAAAATGTTTTTTAAGTAGAAAGGATATTTTCCTCAAGAATGGAGTTCAAGAGTTTTATCAAAATTATTTTCCATATAAGATAATATAGGTTTGTATTTCTATACCTATTATTACCTGGATTTTATTATGTTGTGATGGAAATATTAATATGAATTCCTTTATCTTATATGAATTGTTTTATGATGTCATGATGTTTAAGATTCCCATTTTTATTACATGGGTTATGCTATGATGTATGGTTTATGATTTTGTGGCACACATAAGAATGGTATCATTAAGAGATGGGTGTGACCTATATCTCCCTCCAATGCATTGGGTAAAGATTTTATATCTCATGAGATAGACATGGCTGGAGCGGCAGGTTAAACCGGTTCAGTGAAACAGGACTGAAACGAGGAGTGAACTCGGTTCAGAAATGGACTTTGTCCACTAAGATAGTCTTGGAAATGAGTCTTGACTAATAAGAAATGATTATCTATGATTATGTGTGTATTCCACAAAGTTTCATGTTTTAAGTTATGATTATTGATCCCATGTTATGATATTATGATCTCTTTTTCAGGTTAAGATTTCCAAATTGTTATGTTCTTATGAATATGATGTGATTGATATTTCTTTTGTTTACCCTTACTGAGCATTTGAGCTCACCCATTTATGTTTTCTTTTCCCTAGGATATAAAAGAAAGGTTTTAGGTATAAAAAAAGGAAGATCTTTATGGGAGATGTTGAAGATCATTCACCATGATTAGAAGATTATATTTCGATTTTCCAAAGACACTAAACTATTACGGTCCTTGTGTGTGTGTTTTTGTTATGTACTAAGTATTCCGCAAAAGTAATGTAATGTCAATGTACGTTAAGCTTAAGGTCTCTACAGTTGGTATCAGAGGAAAGTTTTAGTCAACCTTTGGAAACTAGGATGTGATAACATTAGTGAGATCCCTAGAGATATTTCTAAGGTATATCTAGGGATGTCCCTAAGGATAAGTATACGTATAGGATATAGTCCTAGAACTATGGTAACGATATTAGATTAAAGCAAAGATGTTAGATATTGAAGTTAATCCCCCTTTATTATGATTTTTACCTCTCACACTATTCTTTTTGGGTTTTAGATGATGGCTGGAACCCGAAGGAACCGTGTTGATCAATGTAATTGACAATGCAATGATTGTCCTCCAGAACAAACAAATGTTATGGGAGATGGAGTGCAAAATCTTATTGCTATACTTACACAAGCTATGAATCATTCTGGACTTCCAAATGAGCAGAGAAGGGAACAATATTCTATTGAGTTCTTCTTGAGGAAACGTCCACCTTCTTTCATTGGGTCTTCTGATCCACTTGTTGCTGAACAATGGATCAGTACTACTGAAAAGATATTTTCAGTTCTTAAATGTTCTAAACATGATAAAGCCATCTTAGCAGTGTATCTTTTGGAAGGTGATGCTGATCAATGGTGGAATCTTATCAAGAATACGAGGCCAAGAGATGAAATTGAGTCTATGGAATGGGATGAGTTCAAGAACTTATTTTTCAACAAGTACTTCCCACGTATTCTTCGAATAAAGATGGAGAAGGAGTTTCTTGAACTAAAGAAAATGGATGATAAATATGTTGGTATATACGAAGTGAATTTTACAAGGCTTGCAAGGTATGCATCTGGATTTATCATCCAACCTGAAAGTAAAGTTGATCAATTCTTTAGTGGCTTAAAACCAAATCTTCGAAGGGCATTAGCTATAAGAGACATCAGTAGCTATGAAGAAATTGTGCGTTGTGCTATCAAGGTTGAAATGGAAGTTGGTGTTACGTATCCATCTCATAGTTTTGACAAGAAACGAAAGATGGAGTTCAAGGAGAAATCTCATAATAATGGTGAAAAGAAGATGAATGTTTCCTTATGCTCAAAGTGTGGAAAGAAGAATGGTGGAGATTGTCTAAAAGGGACTAGAAAATGTTTTAAGTGTGGAAAAGAAGGTCATCGAGCAGCTAAGTGTCGAAGTAATGGAAATTGTCTTTCTAATGATGTGAATAAAGAAAAGACTGTAGAGAACGCACCACCAAAACTTCAATGCTTCAAGTGCAAGGAAATGGGGCATTATGCTAATAAATTCCCTAATCCAAGGGTTAGTGATGATCGACATGATAAACCACTTAAGGCAAAGGTCAAAGGGAAGTCACATGCAATCACTATTGGCGATGTTGAATATGATAACGATGTGGTGGAATGATTAAGTGTTTATGTAATGAGATTCCAAAATAATGTTGTATATAGTATCATGGAATATTTGAATATTTATGTATTGGTCTGTTGTGGTTTTCAATGGTACCGGTAACCATAAAATGTGATTGAGATATTTTTGGAAAAAAATATGATATGCGCATAATGAAAGGAAAATGAGAAAATGAAATGTTTGACCGTATTCATGAGCTCATGACTGATATAAGGAGAAGGTTATATCATGGTTTGAGTATATAGAATTTTTGGATTTTGGTATGTGGAAAGAGTTAACTTTTGACTGCATTCATGTTTTCACTATGGTTCAATTAGTGGGTATTTATTATTCAAGATAATACATGATTAAGGTATTCACATGTTTGTAATTTGACCAACAAGATATATCTTATGATATATGGGGGATAAATGATGGCATTCACATGATTGTTATGTGACATTTCAAGTAATCATTTTCTTTATAATATGAGCTTGGACCGAAGTATTTTAGATAATCCAAAATATTGGAATGGATTATGTTGGACATAAGTTAGGATAGAACTTTTTTTGATATTATAGATGGGATGTTATAGTAATATAGCTTTAGAAAAAGGACAACCTGCAGGACGGGCGATAGCCCATCGCGTCGGACAACGCTGTGGGAATCGAACCCACAACCAATGTGCGACTGGCCTTTATCACCTACCACTGGCCTACAGGAAGTCCCTGGTTAGTAGA
The DNA here is from genome assembly GCA_963277665.1 of Viscum album. Lineage (NCBI taxonomy): Eukaryota > Viridiplantae > Streptophyta > Magnoliopsida > Santalales > Viscaceae > Viscum > Viscum album. The sequence continues at coordinate 785,740,202 of OY728132.1, forward strand.
AACTAGTTTTATTTTATTACGCAGTATGATATATGGAGTATAAGTTCATTTTTGGAGTCGTATACGATTAACCTCACCATAGATGGACTTATGTATATTTGATAACTTTTTCTAACCTTTTGTTTGAAACAGATGGAATGACCCATCATTCTATCACATAATCTATTAACAATTCATGAATAACAAATTCAAATTCATTTCTTTAAGAGATGAAGTTTAAATTGTTCAAAGCACGAACAACAGTGAAATTGTACCAAAATCATGTAAGTATTTCTTTTAATTCACCAACTTTAGGGAAATGATCTTGAAAACCAAAAATGTTGTCCTAGTGCCCTTATAACTGATTAATCAGATGGTACCTTAGATCATCCCAAATCTATGGCTTTGTGATTGTTGTCTATTTCATAGCCATGTTCTCTACCACTCTCCATCAAAACTTGATGGTTATATTTTTCTTCCATATCCATATTTTCACCTATGTTCTCCTACGTGGAAACTCAGTGATGAGTTAATTTGGATAACCGTTACATTTTATACTTTAGTTTTTAAATCCAAGTTTGGGTATTCCTTTTTACGATGTAGGTTTCTATTAAACAAACTTTTGAGTAGTAAACCATTTATAACCCCGACGAATTTCGAGGGCGAAATTCATTTTAAGGGGGGTAGAATGTAACACCTCGATATTTTATGAAAAATATTCTTTTTAATTTCATTAATGTCTTGTGTTGTATGCTACACCAAAAGAAGCTTTCACAACATGCATCCTCGACTTGCCTTGTATTACACGCAAGCGCGACCTTCCTCGATAGCGTGTGTTGTACGCAATACCGAGTTTCTCTAAACAATGATATGCTATTAAAATATTATTAAAACTAGCCGTTATAAATAGTAATAACCACTTTTTGAAATTTTGTAAATTTTATTTTTCAAAATGGACTTCATTTTTGGATTTGGAATATCGAAATTAGCTTAGGGTGAAATTTTGGTACTTTTCGGATAACTTTCATTTCTGATGAATAGTGAAAATTACTATATTTTAATTAAATACATCCTTTTTAATCGAAATAATTAATAGTGATAAATTATTAATTTGATTGGTTTTAAATTATATTTATAATATATTTTTACAATTTAATACAATGTTGTTCATTGGATGTAATTTCACATTTAAACCAGATATAAACAAATGTCAATCTTTTGATAGTTATTATCTCTTAAGAACATGCTATTTGTTTTGACGACGGGAATTTATTTTTAAATTAATTAATGAAACTGATATGTTTTGAATTTGGTAAAATAGACATCATTTTTGAATTCATACTATCAAATATAGCTTAGGCCTAATTTTTGGTATTTTTCTGGAAACTTTCATTTTTTGATGAATTGTGAAACCACTAAGTGGTAGTTAAAAAAAATGAACTTTTCATAAAACATAATTTTTCCTCTTCTGTGAGTAGAATTTAAAAAATCCGAGAGACACAGTTGATGTCAGTAAATAAAATGTGGTTCAATGAGATGAAAATAATTTTTGGTGAATAGTAACTTTTTACTTTTTTTTACCACGGTTAAAAGTAAATAGGGTAATTGAAGGTAAAAATGTTATTATTATTACCCTAGCACATGTCATAATTCTATTGGATAAGTGTAATTAGGCCAAAAACAACCTTCGGAATAAAATATGACCATTTAGGCTCACTTGGATTAGATTAGGACATTTATTATTATTTTATTCAAAGAAGAGTTAAAAGAGTTAAAATCAAAGTTTATTTACTACAACATTTTTAATATAGGGTTATACATAAGATAAATTAGATTGTAAATATTTATTAGAAAGATAATAAGATTTCCTACATAATGATATTTTATTTATAATTTTTTAGACATTAAATAAATTAATTAATTTATGACACAATGATGATGCAGTAATTACCATAATAGTGAAAAAATTAGAATAATTGATATTATAAATACCCAAATAAATATAATTTGAGACTTTTTATAAATTACCCTAATCTTCTAGGTTAATAAGACATGTTAGTATTTATTTAATTATCTTTTTTCAAAATAATCATTCTGTTATGAATTTCACAAAAACCAATTACTAAATAGTGTCAAAATTGACATAAAATATTTTTTAAAACAAATATTATATTAGTAATTCTTATTATATTCATAAAAATATAAGGATCGGCCAAATGACTTAGATAAGGTTATATATATTAATAATAAATAACTTGGTGTTCGTTTTGATGCTTATAGTAAGTTAATTAACCTTATAGTATAAGAACACAAGAAGACATGGTAAAAGTAAAATTATTTTACTTAATGTTAAATCTATCTGATAAGGTTAAAATAGGAACCTAAACTAGTATAAATTCTATTGGATGAGAGTAGTTTGACCCATACCCACCTTAGCTTCAAAATAAATCAATTTGGAGCTATTTAAAACCGAATTTGCCTTTATAATAAAATAATATTTTTTGTTTTTCCAAAGGAGCCCCTCTCCTCCCTTATAAAAGGGAACCTCCTCCCTCTCTTCCTCACACCACATTGAGCCTTCAAGCTCGGCCAACCCCTGCCAAATTCCATTCTCCACTTCCATAGCAACATCCTAGAGGTTCGGGTCTTCCTCATGACCAATTTTAGTGCCCTAAAAGGAGATCTCAAATAGGCGCTTCAAAGAAGAGGTAATGTCTGTTACCGATTCTTTCAACTTTATTTCTTCTTCCACTTCTTCTTCTTAGATTGTTTCATTATGAAGTAATAAAATCAGTATCACTAATATACTGATATGTTATTATAAGTATGAAACAACCCTATTTCAACATCTATCCATCATACGGAAAATGAAATCACCGCGCGTGTGTACATACGGAATATTGTCTCCACGCTGTGGTGTAATCTATTTTCCACCACCACCTTACTTGGATGGGTATAATGGTGTAAATAATAACTATATATGATTATTGTAAGTTATATTGATTCTGATATGGTATACATACATTCCAATACAATTCCACGATCATGAGAACGATATCATCGCTCGTGCGTACGTACGGACTACCGTCTCCACAACGCGATGAGAAACATTCTCCACGTTAACCATTTATGAATGATTATAATGTATATATAATAAGTAATCATGAAATATATGACATAATAATGATACTGGATTTATGTGTATATATATGTATTTCATCTACTTAATTCCATTCAACTCAATAAGGAAACGAAAACAGCATTCACGCGTACGTATGGCCTACCGTCTCCATGAACAGTGTATTTCTTTCCATTTACTAATATATTATATATATGTATATTCTGAATATATATTATATATAAATAATGTTTTATATTCTGGAATTAAGTAATCATGATCTAAGTAATCATATGAATAATTACAAGTCAAAACACAGACGAAAAATGAAACGATTTTACCCAAAACGCTCTTTAACATGGAATTTACAAAAGAACGGGTAATATAAAGTCATAAGTGAACCATATATGATATCATAAAAATGAGTATGATTCTGTAATATGTCAATGACATTATCTAAATCATTATACAGGTGTTTCGTACACTTATGAAGCAAATCGGACCTAAGGTAAGAAAAAATATCGCAATCTCATTTTTTATCTGAGATTGTTTATACTTTGAAATTTACTGGGGTATATTTTATCATCCACATCCATGTTTCCTCAATATGTAATATTATTTCCATCCACCTACAATTGTTTAAATCCAATTTTACCCTTCGGTGAGTTTTTAGTAAAAGATATGAAAGGAATCTTTTGTCGTTTTTTCGTAGGAGGTACTTTTTGACTTTTCCGACAAAAGTATGAGAAGAATGTTTTTTTAACTTATACAGCGTGAATGTATTTTTAAAACATTATTTCCAAGAAGCTTCCTTTACAATTTTTCAAGTTTATTTTTAATCAACTTCTTTTAGTTTAAAATTGTATGACATGTTAAGAAAGGAAAAATGTTTTTTAAGTAGAAAGGATATTTTCCTCAAGAATGGAGTTCAAGAGTTTTATCAAAATTATTTTCCATATAAGATAATATAGGGTTCTATTTCTATCCCTATTATTACATGGATTTTATTATGTTGTTATGGAAATATTTCTATGAATTACTTTATCTTATATGAATTGTTTTATGATGTCACGATGTTTAAGATTCCCATTTTTATTACATGGGTTATGCTATGATGTATGGTTTATGATTTTGTGGCACACATAAGAATGGTATCGTTAAGAGATGGGTAGGACCTATATCATCCTCCAATTAATTGGGTAAAGATTTTATATCTCATGATATAGACATGTCTTGAACGGCAGGTTAAACCGGTTCAGTGAAACAGGGCTGAAACGAGGAGTGAACTCGGTTCAAAAATGGACTTTGTCCACTAAGATAGTCTTGGAAATGAGTCTTGACTAATAAGAAATGATTATCTATGATTATGTGTGTATGCCACAAAGTTTCATGTTTTAAGTTATGATTATTGGGATTACATTTAACTACTATGATTTATCCCATGTTATGATATTATGATCTCTTTTGCAGGTTAAGATTTCCAAAATGTTATGTTCTTATGAATATGATGTGATTGATATTTCTTTTGTTTACCCTTACTAAGAATTTGAGCTCACCCTTTTATGTTTTATTTTCCCCAGGATATAAAGAAAGGTTTTAGGTATAAAAAAAAAGGAAGATCTTTATGGGAGATGTTGAAGATCTTTCACTATGATTAGAAGATTATATTCCGAGTTTCCAAAGACACTAAACTATTACAGTCCTTGTGTGTGTGTTTTTTATGTACTATGTATTCCGCAAAAGTAATGTAATGTCAATGTATGTTAAGCTTAGGGTCTCTAAATTTAACTTTCTATTGATTCACTTTTCATAGAACCATATAATCTCAAATCTATAATGAAATAGTATTGCAGTACAATCCTTATTTATTTCCATAATTCATAGAACCAGTATATCGTTGATACCACACTCAAATGAAATAATTATTTAATAATAACATAAGAAGACTAGTCATTTATCTTTATGTGTGGTAGTATCATAACTTGATTATTATCCAATAGCATCATTTGGGGAATACTATGATGATTTGGATATGGATTCGTGTAGTGTCCCAACTCCTTGCAGATGAAACATTATACATTTGAAACCTTTTTTTACCCTTTCAATCATGTATTTAATGTACTTTTTCTCCACACTTATAACAAACTCACATACCCTTTAAGAATTTACCAAGGGGATTCTTTCCACAGTTATCACATGTGAGAAAATCCTTCTTTCTCTTCTTCCCATTACCCATCGGTTTCTCAGTCTTCCTCTTCTTCTCTTACTTCCTTTCAAATCGATAAGAATAAGAGAACTCATTACTTATCTTATTAACACATGATACTATTTCTTTATATGATGAGAATACATGGGAGAATATTTCCCTTATAAATGATGTCTTATGACCATGAATGATATGTTCCTTATTACTCTTTGGATCATGCGTATTACATAAGCTTTCATTCCTTCTACTGGGCACCATTTCTAAACGATGGAATATACTTGGATAGTTTATGAATCGCAATGCATAATTCCAAATTTTTGAAATACCTAACATATATTTAATAGTTTATACATATAATCCATAATCAAAAAAAATATTTGAAGAGGTATTTAGTCATAAATCCTTCATAATGGTTTGTATAGAAAATGTGAATTAACCTAATCATATCCCTTAAGAGTGTCGTAACCAAGAGTGCAGCAAGGGTCGTTGTCATGTAACTGGATCCCCCAGGTCAAGCCCAAAACTCCTTATCAGATTTTTCACACCTAGGGACATTTTTACATGAGCCGTCTCTACCTTCTCATATCCAGACAAGGATGCATTTCATGGAAAATTCACAAAATCTCTACATTACCAATATTCTAGAATGTTCTTATATACTAATCCTAAAATTCAATCGTAGGGTAATTTTTCAAAATCATAGTTTATCAAAATCTATTTTCAAGGTTTTTTCTAGAATTCCTCTGATACCAACTAAAACACCCCAACCCCAAAAGCCCGGATCCAGTGCATTATTTTTATACATTGGCATGATTTCAAGGAATCAAGTCCCGAAAGGCCGATCAGTTTATCAGTCTTGGAAAATAGATTACATACATGAACATTCCATTAAAATTTATAACATAAAACAAAACATAAGCAATAATTTGAAAATTCCATTATTCCATATATCTTTACACTGTATATCAATCATTTTAAACATCTTGGAATATTGGGAAAATAAAAAATAAGAAATGGTGAGCTCAGATGCTCATTAAGGGTAAATAATTTAGCAGAAGCTATCAAATTCTAAGGAAAGATGTGTAATAAAAACAACAGCATTTTCAAACATAAAATTGGCCATAATATGGTAAAAAATAAATAAAACATTGCCATATAAATGTTTACATATATATTCTACTAGTCGAATAATCACATGTAATATCTAATTTCATAACGAGGGAATGCCTAACGCCGGACATCCTAACCACATAGTCAAGGCCTCGTGCCAAGACTACAGATAAAAATTTTGTCAAGGCCTTGTTCCAAGACACTAGTTTGTCTCAAGAAACCTACCAATGCATAGAGGACATATATTGGGCTCCACCAATCACTTAATAAGTCCACTACATTACTCATATGAAAATGTTGAAATATAACATAAACATTCGTATTAAAACTATGATATGAAATGTCAATATTTATACCATAAACCATGAAGGGTATAAAAATAGTACATTCATATTCAAACATATATTAAATCATTCTATAAAATATTGAATATTCTATTATAATAAATCAACCTTAATTAATAATAATATCTAGTAAAGGTTGTTGACACTGATGAAAATGATCAGTAAAAATTTTTGAGAGATATATCCCATTTTTGTGAAACCAATAAAAAGTAAAACATTTATAAAGGAATCCATTTAAAATATATTTTTTAATCAATGTGTGTCATACCACATTGAAAATTTTTAAAGGAATTAACATTTTAAAACAATCATATCTATATAAATAAATCTTTAAAACCATTTTGAAAACATGGACATTAATGAGAAAGATTTAGAATAATAAATATTTAAAACATTTAAAATGATGTTTTAGTTCAAGAGTACCACAAAATAATCATTTTGAAATGTATTTTATGAAACATGGACATGGATAAGAAATAATACCCAGAAAATACTTACACATAAACAATCTCGGATAATAATGAGATTGAGGAATTAACCCTTACATTATACTTTTCTTTAGTCTAGGGTACGTTTAACCACATTTATAATATCCATATTATGTTATTGAATTATAAAATAACCTTATTAATATTTATTATATCATAAATGATTCATTTATGACATTATACTACCTATTTATTAATTATTTCCATGATAAAGTAACCTTTTGTGTAATAATCTCTTTCTTTATCGTAAGTGTTTTAACTTGTTATTATTGACTGTATCACTTGTATCAGGAATTAATTGTATCCAGAAAATATAAAATTAATTATATATCATATATATTCAGAATATAAATATGTATAATTGATAGATATATGAAATTGAATCCACCATTTATAGAGACAGCATGTCGTACGTACGCATAAATGTTGTTTATGTTTTCATATCATAATGAATGGAAGTAAGAGAATGAGAAAAATGTAAATACACACACAGACACAAATATATATATATATATATAGTAGCATTATTATGTCATATATTACATACAATTTAATAATATGTATTTTTATAATCATCGTTGAATGGTGAACGTGGAAATGAATCTCATCGTGTCGTGGAGACAATAATTAGTATTTACACACGAGCGACGATATCATTTCCTAAATGATTAAAAGGTGTGAAATTGGATGGTATATTAAATAAAAAGAAACATTATAATGTTATTTTTATTACTTATATTCATATTACTCATCATTATATCTATCCAAATAGCATAGTGTGGAATAACAAATTACACCACGACGTGGAGACGGTAAGCCATACGTACGCACAAATGATGACTTTATCATTAAAAAGATGGATATAATAATGAATATGGTTGTAAAATATTTATAATAACATAATAGTATGTATAAGGTACTAGATTTATTATTTTTTTATGGAAATAATAAAGAAAGTGGAAGTGGAAGAAGAAAAGAACTTTGAAATGGGTGAAAAAATAAATAACTCTTCATCTGGTGTTTCCTTTTGATTTGAACAAAGTGGCAACTTAGGTTGGATTTTTGATCAAAATAAGGCCTCTAGTTTGAAGTGATGGAATTTGGGAGGATATTTGGGTAGGTTTAGGCTAATCCAAATGGCTTTCTAGGTGTGATTTTTTGAGAAGGGGAAGTACCCTTTTATAAGAGAGGTAAGGGTCACTTTAAGAAAAGCATTGCATATTAATTTATTATAAAATAATTTTCAATTTATAATGACTAAAAATGAATTTATTTCGGTACATAGGAGGTTATGGGTCTAAATAATACCAACTAATAGGTTTGTGGCAAGTTTATGTTACCATTTTAACCTTATCTTTTAGATTTAACTTGTAGTTTAATAGTTTAACTGTTACAATGTCTTCTTGTATTTTTATATTACTTGGTTAATAAACATACAATAAAATTCCAAGAGAACCCCAAGTGGTTCATTAATGAAAAATTTATCATTATAAGAGTCCTTTGGACGAACCTAATATTTTTAAGACTATTATATAATTTAATAATATAGTATTTGTTCTAAATACTCATTTATGTCAATTTTGAAACAATTTGGTATTTTGTTTTTGTGAAAGTCATAACAGCATGATTAATTCAAAAAAATAATTTAATTAACCCTATAATATCATATTAACCTATAATATTTTTGAAATATAAAATTTATCAATTTACATCTATTTGGATATTTATAATATGAATTATTTTAGTTATTCATTAATAAGTTAACTGTTGCCTCATCATTGTGTCATAAATAAATTTAATTATATAAAGTCAAAAAATTATAAATAAAATACCATTATGTAGGAAGTATTTTTATCTTTATAATTAATATTTATAGTCTAATTTATCTTATGTATAGCCATATATTAATAATCATTTATTTATTAATCATTGAATTTTACACTTTTAACTCTACTTATGTAAAATAATAATTAATGTCCTAATCTTATACATGTAGACCAAAAGGATATTATTTTATTCCTAAGGTTCATTTTGGTCTAAATAATCTTATTCAATAGAATTAGGACATGTGTTAGGGTAATTATAATATCATTTTTACCTTTAATTACCCTATTTACTTTTAACTGTGGTAAATAAGTCAAAAGTTATTATTCACCAAAAATTATTTTCATCTTATTGAACCAAATTTTACTTACTAATTTCATTTTTGTCTCTTGGATTTTTGAAATTCAATTCACCAAAGCAGTAAAATAACGTTTTATGAAAATTTTCAAAAGTGCCTAGAAAGTGGGTAAATGATTTTAAAAAGTTCAATAAACTTTTATACATAATATTTTATTATTAAATGACACCAATGAATTACATTGAACATATATATGTATTATATATCTATTTAGACTTTATAAAATTTATATAAAATAAATAATTATTTAAATAAAAAGTCGGCTCTAAACAATAACGCGGTGTTTTTCACTGTTCATCAAAAATTGAAAGTTTTCAGAAAAAACATCAAAAATTCATTATAAGCGAATTTTGATATTCCAAATTAAGAAATTAATTCTATTTTACAAAATTCAAAACCTAGAAGTTTCATTAATTAATTTAAAATTAATTCTCGTTGTCAAAACCAAAAGGCGGGTTTTTAAAAAGTAAAAACTATCAAAATATTGACATCTGTTTTTGTCAAATTTAATTGTGAAATTAATTATAATGACCAAAATTATATTAAATGATAAAAATATAATCTAATTATATTTCCAAACCATTCAAATGCATAATTTAACACTACAAACTATTGGAACTAAAAAAGTTATTTTCAATTAAAATTTATTATTTTTCTCTATTCACCAAAATATGAAAGTTTTAAGAAATGTACCAAAAATTTATCCAAACTAAATTTTTATGTCCCAATTATAAATAAAAAATTATATTTTGTCATGTAGAACATATAAAAGTGACAAAAACAGGATTTAAAATGGGTTCTCCATCAAAAGGTGGAAAAATGACTTTTTAAAGAATATTAGAGTATTTCGTGATTAAAATTGGATTCATTCTTATTTTAAGACACTAAATTTTATTGGATAAATGTAAATACATTTAACAAACATTTATAATCATATTTTAGTTATTTCTATTCATTCCCTCCAATACAATGGCTAGTTGTTAACTACCATTTAAAATAATAATATTATAATATTATTTTTCGGTGTAACTCAACGTTGTGTGCAACATAAGATTTTTGAGAAATATAGTGTTGCAGGTCAAGTATGATATCATACATAGCATCCCCTTTAATGTAACATTAATATTTAAATCAAAAAATATTAATAAAAATGAATATAACTTATCCTTTATTTACCTAGGATGTTACATATTCGTCTATATATGATATGATACATGCATGTAGAAACCATACAGGGGTGAGTATAACAATACCAATTCTGACACCCCGAAACTACTAACCATATCGAATCGGGAGTATTTAGCTCATAAAAATAATATAGTAAAAAACCTGATATAGAAATAAGTGACAATAATTCTCAAGTAGTCTTAACCAATACTACGAGCCACAAGATACTATTTGATACTCATATGAAATTCTTGTTATGGGAGTAATAACTCTGAAATCCCTTCTATCATTGGTGATTCTCATCCAATAGGTCTTGATCATTAGGCCATGCATAGTAAGTACTCACTGGATCTTTGATCTCATCATCTAGGAAGGAGATTACACCCAGGGCTACTAGAGGACACCACAAACCCTATTGGATATTCCTTATTGATAGGGGATAGAATCCCTTTGCATGGTGGTCATGATAATTCAATGAACCCCATTAAGTAATGATATAGGATCCAACATTATTCACATAGGGTGATGCACCGAGCAATATCCAATATTGAGCCTTTGAATGATATCACAATCCTATGTTAAAGAGGTAATGTTGCATTGTACCCACTCAAGAAAGGACCAAAGTATTGAACTTAACTAAACCTGGTCTTTACTAGAGAGATGAAGTGATCCAATCCATCTTTTAAGAACTACATTTTCTGTTTTTATGATAAAAAATGTAATTATATTTAAACCTAACCGTGAACATGACCATGTTACTCTACTCATGATAGTGAACTCCATGCATGCTTGTGTATCTGGTTGTGTCCATCTACCTCGTCGTGTCGAAGTACTGGGCAATGCCAATGTACTATACATGTACATGCCTATTTAATCCAAGTATACACATCAATCCACCATCCATGGGTTATAAGGAATTTAACAATTGTCACATGTGTGATATGTAATTTTCATGGAAACCCTTGCATCACAAATAATGGGTCCTATAAGGCGTGTATCTCCAAATTACATATTGCGTATTGTGGGGTTTATGGAATCCTATGGTTACTTATTCACATCATGTATCTACACAACCACTACTATATATCCATCTAAAAATCAAATATATTGGTTGATTTGGCCGTTTCCAACACCAGTCACTGTGATCCAGGCACCAATTTACTTAGAAATAACTCTCTTGAGCCGCACTTTCACCATACCATGTCGACACCACATGTCAAACCAGGAAGAATGAGGAACACTTGTATTATATAATCTTCCACCATTCATCCTCTAGTATTACACCTAAATCAGACACTTAATCACAAACTGTACCCGTAGTATTGATCTGTTGCACCAAATAACGGTCACACAATAACCAGATACCAAATATTTGTAAAATTGTGGTCTAAAAAAATTGATCATGATGAATTTGAAAAGAAACAACCATGAACCATAAAAATGAGGAACAAACCTCATCCTTTTTTAATTCCATCCATGATTCTTTATTTTATAATGGATGAATGAATATGAAATAATCAATAATAATAAAATTAATAAATTATAATATTACATCAACTATTGTTGGGTGAATCAATTCTTGTTTGTGTAATTGATCCATGTTTGAAATGTGTTAAATAAATAAGATGATGATTTTAAAATAAAAATTCATAATTGGTGTTTATATCGATCACTAATGAAGAATTATTCTACATTGACATCATTGGTGAGATCCATTATCTCTGTTGGCGTAGACAAACCATATTCTACCGATCTGATCCTTCGATCTGATAACATTCACCAACATCTCTCGAATGTATCCTATCTATGTATCTATAGTTATGAAGATAACCCTAAGACTTTCCCAAAACAATTTATTTATAGAGGAGGGATTTAGGTCTATGTGTTAATGAAATAAAATAAAATAAATAAATAATTTATTCAATCATTTTTTGTGACTGCATTAACTTTTTTGAAACACCTGATCCTGAAAAACGTTATGTCATGACTAGGGTAAGTCTCATATTCTAAACACAATGCGGCAATAGATTTCCAATTTTAAAATATTTGGGAGTTATTAGAGTTTTTTTCATAGAAATATGTTCCCATGATATTTATATATTTTATATTTTGGAAATTTAAATTCTAGGCTCATCGGGACTCAAAATCTCATGTGGTCTTAGTACTTCGCTCCAAAGAAATTACTAGATTTATTATAAATATTTAAAAGGACATAATGAGACATTATATTATTCCCTTCTTAGGGATTTATTTCCCTTAAGAGTTAAATATAATACTTAAAAAGGTGATGGTGTTGAACTCTCATCAGGGACTCTCACTCTGATGTGCTCTCCTGGAAATTCTCATACCGCCTCCAGACATGCATCAAACAAAATTTTGAACCCATGAAGGATTCTCTATTACTGATCATTGATCTCCACCAGGTACTCTAAAAAGGTATATCCATCCTCAATTTCTAGCTCTCCATAGTTGATAACAAGTGATGAATTCTGTATGTACCTCCTCAGCTACAACACATGGAAAGAATTGTATGCCCGGTCTAACTATGGTAGTAGGGATAAGTTTTAATCCACCTCATAAATTCTACATGGTATCTAGAAAATGAAAATTAAACCTGAGAGATAAATTTTCTCTCCATTTAATCTATTTAATTCAAATTGAGGTGAGACCTTTTTGATCATATGGTATCCCTCCTCAAAAATTAATGGCCATTTTCATCGGTCTGTATATAAATTCAGAAAACTTTGTATAGTATTCATATAATCCTATATGACATGAACCATATTTTTGGTAGCTCACACCAACTCTGGACCCATGACTGGTGACTCACCTAGATCACTCCAAGATAGTAATGACCTGTAGGGTCATCTATACTGGGCCTCAAATGGTGCCTATTGATTGGGGAACAATAGCTATTTTTGAACGAAAATTACACCAAGGGTATCCAAACTATGTCCAAATTAAAAAATTAAATCTTGAAGATTAGTTTAAAGAACCTAAATTTTTTTATTAGTATAACCATCAGTTCTATGGTGAAATTTAATACTCAAATGCAACTGAGTCCCAAAGGCCTCCGACAATCCATTCTATAATCTTGAAATGAAGTGAGCATAATGGTCTAAAATCATTATAGATGGAACTCCATGGAGCTAGGGTATCTCCTACACATAAAGGATTCTGAATCTCTCTACCAATCCCTACCCTAGAATTGCTAGTAAGTGAGAAGACATGGTGAGTCGGTCTATGATCACCATTATGGAATTGTGTCCCCTTTAAATACATGGTAACACCATCATGAAAATCATAGATATCCCATACCATTTAAACTATAGAACCTCAAGGTGTTGAGATAAACCCACTAAAAATGGTGCTTCTCCCTCTCTTACTGTCAAGTGATGCATCAAGAGAGAAATTCTACTTCAAACTTTTAAATTCTTTGCCACCAAAAATGAGGTTGGAGGTCTCGTTACATATTTTACACACATTGATATACCAAAAAATAAATGTATGAAACTCCCTCATCACATCCCCTCAAAACATAATTGGTACTATAGTCCATCCTCATAAAATTATATAATTCTACCCACCTTCCGAAATAATTCAGGAGCCCATATTGTGCATATATGAGTATGAAATTCCTTGTGATTACTATCTACATGTTGAGTTTCCAAAAATTTAAAAAAAATAGTGGGGTAACAACCATTGATTAAAGATATTAAGAATTATCCTTTTCCACTTAAAAAAATCTATAACAAGGCTAACTAATCGAACACCGTATCCAACAATCAAGAATAAGATCTCCCATTGAGAGTTTTTCCACCGCACTCCCTTTCACAAGAGTATAGAAAATCTCAAAGTCGTTGTTTTGGAGGAACTCTATCCATAGCCTATATCTCAAGATAATATCATTTTGAGGTAAAATACACATGAGACTATTCTGATCTGATTTGATGATTTACCACTCACCCATAAGGCAGTTTCCCTACATCTTCAAGGAGAAGTCTACCATGGCTAGCTCAATATAAGGGTTCACAAGGTTCATGTCATTTAGTCTCAACTTTCAAGTCCCATAGTAAATAACAAACTTCTTTTTTATTTGAACGCAACCAATTATAGTCTTTTAGGCATCATATAACACTACATACTTAACACCCCCCCTACCAAAATTTATATGGTTGCTCACTTCCACCAATAACTCAACTCTTGAAAATCCTACTGGCACTTTTCCATCCAAATGAAAGGTATCCACTTAATTGTTAAAGCAGTCAAATTTTTTATATCCTAGATAAATTAGGGGAAATATCATATAGTATCCTTCCAACCCATTCAATATCCACAACTCCATCATGTTATTGGGTGGTTCTCTAGCTAACACTGCCTCAACTTCAACTAGGTTCGTTGAAAAACTATCATCTTAGATGACATTTCCTAGAAAAAGGACCTCATGAATCTGTAACTAACATTTTAAGAGCATCCCATAAATTTGGTGCTATTAGAGTATTCCTCAAAACATCCTCATGTGCCTCACATTATCTTTCTCAAACATCGATTATACTAGGATATCGTTCATGAATACCACCACAAACTGGTCTAGGAAAGGATGAAAGATCCTATTTATGAGTCATATGAGAACTAATGGGGAATTAATCATGCCTAAGGGTATCACCATGTACTCATAGTGACCATAGTGATATTTTAATTCCATTTTAGGCATATTATAATCACTTACCCACCATTGGTGATTTTCTGATCTAAGTTCAATCTTAGAGAACCATCGTTCCCATCTTAACTGATCTAAGAGGTTATAATTAATCAATAGTGGAAAAATATTATTCATGGTCACCTGGTTTAGTTTCAAACAATTCAAACAAAACCCCATATTCCCATCCACATTATGGGGTGAACAATACCGAGGATGCCTAGGGTGAAACCCTAGGTCTCTTGAAACTATTCAAGTTTAAGTCCTTGAAATGCAACCTCGGATCTAGAAGCTCTATAGGATCTATTCGAAACACTTTTACGGATATCAAAGATATAATAGGGTGTAATTAAATGAAAAATTATATCTCTCAGTGGAGAGGTAATCCTAACACATCATCAGGAATGAAATCCTTGTACTCCTCCACTACCATTGGAAACTGTTAGTCTATAAAATCTACTATTCCATGAGTTATTCTCACAAAATGGTGAGTAATTGGATGAAATATTATAGTTATGAGACTATCCTACTTTTATCTGGTATCTTTATCAACCATGACGGAAAACCTCATCCCATCATCATGGAAACACCACATCGCTCACCTGAAATAATCAATTAGGGAAAGAACTTTTGATAGCTAGTTCATACCTATGATGAATTTTTAATGACCCATAACTACTATAAGGATATCAAATAAAATTAATATACCTCCAAGAATCATGTCATAATTTTGGAATAATTTTCTGATCACTTAGTCACCTCATCTTGAATTCTATAAGTACAAGAGTCGAGCCAAGGGATTAACCGGAGTCTCTATGTCACACACTATATAAGCAGCTAGAAAGGAGTGGATCACACCCATGTATATCCGGACTATAGAAAAAATATAGTAGAAATATATTTTAACAATATTAATGTTGAAAACCTTGGGGTAATAATCCTGAAATTCCTACAGATTTCCTTGTCCCTATCCACCAGCTCCCTAAGCCTGTTGCAAACCACCTTGGGGTGGTGCTGAAAATAGGTCAAACCACCTTCCACCTCGTTTTACTATACTTTACCATTTCAACATTTGATTCCCTATGTAAATCATTGATCTTACCTTATCCACTTCCTAGAAAGTCCATAAACCATCTCTCTGTCAGTTGTACCATAGATCAGATAATCCAAGGAACGATGTCCCCAACCATTGCAAGAGAAACCCCACCTCCCTCGACTAAATCAATCCATATTATGAGCATTGAGATACTGATCCTATATCATGGAATCATCTTATGAATTATTTTGTATGACCAGATCCTTAGGAAAAACATCAGTTATATGATATTGTGTCCTCATCTCCCAGGTTCCCACTACCAACACCCACTGTTAGCTTATGCTATATCAAGAAGATATCAGCAAATAAATCCCTCTAGAGCACACCAACATATGTTTGAATTCATAGAGATATCACGGAATCCATGATACCTCAGAATAACCCATGATCAAAGGTCTATTCCTTGATTAATAAAACATTCACCACATCTAGGGAGTAGCAAGATAGATCGGTAAACCTCATTGAATACTCGACCATGGTCATACTTCCCATCTGTAGATACAGAAGCTCTTAGATTCATAGAGATCATAACATAGATGGATAAAACTACTCCCTAATGATATTCTCAATGTTTTACTAGGAGATTGTTGTCTCGTCATGTTACTAAGTCACTGGACTCCACCATAGGCCAAAATATCTCTGAATAAAACTTTTTTCATGGACTTTAATATGATCTGTTTGTGTCCACATGAGGTGAAACACTTGGTTGAATGCTTCTAACCAATTATTATCTACCTTGGGTTTTGTCTCTCCTGGAAACTTGGGAGTTTGATACCTATGGAACTCATGCAGTTCACTCATCCTTCATACATACTCAGCAGGTACCATTACCACTAAATACTATTCAATGGGTGGTGGAATAACTAGAAAACCACATGGAGGTACCATCTCCTATAGAGACCCTTATAATGAAGACTCTTCAATTGGTACATCATCCTCATGATCACATAAAGAAATCATGACTGGTTGTCATCATGGAGGATTCCAAAAATAAACAAGTCATACCATGGCCAAAATGTATATATGGTGGGATGACTCATGAATGATAGGGAGACCACAAACAATTCCTATATTATTTATGTACCAAAGTATTCCCATGAAACCATTGTCCACATTTACTGAGTCGAGAAGTAGGTTATGAGAGTCTTGGTGAATGGATACGTTGTCCACTTGACCAACAATACAATATCTAGACTGAAATCCAAAATCTAAACACTTTAACACTATTTCCATAAATCCCAAACAAAAAAAATTAAGAAAAAAAATTCAACTCCCTAGTAATTAGGTTGAAGTGATCCTCTGATACCACTATGTCATAACCTAAACCACTAGGGCTCACCTGGATAGTGATAAGCTGAGTGTGATTAACCCAACACCACCTCCAATAGAATAGGGAATATAGACTAGTGGTGAGTACGCCTATTCCATACATGGAGGAAATTATCATTATATACCTATACACATGAAATTGTATCTAAACCTATAAAATGATTAGAAAGTAAAAAATTGATACTATAAATGGATGAAAAAATCTATCCAACATCAAAGTATGAAACAAATACTGAAAATGATAGAGGGTTGAAATAAAATCCCAACACAAAACTAAAGAGAGTTCGACCTACTCAGAAGGATGGAACCATTGTCAAATGTAACCACCCAAAAAACCTTGGTATTTCTTGCCTAACTATGCCCCACCTACTCCATATCATCCTAAGAAACCATAAAAAGAGTCATCATCTTCATATGATAGGACACATTGAAGAATGTCCCATAAAGGTTTGAGTAAAATAATTTCCAATAAGACACCCTAAAATCACTAAGAATGAAGTATCATGAGTAGTCTGCTCATAAAAATAATATAGTAATAAAAAACCTCGATATACACATAATATTAAATCCAAATCAAGTGGTCTCAACCAATACTACCAACCAAAGTATTTTTTTCTCAAGTGTTATAGGAAATGATTATTTGAGGATTACTCAGTCCATGATCCATGTTGTCCCTGGGGATAATCATTCAAGAGGTTCTGATCAATGGGAACCACCCAATAAGTACTCACTATATCATAGAAGGTATCATCATTCAAGTAGAATATTAAACCGAGGGATACTGTGGGACACCACCAACCCCGTTAGATCTACCTGCTAGATAAGGGATTAATAAAATGTGTATGGTGGTCAATCTAATACCATGAACCCCACATAGAAATGATAGAGGATTCAACCCATGTCCCATAGGGGATTTACCAAAATCAATCCAATATTATACCTATAAAGGGGATTATCATTTTACATCGGGGATGTACTGTTGCACTGTGCCCTCATTAGAAAGTACTAAGGTATCACACTCAAATGAACCTGGTATATAATAAAGAGATGAAAGGATCCAATCCTAATTTGAGGAAGTACACGTCTTGTACCACTAAATCTGGATATGATTGTTTCCATTCCAATGTTATTTTACCCATGCTTGTTTACTCCAAACATACCCATGTATCTGGTTGTGTTCATGTACTAGGAAAAGTTTGTGCACGAGGCTGCACCAGTATACTCTAGTCGTTCCACTTTTCTTGATGATTTAAAATCCAGTGTACTCTTACAGTACATGAAAATACACCATCGATGGGTCACATGATGTGTGATATTTAATTTCCATAGAAACTTTAGAACCACATCCAGGGGTCTCACATTTTTGTATCTTTTGATTGTATGTCGTGTACCATGAGATTTGAAGAAGCCCATAGTTCCTTATCCGCATCATCTTTCCACACCACCACCACTAAAAGTACAACTTGTAATTGTGTATATAGGATCAACCAACCTATTCTGTTACTGGTCACTAGGATTTGGTCTCCGATCTTTTCATAAATCACTCTGTTGATTTTCACCATTATGGTACTACATCATCATTATACATTAATTCGGGAAGTCCAATGAATACTGATTCGATCTAATCATCCTCTGATATTCCTCCTTCATCACACCTCAATCACAACCTTGATCACAGACCAAACCCATGGTATTGACCCATTTCACCTAAGAATAGTCCCGCCATAATCAATTACCCTGTATTCATTGAACCACATTCTAAATAAATTTGAGAATCATGAAATTATGAAGATATGGGGGAGAAAACCATATATAATAAACATGAGGAACAAACCTCAAACTTTTTTCATTTCATTCTCACTCTATTTTAAAAGAATATTGAAACATAAAGGAAATAATAAATAACAAACAAATAAATCAACCACAAAAATAAATCAACTTTCATTTTGTGAATCAAATAATGTTTTCATAATTGAAAAATGTTTGAAATAGGATACATAAATGGGATAATAAATCATAATTAAAACATTATATCTAGAGTTTATATTGATCTTTGATAAATAATGATTCTACATTGATATTTTTTGAATGACCCAGAAACTCTCTTGGTGTAGATGATTTGTGCATCATCAATCTAATATTATGATCAAATGCCATTCACTAATGTCTCCCCAACAGCTTCTATCTAGGTCTCTAGGGTTATGAGGATAACTATGAGACTTACACATAATTGTGTATTTATAAGTGGAGGCATTTAAGACACTACATCAAAGAAAAAAATAAATTAAATAGTCTATTTATTTGTCTTTAGAAACTTCAATAACTTTCTAAAAAATGTATAACACCGCCAAAGGTTATAACATTCATAGGGTGAAACCCATTTTATGAACTCAATATTAGGATCATATTTCAAATTTGATACTCCTTTTGGTATTTAGTCCTTTTTTTCTAGAATACTTTCAATGCATAATATTTATATATTTATTTTTTGGGATATCAATTCTGGGCTCACCAGGCCTCAGAATATCACGTCGTCTCAGCACCTAGATCATAAAATATTACTAGATATATTACAAGGATTTACATGAAAAAAACTGAGATAATACATGAAACTTCAAGTATAATATTTGAACAAACTTATTCGTGTATAATTTTTTCTATTATAGTGGTTGGACTTCAATAGGACAAGTATGCTACCCTATTAATTGATTATACCTAGATAGATAGGGGCATACCAGAGTGCACACACGTGTATAAATTATTATCTATAAAAGTATGCTTCATTCACTATTTAAATCAATTTTATTGTGTATTTTTTTGTACTATTCTCTCAATATTCATCCCCTGATTTTGAAAAAAGTTCTTTCCATTTCTATTATTGTATTCACCACTATTATTATATCCTAAGCAGGTCAATTTATGAACACTTTCTATCTAGAAGATGTATTTCCATTATATAAAGTCATCAAACACATATGATTTATTTTTTTGAAGTTATTTTCAACTAGTTTTTCCTCATAAGAAATATCCTTCTCTAACAGTATGAGCTCTGTGTTCAGTGCATGTGAAGGTCTAGGAGTGAACTTTATCCGGAGAGATACAGGGAACACATCATGGAATTAAGAGAGATTTTGAGGAAGATCTAAGTGATAGTCTACCATCTCGATAATATCAATAATTAAAAAGGGACTACTCTACCTAGGTCATGGATTAACTTTATTTTTGTATCTCATAACCTTCTTCCATGGAGATATTTGTAGAAATACTTTCTCACCAACATAAAATTATAGATCACAATTATTGTTATTAGTATAATTTTTTTCCAACATTGAGATTCCTTGATATTCTAATAAATGGTAATAAACCTTCTCCTCCAGTTCTTCAACTATCTCTAGTCCTAATAGCTTCTTTGTCCAATTTCATCTTAGCACATTGGAGGTCTACATTTCTTACCATATAGGGCTTTGTAAGGGGCCTTATAAATGATCGAGTGAAATTTATTATTTTCGTAAAACTCATCAATTGGAAGGTGTTGATCCAAAACACCTTTGAAATACAAATACAAATATCTCACATATCCTATAGGGTTTGAATTTTTCTTTTAGACTGACCATTTATCTGAGGATGATAAGATTTACTAAATCTCAATTATGTATCATGTTCTTGTTGAATACTTCTCCATATTTTTTCGGTAAATCTTAGATCCTGATTAG
The DNA here is from genome assembly GCA_963277665.1 of Viscum album. Classification (NCBI taxonomy): domain Eukaryota; kingdom Viridiplantae; phylum Streptophyta; class Magnoliopsida; order Santalales; family Viscaceae; genus Viscum; species Viscum album. Next base: position 785,761,633 of record OY728132.1, read on the forward strand.
ATACAATAGAGTGTGGTAATCCATTCCACCATGTAACTTACTTATTGTATATCCTATCACACAGATCCAGAGAGAATTATTCCCTAATATCAATGAAGTGTTCTAACTTAGTAAAGTGATCAACTTTCACCCATATAGAATTAAACCCTTTAGAGGTTTTGGGAAGTCCAACAAAACATCCAAAGTGATATTCTCCCATTTCCATTCTCCCATGGATAATGGATACAACATCCCCTTATACATTTTTCTTTCAGCCTTAACTTATTAGTATACTAAGCACCAAGATACAAACTCTGAAATATCCCTTTTTATGCCATCCCATCATAAGTATTATTTCACATATTAATCCATATTTGTACTTCCAAGATGAATATATAATAAATAACTATATGATTCTTATAATATATCATTCTTCAAATCTGGAATGGAAGGAACACATAAATAGTTCTTAAACCTTATCATTCCATCGTTTTCAAGGTTAAACTCTTATACATTTCTAACTATCTTTTTCAACTCTACATCTTCATTTTATGCCTCTTTAATCATTACTATGATAGAGGGTTGAACATTAAATTGTGAAAGATAATACTTTTCCCCATCATTCAATATTTATAGATTCATCCTTTGAAAATAAATAAATATTGTATATTTTTCATTCTCATCATGGATAATCTAGCATTATTCTTTTAATTTGAAGTATCAACCACATTGTTCGCATTCCCAGGGCGGTAATTTACTGAGCCCCCATAATCCTTCATTAGATCTTACCATAATCTCTAGAACATGTTCAACTCCTTATATGTGGATATATATTTTAGAATATTATGATAATTATATATATATAACTTTTCTGCATAATGATATTGCCTCCATTTTTTTAATGCAAAAATTACCGCTACTAACTCCAAATCATGAGTTGGGTAGATTTTCATGTGAATCTTCAAATATGTTGAGGCATAGGATATTACCTTATTATTAATCAAAATAACTCATCCTAGTCCCTTCTTTGAAGAATCACTATACACTACAATCCCTTATCCTCTATAGGGTAATATAAGAACATGTTTATTAATTAAACTTCTATTCAGTTCTTTTAAATTTTCCTGACATTCATATGTACATAAGAACTTGGCACCCTTCAGAGTTAAAATGGTCAATGAATTAGATATTAATGATAAATTATAAGGAAATCATCAATAATATCTAGATAAAATATGAAATCTTGGGATCCCAGTCACTGTGGTTGGTCTAGGCTAACATTTCATAGTTGCTGGCTTTGATGGATATACTTCAATACCATGTCTTGAGATTATGTGACTGAAAAATGAAACCTTTTTTTATCCAAAATCTACACTATGTGAATTTTTCATATAGATTTTCCTTACTTAGGATATTTAGTACAATTATTAAGTGGTATTCATGATCATACTTTCTCTTTGAATATATAATAATATCAACTATAAATACTAACACAAACAGATTGTGGTAATCTTGAAAGACTGTATTCATCAAATCTATGAAGATAGTAGGGTAATTTGTAATACCAAATGGAATCCCTATATATTCATGGTTTCCATACCTTGTATGTAATGTTGTCTTTTATATATCCTCTACCTAAATTGATGATATCCATAATGAAGTTCTATCTTCAAAAAGTATTTAGCTCTATGTAGTTGATCAAACTAGTCATATATATATGGAAGCTGATGCTTGTTCATGATCATGATCTTGTTAAACTCCCAATAAAAAATGTAGAGTCTCATTCATCCATATTAATATTTCACAAAAATAATAGGTATGCCCCAAGGTGACACACCTGGCCTAATTAATCCCTTATCAAGGTTTTTGTGGAGTAACTTCTTCAATTCCTACAACTCAATTTGGTTCATTCTATACAGAGTAATTGAAATTAGTGTGGAACTAGGTATAATCTATATTGAGAACACATCATATTTTTTTGGAAGGATATGAGAATATTATTAAAATACACCAAAAATTTCCTTAACAATATATATATCATTGATATTGATTTTCTCCCCAACCATTTGAGATAAAAAACCATTATAAATAAGAATTGTGACCCATAAACAAGATTTAATCTCCATAGGAAGTTCATACTTGACATCACATTGATATAAAATAATAGGATGGTTTGAAATATCAAAGATAAGTTCCATTAATCAACACTGGATGTGGGATTTATGAAGATGAATCCAATCCATACCTAAGATGACATTAAATTCAACCAAAGGATGACTGAAAATATCTACAGGAAGCATATTCCCAAAAACATCAATAAGTAAGGAATCCTAGACATGAGATGAAATCATCATACCATTAGATTTTTTCATTGATAATTATAAGTCTAATTATTTGGGAGAATATCAATAGCATTAGAAAATTATTTATATATGAAAAAGTGGGTAGATACAGAATCAAATAATACATTAGTAGTCATATAGTTGATGGTAAGGGTACCTTTCACCAAGTCATTAACTTACCCCTCGTCAGAAATAACAATTACATGTGATTACACATTGACCCTACATTTAAGAGGTTACCAACACTAATAATCATCACCAACCCTTGGGTTTGGGCACTGGTTATAATAATTCTTGTTCTCCTTACACTTGTAGCACTAGAGGAGTGGAGGTAAATTCCTTATATTTTTCTATCAATTCACATTTTTAGATGACTTCTTCCTCTCAATTATTCTATCAAATGCTTAATTTTCTTCCTTTCCACACATAAACAATTTGTTATACCCCTTATGAAAATTTTCCCCATGCTTATTTTCACACTTACAGTATAAAGGGAATATTAAATTCTTCTCTTCATTGTTTTTTTATTTTCCTTTGAACTCTATCTTCTTTTCTTGTCAAAAACATGAGATTAATACATTACTACAACCTTCATTTGAACCTTGGATGCCCAAAGCACAATATCTTCAATGATACTAAATTTTCATTTGTGCAACTCCCTTCTGAGACTTGGATTTATGAAACTGAAGAACCTTTCAACCTTACTTTCGTGCCGGATGATAATATTAGAAGCGTACCTCGCACGTCTTGTGAAATTAGCCTCTTAGGTACTAATAGATTCATCATACATTTTATTTAACTCAAGGAAATTTTTTTCTAAATTTAAATGAAAAATAAAAGGAAATTACTTATATAAAAATATGTTCATGAACTCATCCCAATCCATGGATTCAATTTTATCTTACTACCTTGTATTCCTAATTAGAGTCCACCACTAGTCCACTTCACCTTTTTACAAATAAAAAACCAGAATGAATTTCTCTTGTTATAAACACTAGAGAGTAGATAATATATTTCATGTGGTACTAATCTATTGTTCATAATTAAGTGGATCAAAATATGCACCGAAAGAAGGTGTATGTTGCCTCATGAAGGACTTAATAGAATGGTGTACCCTCCACTACTCATTTGAATGTCAAACATGGTTCATATCATGAGAATTTTGAGTGATCATAGAAACAATACATTGAATTCCATACCCCATAGATTTTGGATAATTAAGCGAAAATCATCGAACTACTCATCACACTTAGAATTGATATGGTTTTTTGGGTTTCATCCATTGAATAAAACCAAAAAGCATAGAGTAAGAAATATTTTTCAGAGTGAGTAACCACATAATTCTGAAAAAACCCCTTATAGGATGTCAAAATTATGACACATTCTTTAATATATGACACATTATGTTTATACTTGGTTATCCATTTCCAACTTCTATTTAAATATTTCATTATAGTTTGTGAATAGTTTGTTAATTTTAAAAGCATATCCCTAGGAAGTGTCAATCTAGGTGTGCAGAAAGGCCTATTATTGTGCACCAATTCCTGATTAAGTCTCTATCAATATAGTGTTTTCAGATTTTTTACCCCTATGTACATCTATTCTAGATACACATCAACTTGTAGTATCCATATAGGGATTTATTTCTTCGAAACCACTCACTTTATCTTTAACCAAAAGTACATGACATTTTTATATACTTTTCCTTATCCTTATACTTATATTTTGAAATATCCGTAGGGTTCTCACAATCATTTTCTAATCATAGTTTAAAATGTTTAATTAAAATTTTTATCAAATACCAACTATAAAGACCCCATCTTTTCATACATTAGCATTGCATAATTTTTACAGAATACATAATACATTATATAATAGATTACCAAATACTATATTAGTTTAGTGATATTGAAAACATATAAATATAATCATTTGTACATAAGATAGATACATTATATCCCAATAGGTTCTTCATGAATATCAACCTTCTTATAAACATCATACATAATACATATCCTCATAACATGGGGAAAGGAAACATAACAAGAGGTGTGCTCAGATGCTCAGTAAGGGTAAAAAAATGAGATATTTAAGCATAAAAAAGAGAATCAGATATGATAATGTGATCATGACATTATAAAATCATACCCTGATTAAAAATACGATAAACATGAATCATGGAATAATTATTAGAAGTTCATAAGATAATAATCATAACGGAATCAAGAGAATAAGACATGAAATCATAACATAGGGAAAAAGACAAGGAATTGTTGTAGACACATGAGTATATAAAATGATTTCCATAGTAGTCGAGGAATCACTACTAATTCCATATTAATAGCATGGTTTCACTCCCCATACTATAGCGAACCGGACTTTTCCTACATTACTATTACATCATTTCAAAGATAAATAACATAATATTATTACACATGGAGGTTCCCGAGGTTTAGTGTCTTGGGCAAACTAGGACTACACATAACAAGTACAACATCAAGCATAAAAATTCATTTAACTTCTATAGCTTCTTAGTAGCACTTTTCCTCTCCTTAGTACATGTAGCCACCTGAGGATATACATCAAAAGGGGTGAGGTAAAAGCCCAGTAAGAGGATAGATAAGAACAATATAGCATGGGGTGAGCATAATCATGAAGAAGATCTTGAACATGAGAGGAGCATAAACAATAAACTTGAAATGTGGCAAAGCATAAAAAATGAAACATCATGTATTAGTGGTTAACTACCACACATACTTTTGAACAAAGATAGAATCATTTTCATGCATCATTTCACATTTACTCATGAGATTCATCACTTTACCCAATGCATTGGAGCGCTATATAATTCCGGGCTCAGCCGTCACATTTAAACATTCATATTGCGCTATATAATTCCAGGCGCACCCGTCACATCATAATATTATCATTATCATGCTTGCCAAATAGAACACATATCAAACATGTACATAAATAACACATGGAAAGGAATGTGTTTCATCTCATAATAACACATTCATAAGCTTTGGGTTCCCAAAAGAAAGAGGGAACAACATACTTGATATAAGAACCCTCAACCTTGAATGAGAGGTAAAAGGTGCGATCTTGAAAGAAGAGTTCTTTTGGAAAACATTTTGATAGTCATAAAAACCAGTGAAATATATGTATATCCCAGAAAAGTAAAGGAAATTTTGAAAAAAATACCTTTGAGGAGTAACCATATCAAAAATGGAGTGAAAGAGGGAGAACCCGAAAGAAGAAAATTGGGTTCGAGATTTCCCCTTACCTTGTACTCGAATGCCTCCTTCTCTTTAATGTCCTATATAATGACATTATATTAATTAATTAGAAATTCCAGAACCTTTTATACATTAATAGGGTTCATTATGGTTTCATTATTTCATATTAGGTTCTTTTGGATGACTTATAGAGTTTAAAAACATTGTTCGGGGATGTTCGTTTTTATGGTTTTCTTGAGCGGTCCACTTGTATTCTTAAATTGATGTTTGGTTAGATCATGGGTAAACATCCAGAATTGATATTACATTAAATTAATGATATTACATAATCTTGAATTATTTTATAATGAGTTATATTAGATCCATGTGGCTGAATTATTAGATAAGAATTAAATGAAGATTATTTGGGCTAATTTAAGCGGTATTTGGATCACAACCAACTCATTTTAACTTTTCACTTAGTAGTATGGCCATATATTATTTCCAAAACTTAAAATAGAACATAATACATATAAAAAATTCTGGTTCAACCATAAAAATGGTTTCATGACCAGATTGAAGGTATAAATGGAAGAAGAGAGCATGTTGTTTTTGAAGGTGATAAATTATCACCACATGAACAACGTTCTCTTTAATAATATAAAAGGAAGAGGAAAAGGGTGTGGGGTGATATAATAAAACATTAGAATCATAAGATTACATTATCTGTATAATACTGGAGTTACAAAACAATTTTGATGAAGATAGGTAGGGAGATATCAAGAAAGGAACTTGAACTTGAAAGGAAATTAAAGGAGAAAAGAGAGAGAAATTACCTTTAGAATCCTCCTCTTGAGATCCTCTTTAGGGAAGCTAGGATTGGTCTTTTGATGAGACCAGAAGCTTTTGGACGTGGGGGATGAGCTAGGGAAGTTTTTTGGGCAGAATTTAGAGAAGGTTTGGAGATTGAGAGGTGTGAGGAAAAGAGGGAGTGAAGGGTGTCTTTTATAGTGGAGGGGAGATGGGTTTCCTTAATATAAAATTGATTAGTTTATTAATTTCACCTAAGACAAGGAATAGGGAGTCTTGGATGACTAAGAATAGTAAATTAGACTTGTGAATTCGGGATTTGGGTGCTTACATCACCTGTGATGTCAGTAATCGTGGGTTTTAATTAAAATGTATTTATATGATAAATTAATGTATTCTACTATTCATCAAAAATTCAAGTATCTCAGAAAAATCCCAAAATTTTACCCCAACCATTTTTCGACGTGTAGAATCCAAAAATGAAGTCCATTTTTCAAAAATAATTTTCTAAATATTATTTATTTAATATTAATTAAAACCAAAATTTACTTAAAAAACAGTTTTTAAATTTAAAACTGATTTTGCAGTTCTTTCAAAAATTACTTAGGGTATTATAAAATTATCTAAAAACTATTAGAAATCGTTTCAATAATTTATGAATATATTTCAGGAAAATAAATATTCTTTTAAATTAATTAATTATAATTATTTATTTATCACTTATAAAATACCAAAAATGTTTACTAAGGTCAAATTGTCACTTTCTAAGATGTCTAAATATTATTTTATTATTAATAGGTAATGTTACTCTTATTTACTATTTATAAGGGTCATATTACTATTCATAAGGGTAGTTTACTATTCATAAGGTTAGGTTACTATTCACAAAAAATTATTTTTGTTTCATTGGACTCCAGATACTATCTTGAACACAACTGTGAATGTTGGATTTTTAAAATTCCAAACATAGGGGTGACAAAATTATGTTTAAAGGTCACTTATCACTTAGTAGTTCATTATTTTGTGTTTTCATGACATATATATAATAAGGGAATTTTCCATTGAAAAACTTTGGGTCGTTACATTCTTCCCCCCTTAAGAAATTTCACCCCCGAAATTTCACTTTACACAAACAGGTGAGGGTACTTCTCCTTCATTGCCTCTTCCGGTTCCCAAGTTGCTTCCTCAAAATTTTTGTTCCTCCACAACACTTTGACAAGGTGGGTTGTCTTGTTGCGTAGAACCTTATCACTTTGGTCCAGAATTTTTAACGGCTTCTCCTCATAGGAGAGATCATCTTCCAGCTATACCACCTCTGATTTTAGTACATGTGAGGGGTCTGAAATGTACTTCCACAGTAGTGATACGTGAAACACATCATGAACATGAGCCATATTCGGTGGAAGTGCCAGACGATAGGCCACGGCTCCTATACGATCAAGGATCTAAAAGGGGCCATTGTACCTTGGGCATAGCTTCCCTTTCTTCCCGAATCGCATGACTCTCTTCCATGGAGATATTCGAAGGAAGACTTTATCTCCAACTTCGAACTCCAAGTCCCTTCGACGATTGTCAGCATAGCTCTTTTGCCGACTTTGAGTAGCTTTGATGTGTTTCTGGATGACTTGAACCTTCTCTGTCATCTCTTGAACATGATCGGGACCAAGTAGCTTTCGTTCTCCAACTTCATCCCAACAGGTTGGAGTTCTACATCGCTTCCCATAAAGAGCTTCATATGGAGCCATCTGAATACTCGAGTGGAAGCTATTGTTGTATGAGAACTCAACCAATGGGAGATGCTGATACCAACCACCTTTTAATTCAAGAGAGAAGGATCTTAGCATATCTTGAAGTGTTTGAATAGTCCTTTCAGACTGGCCATCAATTTGGGGGTGATAGGCCGTGCTGAAATTTAATTCAGTACTCAAATCATGTTGAAGGCTCCTCCAGAATTTAGATGTGAACCTTGGATCACGGTCAGAGACAATCGAGAGCGGAACACCGTGAAATCTCACTACTTCCTTCACATATATCCTTGCAAGTTGTTCAAGTGAGAGGTCATCCCGAATAGCGATAAAATGGGCAGTCTTGGTGAGTCGGTCAACCACAACCCATATCACATTATTTCCTCTTGACGTTTTCAGGAGACCCATGACAAAGTCCATACTAACATTTCCCCATTTCCACATGGGTATAGGCAATGGCTTCATCATACTTTTGGACTTTTGTCGCTCAGCTTTAACTTGCTGACATACCAAGCACCTTGATATATATTCCGTAATCTCCTTCTTCATGTTATCCCACCAGAAGTGTTCTCGGAGATCACGATACATATTGGGACTTCCTGGATGAATAGAGAAAGTTGAGCTATGTGCATTATCAAATAGTTCCTTCTTTATTTCGGGTGATGAAGGCACACAAAGCCGCGTTCCAAACCGAATCACACCATCATCATCGATATGAACTCTTGCAGCTTCCCTTCCTTTACTGCATTCACCCTCTTTTGTATCTCCATATCATCCCATTGTGCTTCCTTAATCTTCTGTTGGATGGATGGTTGCACAATCATTTGGGAAAGGTAGGATGTATCCCCTGCCCTTACGATTCCCAAATCCATCCTTTGCATATCCAAGAAGATAGGGTCTTTCTCAATCCTCAACATGGATAGAGTAGCAGGTTCTTTCCTGCTTAGAGCATCAGCTAGCTTGTTCGCCTTTCCAGGATGATAGTGAATAGAGCAATCGTAATCCTTGATTAGCTCTAACCATCTCCTTTGACACATGTTGATCTCCTTTTGTGTGAATATATACTTTAGGCTCTTGTGGTCGGTGTATATGTCACACTTCTCACCATAAAGGTAATGCTGTCAGATTTTCAAGACAAAAATCCCGGCTGCCAGCTCTAGATCATGCGTTGGGTAGTTCTGCTCATGGATCTTCAACTATCGTGAGGCGTAGGCTATCACATTATCATTTTTCATGAGTACACAACCCAAGACTTTCTTTGAAGCATCATTGTATATCACAAAACTTTCTCCACTTTTCGGTAGTGTGAGTACAGGTGCAGTGATCAGCCTTCTCTTTATCTCCTTGAAGCTTCCCTCACATTCTTTCGTCCATACATACTTTAACCCTTTCCCTGTTAACTTAGTTAGCGGGCTTGAAAATCGTGAGAAGTTTCTCACAAAACGTCAGTAGTACCCAGCTAATCCAAGAAAACTATGGATTTCTATGACACTAGAGGGCCTGGTCCATTCTTCAATTTCCTTTGTCTTTGAAGGGTCCACAGAAATTCCCTCGCTTGTGATCACATGTCCCATGAACGTGACTTGATTCATCCAAAAGTCACACTTGCTGAACTTGGCATACAACTTCTCCTTTCTCAATGTCGCCAACACAAGTATTAGATGTTCTTCATGTTCCTCCTTGCTCTTGGAGTAGATGAGAATATCATCGATAAACACTACCACAAATTTTTCAAGGTAATGTCTAAAGATTCTATTCATCAAATCCATGAAGATTACAGGGGCATTAGTAAGTCCGAAGGGCATCACCAAAAACTCATAGTGCCCATACCATGACCAGAAGGCAGTCTTCTAAATATCTTCCTTCTTCACCTTTACTTGATGATATTCATAACGAAGATCCACCTTTGAGAAGTATTGAGCTCCTCTTAACTGGTCGAACAAGTCATCAATCCTTGGGAGAGGATACTTGTTCTTTATGGTGATCTTGTTGAGTTCCCGATAATCGATACACAGCCGCATGGTACCATCCTTCTTCTTCAAAAAGAGCACTGGCTCACCCCAAGGTGATGCACTAGGGTGTATGAATCCTTTGTCCAGATGCTCTTGCAGCTGCTTCTTTAACTCCTCCAGTTCGATAGGAGCCATCCTATAGGGTCACTTCGTGATAGGAGTAGCTCCGGGTATGAGTTCAATTGAGAACTCTACCTCACGATCTGGGGGAATTTTGGGTAACTCTTCTGGAAATACATCACCGTATTCCCTTACAATGGGAATTTCCTCAAGGTTGGAACTTTCCTTTGACTCAAACATTTGGGCGAGGTATGCTTCTTTATAGGGAATCATCACTCACACCATTGAAGGATTTTTCAAAGGATAATCATTATCTTCCTTACATTTGTAGAGGAGCATGGGATGGTTCGGAATATGAAAATATATTTCCTTTTCCTGACAGTTGATATGTGCTCTATATAACGAGAGCCAATCCATTCCCATTATAGCATCGAATTCCACCAAGGGAAGTATTACGATATTTTCCAGAAGAATCTTACCACATACGTCAACAGGAGAAGAATCAAACACTTGGGTTGCAATGATTGCACCACTTGGTGTTTTTACAGATATCTCTACTTCAAGGTTTCGGGGCTTTGATTCTATAGTTCTAGAAAACTTGCAAGATATAAAATAATGCTTAGAACCAGAATCAAATAAGACTTTTTCCATTCTTGAGAAAATAGGAAGTGTCTCTTGTACGACTTCATTATCATGTTCCACCTCCGCAGTAGTGATGGCATAAGCCTTCCCTTGTTCCTTTGGATTTAGTGGTTATTGGCGCTGATTACCGTCGAGAGCTCGAGGTTTAGTGCACTGGTTTGAATAGTGCCCTAGCTTCTTACAGTTGTAGCATTGAACCACGAGTGGTTCTCTCCTTTCATTGGCTACATTATCCTTCCTTTTTATGTCTCTTAGACACTCATGATCTAGGTTTCCTTCTTTACCAAACTTGAAGCATTTACCCGTCCCTTTGAGGCAGTTCCCATTGTGCAACTTCCCACATTTTTGACAAGTGGGTCGTTGTGTTTTCTTCCCATCTTTATCACTAGATCCACCAGCTTGAAACTCCATCTTTCTTTTCTTATCACTATATCCATGGGACCATTCTCCAAACTCCTTCTCCACTTTGAGAGCACACCGAACAACTTCTTCATAACTCCCAAAGTCACGAATTGTAAGAGCTTTTCGAAGATATGGTTTTAATCCACTAAAGAATCTATCAATTTTTCTATCATTGATGATAACAAAACCCGAAGCATACCTTGAGAGCCTTGTGAAATTTGCTTCATAGGTTGTGATAGATTCTCCTTCTTTTTTCTTGAGCTCTATGAATTCTCTCTCCATCTTCGTGCGAATAGTTCTAGGGAAGTACTTATTAAGAAACACTATCCTAAAGTCTTCCCATTCCATCTCTTCAATTTCCTCCCTTGGCTTGGTGTTCTTAATCAAAGCCCACCACTGATCAACTTCTCCATCTAGATGATAAACGGCTAGAGTCAACTTCTCCATCTCGGAACAGTGAGGAACAGAAAATATATTCTCCATGGAGTTCACCCACTATTCCGCAACTAGTGGATCAGAAGATCCACAAAATGTCGGTGGCCGTTTCCGCATAAAACATTCAATAGCTAGCTTCTCCCTCTTTAGTGAAGGAGGACGTTCCCCATTATTATGGTTATTATTCATAACCCGAGATAATTGGTTAAGCATCGCCATGAAGTTTTGAACTCCACCTCCAAAATCATTGTGGATGTCGTTCGGGCAATTGCTGCATTGGCCTTCGCAAGAGTTGTTGGCCTGATTCCTCCTGGTTCCCACCATTTTCTAAAATAGAAAAGGTTAGAACAAAACATAAGTAAACAAGTCATGAATAACTTATTAATTTAAACAATTATACCAAAAATATAACATATGGGATCCCTAGGTAAATATCCTTGTGTGAATATTTGTACTTAGTCTCCTGCTAGAGGTTTTCTTTAGGGTACACTAATCCTAATTCCCAAATTAACTAAACCTTTCCTCTGATACCAACTATAGCGACCCGGCCTTTTCTTACATTACTATTACATCATTTCAAAGATAAACAACATAATAGTATTACACATGGAGGATCCAGAGGTTTAGTGTCTTGGGCAAACTAGGACTACACATAACAAGTACAACATCAAGCATAAAAATTCATTTAATCTCTTCTTCTATAGCTTCTTAGTAGCACTTGTCCTCTCCTTAGTACATGTAGCCACCTGAGAATATACATCAAAAGGGGTGAGCTAAAAGCCCAGTAAGAGGATAGATAAGAACAATATATCATGGGGTGAGCATAATCATGAAGAAGATCTTGAACATGAGAGGTGGATAAACAATAAACTTGAAATGTGGCAAAGCATAAAAAATGAAATATCATGTCTTAGTGGTTAACTACCACACATACTTTTGAAAAAAGCTAGCATCATGTTCACGAATCATTTCACATTTACTCACTATATTCATCACTTTACCCAATGCATTGGAGCGTTATATAATTCCGGGCGCACCCGTCACATTTAAACATTCATATTGCGCTATATAATTCTGGGTGCACCCGTCACAGCATAATATTATCATTATCATGCTTTCCACATAGAACACATATGAAACATGTACATAAATAAACCATGGAAATTAATGGGTTTCATCTCATAATAACACATTCACAAGCTTTGGGTTCCCAAAAAAAAGAGGGAACAACATACTTGATATAACAACCCTCAACCTTGAATGAGAGGTAAAAGTTGAGATATTGACAGAAGAGTTCTTTTGGAAAACATTTTTATGGTCATAAAATCAAGTGACAAACATGCATATCCCATAACAGTAAAGGAAATGATGAAAAAAATACCTTTGAGGAGTAACCATATCAAAAATGGAGTGAAAGAGGGAGAACCTGAATGAAGAAAATGGGGTTCGAGATTTCCCCTTACCTTGTACTCGAATGCCTCCTTCTCTTTGATTTCCTGTATAATGACATTATATTCATTAATTAGAAATTCCAGAACCTTTTATACATTAATAGGGTTCATTCTGGTTTCATTATTTCATATTATGTTCCTTTGGATGACTTATAGAGTTTAAAAACATTGTTCGGGGATGTTCGTATTTATGGTTTTCTTGAGCGGTCCACTTGTATTCTTAAATTGATGTTTGGTTAGATCATGGGTAAACATCCAGAATTAATATTTCATGTAATTAATGATATTACAGAAGCTTGAATGATTTTATAATGAGTTATATTAGATCTGTGTGGCTGAATTATTAGATAAGAATTAAATGAAGATTATTTGGGCTAATTTGAGCGGTTTTTGGATCACAACCAAATCATTTTAACTTTTCACTTAGTAGTATGGCCATAGGTTGTTTTCAGAACTTAAAATAGAACATATTACATATAAAACATTCTGCTTCAACCATAAAAATGATTTCATGGGCAGATTGAAGGTATAAATGGAAGAAGAGAGCATGTTGTTTTTGAAGGTGATAAATTATCACCACATGAACAACGTTCTCTTTAATAAAATAAAAGGAAGAGGGAAAGGGTGTGGGTGATATAATATAACATTAGAATCATAAGATTACATTATATGTATAATACTGGAGTTAAAAAACAATTTGGATGATGATAGGTAGGGAGAGATCAAGAAAGCAACTTGAACTTGAAAGGAAATTAAAGGAGAAGAGAGAGAGAAATTACCTTTAGAATCCTCCTCTTGAGATCCTCTTTAGAGAAGCTAGGCTTGGTCTTTTGATGAGACCAGAAGCTTTTGGACGTGGGGGGTGAGCTAGGGAAGGTTTTTGGGAAGAATTTAGAGAAGGCTTGGAGCTTGAGAGGTGTGAGGAAAAGAGGGAGTGAATGGTGGCTTTTATAGTGGAGGGGAGAGGGGTTTCCTTAATATAAAATTGATTAGTTTATTAATTTCACCTAAGACAAGGAATAGTAAGTCTTGGATGACTAATAATAGTAAATTTGACTTGTGAATTCGGGATTTGGGTGCTTACATCACTTGTGATGTCCGGAATAGTGGGTTTTAATTAAAATGTATTTATATGATAAATTAATGTATTCTACTATTCATCAAAAATTCAAGTATCTTAGAAAAATCCCAAAATTTTACCCCAATCATTTTTCGACGTGTAGAATCCAAAAATGAATTCCATTTTTCGAAAATAATTTTCTAAATATTATTAATTTAATATTTAATTAAAACCATAATTTACTTGAAAAAATAGTTTTTAAATTTAAAACTGATTTTGCAGTTCTTTCAAAAATTACTTATGGTCTTATAAAATTATCTAAAAACTTTTAGACATTGATTCAATAATTTATGAATATATTTCAGGAAAACAAATATTCTTTTAAATTAATTAATTATAATTAATTATTTATGACTTATAAAATACCAAAAATGTTTACTAAGGTCAAATTGTCACTTTCTAAGATGTCTAAATATTATTTTATTATTCATAGGTAATGTTACTCTTATTTACTATTTATAAGGGTCATATTACTATTCATAAGGGTATTTTAATATTCATAAGGGTAGGTTATTATTCACCAAAAATTATTTTTGTTTCATTGGACTCCAAAAACTATCATGAACACAACTATGAATGTTGGATTTTTAAAATTCCAAACATAGGGGTGAAAAAATTATGTTTAATGGTCACTTATCACTTAGTAGTTCCTTATTTTGTGTTTTTATGACATAGATAAAAGAAGGGAATTTTCCATTGAAAAACTATGGGTCGTTACACATACCATCTTATTACTCATGGTTCACTCCCATGATAATCTTAGTAGTCAAGACATACACCCAAGACCATATTAGCAGAAAAAGTCATTTACTGAATAGAGTTCACTCTCCATTCCACCCATGTCTGTCTCATGAGATATAAATCATTTTATAATACATTACAGAGAGAAATGGGTCCCTCGTCTCATAATGAAATCACAAATACATGTGCCAAAAGATTATAAAAATCATATAATAACCCATGAAATGGAATGGGTATATAAACATGAAATCATATCATAACCCATGGAAAATATATAGCTTTCATAATTATTTAATAAAATAATTACCCATGAAAAGTAATTGGTTTCATAAGCATATAACATGTGAATTAGAAATGAGTTTCATAAACATCATGCAATTAAAATGTAAACCATTTAGAGAAATAATATGAATGGACACTTTGGATAATTTCCTAGAAGGCATGAATAACACCCCCTGATGTTATCATAGATGGAAAATAATTTTTAATGATCGTTTAGAAACATTTAATAAAGAAAAAATACTTTCTTATTTGAAAGAAGTTTGTTCAAAACATAAAAGATTTTAGAAAACCTTTTTTTTCAAAATATCTTTGAAATTTTTTAAAGGAATATTTAAAAACAATAAATAAATTAAAATACATTATTAATGAAAATAGTCTTAAAATACCATTTTAAAAACATTTTTTAAAACATTTTAAAAAACATGGATCTTTGAATAAAATAGATTTTCAATCAAAAAGAGAAATTTGGTCAGGTTTTCTTTAAAATATTTTATTAATTATATTTTTTACCAAATAGTGTAAAAATAGTACTAATACATGAGGATATAATGAATAAAAATATAAGAATAAAATTCATGCATCTCCTAGGGAGACGGATGATAATATTTCATCAAATACATCATAATCAGAAACAATCTCGATAAATAATGAGATTGTTGCAATAAAATCTTACCACTTGGTAACTTCGAATCATACTCCCCATGTAAGAGATTTATAATTTCATGTAGCCTAAAATATCATGAAAATATGGATATTCATGAAATAATCTGTCAAAATGAAGTATATACACCTCATAAAATAATATAGGTGCATTAAAAACATGTGCCTCTAAGTAAGAAAATTGGGACAAAATTACATTACAGATTTAGTAACTTTTGAACCATAAAACTCCATGAAAGAGAGATCATAAATGGATTTTTAAATAAAAATATATTTAAGGTTAATATTCATATAATATATTCATGTTTAGTGTATAGAACACACAAATAAAATGAGTGTCGAATAAGGCATAAATCTCACATAAACAAATGTGAGATGATAAAACCTTTATCTTATGTCTTAACTCTCATAATACTCGTCAAAAAAAAATTTATAGTAAAAATAAGTTTATTATATATATATTATAGAACCATATTATTATATATAATACCATATATAATTTTATTATGAATTTATATTACCTGTTTATTATCAATTCCTTGTTAATGTTATGCTTTAGGTATTATCTTATTTGTTTTTCATACATGTTTTTACTTGTTGTTGTTGCTATTCGTAGATCATTATTTACTTGTTTAAAGAATGAAAAAAACGATATTAATATCATATATATTCTGTATATATGTATTTATAATAATCTATATAATATATAAATATTTAATGGAATAAACCATACATGGAGATGGTAAGACATACATACACATGATTGTTGTTTCCATTTTATTGTCATATTGAAAGAAAAAAATTAAAAGAAAAAAAGTGTATATATATAATAATTCATATAACATATTATTGTTTCTTTTACGTATTTCTAAACCCCTATTTTAATAAATCTTTTGTAGGGTTTAATTTTATGTTTCTTCAAGTGAGTTATTTTGAAAATTTTTAAAGTCTTGGGGCTGTGAACAGTTAGTGCACGATTTTCCCAAATCGTGCATCCTTCTAGGTAAAATTGTACAATCCAAGGAAGTGGTATTTTTCATGTTTGGAGAATAGTTTGAAAAATAATTTGTGCACATAGTAGTAACCATGAAAATGGAATTAAATGGTGTGCTTCTATGGTGAAATGTTTGTCCAGACCGTGCAGATCTACCCAGAAAACTGTGCATACGAGATTTTTTAATCCAGATTTTTATTTTAAAATTTACGAAGTAGATATTTTAGTTCCCCAATGTTTTATAACACCCCCAATTCAATTTATATTATTTTTAGGGTCCCAATTGCAATTATCTTTCCCCTATACACCCTTCCATAGGTGAATCTAAGCTAGGAGAATGAATTTAAACGCTCTCCCAATAGGTTTTCTCTTCCCATTCTGTTTCTCCTATTCTATCCTATTTCCTCCCTAGGGTTTTATTCGATCCCCATGTTCATTTTTGGATCTAATACTCATAGTTTTGATATTGTATCTTTATATTTATTATTGGTTTCCCATATTTGTTGTTCTTCTTTGGTGAATCCTAATTAGGGATTTGTGATTTGAGATCTAGTGATCCCAAGGTAGGTAGTTCTATTTTGATTGATTAATTTGATTAAACCTAAATTGATTGATTTAATTTCATTTTATTGATTGGAATATAATTTCATGAAAATACTATCAATTGTTTTATTAAAAACCCAATTCCATTGAATTGGAGGATTTATATTTGATTTGAAATAAATTTTTAGAAACACCCATGTCCATTGAATTGGGTTGTGCTTGTGAAATTGATGGAAAGTTGTTTAAATTTAACTATGGAATTTAATTGTGGAAATTGATTTAATGAATTTTATTTAAAATTTTATTTGAGAAAATGGATTAAACAGTTTTGATAGATACCCGAGGTTTTTATCATGGAAAATGTAATGTATTGATTGAAAAATGATATAGTTTTTAAAAATGAAAATTGGGTTATTTGAAATGGATATTTGGATGAATTTTATTTTTACTAGTCTTCAGATAAATTTTCCATAATTTATTTTTTAATAGAGGACATGAAAACCTAGGTAGTTAGTAAGTTATTGGGATATCATTCTATAAATTTACAATGTTACAAAGACATAATTGTAGAAATTCACATCCATGATAGGATAGTGATTAATTTCTTCTAAACAGTGTCAAATGGACATGTGTATACATATATTTTCATGTCACTTTGCGTTTGATGGAGTCTTGTCTGTTGGAACTAACATACCTTTTGGAATATGACAATATTTCTCACTTGTTTTAATTTTAATGATATATTACATTTTTTGTAAACAGTATTTCATTCCTTGTGAATTTATATGATTTATTTTTTATATAAAAGGTTTTATTAGAAAATTTTTTTAAATTACTTCCATTATTTTAAATGTAAAGCATGATTTTTTTAAATATGATTTTGAAATTCCAAAACTCTTTATTTAAAATACTGACAGAATTATTTGGTTTATTAAATATGGATTCTTATTATGGAATCCATGGTGACACCCTTCTAGTATTTTAGATCATACCCCAAATGTTCCTTAAAGTGTTTGTAGATTATCCCCTTCAAGGTTTGAGTATGGGAAATTCTCCACTTGGAGGTGGTTCTAGTTATTGATATTTGGGCTTGGAGATTTCATATCTATGGGGATTGGGTAGTACTTCTAGTTTTCTGCTACTTTTTTATAGTAATTTGGTTTTATTTACCTATTGGACATCAATTACATCTCTCAATATGGAGTTTTTCTTACATGCATACTAACTTGTTTATCATGCCTCTATAATATTTGTGAAAAAATCATTCCCACTATCATTTTGTATGATGCTAGGTGCTAGTTTCCAACCCATGTGGATCATGAATTCTCATTGGGCTATTTCAGAGCTATCTCAGTTATCAGGTTACCAGGATACCCAAGAAGGTTTGTTAAAAAGTGGTATCAGATGGAGGTTGAGCTTTTGTATTGATGTTTGTATGAAGGTGTGAATTTATGTCGGGACATAGGAGGTAGTCACGACTGAGTGCTAGACTATATCTCACCGATTGAGCCTTAAGTCTCCAAGAATGGTTTGGAAAATATATCTTGAAAATTAGTTCTAATTTTTTCCTATATTATTAATTAGATAGATTGAAATCCTAATCGGGTTTTTTCTATATTTTGGGATTTATTTCCCTTGTTTCTTTCTACGATTGTAAATATGATGTCTTTAATATTTTCTACTAATGTTGTGAAGAATCATGCTCTTGAGAAGACATGAAAATAAGATCCAGGAGGAAGCTTATAATGAACCTCAGTGATGAAATTCTCCCATGGACTTGATTCTAGTTGAGGTGATCATGCGTACTGTCCACGCTCTGGGACAGGCACCACCACTGGTTCATGTTCAAGCTCAAGTTATGGAAGCTTTGAAGGGTGTTCTATGGATTAGTTCAATAGAGTTACTTCTATAGAATCAACCAGTGATCAAAGCCTCAAATTATCCTCAATAGGTTGAGTAATGGTTTAAGAGATTGAAGGATTTTTTTGGGTTCTTAGAGACACTCGAAAAAATCATCGTGAAGTGAACCACCTTTGTGATGGAATGGTAGAGCATGAGATGGTGGGACATGATTGTGATGGTGAAGAAAAATAATGGCTTTGAGTGGAAAGACATCCTGGTTATTTTCAAATACCATTTTCAATCTAGAGTCGATGTAAATGGACAAGGTAACTAATTTTTTAAAACTCGATAAAGTTGACAATACCGTGACAGAATATGAAAACTATTTTACTAATCATGATTAGTTTGTATCTAAGATAGTTTCAAATGAGAATATGATGGCTTAATGGTTCGAGTTAGGATATAGTCAAGATATTAATTTTCAAGTTTCCATACTGAAGATTCCTTATTATACAGATGTGATGGATAGAGAACTTATGGTCAATATGAACCTTGCTGAAAAGTAAGGGTTGACGGGATTTTATTTTTCTCATAGTGGCAGTGTAAATTCCTTTAAGGGGAAGAGGATGTTTGATGATTCCTATAGTGATTATTTATATCATGGTCATTATTGACATCCTAATGTTACTAAAATATTCCTTTGGATTTTTTACCAGGCTTTCAAGCCAGGGAATTCAAAGAGGGTCTGCACCAAGGAATCCAAGGTATGCAGTTCCTACATACACTCAGGTCACTTAAAAAAGTTCTGTAATGTTTATTCCACTCCTTCATTTCACATGTGATCATCATCCAATTCTAAATATATGGTATAATAAAATGTATCTTTTGAAAAAAGTTTATGTCCATAGGAATCCAGAATGAATCATCTCCACATAGTGGATGAGTCTCTAGAGGAAGCAGATACTAGTCCAATAATCACAAGAGGTATCATTACTACAGATTAAACATTAGGGACTTCTGTATTTGATACTGATGCATCTCATTCATTTATTTCAACCCAGGCTATTAATAAGATAAATATTTGTATAAGGATTCTATCTTATGTGATGCATATTACTACACCCCTTGATATGAAGAAAGAGTTAGGTCATTGTAGTCCTGATTTTGTTTTTTATTTAGAATATATTGATTTTTCTTAGATATTTTTGGTTATCTACATTAAACATCTTGAAATAATATTTGGGATGGATTGGATCATTTCTAATAATGTCTAGATTGATTTTTATCTTCGATTTGTTTCTTTTACTACACGTGATGGGGTTTTCAAAATATTTCATGGAGAATGGGACCCAAGGTCAAGTAGAGATGTATATTCTAATCCAAATTTAGGGAAAGTGATATCTAAATACACTTTTGATCTAGATAGATAATCTTTGGGGAGTTATCTCTCTCCAGTCTTCATCGAGATTCCTGATGTGTTCTCTTCCAACTTCTCTATTTTTTCACCGGTAAGAGAGGTGGAGTTTTCTATCAACATAATGACCTGTATTCAACCATCATCTATTCCCTCAAATGAAATGAAAAAAAAACAAAATTAAGGTTTATAACTCTCAATTAAATTATATTATAGAGAAATGATTTATACACTTGAGTGTGTCACCTTGGGTAGCTCTGGTTTTATTTGATAAGAGTGATGATGGTTCACATAGCCTTTGTACTGATTACCAATAGATTAATCGAGTTATGGTAAAGAGATAGTAGCTATTTCCATGGATTTATGATCTACTTGACTAGTTGAAAGGGGAGAAGTGGTTTTCAAAGATTTATCTTCACTGTGGTCACCATCAATTAATAATAAAACAATCACACATTCATAAAACCACCTTTCAAAAAAGTTATCACCATTATGATTACCTTTTCATGTCATTTGTTCTATAAAATTATCAGGTATTCATTATAGATTTTATGAACAAGGTTTTCCATGAGTATCATGATACCTTCATGGTAGTCTTTGTGGATAAATTCCTTGTTTAATGTATGTCCGAGGAGGATCTTGTGCTTCATCTAGGAGAAGTTCAATAATTGTTGATAAATCATTGACATTATGAAGAAATTTAAAAATTTTATTTTTGGATATGATAAGTGAAATTATATGGGAAAGTGGTGTCAGAATATGGTATTTCAGTTGATCCTTAAAAGGTGAAGGATTTTATGACATGGGAGAAACAATGAAATGTCCTCCAGATTTGGAGCCCATTGGTATTAGATAATTATTATTATAGGTTTTTAAAATAATTAACATGGTTGGATTCTCTAATGACTGCTCTAACACATAAGGGGGTAAAGTTATCTTAGGATGAGAAATGTTAGAGTTCATTTTTTGATCTAAAATGCCTTTTGACTACTACTCCAGTGTTGAATCTCCCAAAGGAAGGGTAGTTCTATGTGGTCTTCTTTGATGAATTGGGTTCATGTTTGGGATGAATTCTTATGTAGGGTAATCATGTTGTTCCTTATGTATCTCTTAATTTTAGGACACTTGAGAAGAATTACCTGATATATGACCTTGAACTTGCATTTGTGATGTACGCGTAAAAGATTTGTTGGAATTGCCTCTTCAGAGAATGGTTTACCATGTTTTCATTCAACTAGATCTTGAGTTATATCTTCTTGAAAAAATATTTGAATCTATGTTAGAGGTGTTGAGTGGAAAACCAATAATAATTGATCTTTGACATCACCTATACCCCAAGGAAAGGAAATGTCATAGTGGTTGTTTTGAGAAGGAAAATTCTGATGCATGATGTGAAAGAATCATCAGAAGAATGAAACATGATGGATCTTTTTGCACATATGAATATTTGAGTACATGTATTTGGGGATGAGGTTTCTTTGGAAAATTTTCATTTTAACTCTCCCCCTCTCATGATGATTCTTTAGGAAGAATAGCTTATTAATGAGTTCCATAGTAATACAGATTCTCTTTATAGTGTGGATACCCTTCCAAACAGGCCATTGTGTACTGAAGAAATTTTATGTTATTAGAATTATTTTGTTGGGTTATTAGCGCTTAGAAAAGATGTAACGGTATATTTCCATAATTTATAGTGATAGGATCAACAAAGAAACACAAATATATTCTATGACATGTGGAGGTAGTTCTGGTGGCCATGTATGAGATGGGTAATTTCTGAATTTTTATTTTATTTTTTCACTTTCCAATAGGTCAAGGTCAAGCACTACAAACCTTTGGGGTTTCTTAAGAAACTTCAAATCCCGGTATGGAAGTGGTATGACATTTCAATGGACATTATGGTTGGGTTTACATGTACCTAGAGAAAGAAGAAGGTGATATGAGTTGTTATCAATAGCCTGACTATGTTAGCAAAATTTATACCCCTTCATGATACAACCAATATTAAGGAGTTAGAAAATACTTATGTGAAAGAGATTGTTTGTTTCCATAGATTTCCATCTGGTATAGTATCTAATAGATATCCCTGGTTCAGTTATCACTTTTGGAGAGGCCTTCAAGAGTCATTAATGTGCTCCACTCCTACATCCTTGAATTTGGGGGAGCATGGGATGATCACATATGGATGTTTGAGTTTGGTTATAACAAAATATTCTAGTTTATGATTATAATGGTTCCTTTTGAGGCCTTGTATGTCCATCCTTATAGATCTCCATTGTGTTGGTTGGATATTGGTTAATTTTCCAGGGTTGGACCAAGATTCTTTTAAGAAACTACAAAAAAGATTCAGTCTATTCTTTATAGAATATCAATGGACCAAATAAGGTTTATGTCTTATGTTGATCGTCATCATAGACCATTGGATTTTTCCTTTGGTGACCATTTGTTCCATAATGATTCAACCTATTTGGTTCATCGATGGTTTCAAAGGTAAAGAAACTTTATCCTTATTTTATGATTCTTTTTTAGGTTATTAGGATGGTGGGGAAAGTGCATTGTCGATAATCACATCAACCATAGCTGATGTCGATACATATTGTATTTTGTGTATCTCAGCTCTGAATGTATCTATCTGGTCCATCTATTGTTTCGAGCAAGAGTGATATTGATGTTGAACCTAAATTATCCTTGATAGAACATCCAATTATGATAGTTGATACTAAAACCAAGATACATAATTCGAGGATACCTTTTGTTCGAGTGCTATGGAAACATAGTTTATATTTTCATGAGATGTGGGAGAGGGTGGCACTGAAGAGATAGAAATGGCCTCATCTTTTTGGCATGTAAAATATTCTATATTCATTCAGGGGATGGATTGTTTTCTATGGTGGGGATGTTGAAACATACTATTACTATTCTAAAGAATTCTTAAACATCTTTTTTATCATGACTGGTAGGGCTTAAATTTGGGTTTCTTTGTGTAAAAATTTCCAAATTTTTTATTCTTCTGGGGTTGTGCATGGTTGGAACAACGTTTTCCCAAACCATATACCCTACTAGAAAAAACCATGATAACTAAAGGAGTGGAATTTTTTATGGCTGATGCACTGTTTGAAAATCTATGTGCCCAATTAGTAGTAACAATTAATCTTTATTAAAGGGTATGTGATTAGGGTGCACAGTTTGTCCAAACTATGCAGCTCATTCTAGCTAACCGTATATATGATATTTTATAACTTGAATCATAGTTTTAAAATTCCCTAAACCCCTCTTTTAGGACCCTAGTGGGATTGTATGACCCATAATCATTTTTCTTCCTTGAAGGCAACCAAGAGTAGTTTTTTTCCTTTTTACACCCCTCTAGAGGTGAATCAAACCATGGAGAATGACATTCGATCTTCTCCTAGTAGGTTTCCTCTTCCCGTTTTCTTTCTCCCGCTCTCACTTATTTCCTCCCAAGGTTTTTGTAGGTCCCCATTTTGATTTTTATATCTAATGCCCTCTATTAGAATCTTTAATATATATATTAATTCGGGATTTCATGTTGTCACATTTCTTCATTGTATAATCCGGATTATGGATTTTTTATCTGAGATCCCATGTTCCCAAGGTAGGTGGTTCCATTTTGGTTTGCCAATTGGATTTACCATAAATTTTTTGATTTAATTTCAATTATTTAATTTGAATCTAATTTTATTAATTTTTTTTGTAATTTTTTCATTAAAACCCTAATTTTATTGAATAGGAGGATTTGGATTTTATTTGGCATGAAATTGGGGAAAATACCAAATTCCATTGAATTGGGTTATTTTTGTGAAATTGATGGAAAACTGTTTAAATTAAATTATGTAATTAAATAGGGTAAATTGATTTGATGAAATTGATTTCAAAATATATTTGTGAAAATGGATTAAAATATTTTGATAGAAACCTGGTGGTTTAATCATAGAAAAGGAATGTTTTGATTAGAAACCCATGTTATGGTTTCTAGAAAGACAAAATGGAATATTTGAAATGAAGAATGGGATTAATATTATTTTAAGCAGTACAAAGATTAATTTCAAATCATTGATATAGTTATAGATAACATTAAATACAACGTATTTAGTGAATTATGGTGATATCACTATATGATTGTACAAGGTTACATAAACATAATTACAGCATGCCACATCCCCGATGGGATGTTGATGAATTCATTTTCACTAGTGTCAAAGGGACATGTGTATATACATACTTCCATGTCACATTGGGTGTGAGGGATTCTCATAGACTAGAAATATCATACCTTTTATAAAATGACCATGTTTCTCACTTGTTTGTATTTGAAATATATATTCTATTTTTGTTGAAAACTATTTTCCATGCCTTGTGAATTTATATAAACTGTTTTAAA
Source organism: Viscum album (assembly GCA_963277665.1). Lineage (NCBI taxonomy): Eukaryota > Viridiplantae > Streptophyta > Magnoliopsida > Santalales > Viscaceae > Viscum > Viscum album. The sequence continues at coordinate 785,786,724 of OY728132.1, forward strand.
AAAATTAAGAAAAAGTTTAAATTATTTACATAATTTTAAATATAAATCATGACTCAGTTAAATATGTTTTTCAAATTACAAACATGTTTTTTTATAAAAATTAAAAGCATTATTTGGGTGACTAAATGTGCCATCTTATTATAGAATCTGTGGTGAGACCATATTGGTATTTTATCTCACACCCTATTTGTGCCTTCATGTGTTTTCAAATTATTTCCTTCCAGGTTCGAGAAGGAGAAAGCCACCACTAGGAGGTTGTCATAGTTGTTGATCTTTGGGCTTGGTGTGTTGATTCCACTAGGATTTGAGTTTTCCTTTTAGTTTTCTAGTACATTGTTGCAGTACTTGGGGTTTTTTTACCTGTTTGAATTTTTGTACACTTCTCTATATGGAGTTTTCTATGTATTAATACTGAATTTTTTATCTTACTTCTGATTGTTTTTGGATAATTCATTACCACTTTATTTTTTTATAATTCCATGTTCTAGTTGCTAACCCATGGGGATCAGGAACGCTCTTCAGGCATTGTCAGATTCAGCTTCATTATTGGGTTAAGAGGGTACCTAAGTTGGTTTTTGAAAATTACAATATGATTATTATTTCATATATAACATATAAGATTATGAAAACCATCTTTAATACATTCCATGTAAAGTGTGAATGAATCACATCGATTTGAGGAGGTAGTAGTCCACACAGCTACAAACAACGTTATCACGTTCACACAAAATGGAAAGCATGAAGGTGTATTTTATATAATAATTATAGAAGCATAAATACATCGTAAATATCATATATATATATATATATATATATATTATAAAAATAAAATTTTCATCATAATACCCAACCATTAGTGTTGGTAAAATAAAAAACGAAAAACATTGTTTCGTGAGGTGGTAGTTTTCTACACACTAGAATGGTAAGTTAGTTACCCATTATATGGAAGTGTGTGTAAGTTTATATAGAACTGTTAGAAAAAAATATATGTATATTTAGGATACAAATGTTATTATACAATCATTTTCAATAAGAGTTTAGGGGGTGGATAATGAAAATAAAACAATGGATATTGAGGAAGGATGTTACCACTTATTTGGGTAACTCCTCTTTTATTCAATAAAGGGATTCCATGAATGGTTCGTTTAAAAAAGAAAGGCTTATAGAATGAATGGAGGATATTTGGGAGGATATTTTGGTAGAGTTTTACCAATAAAAAGTCCTTGATTGGTGAGAATAAGTGAGGGGAGTGAGTTCCCTTTTATAATGGAGAAGGAGTGACACTATTGTAAATGTAAAAAGGTAAGCACTATTGAGAGGTCTCCCTTATATATTGTGCCTCCATTTTTTTGAAATTCTATAATAGAGGGTAATTTTTTAATATATGTCGAAAAAATATATTTTGTACATGTGTATAGGGCATTTGGCCCCTTATGATTAATGTTTAATCATTAAGTAATCAAATTTTTTACCTTAATCGGTGTAATTAATTTTAATCACATTTACTAATATTTTTTGCCAGAAACAAAGTTGAAAATATTATACAATATAAATTATTCTGTACCAAAAATGAAATAAATTTTTAAAAATTATAATAATATAAGTGGCATAAATTAATTTAAAATTAATCCCACCTATGTGTAGCGAAAATGGGTTTTTTAAGCCAAAATGTTTAAAAGTTTGGGATGTTTTTATATCCAATTTCAATATGAAATTGTATAAAATGAAATAAATTTTAATAATTTATATAAAAATAATCTAATTTAAATTTAAAAAATAATTTAAAAATAATTTAACTATATAAATAAATTTTACAAAAAAACTATTTTGAATTAAAATTAGGTATTTATTAATATTCGTCCAATAATGATGTTTTTCAGAAAATTATAAAAAATAAACCCTAAGTTAATTTTAAAATTATTAATTATAAAATAAAATATATTTTATAAAATTAAAATTCTAAAAGTTTCAAAAATTAATTTTATTATTGTTTATATAATGAATTTAAAAAGTTTATTTGAGAAATTAGTATTTTCAATCATATAAATACTACAAAAAATTATATATTTTATTTTCAATATGTTTTTTATATATAATCAAGAAAAATAATATTTTAAAATTTGTTATTAATATTTATATTACTAATTTTAACATATATGTTATAATTATCTTGTTTAAATAACTATAATGATTAGATAATGCATTGCAGAAACTTAGTGCTGCATGTAGCGCAAGATAAGATGATGTTACATATAGTAAAAGAATAACTTCATTCACTTTAGAATGAAAGCATGACATAGTGTACCATGAAATTCAATAAAAAAAAAAAAAATATTATTTAAAAAAGGTTTATAAAAACTCAGGGTGTTACAGATTTCATAAGTGAAGTTGTAGCCTTCCTCTCAAAAATATTGAAGGAAAAATTTCATAGAAACATCTTCCTTACCAAGAATAATTATTTTTAATCGAGTTTTTCCCATTCAACATTCTCTATAATATCAGGTTTCATACCCAACATATGTTCAAGATATTTCTGTATGAGATATTCCTTTACCTGCATATTCTAGAAACCAAATTCGGTTCCATTGAACTGATTGATATGAACAATTCCTTCATTAATTTACATATATTTAATTAAAAGTATAACCCAAAAAATCAATTGGATTCTAAAGAAATTGATATATTTACCTGAATTACTAATTGTTTTAAAATATTATATTCTTAGGATATAATTTTTTGGGGAAGAAGATGTTTAAAAAAACTGAAACAATCTCTAGCTAGTTAAACTATGAGTTCATAAAAAATTTGCATCCACTAGAATTTCAACATAATGGGACATAAACTTTCAGGTGTTTCCATTATATCGTAGAGCACAATTATTATGATGTTAAAATAAAACATAATTATTTCCCAAAAGATGAATCATAAAGACACATGAATACGAAGAACATGAAAATAAAGGAGTAAAAATTGGTTTAATGTGGTTCAGACATGCATCATACATCGTTTCAAGAAAAATGTAAATTATTATTTATTATAAGAAGTAAAATATTTATAATCCTTTAAGATTAATAATATACTATTATACTTTTTTTTAATTGATTACACTTCTACTCAATAAATTATACCACCTCTTTTTATAGAGGTTCATTTCTGGTCAAGCAAGTAACACAGACCTTTGACATTTTTGGACTTCCATTCATTGACTTCTCCATTACCTTGAGGCTTCCACCAACTCAACCATACAATATGGTACAAAATTTACTATTCCAAAATACCAACCTATAAAACATTCATAATAATTTTAAAAATAACTGATATACCAGCATGTATGTTGAAGGTTCCTATTTTCATTATTCTAAAAAGGACAAAGCAAACTACGAATGAATGAAAATATGATAAGAGAGAAAATATTTATTTGAAGAAAACATCATGATACCAACACTAAATTGTAATAGAAAACCAATAAATATTGTATATACAATTCATGAGATGAAACCCTAGTGTATAGCAATGTGCAAACAAGGGAATATTATTTGGCTATTCCAGTTAGGTTAGACCAAAAGGGGTAACGGGTCACGCGATTTAGAAACATTATTGTAGTTCATGGTGGTAGTATGATATTATGAGGTTTATTTTAAAATATTCTGATGGTAAAATCAGAGACATTTATAGGATTATTGGTGCCAACCTAGGTTCATTTATCACTAGTTCAAGCCTTTATTACTTGACCATTTTGATTCCTTCCCAAACACCTACTTCCTTCTAATGAAATTTTATGGTATTTCTTCATCATATAATGATTATAATACACTAGTTAATTGATAAAATGAAAACATAGTTAGGTTGTGATATTTGATTATATTTCTTTGATAATATGTTGATTATCTTGGTTTTGAATCATTTTTTCAGGGATCTGGTATACCTTCAATTTTTTTTATTCCAAACTAATTTGGAAAGTGTGGTTTAAAAAAGGAATATGTTATTGTTATTTCATAAATGGATTTTATTAAATATTTCTTCATTGTGGTTATTACAATAAATTAAAATTTCAAGAAATATTTGTAATGATATATAATTGTGTGGTTTTGTCTGATTCTATGATTTTAAAGGTCATCTTTCCATTTTCAAAATTTTTACCGTAAAATTTTTAATCATCCTTTATTTTATTTATAAATGGGTTTTTTCTTAAAATTCATCAGAGGAATGTTATTTTACATGTTTTATGAAGCATGTCAAAAACCTATTTTATATCTTATGTTTAAACATGCACTTCATGAACCATTTTATGAAGGGATTTCTATATTTTTTTTGGTGGATACCTACTCGGATATTTATTTCTTGGTTACATAGATTTTTGACTCATGTGCCCATATATCTTCCATTTTTATTGTTTGGGTTGGTTTATGAATGGATACTGGGATGTGACATGTAGTCGAGGTTCACATGTAATGTTGTTGTAGGGGTTCAAGTTTTATTTCCCTCTTTGATTTTATTTTGAGATGTTGTATCAGCCATTCATCCTAGGATGTTTATTATTTTATACTTCCTCTATGTTTTTATTCTAACTATGTATCCGAGTATGAATGTTCATTTATTATTCCCTGTTTGGTTGGTATATTAATTTTTTCACTGATTATTTATTTTATATTTATATTTAATGTGGAATAAATCCCAAAGATCTTTATTATTACCCCGTCATTAATTTCCAACATGTGGGAACAAAGAATGTTCTTTGATCCATGTGTTAGGATGAGTCAGGTGTCTATTCAAGTAGAAACATAGAGTATAGTTTTACAGACCTAGTAAAAAGTTGTACATTTTGAACCCCACTTTATTATATTGACTATTTTGGAATGACTTATTTTTTTGGGAAGTGGTATATAAGGAGAAATTTAAATGGCAAGGATATCACCATAATGTTATCACTTTATTAAATTTTTTTTAGTGAGGAAGGTGGTTCTTAACCAAATCACCTACCCAAAAATGTATCAAATGGATTTTTTTTGAATTTTAGGGCATCATTGGATACCTTATTATAAATACTTTATTTTTTTATCAATTATTAATGAGTCAAGTTGCACATTTTAGACTCTATATATATTTCAATTGTGGTAATTTGGTTTTATCGATGGAAATGAAAGAATTTATGGGAGAATTATTTCCCAATTCATTCTTCTTATTGATTAATTTCTATCATAAATTAGTGGATCCCTGTTGTTTTGAATCCTGTCTCAAATTGGAAAGGAAATCCTCATCTATTCTTGGATCAACCATCTATAAAGATAATATTTGGGGGAAAAAGTGATACGATGGGAATAATTTTAACACGTACAATGTTATTTTTATGTATATATTAATTTATATATTTATTTTAGTTTTTTATTTTGGATTCATAGAGTAATGTTTTGGTTATTATATGAAATTTTACAAACATCACTATTAGAGGGAATGGGATCATGTTTTTTGTGGTCCCTAAAAAAGTTAATTAATTTAATGATGATGAGTATTCATAGTCTAAACATGGTACTAAGGACTATGTGAATCTCATGAAAATTATATGGGAAGGGTAGTGGAGTTTTCATGGTCAGAGCATGGTCTATCCAAACTATGTAGGTTAACAATGGAACTCATTAAAATAGTTTTTATTATTTTCAATTAAATATAATATAAATTGGAAAGATTGTAATTTACTCTTCATAATTACTTAATTCAACCACACATCTTCCTATGTCAACACCCTCTCCCCTCTCTCTCCACTTGGATACAAGATTGGATTTCTCCATCAAAGCCTTCTTCATATAAGTTACTCATATCTTCCTTAATCTACATGTTATTCGTTCTACTTCCCTCTTCCCCATAGCCATGGGTATTGGGTATCATGTAAAATTTTTCTTCAATTAGGTGCTTTCAAATTTTTAGTTTTAATGGATTTTAATGGTCTATATTCCTCTTTTATGGTAGAATAACTTCATTATGATTTTTTTATTTAAATTTTGTATGTGGATCGAAGCTTTTCTCTTTTAATTTTGAACCAGGGGTTCTTTATTACTTTAAATACTTGTTTTTACTATAATATATTATATAATACTTACTAATGTAAATTTTTTAGTTTTTAGAATATTGGTATTTGAATTTACATTAAATATTTTTGGCTTTTTATCTTTAAAAAACTGAAATTAGTTTAATTGGATACCATGTAATCCAAATATTCAATAAAATGGAAACATAATACCTTTATAAATTACTCAATGTTTCTTAAGAAAATGATGTCTTAGGGATTATAATGATTTCTTATCATCTCTTTTCAAAGGCAAAAAGTATCAATGACATATTTTTCCTTTTGTAATTTATATAATTTTTTAGTGGAACCTCATTTTTGTTACTTTTCGTAATGATTTATAAATTTTTTAGCCATGATTTATATAAGGAATTTAATGGTTTTACAATGTATTTTTAAAATTTATTTCTTTTTGAGTTATATTTTATAGATATAATTTATTATTTATATATTTCAACCCTTGAAGTGATCCACTTATAATGTTGATTAGGTGTTGATTCAACAATTTTGTTAATTTATTTTTCATTTTGATGCTTAGAAACAAAAAAATTATTTTGATAATGAAGTTAATTTACGTTAATTTCATGATATTAATTACTGAAATACTTATTTTTATTCTAGGATAATATTCAGTCTTTAATGTGTGGGGGTATAATTTATTTATCAAAATAAAATTATTCTTTATGTGTTTTATATGTAATCTAGAAAAACTATATATTTTCAATTTTTAAGCACAATGTTTGGTTTGTATACCCTATATTTGGAATAAGTATGGATCAAAAACCCTATTTATAAAATAAAACCTACATTTAAGGAACCTATGTCTAGTTCATCATCCTTACTTTTGAAATCATTCGTATGTTGTCTTACATACTTTTGGAGTTTATCGCGGTGTAGTTAAACCCTCTATTTGACTTGGTCAAAGAAAAAGTTTTGAATTATGGTTTATTTTTTTCATTTTATACAATGGAATCTCTAGAATTAAATATCTTTTTAAATATGTTTAAATACTTTTTCAAAGGCTCTTGTTCAACATATAAAATCGTTAATATTTCTAAGGGATGTTATGACTTTATTTAAACATATTGAATTCAAATATTCCTGATTTATCATCCAATATGTATAGTTTTGTTTGATATGAATGAGTTCAATATTCATGATAAAAAATGAGATGTAAATATTATATATATATATATATATTCTTATTTTCAAGACACAAATTCGTGAATTTGAAAATAATAGTGTTTCTTTTCCTTTAGAGTTTCACTTTGGAGGCATACATGTTTTCATCCTTGTTTGTTAGATTATTTATTTTTTAGTTGTATATTATTTTTTAATATTTTACCCCATTTAAAAAAAATACATATCAAATCTTCACTTTGGATATGTACATGTTTGGTTATATACATTGTTTTTTCTCAACTGTTGTCTAAAGAAATGTTATTTCACGTTGAAGAATATTTTTCAACTACTATGTTTATTGAAGATCATAAACCATTTTCAGTTGTTTCTTCAACCATGTTCCACTGTTTTTTCAGCATCAACATACTAATATATTAATTGATTTACAGTATCAGTTTAATGTACTTATTCATCAGTGTAGTTGCATCTTCTCATACTGTGTTTTGGTTATTTCATTTCCCTATAAAAGAACTAGAAGTCCCTATAAAAACCTCGAATTTAAGGTGTCAACCACCAACGCTTATTTTTTGATGTCCATATAAAAATGACATTCTAGTGAAAATAACCAATCTCATGGAAAGTGTGTTGGTGGGGTGGAAAATTTGATATTTTTTCCTTTAACAACTATACATGATTGTGTTCTTTCCTTTATTTCTACGGCTCACTCTTATCTAAGAGAGAAGGAAAGAATCACTTAAATCTCAAGAGGAAATGTAGGAATTCTACCCTATACCAATAGTATACAACAATTGGTATAGGGTAGATAACTGTTAGTATAGACTATACCAATGGTTCTCCGAACCATTGAGTATAGGGCTATTGGTAAAGGCCTATACCAATAGCTTTTAGTGAACCATTGGTATTGGGTCAGTATAAATTTTCATTAACCAACTGTTTACTTGGAACTAATGGTATAAACCTATGAAAATAATGCTAAACCATTAGCATTGACTTATACCAAATATTCCATTTAATCTATTGGTATATATCTCTACCAATGGTTTTAAAACCATTTGTATAAACCTCCTAGTTCCGAGACCTGCAGCACCCCCGCCCTACCAATAGAACTTACAAAGCCACCAGAACCTAGTCATATAGCCACTAGCAACAGAACCTGCTCAAATAGCCACCATAAGCCAATCTGTCACCCTAAATTGTTTAATTACATGAAAAAACACCAAAAAATATAAAAAATGATAACACAAGAAAAAAATTAATGGAAACCAGTGATAAAACGTATTCAAAACATCACATATATTAATTCATAACAAATTATCAAACATAAAATGTTATAAATATCAGTAAAAAATTTAAACGACCAATCTTTCCCTCACCACCATCACTATTATCACTGTAATACTCTATTTCATCCTCACCTTCATCTTAACCCTCACCCTTATCCTCACCATCAGCCTCAACATCATCCTTACCATCATCCTTGCCATTTCCATCACCATTGCAAGGAACATAATTCTCCCAACCACCTCTAGGAGTACTTACTGATTAACTATATAATATACACATCATCAATATATAAATAACAATCCAGGTCATTATCTATTGGATGTGATGGATATAAGACTTCCATACATTTCATAAACTCATAGTTTTCCATTTGATTTCATTCACACTCCTTGATGACCATTTTTCATCCTTTTCTGGCTAGGAATGTTCCTATGAAACATGTGAATTAGATTTTTACACTTTAGTGCTTCCAAAACTGGCACCTAAAGTGGGACAATACATCATTGGGACAATATACTGCCTTGGTCAACAATATACACTTCCATGGTTTTCATCTTCCAAAAACCTGATGTAAGTGATCACTTGGCCAAAAAAAATCAGTTTCTTTCACATCAAGGGCCTCCAAAGAACACTTTTACTAACATAAACTTACTATTGTTTTAAAAAATAGTTATTAAAATTTTAAATAAAAAATCTAAAACTTAAAATCTAATGTTGTGTCGGTTTATTTACCACTCTTTCATCTTTTTCTTTCTTCTCAAGAAAATAATTTTTTCTCGAGGCACACATCCTTAAATATTAAAAAACCTCCTTCTATAATGAAATTGAATTTAGAAAAACATAAATAAAAATAGGTTATTAATAAGAAATTTCTTAACTTAAATCAAATGGATATTAATTCAGGATGAGGGAAAAAAGAAAAACATATAGTAGATGAATTATAGTGAATATTTAAAAATTATTTTTCCCCTTATGTAACTCAAAAATATATCATTATAAAACTAAAAAAATATAAATATATATCATTTCTTGAACACTACTAGTGGAAAACATCAATTTTCTTCAACTACCTATGTATTCTATTTACTTAGAGAGTGAAATAAATTAGAACTCCTGATAAATAATTACATCAAGTTTATGATGTCCTTCTTTTAGCTTTGAAGCCCGTATATAGTGTATATTTTTAATTCCACTAAAATTATTTCACTAATATCAATTAAGGGTTTAATAAAATCAATTAATAATATACCTTAGACATGTGCATCATGGGTTTCATATTTATCTTACATTTTAATAATCTATAAATGTTCTTATGTAATAATACCTCATCATCTTACTTATATATCAATCTATATAGTGTACATCTAAAATGAAATGAAACATAATCACCATTGGAATAAACCTAAATACCATTTACAATGACACTATCCAACTGGTTAATTATAACTTATCCCCAAATATCAACAGAGAATTATATAGTAAGAATGAAAATTTTCAAAAATATTTTAGGTTGTTTACTATATAGTAGATATTTTTCCACCATTAGAATGATAAAATACCATTATGTCATAGTTTCCCCCAATAAAATTTCTCCTTTTATAATTCATTCAAGTAATTAGAAACCTTTCATAAAAAATACCCCACATCCATTATACTTTGGGATACTTTGAAAATATTATGTCAGCTATTTAAAAACGATTTTCCATCAATAAATACTAAATTTGTATCTCTTGTGTCATAGTACATTTTTTAGTATAAGTAATTTTAGTGTAAAATTAAATTTGAATATTAATCCATAATATTACCCTACCAAATCCATAACAGTATATATATGTGATACTTTGAATTACGTTTCCAATCACCCTCTAGCCTTTAAAACAATACTATTATAATAAATAATAGTATTTATTATTTGATATATTCAAATGAGTAAAAATATATATCAAACTATATAAAGATTATTTTAAAACTATATGAGGGTAAATTTAAAAAGATACCTTTAAAAACAATAAGACTTTAATTTTAAAATGACATATCATACTATGTGAGGATAATTTTCAAACTATAAATTGATTGATATTGAAAAGGTATTTTAGAAATGAAAATTTAAATCAAAATATTATTTTTAGGATGTTGGATAAATATTAAATAGTAATAAAAACGAAATACAATATGTTTCATGCATTGATGGAATTAGTGTAGTCTAAAAAAGATCACATTCAATGGAAAAAATGTTCTGTAATTGTAGGTGAAATAATTGGTTCAATTTTAAAATTAAAGGATACATTATGGAAGTAAAATATTTCTCACAAATAAAAAAAACAAAATATAACTGATTTTAAAGATAAAATAATAGAAAAATTATTTGAAAAATAATACATATAAATATTGAATTAATAGGAATGTGTTATGAGGATTTGAAAATTTGTTGGCATGATGAATTTAAAATTTGTGGTTATGGGATTGAAGAAGTGCATGTGATAAAATTATGAAAACCTATTATTTTTAAATGTAAGTATTGATTTTATGGGTACTGTTGGAACTATGGAATCTGTGGGTACATGGAAGGATGATTTCTATTTAATTGAAAACATTTTTGTAACTCTATATTATTTGGAATAATATGTTTTAAGGGGAATATGTCCTCTCAAAGGATTAAAATTTATTATAAATATTAACAAACATAGTCACGAATTTGAAATAATGCATTCCAAGTATATGTCACATGGGAAAGAGACCTATATATTAATCAACACAATCTCAGAAAAGTCATATTATTATTAACTCAACCCAAATATATATATTCTCTATATAATGGATACACATATAATAAAGTGATTAGTGGTTATATAGGTTTATTACATGCTCACAAACATAACAATACTAATATTGAAATTTTAGTACACACTAAATTATTTATATAATAAACTAACTAATAAATAATCATTTATCTATCACAATGAAAAATGGAATGAAATATGAATGAAAAAAGAATGCAAATGTACTAAAGGAAAATTATAAATGATTGTTGCACCTACTTCCTCTCATAGTCCAACATCATAGTCCACCCCAAAGTGATGAGGTATTTTATAGAATCCATGTTTTTTTATTTTTTCTTAATGCTTCCTAGAAAACAATTTTCAATAATAAAATTCAAATTATTAATGAAAATCATGGTAATTTTAATTCAAAAAGAAAAAATATTATTAATACCTTGAACTCAATACTAATCCAATGAGAAATAATTTCTAGATAATATTATACCAAATAGAAATTCATGGTTGGTGTGACCTCTAAATCCATACCTACAAATGCATTCCAACAACTGTACAACTTATTCTTATATGCTCTCCCCATTTCACCTAATTCCATGAGTTGTGCTATCCTCATAGCCTCACTATCAGTTAAATTAAAATGAATATGGCACCAAAATGTTAATTCATATTTATATAATAATAATATAACAAGAAATCCAATAAATTTTATTACCCATATTTGTGTCTAAGCATTCTCCTTTACTTTATTTGGTTGGTGTCTTCAAGAGAGTGGCCTCACGAGAATGATGTTAGTGTATTTGGAATGCATCCGCAAAAAACTCTTATATTATCTCCCTATTTTTACAATAATTTGTTTCTCCTCATTGTACTCTTCCATCATCTATGTGTGGTAGATTCACACTACACACATTCAAGTACACTCATGCCACGTATCAGACGATCCAACTATTAAAGAAGAAAACAAATATTACATCAATAAATATTTTAATGAAAATAACTTATGGTTAAAAAATTACTAGGGATGCATAAATAAACCTTTGGAAGTCATATCGATAGGTTTTGCTGGATCCCTAGGCTCTGAAGGAATAGCAACTTTTACAAATGGAGTGGGGCCCAATTTATTCTCAAGATGCTCAAAATGTATTGAAGTTAATGTCAAGGAAGCAGTAATGTAGAAGCTCAAGGAGAAGGTAGTAGAAGAAAAAGAATATGGAAAACATGTTTGTGGAAATAAATAATACGGATCAGGAGTAAAAAACTATATTAGATAACGAAAGTATAGGAGAAGAGGCTTAAATGAAAATGGTGCTGAAAACATAAGTTGCCTAAATATCTTGGGTGTCTCTAATGACACTGTGGGATCAGACGATGTGGAAGATGGTATGTCAGGGGGAGGGGTGGGGTGTGATTGAGTACGATGAGTGGAGCACATAGCTCTAGTACATCCTTTCTTTTATAATCAACCAGATCCCTCAAACCACTAGGTTAGTTAGGGAATAACAATATCCTAGGTGGTGGATCCTAATTAAAAGTTAAAAAAATCACATGACGTTATATATTATTGATATATACTGATTTCAAATAAAATACTCCTAACAGGGACCACAGGAATAACACCCATATCTCTCATTAGAGAATTATTCTATACCGTCATTTTTCATTGTATCTCTTAAATTTTTTTATTTCCTACTTTTTAAAACAAATATGGAATTAATTGTAAATCTATAACTAATGTATAAGCCACACAAGAAAAAAACTGGCACATGACTTAAATAAGGAATACCAATTTTCACACCCAATACATGATACATATTGATATAAATAATCATTTTATTTTTATTATTAATAATATCAAAATATTATATACATGTTATAGATAAATAAATACTTTAAAATTATCTTGTTTATCATGGGTATGATATATTTTATTCTATTTTTAATTCGATCCAATTCAATTTTGGTTAGGAATTTTTTATCATTTTGGTCAATTGATTAGTTCATTTGTCTATTTTTATTTTTCATAGGTCATTTGGTTCATTTTATTCAATTGATTTGGTACTTTATTCATTTTTATTTGTCTTAGGTCTTTTGGTTCATATTTTTGGTTATGTGTTTTTTTTCCTTTTTTCAAGTAAGTTCATTATTTTCATTGGTTTTGATTTTATTATTAATTAGTTTAATATGTCCAATTAAATTCACCTTGTTTTTTTTAAAATTTAGTAATTTTAGTTTTGTTAGGTTTAGTAAGTTTTAATATAGTTCAATTTTATATTTGAAAATGAAACTCAAGGAAAAATGCAACCAGTATATAGTGAAAGTGAACATAATGGTCAAGTTGGATAAAAAATATTTTTAATAAATAGTAAATAAATTTGAATAGTACCAACCTTAACAACACAAGATGAGCTAAAATAAAATAACTAATAACATTGACGGATGGTTCTGTATATCTCCCACCATAAATTACACTTCACAATTAACTCGTATAACTGAACTATTGTAGTCATCAAAAGTAATAAATGGAATAGGGATAGTGCGAGCAGAGATTGTGTCAATTCAATTATCACCATAATCAAAACATGTATTTATATTACTTTAATAATGAAATAAAATTTAGGTAAAATATGATTATTCACATAAAAAAACATTTTTCTCCATGGATGCCAATACATATGGTTCATCGGTAGCAAGAGTGTGAGTCATGTCTACAACATGCAATCCACAAGAATCAATAAATTTTCCATGAATACTCATAGAATCAAACCACTTTCACTTAATCATACTGACTCGACCATGAGATAAATAATCCAATATTAGTATATATTTTCTCAATGAATCCAAAATTTGATACATTTTTAAATCAAGTTGTAATATATAATGCACTGGCATAATAGTCTATTTTTTAATTTTACAAAAAAACATCTTTTTTTCTTTTCATTGCTCATTAAATGATAATAAATCTATACCCATTAGTAAAAATTGATGTACATTCAAGAACCACAAAATTAAGACCAAAATCCAAAGATATTGTTTTCTTATAGACAGTGTCTATAGGCCAACTAAATACTTTAAATATAAATTAATATTAAACTAAATTAAATATTGATTTTATTACATTATTATAGTAATATTTATACTTTCAATAACAACCATTAATAAAACACATTAATATAAAAATCATCTCTCCTTCTAAAAGATCAATAGAGATTATTTCTATTTGTCATTTTTTTATGTTCCCAACTAAAAAAAGTAGAAATATTTTAATATTTATGTAAAATTATAGGATATGAGATGAGATATAATTGTTCAATTCACTTACTTTTTGTAATTATCAGGAAAATAATAGTTTAACAAAACTATGTCATATTCCATATCCCAATCATAAAAGCTTAATGTGGTCAATGTAATACTATTAGAATTCCCCCTATTTGGGGAAGTGATGGAAAATTGGGTTCAATTTTTTCATACTATCCTTATTCATTTCTCATTAGGTTTTTTTATATCCTATTCAGGTCATACGAATACATTTAATATAAATCCATACATTCTTGAGCCATGTAACCTTTCACGAAATAACCTTTGATATGATTACTATTCTCTAAATAAGAATTAAAAGTGTGCATATTTTATTATGTTGGATAAATCCAATGAAAAGTAAGTGGTCCTCTGAGAATTATTTTTGTTGGAAGATGGATAGTTAGATGAAGCGTGCATTTGAAAAATGATGTCAAAAATATTTTATCTAACTAACAGAAAATTAATATTGTCTTTGCCAAAAATAAATTGAATGAAAAAATTTGAAAACATATTAGAATAAAGATTTCTATAAAAATAGAACAATCAAATAACTAACACCCTAACATTATTGGAAAGAATATGATGGATTGTTGTTAGAATCAACTCATTTGAAATAATGTGAAAATCACAAGTCATCATTGTTTTTAACATCAAATATTTTCTATTGAATCATTTTGTTGTGTTGTTTTTATGGACATCAAGAAATTTAATAGTCTCTAGTACTTCTAAAAATAGATTTTTATGTAGTTTATGTCATTTTAGAAGCACAAAAAACATCCAATATATATTCACATATACACACAAGATGAAATTCTAGTCTGATTCCAAAATACACCATGTAATTTTGAGATCATAAATAATATTTTTATTTACCTTGACATTTAGAATAATTGAAAGCTACATTTCACATATATTCTTTTTAATGTGCAATAAATCTAATAAATGATGTACAAATTGGTTGAGAA
Source organism: Viscum album (assembly GCA_963277665.1). Lineage (NCBI taxonomy): Eukaryota > Viridiplantae > Streptophyta > Magnoliopsida > Santalales > Viscaceae > Viscum > Viscum album. The sequence continues at coordinate 785,802,251 of OY728132.1, forward strand.
AAAGGCGACACTTCTCTTCCTCCAATTGTAGATGGTTTCGTTAGAAAAATTCTTCCACTTTATATATCTAATCTGAACCTTCCCAAATGAATAACCAAATTATTAAAATTCATTAAACAAATCAGTTCTTGACATGCACTAGTGTTGATTGTCTAACACCATGGTATTGTGAAATATTTGACGATTATTCCTATAAGGATGATCCATTAGCAATAATTATAGATGTACCATAAATCTAAAACTATAGTGATATTTAAGTCATATGTATCATGTATTATTAATAAAAATAAGACATTGTATTTTTCCCTTCATGCTCCATCCATGCATCATTGCATAAGTAGGACAATCATTGATCATCAACATAAGTTCTTCAAACATCTGAATTATTTCTTTCAAACATTCATAATATGTATAAGGACCTAGACTTAAAACATTTCTTAATATTTAATTTCTGTCATCAATATACATTATTACACATTGAGGATCTTTTTGAGTTTATAGTTTTAGATAATTAGGATTCCTTACATACATAACATACCGTAATCATACAAGAGGATACTACTAAAAATAGTTTCCATTTCATCAAAATATAATACATTAAATCATAAAGAATGATTTCATTGACAACAATCCATATCAAACATAATGAACCCCTTTTTTCTCTTACCCATCCTTATATCCTGTTAATTTTTAAAAAAACATGGGATAAGTATAAAACTCATTAAGTGATCTAAAGATAGAAAGTGTTAGTCAAGTGATAACATAAAAACCAATAAAACCCATATCATAAAAACTCGAATGCATAGAATACTCATGTTGTTTAATTGGAACATATTTACCAAATAAATCGTACATTAACCCTTATACATGGAATAAAATTTTGGAAAATTCCATCCATAGAGTACCCAATACATAGGAGAGCTATAATGGGGCTCACCTGTCATATCTTGAGTTATAATGGGCTCAACCCAACATATCTTGAGCTATAATGGGGATCACCCATCAGATATTGAGATAAAATGGGATAAACCCAACATATATAATGTCTGAGGAACATATCATAGTAATAACATATCTTGAATTCCGGAGAAACCACTCATTCCATATATATATATATATAAACAATCCTTTTGAAATGCATTAAAGAGATTATTAAAAGGATTTAAAAAATAAAGTCCCTTAAAATATAATTTGAGTGAGGATTAATAGAATGGAATTTATATGTGTGTACACTATAAATAAATTTTTTTTAATATTATATAAACAAAAATTTATCACACCAATAATTTTAATACCACATAATGAATAAATAATAAGGTTAACACAAAGAATATAAATTGGGTTAAGAATTCCCTTAACTCGAGTTTTTTTACTTAAAACTTGTTTAAACCTCATGTATAATGGTTAAAATATTGTTATTAATATCTTATAGAAATAAATCCATCTTTATAATATCATATATAATAATTTCATTACATCATTTCACCCTTTAATTGTTAGTATTTTGTTCCTTGCATTGTTTTGGGTGCGTTTCTTTACATGATCTCAATAATTTCCATGATTGGTTCATGATGGATATTTTTGTCGATTGGAAGTGAAACTATAGAATTGGAATGGAAAGGTATTTACATATTTCTAGTACAATAAATTATACCATTTATCATTTTGAATTTTGATATGAGGATGATTCATAAGTCAAAACATTAATGATATTCGTTTAGATCATTTTAGTCGTTCTTTGATAATAACAACCTCATTTTGTTTTACAAATTAAATCCATATATACAAAATAATTCCAGAACCATGGATGAGACATAATAGAAATATTATAACCTGGTTCAACGAAAAAATAAATTTCATGAATAAACTTGAAATAATTAATGTAAATTGAAATCATATCATCCATGATGTCCGTAATTCGACACATCACGGACAATGTTTTATTCCTTGAATAAGCGAGAGAGGAGAAGAAGAATGATGATGAATTTTACATGAACATGAGAAAATCAAGAATATAAATTATTTTTGGAGCTTTCATACCTCCTGGGTACGAGGAGTTTATGAAATAATAAGAGAAGAAAGGAACTCAAAATAAAATAATAGTTGAGAAATCCCTTAAAAAAATCGTCAACCTAACGGCTATGCAACATGGTATTTGAAAATATTAAAAAGATAAGGGACAAGGGTCACCCATAAAAAAATTAATCATAAAACATAACAGAGAAATAATAATATGAAAATAATAACTTGGTATGGATTCCAGAATTCTATACCACATAAAAGAAAACTTGAATGTAAAAATGAAAGAAGATGAAAATTTTCTTACCTTGTAGAGTAACTCTTAGAACATAGAGGATTGGACCGTATGGGATTGAGGAAATCATGGGAGGACTAATATGGAGGTAATAAGGATATATTTTAGTTGATGTGTAATTTGGAATGAATTTAATGATGAAATGGGTAAGTATTTATAGCAAAAGTGATGGAATGTTTTAATAGTTTCTAAGGGACACCTCATTAGTGGTATTTGCAAAAATATGGGATTGAACATTGTTTTTTCTCATGGTATTGGAAAATTGGGTAACCTCATATATTATTTTATTGTACACAAGTCAACCAGAAATATTACATCATTTATGATGTCATTAACACATCAAAACTCAAAACTGTATTTTTACTATTCACCAAAAAATCAACTGTTTGACAAAAATCCAAAAAAAATTGACCTAACCATTCTAAGATGTTTATAATTCAAAAATGAAATCCATTTTTTGAAAAAGAAAATTATATATTATTAATTTAATTTTTAAATAAAATCATTCTTAATTCAAAAATTAGAAATTTTAAAACTATAACTACTTTTATATAACTTTGAAAAATAAACAAAGATGTCTTTATCTTAAAACCTTAATATAATTTAATAATAATAAAATTTAATATTTATTAGGGTCATATTACTATTCATATTAATATTCATAAGTGTATGTTACTATTCACCAAAAAAGAAGCAGCTTCCATCAATGTCCCAAGAACTTACTAAACAAAATTGTAGATGGTTATTTTTTAGAAATAAAAAATATAAAAGATGAAAATTTATGTGTAAAAGATAGGTATGAATATCTACTTAAAACAAATTTTCATGCATTTAATTTATTTTTTAAAACCTTGGGGTGTTGCATTATCCCCACCTTCTAGAAATTTCATCCTCAAAAATTTATTTACTCATTTAACAAGTGATGGTATGGTTCCCTAATAGCATTTTTAGATTCTCATGTTGCTTCTTCAACCATGTGGTTTCTCCATATAACCTTTACCCATTGGACTACCTTATTCCGCAATACCTATTCTCTTCGATCAAGAATCTATATTGGTTTATCTTCATAGAAAATGTTCTTTTCCAACTGAACTTTTTATGGACTTAAGACATGTGATGAATCTAGAACATACTTTCTCAACATCAAAACATGAAAAAATTTATGTACCTGAGATAAACTCAGAGGCAAAGATACTCGGTATGCAACTGGTCCAACTTTCTCTAGCATTTCAAAAGAATAGTTGAATTGAAAACATAGATTTCCTTTGTTACCAAAATACATCACCCATTTCCAAGGATATATATTAAGGAAAAATGGTAACTTACCTCAAAATAGAAGTCTTTCATTTGTAGGATCGAAATATAATATGAGATGCTCAATATACAAGAGGGGGGGTGAATTGTATACTTTAAAAATTCCTTTGGAACCTTTAAAGTTAGTTAAGAATAACTAAGTTTTCCTTAAGCTAAGGAAAAGACTAAGTTTAACAAAGTTAAACTTAAGTAAATTCACAACACCTCTAACACCGAACTAAACTTGGAAAGTGATTCCAATAGTAGGTTCTGGAAATATGGTTCCGGAGATTGAAACATAACAAACAATTACAATATGAGATTCTACCTTAAAGCGTATAGAATCTAAATGAATCAGAGTGAGTAAGGAAGTATAAGAAAGTTATACTTTCCTTAAGATACAAATTGCAGCGAAAATAAAACAAGTAGTTAAACTACTAGTAACAAGATAAAAGTCTTTTAACCCAAAGAGAAGGGTATCCAACAACCTTGGATAAAGGTCCCTTGATTTATACTTTCAACCAAGTCTGTCTTACCCACACCAGGGTAAGCCCTCGATACGAATATCAGAGTCTCTGTCTTGCTATCCCCGCAAGCCCTCAACTTCAAGGTAGTTGGCAACCTCTGTCTTCCTCAGCAAGGAAGCCCTCGATCTTTAAGGTAATCGGCACCTCTGTCTTCCTCAGCAAGGAAGTCCTCGAGGTTTAAGGTAGTCGGCACCTCTGTCTTCCTATCCCCGGAAGCCATCGAACGTAATCACCAACATTCGGAGTCGCATGAAGCTTTGAGAGTTAATAAGAGACTCTCTCTCTAGAATTCACTTCAACAGCATGTATTCACAAAACCAAGTGGTTCATCTGTCATCAGTATTCATCAGCTATTAGCCAGCACTCAGCCACGAGCTCTTTCAAATGAGCTCCTATATATAGGTAAGGTCGGTTCCTTCTCCAACGGTCATATTTTCCTTAAAGATCGGAGGGACTTGTACACGTGTCACTCAGACAACGGTTAATAAGAAACAGAATGGACGACATCGTTTTATAAGAAAACAAGTGTAACGGAATGTACGACATCGTTTTAATTTTAACTTAAAAGTTCGGAATGAACACTTCGGAGTGAAGGTTCGGAGTGTAAGGAACAATAGTAAATAATAGACAAATTATAGAAAAGTAAGCAATATAAAAGTTCGGAGTCTAACAAAGATATTTTTCGGAGTCTGAATTAATTCAGAGTGTATAGAACAAAGATAATCAGATTCTGTTTAATAGGTAAATTCGGAATGAGAATTCGGAATAGGAATTCGTCATCAGGATTCATAATGATAATTCGTCATCAGATTTCGTAATGAGAATTCGTCATCAGAAATCTTAATGAGAATTCGTCACCAGAATTCGTAATGAGAATTCTTCATCAAAATTCGTAATGAGAATTAATCACCAGAGTTCGTAATGAGAATTCGTAATCAGAGTTCGTAATGAGAATTTGTCATCAGAATTCGTAATGAGAATTCATCACCAGAGTTCGTATCCTGAACCTGGAATAGAACTTAGTCAGAGTTCATATCCGGAATTCGGAATGAGACTTCCTTATAGTTCTTATCCAGAATTCGAATCCTAAAACAGAATGCTTTATAACAAAGTTTTAACGATTCCAAGAAAATGAATCCGAATCTCATACTTAAGAAAAATATGGATGAAAATATGATAAGGATAGTTTTTCTTATAAAAGAGATTTTCCTTAAGAAAGCATTTTTCCTTATAAAATCAATTTTCCTTAAGAAAGAAATTTTTCTTAAAGATAAGATGTTTGTGATTTTCAAAACAAGAAGGAATGGAAAAGTCATAAGGAAAACCTTATTGACTCAACAATCTCCCCCTTTTTGGAAAGCACAAACATCCTTACGAAAAAGCTATTCTAAGAAGAAAGAAACAAATTAAGGCTTATCTTCCTTTGCATTAAGGATATTGATGAATACGACTAACTCCCCCTTAGGCTTTGAAACTCTAAGGATCGTATTCAGATTTCCGGAGTGATATTTCATAAGAAGGTCTTCTTTAAAAAACTCCCCCTTAAACAAACTCTTATTAGAGTTCTTTTTCCTGGGGTATTTTTTCTTTCTCCCCCTTTGATAAACTCTTATTAGAGTTCTTCTTTTTCTTAAGGATATTTTCCTTCTCCCCCTTTGTGATTTTCAAAAAGAATTGGAAGGAAAGGAAAAACTTAACAAAGTACCTGAGATATTAGTAATGACACAAAAAGAGACAAGAGACACAATTTTCATTAAAAATTACAATCTCAGCAACAACAAAAAAATTAAAACAAAAAGATCGGATTGGGTTATTTAGGATCTTTCTCCTTCGACATGAGCCCCTTAAGAATCGTCTTGATCTTCTTTAAGTCTTTGTGATCTTCTTCTGCTTTCTTCTCTAAGACGACTATTCTTGCGGACTGAGCTTCAATTTTTTCTTCCTAAGCCTTCAGTTTTTCTTCCTGAGCTTGGATCTTTTCTTCCTGAGCCTTCATCCTTACTTCAAAATCGATCCGATGGTCCCTTTCAAATTTCCAATTCTGAGAGACGGAATTCAACTTCCCATTCAGATCCCTGACTTCTTGGATCCGGAAGTTCTTTTCTTCAGTCAGCTTTTCTTCAAAGGAGGAAGTCAGCTCGTTAATCTTCTTTTTCTCGGTCTCAAAGGCATCTTTAACATTTTCTTGAAACTCATCAAGCAACCTCATCTCTTCCACATTCTTCTTCGACCAGCTTGTCATCCTTTTACAAGATCTTTTATGAGCTTCGTAACCAACAAAGAATGTTTTGAACTGAGCTTCAATCTCAACACACTTATCCATAACCATAGATACGGAGTCGGTTTTCTGATTCAACGCATGTTGGAGCATCTGGCATCTCGAGTCAATACTAGAGAAGGTTGGAATGGTTCCCACCAACTTCTTTAAGGACTGAACAACAAAGTCATGCCCCAACGAGGATGACTCCGAATCTGAAATCTTGCTTGGAGAGTTTTCTTCCTCAACAAGTTGAAGCTTTCTCTTTGAAGAGCTACCAACTTCCTTTCTCTTCCTTACTTCTGAGCTCGGGGTATCAGCAAGAATTTTCTTTCCCTTGTCTTTTTTCGGAATAGAATCCTGTTCCGGAGTTTTCTTTTCACTGTTAGAAACTTGAACAACAAAATCTTCCTCATCAGAAACTTCTTGAACACCAACCTCTACGTTTCCCATCTGAGAAAAATCATGTAAAAGTTGTTCTTCTTCTCCATGATAGGCAACTTCTTCTTCTCCTTTCTCTTCTTCCATCACAGGAGTAACTAACTTCGAAGATTCAGCTTCTGAAGTCCGGAGTGATAAGTGTTCCGAAGGAGTTCCCTTGTACTCATCTACTTGTTTTAGCACATCTCCTGTCTCACCACTTCCTTCAGCAGCCTCTTCAACTTGTTCCACTTGCTCTACTTCCTCAGTATTCGTAGCAACAGCCTCTTCCAGAGCAACAAGATTTCTTCCTGGAGTCTCAGGTAGAGATTCCAGGGAGAAAGATCTCGGAACTGGAATAGTTGCTGAAACCATTTCATTGAACTTTAACAAGGCCTGAGCTACCTCAGCCTCAGACATCTTCTTTTTGAGCTTCTTTTTCTTTGCTTGCCTTTCAAGCTCATCAGCAGTCTTCTCTTTCAGAGCCTTAGCCTCCGCAGGGTCCAATCCGAACTGCGGATCCCCTTCTTTCCTCTTCTCTTTATCAGCTCTCCACTTTGTAACAACCTCATCAGGATAGGCTTTCTTTTTCTTAGGCTTTGGAGGTGTGGAGTGGACTTCCTTAGACATAGGATCTTCGACTACAGCTGCAAATTCCTTCAACTTCCTTTTCTTCACTGGTTTGGATGATTCCGGTTCAGCAGCCTTCGGAACCGTTTCTTCTTGATCAGGCAAGTCAACGAATTCTCCAATCTCCTTGTTGAAAGCCACATTCATCCTCTTAAGAGTGTCATCACTTACCAACAAGATTTTACACACCCTTGGTTTAGATCTGCAAGCTACCTTGAAGGATTCAAGGCACCGAACTATCAATTTCGACAAAATCGCTGGGTACATAACGATCTGAGCTCTGAGATTTCCTTTCTTAAGGTTCTCAATGGTTATAAGAATGTGCCTCATGAAGTTAAATTTCCTTAGATTTATCAGAAAATCTAAGATATAGATCTCACTTTTCTTCAAGCTGTCCTTATCACCTTTTCTCGGTACGATAAGTCCTTGCACCCATAATTCCAGAATCCGAAAATTAGTAGAAAGACTTGCAATTTTCGGAGCCTTGTCATCAGCAAGTCCGAGAGTTTCTAAAGCTTTTTCTTTGTTGAAGCTACCCTTGGAGTCTGGCAATACGTGAGAAATAAACTCAGCTTCACCTTCATAAGATAACCCTACCAAGCTTGCAGCCTTGGTGTAAGAAAGCTTATATGTCTTGCCATACGATTTGAAAGAAAAATTCTCTCTATTATCTTCCTCGAAGAAAGAAAATGTCTCATAAAACTCAACAAGAAAATCTGAGTACACTTCATCTTGGTTCCCGGTTTTTGATACCGCAATATCTTCCCATCCATTCAACTTGATATTCTTTGAAATGATAGAATCGTAGTTGCTGAAGAAATCTGGATGGAGTAACCTCTCCCTGTATACTAACCACTGAGAAATAGGCTTGGTTGAAGACATTTCTTGGGAAGCTAACTCTGCAGACATTCGGATCTGAAATCCTCTGAGAAATTCAGAACAGAGAAGACAGAAGTTCGGAGCGGAGAAAACTGTGGTTCGGAACGGCTTTAAATCAGAGAGTCAGAGCTTCAGGACGCAAGAGCTTGAAACCGATGTGGGACGAGAAATTGGGTCCCCTTTATATAGGCAACGAGATGACGGTTCACCTTCCACGGTTGATCTAACGGTTTAGAATGGACTGAGATCAAATTTGACGGTTGATAACTTGAATCCGATCTTTTTGAGGTTTTTATTAAAGTAAAGAATTAAGAAATCCAAAATCCGAAAACAAAATATAAGAAACTACCAGCAAGTAAAATATTATTACGAAAACTTTAGTAAGGAAATCATACCTTTCGGATTAGCTTAGGAGGATTATTCGTAATGGGTAATATAAAGATGACTACGAAAAACTTAATACGAAAAAGTAAATACGAAAAACTTAATACGAAAAAGTAAATACGAAAAACTCAATACGAAAAAGTAAATACGAAAAACTTAATACGAAAAAGTAAATACAAAAAACTTAATACGAAAAAGTAAATACGAAAAACTTAATACGAAAAAGTAAATACGAAAAACTTAATACGAAAAAGTAAATACGAAAAACTTAATACGAAAAAGTAAATACGAAAAACTTGGTATGAAAATCTGGTTATGAAACTTCCAGGACGTAATTTTCATTCCGAAAATTTTCAATACGAATACTTTCATTCCAGAAGTATTCTGTACGAAAATATCCATCTTGGGAAATTGTAGTTCCGGAACTGCCATTCCGGAAATCTTTGTTCTGAAAAGTTTGAAAACAAATTTTGAAAAACTTTGTCAAACAAACAATCAAATGTACTCCCCCTATAAAATGGAGTTTATTACTGTAAGGAGACTTTTTCAACAAAAAGTTAATTAAGGAAGATTACCTTATGGTTATCATTCCTAACTTCTGTTTAATATATTCAAATCTATCAGAAGGCAAAGATTTTGTGAATATATCAGCAAGTTGATCTTGCGTTCCGATAAACTGAAGAATAATATCCCCTTTAAGTGTGTGATCCCTAAGAAAGTGATGCCTAATATCTATGTGTTTTGCATGGGAGTGATGTGCAGGGTTTTTACTTAGGGAAATGGCACTTGTGTTATCACACAAAATTTGAGTTTTGGTAAAACTCAAGCCATAGTCTGTGAGTGTGTGTTGCATCCACAACACTTGTGCACAACAACTTCCAGCTGCTACATATTCAGCTTCAGCAGTGGAGAGTGCAACTGAATGTTGCTTCTTGCAGGACCAAGAAACTAATGAATCTCCTAAGAAATTACAAGTTCCGGATGTACTTTTTCTATCCATTCTACATCCACCAAAGTCGGCATCAGAAAAACTTTTTAGAACAAAATCATTTCCAGAAGTATAAAATAATCCTAGATCCATGGTTCCCTTAAGGTAGCGAAAAATTCTTTTTACTGCCTTTAAGTGAGATTCCTTAGGATTGGATTGATATCTTGCACATAAGCATACTGAAAACATTAAGTCTGGTCGACTAGCTGTTAAGTAAAGTAGACTTCCTATCATACCTCTAAAAGATGTTTGATCTACTGGTTTCCCATCTTCGTCAAGATCTAAAGTGTTTGAGGTACCAATGGGAGTACTTATACTTTTAGTGTTGTCATAACCATACTTTTTAAGAAGATCTTTAATATACTTATGTTGAGATATGTAGGTTCCTTCTGGTTTTTGAGAAATTTGAAAACCAAGGAAAAATGTTAACTCACCCATCATACTCATTTCAAACTCAGATTTTATTAGACTAGCAAAAGAGTCAGTCAAAGATTGCTGAGTTGAACCAAATATACTGTCATCAACATAAATTTGAACAATTAAAACATTTTTCTTATCTTTCTTTATAAAAAGAGTTGGATCTGCATTTCCCTTAACATAGTTATTTTTAAGCAAAAATCCAGTGAGTCTATCATACCATGCTCGTGGGGCTTGTTTAAGACCATACAAAGATTTGGTATGTCTAAAAACATGATCTGGATGTTTTGTATCTTCAAAGCCAGGAGGTTGTTCAACAAAAACTTCCTCTTGAACATAACCGTTAAGAAAAGCACATTTCACATCCATTTGAAAAAGTTTGAAATTAAAGAATGCTGCAAAGGCAAGTAGAATACGGATAGATTCAAGTCTAGCTACTGGAGCATAGGTTTCTTCATAGTCTATTCCTTCTTGCTGATTATAGCCTTTAGCAACAAGTCTAGCTTTATTTCTAATAATGACTCCATTTTCATCACATTTATTTCTGAAAACCCATTTTACTCCAATAACAGAAGTTTCCTTAGGTCTTTCAACCAAGGTCCAGACTTTATTCCTTTCGAATTCATTTAGTTCATCTTGCATTGCTTTAATCCAATCATCATCACCTAAAGCTTCATCAGTGCTTTTAGGTTCTAATTGAGAAAGAAATGCTAGATGTTCTACTTCATTTCTTAAGGAATTTCTAGTCCTTACAGGTTGATTTACATCTCCAATGATACTATCACTGGGATGATTCTTAAGAAACACCTAATTTGGGTTTTGTAAAACCTGTTCATCAACATAGGGTAGAAAGTCTTCTGGGGTAAATGTTTCAGAAGTATCTTCTAGAACAATTTCCTTATCAGAAGGTTCTTCTATCAAAGGTTGATAATCAGTTTTTGAAAACACATCCGAAGATGTAAGTTGAGATGGTTTAAAAACAAAAGGATCAGACTCATCAAATTTTACGTGTACTGTTTCCTCAACAGTACAAGAATTTTTATTAAAAACTCTATAAGCCTTAGAGGTTGTGGAATAACCTAAGAAAATTCCTTCATCAGACTTTGGTGCGAATTTATGTAGGTTATCTTTAGTATTCAAAATGAATACTTTGCAACCAAAAACCTTGAAGTAGGAAAGTCTAGGTTTTCTACCATTCCATAACTCATAAGGAGTTTTATTAAGAAAAGGTCTAATCAAAACTCGATTTATAGTATAGCAAGCAGTACTTACAGCTTCATCCCAGAAATGTCTAGTAATAGAATATTCAGTCAACATGGTTCTAGTTATCTCTTGAAGAATTCTATTTCTTCTTTCAACTACACCATTCTGTTGAGGAGTTCTAGGTGCTGAAAAATTGTGAGTAATACCTTTCTTACTACAAAAAGTTTCAAAATCAGAATTTTGAAATTCTCCTCCATGATCACTATGAATAGTCTTCAATGGAAGGTTTTTCTCATTTTTAACTTGAGCTCTAAAACTTTTGAAATAAGAAAAAGCTTCAGATTTCTTTGCTAGAAAATAGACCCAAGTAAATCTAGTGTAATCATCAACTAGAACAAACACATAGTATTTGCCTCCAATACTTCCAGTTTGTGTTGGACCAAAAAGATCCATGTGCACTAACTGTAATGCATCATTTGTTGAGACTTCACCGATTGACTTAAAACTAGATTTATGTTGCTTGCCATATTGACAAGGATCACAAACTTTAGAAGAATCAAATCTAAGCTCCGGTAGATCCTTAACTAGTTTCTTCTTAGAGAGTTTACATAGGTTCCTAAGATTACAGTGTCCTAGTCTTCTATGCCATAACCAAGAATGATCTTCCATTGCACTTAGGCAAGGTAGATCTTGACTTCTTAGGTCTTCTAAGTTTAAGGTGTAAACATTCTCTTGCCTGTTGGCTGAGAGAATATATTCTTCCTTGGAATTGTGAACTAAGCATTTATCATTCCTAAAATTCACAAGGTAACCTTCATCACATAACTGACTTATGCTAATGAGGTTGTGCTTAAGACCCTTAACAAAAAGAACATTTGAAATCAAAGTTTTACCTAAAAGAACAATATTACCAATACCAACAATCTCTCCCTTAGCATTGTCTCCGAAAGTTACCTTTCCTCCTTTCGTTTTGATAATCTTTTCAAAAAAGCTTTTGTTACCAGTCATGTGCTGGGAACATCCACTATCCATGTACCATATATTGTTGCTGGAAGTTTCTTTATTTTCCTGAAGTTAAGAACAAAGTTAGATTTTCAGAATCCAAACTTTCTTGGATCCGAGATTTTCATACAATAAAATTTTAGGAACCCACATTTTCTTAGAAAAATAAGCTTTATGAAAACCTAAGGACTGGGTTTTATTTAAGGAACAATTCTTTGCCCAGTGACCACCACATTGACACTTAGTGCAAAATGGGGCACTTTGAGGAACAAAATAATTGTTACTGAAAACTGGTTTTGCATGGGTATAGCCAAATCCGGATTTATTCCTTAATGGTCGTATTTGTGAATACATCTTGTCAAAATTTTCCTTACCATGGGTAAAGTTTGATAAACACTTCTTTAAGGAAAAAATTTCGGACTTGAGTTTTACAACCAAGTTTTTATCCTCAAAATCATTAGTTTTAGAACTAGAGTTAGGCTCGAAAACATTTTTCTTAGAAATTACTTTTTTTAATTCTTTAGAAAGTTTATTCTTCTCAGAACTTACTTCCTCAAGATTTTTTGAAATATTTTCAAAATCAGCATTTTTCTTATCAAGATCTTTAGAAAGATCTGATATTTCTTTAGTAAGAATAGAATTCCTAGAATTTTCCTTATCGAGTTTCTTATTATGTTTGGAATTCTCAATCTCAAGAAGTTCAACAAATCTAGAGACTTCTTCAAAAGTAGGTAAAGTATTTTACTCATCAGAAGATGATTCTTCATCAGAAGAGTTTTAATACTTACTATCATTTGAATTTAAAGAGACATTGGTCAATGATTCAGCATTTCGTACCTTAGCCATCAGACAATGATTATCAATAGGTAATCTGGCTATAAGACCAAGATTCTTTTGTCCTGAAGATTCATAATCAGAAGATTCATCTGAAGAGTCACCACCATTGGCACTCCAGGTGTCATTAGCTTTCAGAACTTTCTTAGCTTTGGCTTTATAATACTTCTTCCTGTTCCTGTCGGAATGTCATTCCTTCCTTTCTTTCTTTTTGAGCATAGGGCAATCTGGTCTAATATTTCCATCTCTTTTACATTCATAACAAGTAACTTCTCCATCTTTCTTGTATTTCCTATCCTTCTTCTTATACTTGGATTGAAAATTTCTTTGACCAGCTATCTTGTTCATCCTTCGAGCAAGATTGGATAATTCATTTTCTGAAACTTCACTCTCACTAGATTCAGATTGGAAAATAACTTTCTTAGACTTGGATCCGGTTACTCTCTCAGGAGTCTTATTTTTCATCTAATTTGATGTAGTAGTAAAAGCAATAGTACCATTTCCATTCTTTTTCTTGATGTTGTCAGCATCTCTCTTCATTCTTGTTTCATGTTGTAGAAGAGTTCCAAATAATTCATCAAGAGTAATTTGAGTAACCTTCCTGTTCTCATCTATAGCTATTCTCTTGGATTCCCACTCATTAGGCATAATATCAATTATCTTGTCCACAAGAGCTTCATCATCTAAACCTTTATCTCCCATAGACTGCAGACTGTTGACAATGGTCATAAATCTTTGTTGAACTTTACAGATAGGTTCTCCATAAGGAAAATTGAAGCCATGATATTCAGCTCTAAGCATAGCTCTTCTAGTCTCAATCACCTTAGAAGTCCCAAAGTGTGTAACCTCTAACTTCTTCCATATACAGTTAGCTTCTTCACAAGAAGAAATTTGGCTATATATATTTCTGGTCATTGAACATAGTAAAGTGTTGCGTACCTTATAGTTGAGTTGATATTCTTGCTTTTCCTGGTTAGTGAAATATCTGACTGCCTTGTCATGAATTTTATAATCACCAGTAAGCATAACGAAGTTATCTACCCCAGTATTGATAACAAAAGTCTTCATACGATCTCTCCAGTATTCATAGTCATTACCATCAAAGATTGGTGGCCTTGAAGGATTCAGATTGTTAATCGAACCAACATTAATTCCTGCCATACTAAAAATAACTTTGCACACAAACTTGTTAGAAGCAAAGATTCGTAATAACAAAGTTCGGAATGGAAAAAGTTCGGAATGGATAAATCGGAATGACAAAGTTCGGAATGGAAAAGTGAGCAAGAAAAACTTGTATGTGAATACGAGTATTTCAGAGACCTGCTCTGATACCAAATGTAAGAATGGTATAGAGTAAGAGGTTTCCAACCTTTGATACCAATTGTAGGATCGAAATATAATATGAGATGCTCAATATACAAGAGGGGGGGGGTGAATTGTATACTTTAAAAATTCCTTTGGAACCTTTAAAGTTAGTTAAGAATAACTAAGTTTTCCTTAAGCTAAGGAAAAGACTAAGTTTAACAAAGTTAAACTTAAGTAAATTCACAACACCTCTAACACCGAACTAAACTTGGAAAGTGATTCCAATAGTAGCTTCCAGAAATATGGTTCCGGAGATTGAAACTTAACAAACAATTACAATATGAGATTCTACCTTAAAGCGTATAGAATCTAAATGAATCAGAGTGAGTAAGGAAGTATAAGAAAGTTATACTTTCTTTAAGATACAAATTGCAGCAGAAATAAAACAAGTAGTTAAACTACTAGTAACAAGATAAAAGTTTTTTAACCCAAAGAGAAGGGTATCCAACAACCTTGCATAAAGGTCCCTTGATTTATACTTTCAAGCAAGTCTGTCTTACCCACACCAGGGTAAGCCCTCGATACGAATATTGGAGTCTCTGTCTTGCTATCCCCGCAAGCCCTCAACTTCAAGGTAGTTGGCAACCTCTGTCTTCCTCAGCAAGGAAGCCCTCGATCTTTAAGGTAATCGGCACCTCTATCTTCCTCAGCAAGGAAGCCCTCGAGCTTTAAGGTAGTCGGCACCTCTGTCTTCCTATCCCCAGAAGCCCTCGAATGTAATCACCAACATTCAGAGTCGCATGAAGCTTTGAGAGTTAATAAGAGACTCTCTCTCTAGAATTCACTTCAACAGCATGTATGCACAAAACCAAGTGGTTCATCTGTCATCAGTATTCATCAGCTATTAGCCAGCACTCAGCCACGAGCTCTTTCAAATGAGCTCCTATTTATAGGTAAGGTCGGCTCCTTCTCCAACGGTAATATTTTCCTTAAAGATCGGAGGGACATGTACACGTGTCACTCAGACAACGGTTAATATGAAACAGAATGGACGACATCGTTTTATAAGAAAACAAGTGTAACAGAATGTACGACATCGTTTTAATTTTAACTTAAAAGTTCGGAATGAACACTTCGGAGTGAAGGTTCAGAGTGTAAGGAACAATAGTAAATAATAGACAAATTATAGAAAAGTAAGCAATATAAAAGTTCGGAGTCTAACAAAGATATTTTTCAGAGTCTGAATTAATTCAGAGTGTATAGAACAAAGATAATCAGATTCTGTTTAATAGGTAAATTCGGAATGAGAATTCGGAATAGGAATTCGTCATCAGGATTCATAATGATAATTTGTCATCAGATTTTGTAATGAGAATTCGTCATCAGAAATCTTAATGAGAATTCGTCACCAGAATTCGTAATGAGAATTCGTCATCAGAATTCGTAATGAGAATTTATCACCAGAGTTCGTAATGAGAATTCGTAATCAGAGTTCGTAATGAGAATTTGTCATCGGAATTCGTAATGAGAATTCATCACCAGAGTTCGTATCCTGAACCTGGAATAGAACTTAGTCAGAGTTCATATCCGGAATTCGGAATGAGACTTCCTTATAGTTCTTATCCAGAATTTAAATCCTAAAACAGAATGCTTTATAACAAAGTTTTAACGATTCTGAGAAAATGAATCCGAATCTCATACTTAAGAAAAATATGGATGAAAATATGATAAGGATAATTTTTCTTATAAAAGAGATTTTCCTTAAGAAAGCATTTTTCCTTATAAAAGCAATTTTCCTTAAGAAAGAAATTTTTCTTAAAGATAAGACGTTTGTGATTTTCAAAACAAGAAGGAATGGAAAATTTATAAGGAAAAACTTATTGACTCAACATCATTATGTTATCTACATAACCTTTATGCCTACTCTAAGCTATCCTCATGTGCTTCCAGATCATCTTAACTTTCTCATCCACATCCCCTACTAATTTTGGTCCCATCGACTTCCTTTCCCCAACTTCATCGCAAAAATATGGAGTTCTACACCGCTTCCCATACAATGCCTTAAAAGGTTCCATATGAATACTTGAATGAAAAATGTTATTATAAGAAAACTCAACTAAAGAAAGATATTGATCCCAAATTCACTGGTATTCCGTTGAACAAGCTGAAAGAATATACATCAAATTATGAATCGTTCATTCTAACTGGCTATCTGATTGAGGATGAAAAGCTATACTGGAATTTAATTATATTCTCAATGACTTCAGAAGCCACTTCCAAAAGATAGAATTGAACCTGTGATCTTGATCAGATAAAATGGAAAGAGTAACTCCATGCAACAAAACAATCTCTTTGAGGTAAAATCAAGAAATCTAATCTCATATAATTATATCTCGAATATAGAGGAAATGTGTAGATTTTGTCAGCCGATCAAAAATAACCCAAATTGAATTGTTACCTCAGGAATTCATAGGTAGTCCCACCATGAAGTCTGTGGATATATTATCTCATTTAAAATCAGGCACTAGCAATGGCTAAAGTATTCTATTTGGTAACTTCCGCTCTACTTTAACAAATTGACATGTCATACATTTCATAGTAAAATTAGCAATATCCTTTTTCATTCCATCCTAACAGAAATACTCTCAAAGGTCTATGTACATATTAGTACTTCCAGGATAAACTGAAAATGGATATTTATGAGCTTCACACAAAAAATATTTCTTTAAATTATAATCATATGGAATAGAAAAAAATTTTCCAGTTCATAAAACACAATATTTAGGAAGGATAAATTCTGGAAACTTACCCATTTTAAACAATTTTACCTTTTTCTATAGCTCACATTCTTCCTTTTGTGCTTGCTTAATCCTCTCTAATAACGATGAATACACTGAAACTTGAAAGAAAATTGATGTAATCCATGCAACAACAACTTCTAAGCCAAAATTCATCAAATCATTAATCAAGGGATCATGTTCCAAACGTAATATGGTTAATGATTAATGATGTTTTAGACTCAAGGAATTTTCCACTTCGTTTACTTTTCCTAGATGATAATTGATTGTGAAATCATGATCTTTTATTAGTTCAATCCATATTTAATACCTCATGTTTAATTCCTTCTGAGTGAATATATACTTTAGACTTTTATGGTAAGTATATATTTGACATTTGGCACCATATAAATGGTGCCTCCATATTTTCAAATCAAAAACCACATATGCCAATTCCAAATCATTTGTGGGATAATTTAACTCATGAGGTTTTAGTGCCCTTGAAATATGAAAAATTACTTGATCATTCTGCATCAAAACACAACTATGTCCCTTCAATGAAGCTTCACTATTGATGACAAACTCACCATTTTGGGAAGGAAAATTCCAAAATTGGAGCATTCACCAATCTATTATTCAGTTCTTGAAAAAAATCACATTCTTATGTCCAAACAAATTTTACCCCTTTTGTGGTCACTTAGTTAGCAGGCTACATAACTGTGAAATTTTTTTAACAAACCATCAGTAATAACCTGATAATCCAAAAAAACTATGTATCTATGTAAAATTTTTAGGTATATGTCATTCATCAACCACTTTTGTTTTGGGAGGATCAATTTTTATTCCATCCTTATTTACATTGTTCCCATGAAATTTTTTTTGTTGTAACAAAAAATCATTCTTTCTGAATTTTCCATAGAGTTTCCTTTCTTTAATGGTTTTCAAGACAACCCATAGATGTTTTTCATGCTCCCCTTCACTTCTAGAATACACCAGAATGTCATCAATAAATACATCCACAATCTTATCCAAGAACTCATAAAATATTCTATTCATAATAACCATGAATACAGAAGGTGCATTGGTTATCCCAAAAGGCATAAATACAAATTCATAATGGCCATATCTAGTATAGAACGTAGTCTTCAGGCTGTATTCATCCTTTGCTTTCAACTAATGTTACCCCGACCTCATTTAATCTTTCGAAAAATATTGTTCTCCTTGGAGCTGATCAAACAAATCATCGATATGAGGAAAAGGATACTTGTTTTTAACAGTAATGTTATTCAAGGCTCTATAATCGGTGAAAATTCTCATTGAACCATCTTTTTTCTTAACAAACAAGACAGGATGGCCCCATGCTAAAGTGCTCGGTCAGATAAATCGTTTATCTAATAATTCATGTAACTGATTTTTTAATTCGAGAATTTCCATTTGGGTCATTCGATAAGGATGTTTAGAAATTGTCTTAGCATCAGGAATTATGTCAATAGTAAACACAACCTCTCTCTTAGGAATAACACTAGGAAAATCATCAGAAAAAATATCCAAGTATTAATTTACCATTGGTACTTCATTAATCTAGATAGTTTCATTATCTTCAAAAATATGAGAATGATAACCTTCATTTCCATCCATTATCATTTTCATAGCATCCTGATAAGTTATTATTTGTATGGGTTCATTCTTGTACCCAAACTAAAATTCGTTCTGAAAAACAACTTCTTTTTTACTGCAATCTATCTTAGTGTGATAAAAAGAAAGCCAGCCTATACCATGAATAAAATAAAACACTACTAGAGGAAAACAAACAAGGTTTCCAGATAAACTCTATCCATAGACAAGTATATAAAGATTCTTATAATTTCTTTCTTTCCATAATATTTTCTCTAGTTATTTTTACCATGTGATCTGGTTTTATTTCATGAGGTTGAATTCCCAATTCATCCAAAAATTTCTCA
This sequence comes from Viscum album, assembly GCA_963277665.1. Classification (NCBI taxonomy): domain Eukaryota; kingdom Viridiplantae; phylum Streptophyta; class Magnoliopsida; order Santalales; family Viscaceae; genus Viscum; species Viscum album. The sequence continues at coordinate 785,821,442 of OY728132.1, forward strand.
GAAATGAAAGAATGTGTAGACCTTGAATCAAACAACAACTTTGCAAAATCTAAAAAAAGGAAGTATACCTGAGACCACCTCAGTTGACGACTCAACATCTACTAAAGTTATTGCAAATTCCAAACCCTTCAGTTTCCTATCTTGCTTATTCCATACTAGAGTAACCACCTTTAGACAAATATTAGAAAAATGACTAAATTCCTTATAGTTAAAGCATCTCACCATCAACATCTCATTAATTCTATAATCATTTTATTTTCACTCATGAGACATGTGTCCAAAATTTCCACATCAGTTTCATTTCCTATAATTTACCATATGTTCACTGAAATGCCTTTTACCACATTTTTCACAAGAAGAAAAATTCATTTTCATACCTCCAGACATCTTTGATGAGTTCTTCCCTATTACCTGCCAACCAAACCGCTTTTTATTCTTGTCACCATGAGGCTCATATTTTTTAAAAAAACTCCATCTCAAGTTTTTCATCACAATGAACAAGAATCTCATAGCTTTTAAATGCTTGTGAGGATAAAGCTCTCCACAAAAATTGTTCCAAACCAGAATAAAATCTATTAATTTTACTTTCAAAATACCAATTAAAATCTGGTACATACCGGGACAGTCTTGTAAAATTGGATTCCTATGTTACCATAGAATCATCATCTTTATGCTTCAGTTCCAATAATTTTTTCTCTATTCTAAGTCAAATAGTTTTGGGAAAATATTTTTCTAGAAAAGAGACTCTTAAAATCATCTCATTCCAAATAGTGGAGATAGTCTCTTTCTCTGGAATTCTAAACTAGATACAACCATTGATCAGCTTTACCTTCCAAACAATAAGTGGTTAGTATTACCTTTTTTACATTCCAAACATCCCATGACATCAAATAACTTTTCTAGAGATATGATCTATCCTTCAGGTATCACAGGATCTGCGGTTACACTGAATTTTGGAGGATGTTGCCTCATAAAATTCTCCCCAAAAGACATACTTCCTCGTGGTAGATAATTTTCTTCTCTAGCATGGATTTCACTGCCATTTATTTCTTGATTCAACTAATATATTTCTGTCACAAACTATTCGGTTCCAATTACCACTATTTTAGCTTATAGATTCACACATATATCATCCTCTTGGTGCCTTCCTAATTCTGCTTCCCAGTGTCTTCTATAGACAACAATTATAAAAAAACACATCTTAGTTGAATAAACATGGTAATATTTAAATTCTATAACATTTAAAATTAATCATAGATTAAAAAAAAAACATTTATGGTATTATTTTAATATCATCATAACCCCTAAAGTTGTCTAAACCATGATTTTATACTAACTATAAGGACCCATGCTTAAAACGTTACTTAATCTTGAATTTTAGTCAAAAATATACCTTATTACACATTAAGGATCTTTTTGAGTTTAGAGTTTTAGTGAGTTAGGATACCTTACATACATAAAAAACCACAATCATACAAGAGGATACTACTAAAAACAGTTTCCATTTTTTCAAAATATAAAACATTAAAACATAAAGCCCGATTTCTTTGAAAACACTACATATCAAACATCACGAATCCCATATTTCTCTTACCCATCCTTATATTATATGAAATACATTTTAAAAACATGTGATGATTATAAAACTCAGTAAGGGATATAATGATATAAAGTGTTAGTCAAGTGATAACATAAAAAAACCCATATCATAAAAACTCGAATGCATAGAATAATCATGTTGTTTCAATGGAACATATTTACCATATCAATATTACATTAACCCTTACACATGGAATAACCTTTTGGTAAACTTCCATCTCTAGAGTACCCAATGCATTGGAGAGCTATAATGGGGATTGCATGTCACATCTTCACCTATAATGGGCTCAAACCCCAATATCATGAGCAATAATGGGGCTCACCCATCATATATTGAGCTATAATGGGATAAACACACCATAAATAAGGTCCAAGGAATATATTATGATAATAAAGTATCTTGAAATCCAGATACACCACTCATGCCATATATATATAAACAATCCTTTTGAAGTCCATTAATAATATTACTAAAATAATTTTAAAAGGAATGTCTCTTAAAATATAATTGGAGTGAGAATTAATAAAATGGAATGAATATGTGTATTTAATTTAAATACAAATTTTTAAACGTATTATAATAAAATTCATCACACCAATAATCTTAATTCCACTTAATGAATAAAGACGAAGGTTAACCCAAAGAATACAAATTGGGTTAAGAATTCTCGTACCTCGGGTTTGCCTTACTTAAAACTTGTTTAAACCACACGTATACTGGTTAAAATAGTATTATTAATATATTACAGAAACATATGCATATTTATAGTATCTTATATGATCATTTCATTACATCATTTCACCCTTTAGTTGTTAGTATTTTGTCATCGCATTGTTTTGGGTGTGTTTCTTTACATGATTTCCACAATTAGTTCATGATGGATATTTTTGTCGATTGGAAGTGAAACTAAATAATTGTAATGGAAAGTGTTTACATATTTCTAGTACCATAAATTATACCATTTATAATTTTGAATTTTGATATGAGGATGATTCATAATTTAAAACATTATTGATATCCGTTTAGATCATTTTAGTCATTCTTTGATAATAACAACCTCATTTTCTTTATAAATTAAAACCGTGTTTACAAAATAATTACAGAACCATGGATGAGAAATAATACATATATTATAACCTGGTTAAACCATAATTTTTTTTAATGAGCAAACTTGAAATAATTAATTTAAATTTAAATCACATCGTCCACGATGTCGGTAATTCGACACATCATTGACAATGATTTTATTCCTTGAATAAGTGGGTGAGGAGAAGAAGAACGATGATGAATTTTCCATGAACATGAGAAAATCCAGAATATAAATTTTTTTGGAGCTTTCATACCTCTTGGGGACGAGGAGTTTAGGAAATAATAAGAAAAAAAAGGAACTCAAAAAAATTATAGTTGAGAAATCCCTTACAAAAATTTGGCAGCCTAACTGTTAAGCTACATGGTTTTATAAAACATCACAAAGAGAGAGGAAATGGGTCACCCATATAGAAATGAATCATAAAACATAATAGATCATGAATAAGATTAAAAGAAGAAAATGGTGTGTATTCTTGAATTATATACCACATAAAAGAGAACTTGAATGGAAAAAGATAGAAGTTGAGAATTTTCTTACCCTATAGAGTAACTCTTAGAACATGATGGTTGCGACCTTGGGGGATTGCGGAAACCTTGGGAATACTATTAGGGAGGTGATGAGGCCATAACTTCATTTATGATTAATTCTGAAATAATCTAATGAATGAATGGGTTGATGTTTATAGCTAAAGTGAGGGAATATTTTAATAATTTCCAAGGGATAACTCATTAGTGGAATTTGCAAAACCATGGGCTTGCCCTAGGTATTTTCTTATGGTATTGGCCACTTGGAAACCCTCATATCTTATTTTACTGTACACAATTATACCAAACTTTCTACATTTTTATTACATAATCAATGATTTCATTAACATACCAAAACTCAAAACTGTATTTTTACTATTCATTGAAAAATCAATTGCTTCAGAAAAATACCAAAAATTCACACTAACCATTTTTCAAAGTGTAGAATTAAAAAATGAACTCCATTTTTTTAAAATAATTTTATAGATATTATTAATTTAATTTTTATATAAAATCATACTTAATTCAAAAATTAACAATTTTAAAACTATAACGTCTTTTATATCACTTTGAAAAATTAACCAGGATTTCATTAGTTTAAATCCTTAAGAAAATAGTATAATAATACAATTTACTATTCATTAGGGAAATATTTCTATTCATATTACTATTCATAATGGTATGTTACTATCCACCAAAAAAACAAGTTGGTTCCATCAGACTCAAAATAACATACTGAACACAATTATAGATGGATGTTTTTTTGAAATTAAAAACATAGAAGCTGCAAAATTATGTTTAAAGGATAGTTATAAATATCGACTTATAACAATGTTTCATGAATTCAATTTGATTTTTTAAAACATTGGGGTGTTATAATTTGTGTGAACACCCACATTCCTAATATGTTTCAACGATTTTATTATATTTTTCATGTAAACACATATATCATTTTTAGGATCAAAATGTCCTAATATGAGTATACTCATGAAAGTGAATGGTTTTCTCAAACACATCTACGGAGGAAGGTTATAAATGTATATGAAACCCATCCACATATTTTGCAAATTAAGAATCATTCCAAATGGATTAAAACCATCAAAATATAGACCCAACATCACATTATTCACATCAACAATGAAATCAGGATATTGAGAATCAAATGTCTGCCATGAAAATCCATCCACAGGATAAACCAACTCATCATTATATTTCGTTATATCAGTATCATGACATCACATTTTTATTTATATTTCATCAATCATGAAAAGAATTTGGATTTTTAGAATCAATGGATATTTCCACATTTATATATATAGCACATGAGATGGTGTTCCATCAGATTTTTGATTCCATCGGGATGTGACAGATCTTATTCAATCTTTTATTTCAGAAGTTTCCTCCTAGAATAAGCTAAACTATTTTGGGAAAGAATGATTTTTTTAAATCCATGTTCCCCAACTAAATACCTTTCCATACAATGGTTTAAGGTAATATATCTATCAACTAGAAGTGTTTCCTTCAAAATAATAAGAATTTAATCATTGATAGTACTATAAATCCCATTCATGGTTTTCCCATGAAATAGTTTAATTAAAATTTATTACTTTTCATCTTAACACATTGATTATATACTGGAGTCTTGGTAGAATCATTCAATTTTTCCACCCTTTCTACATTATTATTTTCATTACATGCATCATGTGTGCTCGCATAAAAGTATTTTTGGGGCGGAATGCCTTTATTCTCAAGATGAATAATAAATTAAAACTGTTCATCTAATAAATTCTCTAATCAAATTCTCTCATTTGGATCATGAACATTTTGAGATTTCATTTTCTCTGCAATGTGATACCACACATAGTTGATTGTTTGAAGTTTTTTTGGTTATATGGTATAAATATTCTTCAAGACCCAAACAAGGTCTTCCAACATAATTATAACATGGGTAGTTAATGTGACCATTATCTGAAGCATTATTAAATGTAAAATCTAAAAACATATACATGTTGTCTTGAAATTTTCTTGATATTAGATCATTTTCCGTACATACGACATCTATAGATTCTATAAAAAATATTAAATTTCCGGTATTAAATGAAATTAAAAAATATTTAAGTTTAAAAAAAATTTAAAGAAACAATAATAGTTCAATTTATAAGAAACCATAACTGAAAAACTGATCTATATGAGAATCATAATATAAAAGATAGAAAAATACTCTATATATAACAAAATACTATATATATAATAATATACAATTAATATAAAACCATGATATTTAATTAAATTATATAAATGAGTAATAAATATACATAATACTACACGAAATTGTGTAATAATTTATATTTATATTTTCTCTAATATTCTATTCACTTCTTAACTAATCTTATTCTTCTTCAATAAATTCATGTATAATAGATTACAACATCTAGTTAACCATATTCTATATAGTAAAATCACTTAGTGACTTAATCAGTATTTATGAGAATTTAAAATAAAATTACTAGTTATTATAAATGTTTGAATTATGTTTTATTAGTTCTTAGCATTAGACAGGTCCCCATGTGTAAGTTAAATAACTAGTACACTTGGACAGGCCTATAAAGCAATGATCAGGGGGTGATTAAAGTGGTAATATCTTTTATTATATGATAATTTGTCCTTCAAACCTACCCCCATTAATATTATACATTTTTTATATGGATTGTGATATGTGTGGTCTCTCAACATTGTGTAATTTAACCCTTTTGAAATTAATGAATTATATAATTTATGATGATGTATATGGTGTTTAATCGAATAGTAATCTAGATCAATTGAGGGTTAAGGATTTAATTATAATAATGTCTCTTATAGAATATAAATATGTAGAGGTGTTCTTTAAATGATATTTAATTGATTGAATAGATCGATGAGGCATAAATGACATTCAAATAGGTGCCTTTTTGACTCCCCCCTTTAATTTGGTCTGGTTCATGTTCATTTTATTCAATTTAGTTTTTTTAATTCAATTTTATTAGGTTTATTTAAATTCAGTTTTAGTTCGGTTAGGTTAGGTTAGTTATTATTGATTTGTACTTGTTTCATTCAGTTGGGGTTGTGTATCGTTAGTTCAAGTGCATATAGTTTGGTTCAATTTCATTTGTTTCAATTCAGGATAGTTTTATTCAAACTGGGTTAGTTTGGTTCAAATTAGTTATATTTCATTTGGTTCAAATCAATTCTATTTGGTTTGGTTCAAATAAATTTTATTTTGTTTTGTTTTGTTTTGTTTGATATTGTTCAATTCAATTTGGTATAGCTTGTTTATATATATGTTGTGTCATTTTGGATTGGTTTAAATCAAATATTTTTATTTCTTATTTTGTTGTTACGGTTGGATTAGTTTAAATATATAATATATGGTAATGCTAATGGATAAAATGTGGCTAAGATTGAAGATGTGAATGATTCACGTAACTAAATGTACATGTTAATAGGTACCTTTAAAATAGCCAATTGGGCTAAATGATTCATCTACAATTGACTGATTTAAATCTATTTATGAGACAACAACATTAGATTTGAGTAATATGTGTACATATTATTTAATTTTTTTACGATTAATCTAAAATACCTTATGAATCATCCATTTATAAAAAAATATAATTATAAAGGTGAAAGACAAAATATCTAAAATTTATATTCCAAATATAAAATTCATATCAAGTGATTCCTATGTCATGCTTCCAAAAACAAAATATCATTATTCCTTTGATATCCATTATTTAAGCTAGGATTCGGTGAAGCTAACCTGATATGAGTTTCATGATGTCCTTATTTTATTAAACTATGATTTTCGTGAGAGAATATGCAAAGATAAACATTTTTGAACAATGTCTATAATAATTTAATTGATTCAAGATATGTTCTAAAGTGTTTTTAATATCACAAATGCTATATGATCTCATCTTCAAGAATGATAAAGAGTATATTCACCTAAAAGAAATGAGCATCAATATAGGATTAACAGTTCATAAATATATAAATATAATAAATTATTGATTAATTGAATTAATAAATTAAATATGAATATGATCTTGTAGTTATTAATATAACTAAATATAAAAATGGAATTATGATATTTACTGAAAATGAAATATATTTCTATTGAGATTTATCTATGTTTTATAGACATAAGATTGAAATTGTAGTGATTTTTTTATGATTTAATGTTGTGAAAGGATGTTAAAAACCTAATAATGTTGCAACTGTATGAATTTCAAATTGAAATATAGAGATTGGACTAAACTAATTGGAACCGAAATGAAGGAGAAATAAAAAATAATGATTCAATCCCAAATTGAACAGAACTAACCCACACCAAATCAAAATGGTCTTAACAAACCCAAAAAAATATCAAATGAATATAATAAAGCCTAAATCAAACCAGATTAATCAGGATTAAAATAAATTTAATTCTAACAAAAAATATTTTGTCAGGGTGTTTTAGACCGAAAATAAAAATAAAAGGGATGGTTGATAAAATAATTGAATGATTCGGAACCTATTAATTAAATATAGAAGAATAATTAAATTAAGTCAAGAAGAGATGAGAGATCTTCACATCATAAGCTGGAATGAAATTTGAACACCCACTGCTTCTAGGGTTTGGGAATATAACTATATGGGAGGAGGGTATGGATGCCTTCTTTATATAGTTCAAGAAGAGCTATGCCATGGTTTTTTAAACAGTTGGCAGAGATATCCTCTATCGCAAAAGTTTTTTGTAAACCATTGGTAAATCCCTGTTGTATAGGCCATATTTCCAGTAGTGAGGGAAGTTTAGTTTTATCTATTTTTTAAAGGAACTCAATACCCCCCCCCCCCCACTTATGTCTTCATCTTTTCCATTCCAACCTGATAAGTTGTATCAAAGTTTGGTCTCTTGTGAAATATTAGAGATTTATTTTTGATCTAAAAATCCTGAGATAAATATCTAGATGAGGTTAATTCTAAATGGTTGGCCTTTGACAGGGTATGTCAATGATTCATGCACCTTATTTTAATCATGATAATTTTCAATTCTAAAAATTACACAAGATTATTTATTTGAAAAATCATGGAATAAGATTTTATTTCAATGTAGAAACACCTTATGAAATTTCAAAAGATGATCTTGAACATTTGAATGATGATCAAGAGAAAGAATATGATCTTAATTCAAGAGTAATAAATGTTATTGTATGTGGTTTAAGATCCAATGAATTTAATCGAGTCCTTTAGTGTTCTAAGTTGTATGAGATATGGAATACTATTTACATTTCTTATAAAGTAACTATTAATGTCAGAAAACTAATTTAAAATACTTTAAATTTATAATTTGATACATTTTTTATGCATTAATATTATAGAATCACATTTATGAATGGAATATTAAAAGAATTTTTCAACGATATTACTTCCATGGGAGATTAAATTAAATAATCAGATTAATATTTAAATTCTCTTATAGTTTTACCCTCTAAATGAAATGTGATATGTGCTCTAATTCGTTAAAATACCATAGTTAAAGAATTGACAATGAATGAACTAATTGTCACCTAGATGATGTATGAAGTCAGGATGAAAGTTGAAGTCGAAAATCTTATTTCTATCAATTTGACTAGATTCAAGAAAAGAATTATGATATCATGCTAAAATATTTTCAAAACTATATAACAAGATGAAGGAGAGGAATATAGAATACAGATTTTCTTAATGCAAAGAAAAATTCCACATAAAGTGTAATTTTCATGTGATTAAATCTCAAAGTAAATATAGTTATAAAATAAAATGTTATCAAATCGTGAAGATAATGTAGATTTATACTGCTGATTCATGTGATGAATCTATTACAAGAAATGAACCGAATAATTAAAATAAAATTGTAAACCTATGTCTTATCACTCAAGGTGGTGAGGTATATACTTATAACTCTCAGAATTATAATTCAGAAAAAATTCCATTAGATAAAAATGAAAAATATTTTTTTATGCTTCAAAATAAATTTTAATAATTAAAGAAGGAGGCTAAAAGACATTGAAAATTTTATGATGCTATTTCTAGTGATAATGAATGTTTAAAAAACATATTTTTGTTTTAAAATAATCATATTATTTTAGTTTGTATGAAAATAAAATCAAGGAACTACTATAAGAACTTAATACATTAAAATAATAATCTAGCATGCTTATTATAATATAAAATCATAAAAATAAAATTCATCAAAAAAGGAAAAAACATATAAGAAAATGTGGTATTGGTAGTAATAGAGAAAAACCAATATTATATAGAAATTATTATATTCCTAATTAAAGGAGTAAAATTAGTCTACTATTATTTATTTTACCTATTTAATAAATGGAAATTATGGAAGTTAAATTTATTTTATAGAAACTCAATTTTATGATATTATGCATGTTTATTATTTGAAATAATTATCTAACATTAATTATGATATCTCTACTCAAAAGAAATATATTTTTTTCCCCAAGTCTATAATTTCTAAAACTACCAGACCCCAAAGAAGTTGTGTACCAAAAGGAAATTGTATTTGTTATATTGAAAGTATGCACTACTCGACATTATTGTAATATATTTTATTGGATTCTTGAAAATTATTGGAATTTCATTTGAAATAGATCTTCATTAAAGATAGAACTTTTAATCCATGAAGTATTATATATCCATCTTAATATTTTATTTTAATTCATCAACTATTTTATATTGGGGAGAGTAAATTTTTATGCTTAAACTTGTTAAAACACTTCTCACATTATTATTCTATACAATACATAAATATATTAAATCATTGATTTCATTATACATGATATTTATAATTGCAATATGTAAAACTATTGTATAAATTTTTAAATATCTGTAATTTTTTATATCTCTCTCTTAAAAATTTATTTGGGAATTTATAATTCAAGTGGAAAAAGTAGTACTTTATTATATTATATTTAATATCATATAAATAAAGATTTATCATAAAGAAAAAATATGTTGTTAATTTAATATTTCATTTTGTGAAATTTTATTTTGAAATTTGTTTTTCATAGATATGTAATTCTTTTACATTAATCTCCCTTTAGAAATATTTATCTTGTATAAATATATATTTTCAAAAATAAAATCTAAAATTCTTAATCTATATTTTGGGTCAATAATTTAAAATGTCAACCACAATCTGTCAGAGTGAAATGTATCATCTTACTCTTTGAAACTGTATAATCTTCTTCTCAAAACTCTTAAAAATTTTATCTTATTTCTTCGAAATACCAAAATCAATAACTTACATAGAAACCCATCTAAGAAAAATTAATTGATCTATAATTTCAATCTTGAAGAAAAGTTTTTCCAAAATGATAAATAAATTTAATTATTTTTCTAATCTATTAAGAGAATATTCAGTTTCTTTTTTCAAGGATTCCATGGAAAAAATATTCTAAAATAAGTATAGAAAATCATCATTTTAAAGAACTATAAGTTCAATCTTCTAAATTTTTTAGAAATTGAATACTCTCTAAAGACTCTGTATGAAATTTTTTATTATTTTAAATGAAGATGTAGTGAAGCTATATGAAGATATAAAAGTATCTAGAAAATAGTATGAATAGCTATAAAAATCTTCTAATTCAAAACTATTTTGTATACACTTCAAAGGAAGTGTCAAAATTTGATGTAAATCTTAGTTTATAAATTATAATTTGATGTGTTTAATATCGATATGATAATTTATATGGAGTTACACAGACAATATGTTTTTACTACGTAATATCCAGGATAGCTAAAAGAGTTTTTATTTAAAGAGTTTGCAACTTATTAAATGGTTCAAGGATCCATAGATATTCAAAGGAAAATATAATATTTATCAAGAGTTTTAACTACATTAAGAAAAAGAGGTCAATTTATTGAGAATATAGATGAACCATATAATCACTCAAAAATCCTATTTCATTTTCAATTTTAGATTATGAAAATTTAGAGCTAAAATTTTGTAAAATATAAATGTTTTTTCTCTTATTTTATATTTTTCTTATTTTTCTTCTATGTTAAAAATGAATTTAACAATTTCTTAATTTTTTTTATTTCACAAAGGGTGGGTAAATTAATGGAATTTTTATGAGAATTTTATGTGAATTTTAGAGAAAATTATGAAAAATATATAGAATTATTCTTAATTGTAATGTTACTTTTGAGGAATAAAAATTAAAAATCTAAGGAAATCACTATGTTAAAAAAATTCAAGTATATGGGGAAATATTTATTTGTGTATATTCTTTTTTAAATGGGGGTAAATGGTCTTCAAATTTATTTATTCTCATAATTATATAATTTTATTTCTTATTTGTTTTAATTTTTAAATTTACTTTATGGGGTTTTTTATCATAAAAAAGAAAATATTGTTGATCATGTGTTGATTCAAAAATTTCATTAATTTATTTTTTATTTTGATGCGCACAAACTCACACATTTATGTTTCTAAAGAAGTTACATTAATTTAATTTTAGGATATTAATTATTGTAATAATTATTTTTATTCTAGAATCATATTCGGTCTTTAATCAATCGGAGAATTTTTGAATTATCAAAGGAAAGTATTCTGGATGTGTTTTATAATTTATCTTGAAACATTGTTTGTTCCCTATATTTTATGAAAAACATAAGGTTTTTATAACCTATGTTTGGAATAAATGTAGGGATTAGAAACCCTATATTTAGAAGTAACAATAAATTTGAATAACAAAATTATGGTTTATCATCCATACTTTTTTAGTTAATTTTACATTTTAAACCATAATTTTAGAGTTTATCACTATGCAATTAAACCCTATGTTTGAATTAGTCTAATATGGATTTTTTAATTATGGGTTGTATCTATTTTTTTAATATGATATCAATAAAATAAAATATCACCTTAAATTTGTTTAAATATAGATTAAAAGTATCGTGTTCAGAAGGATAACTTGTTCCTTCTTCTAAGGGAAGTTATGACTTTATTTGAACATCTTGAATTCAAATATTACTGATTTTTCATGAAATGTTTCCTAAGATTTTTGAGATGAAGGAGTTTGACCATCCTGATAAATACTGCGATGTTTAACTTATATATATATATATATATATATATATATATATATATATTCATATATATATATATATATTCATATTATAATGAAATAGATATATATATATTCATATTATAATGAAATAGATATGTGAATCTTAAAATAATAATGTCTTGTCAACTTCATAGCAACACATTGAATACATACATGTTTTGATAATTTTTTATTGGATGGTTGTTGTAGATTTTGTATATTCTTTGTTAATATTTTACCATTGCTTGACACAGTGCTTATCGGAGCTACACATTGGAGACATGAATGTTTGAACATCTACCCTCTGTTTTCTCTACTGTTATCTAAATAATTTTTTTTGGTGCTTAAAAATATTTTGTTACTACTTTGTTTATTAAAGATAATAAATAATTTTCAGTTATTATTGTTACTATGTGTATAACCTATTTCAATATCTATATCATAATCTATTATTTGTTTATATTATTGGGTTCTTGTAATTAGTAATTAGTGTATTGTAATGTTATCGTACTAAGATGTGGTTATTTCAGTTCCCTATAAAAGAACTAGAGGCCTTGTAAAATCCTTGAATTTAACATGTCAAATGACTGCAATTAGCTATATAATTCCCTGGAAAAGTACTTTTAGTGAAAATTACCAATCTCATTGAGAAAATTTTGAGTAGTGGATTAAGAGATATTTGTTACCTGAAAAACTATACATAGATGGGTTCTTTACATTATTTATATTTTCTACCCACTCATCTTTCAGATAAAAGTAAATAATTGATTAAATCTAAAGAGGGATGTTTAATTTCTATCATGTTTTTAATAGGAAAAAAATCACCCCAACTATTTTATTCATATTTTCTATTCCGACTTAACATATAATTCCTTATGGAATAGAAATTGTTATGTGAAATGAAATGATAATGGATAGATTATAAAGAGTTATTGTTATAGTTTAATTGGTTCTATTCTAAAAGGGGAAACTTTTTTAGAGGGGGTTCAGAGTTGGGTTAAGCAATATGTATGTTGTGGGTATATGTTATATGTTATATGGAATTTTAATATATTTGATAGATTATATACATTTGTGTCATGGGTAACCTTTGGCAGGTAATAGGTTGTTCATGGTTCATATTCTTAACTAGTGTATGATCATACTTTGATAATTCGACCCAAGTCTGAATTTTTTCTAGATTAGGGGATTTCACCTCTTAGTCTGGACAAAGTGGGTAACCCCATGTGGATAGAAAGTTAGATCAGTATGCATTTCAATTAGATGAGTTCCATTACCATGTAGACATAGATTTTATCATAGGTGTTTTCATTATTATTATTGGTTGTGATGAATATGTTGATATTTATTATTATATTGACTTATCTATTATATTTTCACCAAAGTATATTTTTTGTTAAATAGTTAACGTATTATTATTTTACCTTAAAGGATTTTACATATTTTTTATCAATGTAAATTGTCTTCTTAGTAAATTGTCTTCTTTAATATATAATGGTATGGCCTCAATTAGCGTTTCTTGTAAATTTCATGATTTTCCCTTATCATGTATTATCTATTTTCATTCTAAGAAATATAATATTTCTTAAAATTAATTGAATATTGTGTGTTTTCAAAGTAAATTCTAGATTTTTTACATTCCATAAAAAGTATTCGTTTTACCTCAAAGAAATCCTTTTTTAAATTATTTTAATAATTAATCGTTAATTTAATTATTATAATTTAAGGACATATTTTTCAGATACCCATGTTGATTTTTTATTAAAATTTAAAGCATATTTTCATATATTTATTAAACTACCACTTCATAGAATAATATTTAAAAGCTATACATGGGGTGTGTGGAGGATATGTACTGGGAATTATTTATAATGCCTATTATACCTTTCAGGAAAAATAAATGAGCCAATATAATGTATCAAGTTATTGATAACTTTTGGTTAAAGGATTATGGTGATTATTTGTTGAGATCGTTTAATTTGTATAAAAATGTGGTTGGTAAGGATTCCTTTTAGTAGTTTATTATGGTTTCTTTGTGTATTGTATCACCATCACATTCTTTCCTTTTTTTACCTATTAGTTGAGTGTCTGCATTTATTTTAATGTTTTTTCATAAATAATTTGTATATTATTCTATTATTGTGTGATTTTTTATATTTCTATGTTTTATTTAGGATTTCTTCCCTATTTGGTTTCACATTATTTTAAAACTGGTTATTATTCATGTGTGTGATTCCCTAACTTATGGAGTATTCATGCTGGACTTTTGGATAGAATCCCTATTTATAAATATTTATTTTTTTGGTTCAAATCATTCCCAAAGGTGTGTTATTTTAGACTAGGAACTATTTTTTATCACATAGGGATCAGTAATTCCCTTTTGAGTTAAGCCATGGTTTGAATCGAGTATCGGTCCCAAGGTAGTTTGGTTGGTTCGTGGCATTCCACTTTCATAAAAATTTCTATGGATATTCATAACAATTATGAAGTCAATTTATATCATGAAAATTTATCAAATAATTCATATTAATCAAATTTAGTTATCAACCATAAATCACCAATTACATAATTGTACACATTGTTCGTCATTTTCTAACATTACTATACATCAATCTTTAACGATTAAAATTTTAATATCATAAAAGTTTATTTACATTCATTTACACATTTTATCTTAAACTATTTATCATGATTCCAAAATTTTTTTCTATAAGATAATATTTATTCATAGAAAAAATTACATTGTATATTTATTTCAAAAATTCATCATTTATTTATCATTTCCATATTCCATTTACTTAATTTTTATCATTATAGATTATTATAAATTATCTACCCAATGAAAAAAATAAAAAACTTCAATGATTCAGAAACGATTATAAAAAATATAATAATTTTGAGTCGACTAACTTGATTCCATGAAGAAAATTAATCTTAAAATCTTTATTGATACACAAAAACTATTTTTCAATAATCCAATTTCCCATTCATCTCGTAAATTTTCGTTCTAACATGTCATCAAAATTTTAAGCATTCCCCCCCCCATAAGAGAATTTTGATAATGATGAATTTTCCAATCAAATTAAAATGGGGAAAATAAATTCCCAATATTATTATTTTTCAATTTCATCTTCCTCATAATATTAATTTTACTCCATAAAAAAATATTAAATATTCTGTTACTTTCCATTTAGTTTCTCCCATTCAATTATCCTTTAATTACTATAATTATACATGTTAATGAAAAAAAATATCTATCGCTACTATATAATCTAACATTTCCACAAAATCAACACAAGAAATTATCTACTCCAAATTATTCTATTATTAAAAAATTAAATTAAATTATATAATAAATTACATAAATAAATTATAATAATAATCTAATGACACCTAGTATCTTCATGAAAATCAACACAATCTAAAAATAAAAAAGAATATTTTATAAGGGTAAATATCGCTTCCCAACACTAATGGAATGCTCAGAACGAAATTCTAAGAACTGAAAATATTCATTTTAATCATTCTTAGATGAAATTATATTTTATTATTTATAATTCAAAAATTAAAATTAAAATACTTTATATTAATTTACTTCTTAAAATTTTGAATAATTTTTATTAGAATCAATTTATTTTATAGAATAAAATAAGATAAATTAATTAATTGAAGCTAAAAATTCATTAATAATGATCTCCAAACATGAGTTAGTATAATTATTACAAAATAACTAATTTTATAAACTAAACACAACCAAATATATATAAAAACATTAACAACTATATTACTTCAATAGATAAGATAAATAATTAAAAAAATTATATTTTGAATGCCATATTTTTATTATTTTTATCCCAGTACAATATTGAAGATAGAAATCATTAACATATTTTCAAAATTTCACATACCCTAGAATAGTAGGATCATATCCTCGTAATTATATTAGGTTATCTTTACATACATAATAATTCTAATATGTTGAATAATAAATATTACCCTTACTTAGATAAAAATAAAATTTATCACAATAGAAGAAATTCATCAATATGTTACCTAGTTATTTATAAAAACAATCTCCCAAACTACCCCACGTTTAAAAAAATATGGTATCCTAAATTTTCTTTACTCTCTCTAAAAAGTTATACCCAAACACTTTATATAAGATCTCTTACAGAAACTAAAATAAATAATCATTACATCCTATAATTCACAAAACACCCATAAAACAAATACAACAAGGGGATACACACCCACATCAAGGGTTTAACATGTTTTTAATTTCATAATTAATGACCAAAACCACATAGAATCACTCTTTAGACAAATTTACATTCGGATAATTCTTCTATTTTAAAAATAAATATCAATTTATTTCTAATAAATGTGCATATGCACCATTTTAATGTTATAAATACACCAATATTACATGATATACTTCTTACTAAATTTTGAATTTTAATATGAAATCAGAAAGTATGCATCTAAAATCTCACTGCCCATTGTACCCATAACATACTCACATTATAATTAGAATAAAATTAAAACCATAAAATAATTTTCATAGTATGAATTTTATAAACCCTTAGGTATTTTCTACTCATAACACTTTCTTATACCAACCCTTCATGTTCCTACCAATAAATTCACCACTAACCATTCATTATAACTGTATATCGATATATGTTCTAAAAAGCATACCTTATTTTTTTTAATAATAAACCACTCAATATAAATCTCAATAAATCATGTAAAATTATAATTTAGAATTATTTTTACCCAATATATTTATCTTCCATATAAGAATATTATCTATATATGAATTATAAATAATTAAGAGTCGTTTTATTAAAATTACATTTCTTTAAAAATCATAAAATAATACATCTCAATATGATTTATATATTAATATTTATCCCTTGATATCATAGAAAACTAACACAACATCACATTAAAATTAAAAATTGTATTGAACATCACTTAAAAAGGATTTAAAATAATCATTCTATCCATTAATCAATTTTTATAACATTAGGATTTAATTTTTTTTATTTCAACATATAAAATTATCAATTCCCAGCCTCATAAACTTACATTGTAGATGTTTTTAAAAATAAATTTCAATGAAAACTTTCACCATTACATGATTCCTAATATAATATATCATTTTAATAATAAAATAAAATCCTTATATCATGGGATCATGTATAACCATTCCACATTTCATCAATTTAATTTCATGAATTTCATATTTACCCTATGCAAACAATTAAATTGATACTCTTTCACACAGCCATATTTAAGAACATTCCTTTAATTTCATTATATCTTATCCATTATATTATTAATTAAAAAATTTAAATTACTCATTTAAAAAATGTTACCCTTTAGCTTATAGCATGATATATTTCCATTGATATAAAAAACTTTTCAATGAACAAATTTACATTTTATATTTCCATAAACAAAAATATAACATAATAATTCAAAATTAATAATAATAAATTTATAATTAATTAGATACATGGTACACATAATAATCATGTTGTAACACTGTATGATTCATGAACCCACACCTTTGTAATTATCCAATAGTCAGGTCAATTTTCCTTAATAAAGATCTTTAGGTGATTATAAACCGATCCTTATAATTATATCGTATCTTCATATTTTTGTTTTGTTTCCCTAGTTGGATTTTGTCACTAGTTTCCAATAATACGTTTTCTTGACCATCCAAATGAAATCATAACCAGGTTTTTCCCGAAAACCCAACATAATACACTCTCTAGTACCATTGTTTTACCACCTGACTCCAACAGGACCCCTCTTGGGCCATTAATGAAATTTAGTGTGACCCCTAAATACAGAATCTGATAGGACATGGGGATCCTAATAGAACTAAGGGAATACAATATTTTTCATAGGAAACATTATCATTTTTATAAATAAAAAGTACAAAACAAAAACAACCACATATGGTAGTAAAATTAATTGTAATATTTATAAATAACCTTCATTAATAAAAAGGAACACATACATGGCATGTAACCTAAAATTGCACATAAATTTCTCTCAATACAATACATAAAACCCAATATGAAATAGATAAATATTTAATCACCACATGGAAAACTATTCTTACACAAGTTAGATCACTGCATACATGACATATGGAAACCCAACACCACCATAACATGACCATGTGGGAATAAAGAACTATATATAATAATATAGTGGGTAAAATGTTTATCCAAATTAATTTTCCACCTACCTCTCCTATGTAAGATTCATAAGAATAATGAAGCACACATTAATGATATATGTTTTTTCAATAAATTATTTGAATAAAAAATAATAAGAAATAGTTAAATCATTTCAAACAACAACTAGATAACATTCACCATCCACAACATCAATGCCTATCAAACCATCACCAACATAACCCTTTTTTTATCAAAAAAAACACATCAAATAATATATATCACATCATCAATATCTATAATTTTAAAATTATCAAAACTATAATTACTATCCATTGTTTTATGTATAAAAATAATCATTATAATGAATAACCATACAACTATAAATACAATTACTTTATGGAGGTATAATAATTTTTTACCTCTATAAAGCTATATGAGATTTGTTGATAATATGAGTGGAATAAGTCCTGATATATATATTTTTTATCATACTTTTGGAGGTTGATGGATAGATTTAACTATTGTGATACATAGATGATTGTTTGAAAATGTATAATGATTGAATTTATTATTAGATTTATTGAAATAGGAAAGAGAAGATGCATGGAGATTGGAATGAATGAATGATGCTCATATTTGTGAAGATTCCATGTTCTATCATATTGAGGAGTTCATAGAGGTGATCTTTATGTAAAAAATGTATAATTAAATTGAATCTGAAAGAAATATTGTTGAAGATTCTTGATTTTTGTATGTCTGAATTCCAGTACTAGTGTAGGTTTCATTCTAGACAAGAGATGTGAATTTAATAAAGGAATGGGATCTGAGTATATATTATTTTATAAGGGAAATATTTTCATTCTTGTAGGCTATGTGAATTTTGAAAAGTCAAAAAAGTGAACATGAATTTTTATATTAATGTACATGGGTTTTTTGTCTATGTGTGTGTCAAAAAAATATAAATTTATATTTTATTCCAGATAGAATTTGTGGGTTTTTCAAATGAAGAGAGAATGTGTTCTATTGGTCCTGAAAATACATGGGATTTTATAGATGTGTATTTGTGTGAAAAAAGTTTCATAGATGAGATTAGTTTCATTGGTTTCATATATACCTCAATAGAACTACCATCCTATGATTCATAAGTGGTATTTAAGAGTTATAAAAATATGAGTATCATTTAAAAAATAATTTCTTTTGGGAATTTATTTTTGGATAAAATGATGATTTTTTTTCGTATCCTTGGAGGATATTCCCTAATATTAAATAATTCATAAACTATTATTTAATATTTTAAACAATGTGGAACATAATATAGAATACATGATCCAATTCAAAATAAAAGTAGAGTTTCAATAATATTTTAATGGAATAAAATATCATTCTATAATTCATGTTGTGAATTAGAAGTATGTATTGAAAATATAAATCTATGTTCAAGACTTAAATATTATCTATTATAGAATACATTAAATATTTTTTTTGTTAAATAATTCATGATTTATGATATATCATGGATATAGTGGGGTTTTGTTATCTATGATACACAATAACCATAAAATAGAGGTGGCATAGTTGAATGAGTTTGCACTAGTTTGTGAAAAAGAAAAGGTGTTTGGAAGATTGTGGATATGACCTAACTGATAATTGATTTTTTTGTAGATACGTTTATTAAAAATATATCATCATATCTATCATTTTTTATATGTAGAGGGAAAAATAAATGTGGATTACATATTTTATAAATATGGAAAATTAATATCATATGATGAATTTATGTCTTATTAATGTAATAGTGGGTGGAATAAAAAGTAGATAGACACCCAAGAGTATTTATAGACATATCTGATAACATAATATAGTAGAGACACTGGTACACAATATCTATTGATCTAATGTTGTAGGGGAATGTGTTCACTATAATGGATGGTAGGTGAATGAAAAATCATGAATCAAACCCTAATAGGGGAGATAAAAGTGGAGAATGTGGTTGTTAAGGTGAAAAAATGTAATGATTCTATTATGTATTCATTATAAAAAGAATCAAGGTTGTTCAAAGAGGATTTCAAAATAGGTCTATAAATGAGCATCCTGCATCAATTACAATAGTGGATCAACTTATATTCAAAAAATTTATATATCTTCCTAGTTTTTATTTAAGGATAGAAATACAAGTTTGTAAACTTTTACTGATATTACCTAGATAAGTACATGAAGGATAATAATGGTAGTGAGACTTGAGTGGTTGTTAGAAAACAAAAAACTATCCAAGGAAGTAATCCTAGGTGTTGAGTGATCACAGAATATTGTATAAAAAATAGTGACCCTAATGTATTATAGAGAATCATCATAGTGTTAATAGAATTTATCTTGGATTAATCCATTATATGAGAACCAAATAAAAATAATTATGCCCCATCATTCTTTACTTGTCTAAACATTTTTATATAGTTCATTCAGGTTGAGTGAATGAAATATTATTGAGCATGGGTCCTATATAAGTAGAAATTGGATCTATAAAGATAATCTTGGTTAATATGGACAAAATGATTTTTAATTGACAATTCATTGATTCACCCCCCTCTCAAGGTACAAAAGGGACCTACAAATGGTATTAGAGATATAGGTTTTGAATATTTATTCAACTGATTGAGATGTTATAGAGTACTTTCACAAATAAAATAAATAGTTAATATTACATTCTTTAATGGTATTGAGTTTTAGATGTGGAAAATCGATTCATGGATAACATTAAATATGTTATGGATGTTACCTGAGAGGTTGTGGAAGAGTGGATTGTTATATTGAACCAACATGAAGTTATATTTGAAATAGAACATAGGAACATATATATTTATTCTTCAGTGAAGAGGTAGTTAAAGGACCCCTTAAAATAATACATGTACACGGGATTTTCTCATGGCAATTTATCCATATATATATGGATGAATTTGGAATATTTTTACAGAAAATAATACTTTTTTAATGATACTTGTAAAAATATATAGGAAAAATGAATAATGTATATAGTAAAAAATAAGAAGGGAACCCAAAATAAGAATCCTTATAAATATGGATCTCTAACCATGATAATAAAATCTAGATTTACTACAAAATATAATTCTAAAACTCATTTGGAAAATATGTGTGTTTGGAAAATTTATTATTCTCTCATGGAGTTCAAAAGAAGAATAAATTCTCGAAATTATTTGGAATCAATGTCAATTATATAATCATTTTAGTGTCTATTAGTATCCAATAATAAATCCCATACCTTCAAGAAATGGTGGAAAAATTTGAGGTCATGTATGAATTGAATTATTATTTTATTGAAGATATAGACATAGAAATATAAATATAAATAAATAATAAGTGGATTTGAACTTTGATTTAAAAAAAATGGAAGAAATTATTAAAAAAAATGGATTTCTTAACGAGATCTCCCAAGAAATAAAAAAAATAAGATGATCACTAAAACGATATTGAAGTAAAGAACTATTCTATTCAATACTCCTCTTAATGAAAGAAAACAATCCAAGATGGGAGCTTCCTCAAGAATAAAGGTAATATAAACGCATATTTAAGAAAATGACAAGATTATCAAGGAAGTTTAGGGAATTATAAAATCATCATAATAAAAAAATAACTATTAGATGGAAGACCCAATAAGTAAAAAAATCATAATAAAGATATATATAAGCAAGCATATTATTTTCTAAATTTTCATCTAAGATGATTTTATTTGAAATGTATATAGGTGATTTATCTAATAATATGGTTCAAAACAAAAATACAATTTTTTGAAGATTTGGGCGCAAAATGATATTTTTTAGATAAACAAAAGATCCAAAAAGTGATAGTGTAGTTGTTTCAAGAAAAACCCCACCAAGGAATGTTAATAAGAGGTATATCTTTAGTGGGGGAGTTATATTTATTTTAAATAGGGTCACGTGGAATGTAATTTTATTATATTGAATTAATGAAATGTTATATGGATATATGTCACTCTTATGGAATATATAAAAATAAGTTACTAGGGAAAGAAAAATGTTAAGATAAAAACTAGGTTCGTTGTTTTGGATTAAAAATTGATCACAAAGGGTATGTCAAGCATAAAAATATAATTACTCATAGAAACCTTCTTAGAAAAAAATAAAAAATATTTTGAAGATAACTAAAGATTTGGATCCCCCTTCTTTGTGAGAAATAAAGAATAATAATAATGATCAACAAAATAAATTGTTGGATGTCTCTCAATAACATCAACGGTGTGAAATGCCAATGTGGTCTCAAAAAACATATTACAAGGAATGAGACGAAGACTATTAGAATCTTCCAAAAAATGGTGATGGAATCTAGAATAAAGATCCACTAAAATATTAAAAAGGTGAGTTTTTTAAAAGTGTAATATATTATAGAATTGTGGAATAGTCCAAGCCAATTAAGAAAAATATTTTTATCATCCAGAATAAATTTATTTATGTCATATTGCAGAATGAAGGGCCCTTATAAAATGGTTGAAGAAGATGGATAAAAATATTAACAAGATTATGGGGAGGATGTTGAGGAGGTGTTGGAATTCATCTCTATAAATCTGAAAAAGGGTTAAAGAGTGGTAAAAGAACTAGGGTTGGTCTAATATGACAATCCCCATTCATCAACATGAAGAAATATATCATACCCCAATCCGTATAAAGTAAAATTGTTACTAATTATTTTCGAGTGGGGAAGAATTTAAGGGGAGACATAATACTTGTTGTAACCGTGCTAAAAGAGAACATGGTTTTGAGCCAAAATTTAATCTGATTAAGATAGGGAAACATGAAACATTTAGTATCGAGTAGTATGTATGTAGTTATAATGGTTTCATGGAGAATCTTGTAAAATAGGAAGATTGATTTAGATTAAATCTACATATGTCATAAAATCTTATTTAACCATTAGTATCATGCTAAATCTATATATAACTAGTGGAATCAATCCATGAAATCGGTTGAATGGGTCTACTAAAGAATATGAATATGTTATAGCAATAACCACAACATAAAAATTGTCATGATTATTTGTTTTTCTCTTAATAATTTCTATCAGTTATGTATTCTGTACATGATACTAAAATCTATGGAAATATTTATGTTTTTTAAAACAAGTGGCGTCCCCGATCTAAAGATGAGTCTAATATATAATGATCTGTAATTATCAGCGGTTTGGTATTGAATTTTAAAATTTTCTACATCTTATCTAGAAGCATAAGAAGTATCTGAATAAATATATTTCAAATTGTTGTCAATTGTTCAGTTTTAATAAGTTATATCAATTCAATTGGTGTTTTATCACACTCATGTATTGTATTTCTTATCAACTAATATTTTTTTGTGAATTTGTGGAAAGACTGTAGGTTTCTTTCTATTATATAAAGTGAGATGTTTTTTTGTAAGTGGTTCACTAGAAATCTAGTGAGTTACATGGAAAATTTTTATGAATTTTTCTGAAAAACGTTTCTCCTACGCCAAGCCCAAAAAAAGTAGGCTTAGATAATCATTCAACTACAAAAAAGATAATTGTCAAATCGGCGTACCTTTTAACTTTGTGTTTTCATTTATAAAGTTGAGGAAGTGGTCTAGACATGGTTTGGAAGAGTTATTCGGCATTTGATAAATCCAACTATAAATTTGATATAGTAGTGGGGCCTAATAAGTATTTTAGTTATGCCCTAACTAAGTGATACAATATAAGAAAGTGTGGAGTTCTCCCCTATCCAAAAATGGAAAGAATTTTTAGTCCCATTATCATGGAGGGAGAGTATATTCCCATGAAGAAAATAGACATATACTCTAAAGTTCAAGGGGGGGTTGAGGAGTTGGTCCCATTCAAGGGGGGAGCTTAAACAGTAGATACCTATTATGAAGGTAGAGTAGATCAGAAGACACTTGAATGGGGGAGAGAAACATGGATAATCTATATGATTTTTTCTCTTTTGAATTTCATTAAGAAATGGGGAGATATTTTTGAGAGGATAAGGTATTATATTGTTATAAAAATCCCGGGGGGTGGACCCCCTATATAGATGACATGGATTTTTTAAAAATATGATTAGAAGAAGGAATGATGTATATAATGTTGATCATAATTTTAGAGGTGCTTGAATAGAATATGAATTGGTGATTCTTGGATGATTTTTCACATATTGAGCTTTATTGAATTTACATTTTTATTTATTGATAAATACGTGAGTGTGATGACCTAACCCAGGTTGGGGATCGATCCACAATAACCATATTCCCACGTCCATAGGCCTGGGGGTGGAGACAAGCACAGAAGTCACACTACACTCAGGGAGGCCTTTTCCTAGAAACCTTTACACATGAACATATAAAACTCAATGAAAAATTACATAGGGAAATAAATGATTAATGAAAAACTACTGAAAATATACAAAATATGCATGAAATAAAAAATAGATCGGATTATGGCAGTGTATACTAAAAATAAATAGAGGAAAAATACATTCCCAAACCAAAAGTATGTCCCAACCTAAAAAAAAAGTGGATAAGAGTAAATATATGAGAGATCACAACTCTTGTATCCTAAGCTACAACCATCGTACATGGTCCAATAACCTTGTATCACAAATATCTTCTAAATTCATGGTTGTTTTATCCACCTTGTGGAAAAGATGTGACACATTTGGGAGAAGCCCATGTAGGGGTGAGTATATACATTCCCACCAGGACACCCCCAAACGGGTGAAGGGGAGAAGTAAAAGATACAACTGAAGATAAATGTAGTAGATAGAACAAGGCATAGTAAGAGAGTACAACTAAACCCAACAAGATAGTGAAAGTGAACTCATACAAACACAAGGATCTCAACATGGTGGGAAGATGATATTATCATCGATTTTTTTTCTACCTATATTAGCATAGGGGACTAATCCTACCACAAGAACCTAAACACAGAAATAACGTGGAATACCCCACACGTCTTCACCTCTCCTAGATGTGGGGTAACTATACCAAATGAGTGGGTATAGAAATAGGATATATATATATATATACTCAGTCAAAGAAAACAAAATGAGTGAATAAAGTGATATCCATCTCACAACTCAACCAAACAAGATGAGTAGCCAACAATTCTAAGGTAAAGTTCATCTATGATGCCCATCAGATCATGCGTCTTCCCCTTACACACAAGTTAATGGGTTTCAACCAACACACCTTGATACTATATGATTTGGGTAGAACTGACTCACCCACATTATTTTAAGTCACTTTATAAGGACGTGTCTTAATGTAGAAATCATCCCTCTTTCTCGTGAGTCAAAAGGTTTGTCGAAACGACACATCATCACCGTGCCGCATAGTCTATGGGATTCTAGTTTAAGGAAAGGATCCCATGCACTAGTAAAATGAGATGGTCCTACTTTAGTAGTCACTGAGTAATTCTACTACCCATTCCTACAGGAGGGTACCACTAGAGAAGTTCACTAGGGGACACCACTACCAAGTCCTACTAGAGGGTAAGCCTGATGAGTTATCAGGGATACTCAACTGACCAGCCTGAATGGAGGGTTATGCCCGGAAGATGTCATCAGAGAATGTCGCTACTCAGCCCAGCAAGAGGGTAAACCCAAAACATCATGGAACTCCACTACCCAGTCCTACTAGAGGGTAACTCAGGAATATAATCGGGGAACACCACTCCCCAGTCTTACTAGAGGGTAAGCCTGAAAATTCTATCATGGAAATCCACTACATAGTTCTATTGGAGGGTAATCTTGGAACTACCATCATGGAATGAAGATTCCTAACCTAGTTGAAGGGTATTCTTGGAACTTCCATCAAAGAACTCCACTACCCATCCCAACTGGAGAGTAAGCCCGGAACTTCTATCAGGTAACACCACTTCCCAAATCAGCTGGAGGGTAAGTCTAGTATTTCTCTGGTGATTTATTATTATCACTACCATCATCTGATGTCATCTCAATTCATTCAAAACTAAAAACATTTGTCATCATATCGTGAAAGCCTATTCTGAGGGAATCATGACCTTCTACATAGAAAAACACATTGGATATTCTACTCACTATTTAAAATATGAATTTAAACAATTGAGATATGGAAAATCGAAACATCTTAAAAAATAGGTACATGACATGTTAGGGACCCCCACATTGTGTGGTACCACTTTGCTGCCTGGCCGTTTCCTCCCCAACACATGACTTACTGCCTATGTAATTCTACATCGAATATAGGTGTACTATAAAATGTGATTTGACCAAATGTCTAACTAATGCATAAGGCTCATCATTGGACTGAAGGGTAAAAATTTTATTTCAATAACATTCCTCTTCAAATGTCCCCACATGGACAAATGGATCATACTATTGAAATCCTCATGGAAAAATACTCAAGATAGACTAATCAATTTCCTCAATCAGACAACCTGTTAAAAATTTTCATTTCAATACATCGTTCTCAAATGGTGATTCATGGGCCTAAACCACAAGTCTGAATTAAAAAACTAAAATTGTTCATGAAATTTCAGCCTTAATTTCTAGGTCATAGGAACGCAGACAGTTTTTCATTCTGACACCATATGAGAGATATATATCAGATACAATATCCCACAATAATAATAATTTTATTAATATTTAGGGTTTCATTGACCAGAGGGACAAGTCCAAAAAAGATATCAAACATTGGCCTTAAAATGACTGTCTTAATTCAAAGGCCACACTGCCGCTGACAGTTCGCCAATCAGATGTT
Source organism: Viscum album (assembly GCA_963277665.1). Lineage (NCBI taxonomy): Eukaryota > Viridiplantae > Streptophyta > Magnoliopsida > Santalales > Viscaceae > Viscum > Viscum album. Next base: position 785,848,755 of record OY728132.1, read on the forward strand.
TCATGGGGAATTTACGGATGAAATGACATATTAATAATAAAGTAACAATATTAAATATTATTATATTATTATAATATTGTAAAAAAACATAGATGATGTGCATGACCACATCCCTCCACACTCAAAACCGCCTACTCCCATTGTGTATGAACATTCCCACAACAATTCTCACCATGTGGCCTCCATGCTATTTAATGTTAACTATACTAATAATGATAATATTATTATTATATTAATATGTTAATATTATGGAAAGTGAGTCATTGGGAACTCCCCCATTTTCCTTGTGTATCCACCACACACCATTTACTTTATTAATTTCCTTATTTTAAATTGAATACATTTAATTCAAAAAAATATCTTCATTAAATTAAAAATGTTTAATTTAATTATCCATACATTGTATGCAACCTTCATTATTATTATTTAATATAATAATAAGAACAAATAATCGCCATTAATATTATTATTATTTTTAAAATTAACTATTAATACATGTCGCATTGACCACATCTGACCACATTATTGGGGATCTGAGTCTAACCATCGTCATGCCCATGAAAAAAATCCTCTGTCATGAGACTTCACACACATCCTCCACTCGAAATTGACCTCGTCACACTGCACATCATATTCACGTGCTAATTAGGAAAAAATGGTTTATCAACCCAATCCCAAACCACCTTCGATCACAAACATGCAACCACAGTGCCGATCTGATCTATTCACCAAACACAATACCTCACATTTATCAATCCATCCCCAAATAATTGATTCGCATGTTTTTTTTCCACCTCAATGAATCTGATGGTTCGACTACATTAGAACCCGCCTAAAATGATAAATTAGGTCAACATGGTCTAATTATGAAGAATGTAGAGAACAGTGGGGAAAATCCCCATTAACAAAGGTAATAAGCATCATTGTCCATGCATTCTTGGCCACCAACTTCATATCGGTGTAATTAGGGTGAGAAACATGGAATAATAAGAAATAATGTGAAAGGATAATTAATTTCGATACATGGGCTCATGAAAAGGCTCAAATTAATGCAGATGAAATAGAGATAATTGAATATGCATAGTATTTTAATTATAAGGGTTTAAAACCAAATACAATGAATCTTACATTGATTGAATATGATTAGTATTTTAATTATAAGGGTTTAAGAAGTCATTGATTTTGTGGTAATAAAAGCAAATTAATAACATTCTTCATTGAAAATACTTTTCCTAGAGTTAAGGAATTGTTTTACTAACTAAGAACATAAGGAAATATGCTTACTAAATATAATTATATTTTATAAGAAGATTCTTATTCACATAAAATTTAAATAATTATGATGGAAATTCTAAAAATAAACATAATCATTAGAGATCAAAAAATATCTAATGGTTATCAATACCTTAAAACTAATGTCAAAAATTGAATGAATAAATCACATTAAATAAAAACCTCACATAAAAATAAATCCAAAAAAACATGTCCATAAAAATTTTCTTAATTACTTATGATTAAAACACTTAAAAACCCAAACGGTTTATCTAAAACCGTGAACTTATGGTTAACATTAATAAAATATTGGGCTCCCTAGAGATTTCATATCTTCATCAGTTATATCAATATCAAAAACAGAAGCAACAATATATTTTTGAGATCATTTTTTATTATATTGATTTCTTTCCTAAGTAACTAAATTCAGACACACATTATCAAAATGATGCAACTCATTGAAACTAAAACACCTCATGATTGGAATTTTATTAGTTACCTAATTTATTGGCTAATCTTGGATCTTTTCATTATAGCCACAGATTTAATGACCAAATTGACCGCACTGAAAACACTTCCCTGATATAGTGAAATATTTCTTCACATATATTTTTCCTCACATGGAACATTTTGCGGGATTACCCCTAGATTTCTCTGTTTGTTAGATCTCCATTTCCGTCCACCTTGATCATTCTTTACTCTTATCATCTTGTGGAACATAAATATTAAACAACTACATATTAACTTTTTCAGCACAAAAAAAACATTCAGATAACATTTAAATTTTAATGAGGGAAAATCTCTTCATTGACATGGTTTTAATCTTGAGTAAAATATATAAATCTTAAAATCAATGTTCTTCATAACAAATTGAACATAAATTTCCAATATTACGAAGTATTCTTCATAGACGTCTACTGAATCATCATCATTTTTCTTTAAATCTAGGAATTTTTTTCCATCCTATGCCAAACAACCTTAGGAAAATATTTTTTAAGTAGGATATTATTAAATTTTTCTCATTCAATGGAATCAATATAATATTTCTCTCTAGTATTTTTAACCAATGTCCACTATTAGCTAGATTCACCTTCAAAATGATAAATAAAAATAGTTACCTTTTGATGTTTTGATCATTCCCTGAAATAAAATATCATCTCTAGGGAATTGATCCATCCATTAGTTACCACAAGATCAGATGATCTATTGAATGATGGGGGATGTTGACTCTTGAAATTATCCACTGTTGAAATGTTTCTTTATGGTAGATCAGGTTCCTCACAAACATGGATACCACCACCATTTATTGCATGTGGAAACTGATCTATCACTAAAACCAAATGTTATTTTCCATTTCGTATTATCATGGGATGCTGATTTGGATGGTTATTTTCATCTCAGTGCCTTCCCACTACAAAATCCTTCTTTTCTCAATGTAAACCCATTCAAAAAAATAATACTTTCGATGAAGCAACAACGTAATCATAAAAAGCTACTTAATTTAAATATAACTATAAATTAAAGTATTCTATATGCATGTTATTAACACTATCCTAACCTTTATGTTATATAAACCATCTGTTGATACCAACTATAAGAACCTTTCCTTAAACATTACATATTCTAGTGTTTTTTGAACTATGATTTAAATTTGAGAATCTTTTATGTTTAATGTCGTATATAATTAGGAAAAAATCACAAAAAGTAACCCATAAATTATAAATGGACATATATACTCAATATCCATTTTTCCACCAATGGAAAACCTTTAAAAATAAAATAAGATTTCTTTTCAAGACCAATCTTCAATACTTTAATAATAAAATATCCTTTTCAATTACCAATATTAAGTCTTGTGAAAAAAAATTTTAAAACCTAAGATGAGATAAAAAATCTTATTAAGGGATAAAAAAAGAAATGAAATTATTATTTTAGTAAAAACTTGGAAAATCTTATAACATTTACCTTTATCTTCAAATTTCTTCCAGTATATGATATAAAACTTTTTGACATGAAAAAAAATATTTTTCTCAAAGGATTCATTTAAACCCATATCATGCAATTAAAACTCCTTTTATGGGACTTCATGCATCGTATACATAAAACCCTATCAGAACCCTTTCAAATGGAATAAACATAAGGACAGATTATAATTAAGCTATTATAGGCTTACCCAACACTATATGGGCCACCACATGTTATTCTATAACGGGTTACCACAGCAAAAATCTAGGCCACCACATGTTAAGAAATAACAAGCTTTCTCGGTGAAATCTGGGCCACCCCGTGTTATAATATAATAAGCTTTATCAACACTATCTCGGCCACCATATATATAAGCCATATCAGGCTCAAGAATTTACTATAATTATCAAGTATCATATCATTAATACAACACTTTTATCATAAAACCCTTTGAAATATACATTTAATCCCATATGAAAACACATTTGTATAAAAACACACATTTCTTTCAAGAACTCATTTTGAATACCAAAAAACTTTTTTCATTTAAAGAATATTTCAATACCAAAATATGAAAAAAGTTAAATATGGTTTTCCATTTTAGGAGACATGGAATATTTTAAATGTAGACGATAATAAAATAATTTCCATGACGGTGGAAAAGTCATTGTAACTACAGGAATTACAAATATTACATTACTTTTTTAGTTTTTCATAACATTCAATATAAAAACATATAGAATGATTCCTTTTTTAAACCCACTTAATGAAATTAAATATATACATAAAAACATGGAGAAAAATATTTGATAATTAAATCTTTAAACATTCATGGTTTCCCATACAACTTTAAAAAATTAAATCCTAATCTCTGTGAAAGAATTAATTTACTACAACACTAAATAAAATTATTATAGATAAAATATGGATATAAAATTTCATATTATAATTATATTCATCTTATAAAATATTAAAGGTTCATTTTATCTTGAAATACCTCCATGAAATGAGATTGAGATGACATCCCTTACCTTGAGTTTGAATCATCACCTAAATTATTTATATATCTGAATAATAAACCTAGGATAACTGTATACTTTCAATAGAACATTTTTAATGTTTATTATTATATTTATATCATTTATTATCATGCTATAACAATTACTTAATTATTTAATTTTAAGTTTGACATTTTGATGATATTCAATACAAGAGTCCAAAATGACTTTGGTATGATGTAAATAATTAAAGTGGCCCTTAGTAAATAATCACCATAAATATATTCAGGATATAATAATAACATTTATACAAAAATTATACATTTAAATCCATTTATTAAGTATATATATGAACAATTAATTACGTCACAATCATGGAGACGGCAATTCGTCTGTACGCATGAGTAACGATTCCATTTTACCAATATCATTATTGAAAGAATTTTAGTATTATTTCATATTTCTAAACTGTTAATAATTTACTTAATATTATATTAATCATTTAATAATTAATATATATATTATTAATGTGTTTTATTGATTAAAAATGAATCGTATATCTTTGTGGAGGTGACAGTTCACATGCACACATGAATGACGCTATAATTTTTATGTGCATGTAATGTAATAACACAAATTGATATATTATTTCATTAAAATGATACATATGTAATTAATATCATATATAAAAATAAATTCCATAATTATAACCATTCTTGATTTACGGTGATGGAAAAAAATTATATCGGTTCGTGGAGGTAATTGTTCACACTTATACATGAATGATTAATTATTTCCCCATTTTATGGAAGTTGAGTAGGATTTAGGTTGTGATATTAACATAATAACATATAATTATATTTATGATAGTGAAGTTTTTATTTTATAATGGCTGAATAATATTTTAAGTATGTGGAAGAATAAATAAAATAGATGAACTTAATTAAAAATGATTTATTATTAGCACCATAAAAACTCTAAGGAGGGTGTTCTACCTAAATTAAGGCCACTAGAATGTGGGTAGGGATTATAGGAAGGTACTTCGGTATATATTTTCCAAAAAAAAGAGTTTTAAAGGTGATCATAATAGAGAACAATTGGTGCCCTTTTATAAGAGAGGGGAGAGGTACTCTTTGAATTATTCAAATTATTATATTAATATAAATTAATTTTAAATTTAATATGTTCCCATATTGATTTATTTATAATAAATGGATATTTTGGGTTGAATACACTTTATCTATTGAAAATTAGAAAAAAATTTACTATTTTTTAATCCTTATCTTTTTGTTTTAACACTTACTTAACCTTTTTGATTCTTATCATAACATATTTTAATTTACACATTGAGGGTTAAAATAATGACTATAAAATCTCAAACAACCAATAAATGAGTCACTTATGAAATATTTAGAATAATAAAAATTATTTGGCTAAATTTTTGAATTTTTTAAACCTAATTTCATTTAATAAAATATTTCTTTTTTAAAAATATCAACTATTTCAATCTTGACACTATTAATTAAATGAATTTTTTAAAATATCATAACTGGAAGATAAATTCAAAAAAATACACTTAAAACATAACTAAAATGTAAAAATATAGCTAAAAAATTCATTTATGTCATTAATCATCTCAAATTATATTTATTTTAATATTTTTAATATCATTTATTTGATTCCTCTATTAATTAAACTGTTACTCAGTCATTATTGTGTCAAAAATTAAAATAATTATTTTATCAATAAAATTTATAAATAAATTACCATGATGTAAATAATAATTTCATATTTATAAATACTATTTTATGTCAAACATACCCCTTATATGACCACATATTAAAATTATTTCACTTGTTAAAGACAACAGTGTGAGAAAATTGACTTTTCTTCAAAAAAAATATAATAAATATCATAAATCGATCCATGTGGATCCAAGAGCTCAGAAAAATTGACTGAAGGATTATTTTAGTCGAAAATAACTCATCCTATAAAATTTTTACATGTGTTTGGGAAATTTTATAATATTTTATAATATGATTTTTTCCCTTAATTACCAGATTTATACTTAACTTTGATAATAAAAATAATTATGAACGTTATTATTCATATGGTCCAGATATAAAATGACAAAATTTATTATATATTGAACTTATAATTAAAAATATTGAATCCATTTTTAAAAATTTTAAAAACATAAATAGCTAAAATTAATTTAAAATTAATCCTATTGATGGATCGAGAAAATGAGTTTTTTTAAAAGTAAAAATGTTCAAAAGATCACAAGGTTTTTATATCAAATTTTAATTTGAGATTAATTTCAATGACCCAAATGGATTAAATTATAAAATAATTAAACTAATTATTTTTTAAATCCATTCAAAATTATAATTTAACACAACAAATAAATATAATGAAAAAGTAGTTTTCAATTAAAAATGAAAAAAAATTCACAATTCATGTAAACATGAATCTTATAAGAAAAAAAAATAAAAGTAAAACCAAAGTAAATTTTGATACACAAAATTCAAATAATAAGTTTATTTTGTCAAATATAAATTAAAAAGTATTTAAAACTATATCTACAACAAGTGCTCATTCAAAATGTGGCAAAACTACCTTTTTTGAAAAACACTCTTTTTATTCATAAAATCAGATTTATTATTTTATCATGTCTATAAATCCAATAATATAAATTTTAAATATTATATTTAATATTATATATATATATTCCATTAATTAAATATAAAAATATTTATTTTTAAATTTATTTGAATAAAATACACATGTGCACATTTAAATAATTTTTCCGAAAAACTTTTCCTTTTATTTTAAAAATGGTTTAATTTTCATTTATAATTAATTGGTCACCTAATAAATAATTATACATACATGAGTAACCATATTTTTATAATTCTATTAATTCTATTCATTTACTCCATTCTAACAACTATGAAATAACTAAAATTTTAAAAAAAATATATTGTTGTTCGTTTATACTCAATATGGCATATCTTGTATGATATTGAACATAGTTTTCTCTTTTAAAAACTCAGTATGTTACATTATTAATTAACTACCATGGAGGTTTGGTCATATAAGAATACTCAATTGAGTCCTAAGATGGTTTTTTGAAGAGGATAAGGTGATTACAGCAGTGTAGTAATGTGAAGAAGCTATTCTAGATTCATTTTGGAAGTATGTATGATTGTTCAAGGAAGATTTCACAATAGGTATTTAAAGGAGAAGATCAATTTTAGTTCAATAGGGCTTTTACTTATATTCAAGGATGTATACAACTTTGCAGTTTCTATTTAATTTTAGACCTAGAATTCTATAAACAATGGGTAATTTTCTACAGAGTTGTTTGTGGATGAGAATAATGGTAGTGAGCCAGCCCAAATCTATGTAAGGCATTAATTCTTGGAATGGAGTTACCATAACAATTTTTATCGACTGAATATTAGTGATCCTGGTGGATTATAGTGAATTATTACATCATAAATAACATACTCATTGGATTATCCAAGTTCAAGTCAACTATGTTAAAAATTATTGTGTCCCTACATGATTTACTTTCATATACATTTGAATATAGTTCCTACCAAATTGAGATCAATATCTCCAATGATAATATTGGTTAAGAGGGCCAAAAGGGTTTTTAATAGATAATAAAATGATTCAACCACTATAATTCAGGGCACCTAAGGGACCTAATAGATAACATCAACATAATAGCCTCGCCTATGTATTCCATAGGTAATAAAACATCTAGCTATTTGACCTCATCATCGAGGAATATAACATCAATATATATGATATTATTATATAAGAAGTAAACATCACTCCATACCATATCGTTATCAAGGAATGTAACAACCCTTCATACCACATCGATATCAATTTAGAATGCCAATATAAACATAACCATATCCACATCAATAACACACAAAACAATAAATATTTTCAAATTAAATTATCAGTCAAAACATTAGATCGTATTTCATAATATATACTAGGTCTATTGCATTCACCACCACTAAACACAATGCAAGGATGAAAATTACAATAAATCATAGGTTTGAGGACTTGACCATACTACCATCCCCCCACACTTCAAACCCTTACCACCCCCACCAATGGCGGGGTATACCAAATTTCATAATACATCATCACTAATAAAAAATTCAAATTCAGACATTTTATTAGGTCCTGTAAATTATTTACAACCATTTATGAAAATTATTTATCTTATTGCATTAAATTTACCTAATATCCATAAGATGGGTTTCAATAATGATATAGAAACTTGGAATTCATAAAAGATAATAATAAAACAAATTCGAGATCATAATGATTAAATTTAAAACAAAAAAAATAATATATTAAAAATACATTTTTTAAAAGTTTTGGGATTTTTAGATTAAATTTAAATTTATGAATTCGACACTCCTTAAGTATCCGTCAATAATGATAATCATCAATTCTATATTCGGATATTATTATTATTATCCCAGTAATGTTAGTCACTCCATAAAGCTAAATGATGATGGATGTATGGAAAGTGAAAGACACTAGAATACCTATCAGATAAGGAAAACTTTAACCCCAACCCCTAATGAGGAAAATTAGAAGAATCTTTCTCAAATGAGAAAAATAGAGAACTATGATAACCATATTTTCTTTCTCATAATATAATAATGACTAATCACCCCTTCCTTTCTATTTATAGAAATATAAGCATTTATCATCCACCTAGGAACCTAAATTCATTGAAAAACAAAAGATATGTAGATAATAAACTTCACTTCTCATTTAAATCATTAAATAGACTATAAATGTGTATTATGTCCCAAAACACCTTGGAAGTTTCATTAATAATCCCCCAAGTCAATTAAAGTATGAGAAAGAGGTGCTTAAAGGGTCTCTCTAGGTGGGATTATGAATTTTTTCATGTAATGGGCCTTAAAAGCCCATTACTCCAATCCCATTTCTAAATCTCATTTGTGATTTTTTATTTTCTCATGTTTCTGTATCAATAATATAAATAGATGGTTATATATATTTTAACACCACATTAATTATTTAATTAAATAACTATTATTTAGTTAATCATTATAAATATTCAAAAAACAAATCATATTTGTGTTTATGATGACTATATAAATTTTTTCACATGGATTAATTAAATGAGTTTGAAAAATAAAAATTAGTATTACTTATATGGGATTATAAAGACCCTTTAAAAAAAGTAAATGATCCTAAACCCCATTTATAATCATAATCAAAGAGAATTATCTAAGAACACCTCAAAACTACATAAATTTTGAAGGTGTTTGGTTTGTTCTAATCATCCAAATATCCATTAAAAAGTTTGTTTTCCATGAAATAGATATTAATAATGAAATATGGATAACTTCAATATTGTATATATTATTTCCTTTTATCAATTCCCAATATGAATAAATATTATATCATTACATCACATGTAATTATATTATCATGGATATGGTTTTACATTGTCAAAAATCAATTGAGAGACTTAATGTTATAACCTTTCATATAGGCGTAAAATACTATCAATGTTAATCAAAACCCTATGCTTGATTACTATCATACCCAATTACCTTCTACTAAGGCAAAATTTCAAATCAATTTAGATAGGTATCAATGTATGAGACCTCAAAAGTAAGGAATATATTTGAAAACCTCAAATTGATGGACCCACAACAAATGTTAACTTAAGTAACAGAATTGAATCATATTTAACAATACATGTAGTGTACATTAAGAATGATAATTAAAACACATGTTCATTAACTTATATCCCATGAGTGATCAGTTGTATATCTATACAGGTGATCCTTCTAATATTGATCTTAAAATTTTATCACAACCCAATATTATGGTCATCAATTAGGGATAACTTGGTTATACATATATTCATGATGTTTTTATCGTATCATCTCTCATGTTCTATGAAAAAAATATAAATGAATGTTAAATTATTTTCATTATTATAAATTACATGATATAAAATTTCCCTAATACAAAAACACTTGTATGAATTTAGGTTGAAAATACTAACATTGCATGTTCCTCAAAAATATATATCATTAAATCATACATATCTCTACAACCCATCCTATAATCTCATTATAACATATAATGATTAACCACATTATCTATGAGTTTAATAAAATCCTTAATATGATAATATCATAATTTAAAACATCATAATAATAATATAAAAGAACTATATTCTTGACATTATCACTTCATCAGTTGATCATAATGAATTAAGTTAAACCACATGAATTTATTTTTATCATGTAATATCTTTCTAAAATTATTAATATATGTTATTATTCCAAGTAAATATATTTTCAATAAAAGGGTTCTATATATACACAATATTATTCCACCATATTCAATCCACTCATGTTATACTCATTAATATCATTATGTAATTTTTACTAATTCTTTAATTTAAAAATCAATTCTGAAATAGATATTTTCATGAAATCAACATATCAAAACACATTTCCCAAATGGTTATTTATTATTATTAATTATATGTTATAAAAATATTTACACTCCATCAAATAAAAAATATTATAAATAATTAAAATGAAATGAAAAAATATAAAGGATTTAATCCACCACCTTATTAATATCTCAGATATCATGTGTTGGTGGTCCATGTGGAGGTCTCACACGGTTAGTATTGAAGGTCCATGGTGGGCGGTCGGTCATCATTGGATTTGAGTGGCACATGGTGAAATGTGTGAAGGATTGTTGGCCTATCATTGGAGGGGGAATAAGGTGGAGGAGGGGCTCATCAGTTGTGGGAAGGGTATGGCAGTGACATATTAGAGGAAGGGTTTTCTGATTGGCTATGGGTGTAGCCAGATGGGATAGTCAGGAAAACTTGATGGAAAGGTTGGGGAAAATAAATATGGGGATTCACAATGGTGAAAATCTAGATGGAGTTCAGAGAAACTTCTCTCAACTTCACAAGGTTATCATATTAGATGAACAAGAGGGCATGCCCTATTCCATTGAGACCAGGCACCGTGAACCTCTACATGGGGTAATTATAGCCGTGAAACCTTAAAATGTGTCAGAGTTTGTAAGAAAAATATAAATACTCTGGGTAGTTTTTACTCCTACATTGTATGTCCTGGGTCTTCAAGGGTTATGTATTAGGCGTAAGCTTATCTAGGACTATGATCCATGTAAGGTTACCCCTTCACCCAATTAATATGTGGAAAATAAATCATAGTTAATATCCTACGAGCTTAGTGGATGAACTGCATAATGTTATGATGGGACATGGTTAGTTTTAATAATTTATAGACCATGCTCATAAACTACACACCTCAACACGAAAAAATGGTTAACATGTAGGGGGATAAATACCAAGATTCCTATATATAGTTAGGTTACACCAACCATAACACACACACCTAAGTACCCATCCTTATTTACCTAAAAATAAATCTTCATGGTTAGTTCGCATGGGATATAAGTTTTTTTAGAAATAATTATTCCTATATAAAAGACTCAAAAATGAAATTATATTCCCATATTTTTTACAAAAGCGTTGAAGCAAATCAATAATATCCATGTCACCAATATAAATAATAAAAACACACTCATTACTTTACATATCTCGAAGATAAATTTTAAACACAAAAAAATTATTATCCAAACCATGAATCCAACTTTACCTCAAAACACCCCAACATAATTAGTTTTAATGGGATATCAGTTGTACTTACTAACCATGAATCCTCTAAAAAACATCATGTTCAAAAAAAATTGGATTGAACCAAAACACCATAGATCAACTCTATAACATTCATGGAACCATTATCAATGATCAAAATACTATTTATTACTCCAAAAATTCAGAAGATTAATTTTATAACCTCTAAATTGGATACCCATTAAAAAATTATAATAAAAAACACATATCATAAGAATTTAGATAAATAAAACTATACATTAAAATTTAAGACACTAGATGATATATTCAATATGGGTTTGTCTATTGATGATTTATCAAGATATTTATTGATATAAACATTCACCATGTGATCATATGGAAACTTCATCTTAACTATTTAAGTATCTTATATATAATAAGAAATATATAGTATATATATATATATATTTAATGTCAATTTCTTATTTCCATGGTACTAGGATTGTCTTTATCCATTTTTACACTATTCTATTCTCTATACATAAATTAATTATCTTAAAAGGAGTGTAAATACTCATAAATAGTCTATATATAACTTTATATTTGTATAAATACCCATTTAATTTTGAAATTTTATTAGATAAAAGTGAGTATTATCGATGGGTGATAATAATGAGAATGAATGAAAACAAATAAAGGGTCACCATAAACTCTAAATCCCATAATTTACAAAATAATAAATTGAACTAAAAATTAATATTCAAAGGTATAATTACCATTATCATGACTCACCCCAACTAGGAAACAACCTGAGATGGAAATGAGGATCAATTTGAACCTTAAAGGCAACCTCTAATAGTCCATAACATGGTGACTAGCTCCTAGGGTATCATCACACATAAATTGGTGGAATTAACATTTATAAAAGAATACACAACATTAACATAAATAATATAAATACATTCCTTAAGAACAATAGTTGAATAATTTATATTAAGACATGTCATGTCACACAAGGCCAAGATACAAATAGAAAACAACAATAATTTTTATCATCTATTATATGGTTTTATAAAGGTATAATGCAAAACACACATGTTAGAAATAATTCTCTTGAATCCTCCTCCAACTCTATCAAATTAATATAATATAATAGTCTATATAAATTAGGGGTGAATATATAAATATAATCAATAGGTTTCTCTCCATAAATCTCAGGTGTCTATGTGAATGGAGTATTATAATGCATCTGTGTATAAAAAACAAAACAAAAATAATAATTAACATGAATTTCCCAAAATTCAACCATCCAGACACTTACATTACATAGAACATAACAATTTCACTTTCCAAACCACAACACTTTTTCAATCACATAACATAAAATAACCACTATTTTAATAGTAACCACCATTATTCTACTTCTAATAATAGAGAAATTGTCCTCTTGTAAGGATCTCACCACAATAAACTCATGTAGTTGTCTATCGATAAAGTCCTCACTATAATATAACCACCACTAAGTATTTATCCACCTCTTAGGAGATCAATATAATATCACCACATCTACGTAGTTATCCACTCACATGGAAAACACTAAATAATATTTTGGTTGGGCCATTTTCCACCCTAGGAGACTCCATTTGATTTTATGGGTTTCCACCCCTAGAGACTCTCATTGTATTATCAGGTTTCCACCCTTAAGGAATATCACATCCTTAGCTTAAATAATCACCAACCAAAATATATATCTTCAATTTTTATCCATATATTCCAAACCATTCTCCCTACTATCATTATCATGTATTAAAACCCATTACCTCATCCCAAGTCCCAACTTCCATGTCAGTAAGAAGTTTCTAAAATGGATTCATAACCCCATTATAAATATATTCTCCCACATTAGACACTATATATATAAGACCCTAGGGAATATAACCACCTTTCATAAATATATGAATCTAACCACTAGGAAAATCATAAATCATATCTCATGAAGTAATTCATCCCATCATTAAAATCCTTATATATTGGGTATAAACAATTTCCACAACCTCATCTTGTATCCAACACATAACAAAATTGTCCTTCCCACTAAGTCTCAAAATCCAGCACACCTTTTCGTGGGGTCATATCTATATATTCACACAAGATAAGTTTATATAGAGGTTTATAAGATTTGAGTGCCACTATTATTCAACTAATACCACTATCAATGCATCCCATAAGCACTAGGCTACCGAACCCATCATGGATATGTCCCAGAACCAAATCCTGGTACCAAAAACCATATATAATTCACACCACACCATACAAATCATAATCAAATGGTCCCCCCAAAACCATAATTTAGATTGGACCTACGCCTAAGTGGTCTGTCCCTAATTTAAACCACTCCCAATTCATTTCACACTGTCACCAAAATCTCTATTAGTTTCTTTTAAAATTGTTATAACACTCATGTCTATTTGGAATGGGTTGTTCCAAAGGCTATAATTCCAACACTCTCTTATCTTAGGGTATTTTATATAGAATTTCATTATTATGGTCTAAAAATTAAATATATGGGCTTAATAAATATTATTTAATTATCCATAAATTCTGATAAGTGCCTATTTAAATCATAAATAATATATCAACTATATCAAGAATTACTCATAATATATATTCATCACCAAAACATAAATATATTATCTATATCCACATTTCATAATTTTTCAATATTAATATACATCCATGTTTATAAATTTGAATTCTATAATCTATTTTAATGTTATATTTCCTCCATTTATCAATTACCATCAATAATTTATCAGAATAAAATATTTACCCATAGAAAATATTTATATTTAGTATTTATTCCACCCATTTCATATTCATATATCATTTCTGTTTAAAATATACCATATAATCATTTGAACACATTATTATCAACATATACCCACCACATAAAACAAAAACATAGTAGATTTACATAGATTAATTTATAGTATGGTATTTTCAAGTCATCTACCTTGACTGTATAATAGATATTAATCTATATTCTTTAGATAATCACCAGATGTTGTTTATTTGATCCCATTTTTATCTTCCAGTTATTTTAATTCACCATGAAACATCAATACTAAATTTTTCTATTTTTAAAGAATAGATAAAATAAAGATAAAATAATATAAATATACCCTTTTATGGTAGTCAATCAAAATCAGATTCAATTCATTTAATGCTGCCATTAATTATTGTTCCTTAAATTCCAATGAATTTCCTTTTCTCCTCATAAACTTCCCTAATTCAATTCTCTCATTAACATCACTGAATAAATATTTCATTAACATAAATGAAATTACCACCTTTCTTACTCTAATATTCCACGTTAATACAACCAAATATAATATGGCAAAATTATTAATTTTTTTTATAAAAAATCCAATAAAATAAATTGATTTAATAAATACCTAATTAATATAATTAAGAAATAACTGAACATTTATGTAAAATTACAATATACATAGAAAATTATATAATTACCACCAAAGTGTAAACATCGCATCTCAAATTGAATGAAACATTCATTTTAATATTAGAAAAATTATTATTTTACACATCATAGCTAAAAATACATAAATTTTTACAAACCCAAAAACATAAAATTTTAATTTCTCTATATTATACAAAAAAATTAAAACATTTTTCCCTTTAAAATATATAACCATAATCATAAAAAAGTGTATGGATTTCATAAATAAATTCCTTCATGTTTTATCACTTCAAAAAAATTCCACAATATAATATAAAATCTAAAAAATATGGGTTATTCCACACATATTTGTGATTTTATCCCACAAGTAATTTACTATATATCACCATGCCTCTAAAGAACTCACACTAAGTGAATAACTCATCCTATGGAACATTTTCTCTACTATTCTAAATTTCCACCATATCCTCAATAAAATTCATTTAATTCTTAATATCTACATTTCTTGAATCAATCATATATAAAAGAGAATTAAGATAATTATGAATCTAAGAGACACGTAATTTTTCATTAATAACTTTTAATCAACTTGGTAGTGTGAATCAATAAGACACATCTAAAACACACTCCAGATATTCAAAATGGTCCATAAATATAAGAAACAACTATAACGAACCAGGGTTGATGTATATAAATATTACATTTATTTTGTGGAACACATAAAAAATTAAAAATATATATTCCAAATTACCATGTTATTTAAGTGTCTTTGGAAACTCGGAACGTAATATTCTAACATGGTGAAAGATATTCATGATCTCTCATAAAGATCTTCCCCTTTTATTTTCCTACCAAAAACCTTTTATTATATCTTGTGGAAGATAAAACATAAAAATTGTGATCTCAAATTCTCTTTAAGGGTAAATATTGATAACATAAAACAAACTATAAACATTTGAATGTAAAAACATGAACATAATGTTCAAACATCAACATCTTTAGTCCTGAAATAAATCTTGGCAGTATGGAAGAAATATATTATAAAAGAACAATAACCATAATATAATATAAGAGGAATAAAAAATGGAATGTTGGAAAACAAATATGAACATAATATGATTTTTATATTAGCCAAGGAATTTCTGACAAGACCATCGTAGTGGACAAGGGACATTGTTGAACTAAGTTTACATGTCATTCCTGCCCTGTATTACTGAAAAGGATTTACTTGTCATTCCAGTCATGTTTATATCATGAGATATAAATCATTACCCAATGCATTGGTGGGAGAAATAGGTTCCACCCATCTCATAATGAAATCATTCATACATGTTCCACAATAACCTAAACATTCATCATAGCATAACCCATGAAATAAAATGGGGTTTGTAAACATCATTCCATCATAATGTAATCCATATCAGATAAATGGATTTGATAAAAATAATTCAATCATAAACAAAATCAAATAAATGTAATAATAGGGATATAAACACAATCTTATTTCATCATATATGGAAAATAATTTTGATAAAACACATAAGATTAGTTCTGGAGGAACATATATTTTATTCTTAAAAAACGTTTTCCATCCTCAAAATGCCAAGAAATTTTAAAAAAAATAATTTATTTGAAAATAAAATTGAATTATTATATAAGAATATTTTTTGAAATAATTTGTAAAAATAAATATTTTCTGTATAAGTTAAAAAATCATTCTCCTCATACTTTTTTAGGAAAAGTCAAAAAGTACCTCATATGGTAAATGAAAGAATGAATCCTTCCAAACCATGAAGTAAAAGTCAAAAAATGGGTAAAAATTATATTAAACTTAAATAAGAGAATATTACATGTTTTATGAAAACATGTTTAGAAATCATGGACATGGATGATAAATATACCCCCATTAAATACTTACGTTTAAGCAATCTCGGACAAAAATGTGATTGCAAAATTATCCCTTTCCGTAGGTCTGATATTCTTCATATATATAAAAACCTCATGTATAATGATTTAAATAGTGTTAATGATAAATTAAAAAATTATAATCATTTTTATGATAACATTTATGTTCATATTTTCATATGTTTGTTAGTAACATTCCATTGTTACTCGTTATTCCACATTAACTACTTTATGTTTTTATGCATGTTTTATCGTATATGCTTTTATTACTATTTTGGTTTATAGTTATATCATTTAACTAATGTTATTAGTATAATATATATAATATTTACTAATTAAATTCATTTATATAATCATTCTTCAATGAATATTATATAGACGAATCACATGGCGCCGTGGAGAAGGTAAATCGTACGTACACACGAGTGATGATATCATTACCCTAATTGTTGAATCCTATTCAATTTGATGGTGTATATTATCTTAGAATACACAGTATTTTATATAAATTATGTATATATTTATTAATTCCATCATTATACCAATCCATGTAAGGTGGTGTTGAAAAATTTATTACACCACGGTGTGGAGAAGGTAAGTCGTACATACGCATGGGCGGTGATTTCATTTTTCATAGGATAGGTAGAAGGTGTTATATTGTTGTTTTATAATCCTAAAAACCTCTCAATATTTAATTAATATTGGAGTTATTACTTTATAATTAAACAACTCATGAGGTAAATTAGGAGAAAAAAGAAGTTTTAAATAATGGGTAAAGGATATTACCTCTTCTTCGATATGCCTCCTCTAAATCACCTCATAGATCAATATAAGTGGTAATTGAAGAATAAAAGGACCTATATAATGTGTCTAGGTATTTTTATAATGGCAATGGGTAGGGTATGGCCGATCATGAAGGCTCAAAATGAAGTGAAGAGTTTAGGGAGGAAGTGCCCTTTTATAATTTAGGTGATGGGAACTTTTGGAAGCCTCAAAAATATTATTTTATAATAATTATAAAATAAAAAAAATACCTCCATAATTGTATATATTAACAGATAAGATATTATAATATTTAAATCTCATAAAACAATAAAATTGAGAGATGTTTTGATTACTATTTAAACATTATCATTTTTATTCACAATTAGTTATTCTATATAATTTTAATTAAGATAAAAAATGTTTCAATATTAAAAGGTAAAAATATTTATTTATATGATTTAAATTATACAATAAATGATTAATTTAGAACATTTTATAACATATAATAATTATTCTATATTTTTTAAATTGTTTTATGGTTTTTATGTAATTTTTTAAAACAACATTTTAACAAAATATCAATTATATCAATTTTGACACTATCCATTTCATGGATTTTTATAAATATTAATATAATGTGTTATCAAAGAAAAAAATATTTTCTTACATCACTAATGGTTCAAGGTCTTCTAATAAACTCATTGAAAAATTTAATTATCCGAAATTATATTTATATTAATATTTTTAATAACATTTATTTGATATATCCATTATTAAAATAATCACAACATCAATATTGTTAAATTATTTAATATACTTATTTTTAGAATAAAAATTAATAAAATACCATGATTAACATAAATTTACTATATTTTATAATAATATATTTAGTCAAATTTATCTTCTTCAAAAATACAGCATTAAAAATGTTATACTTATTAATGTGTGAATGTAACCAATTTAACATCACTTTCAATAAAATAAAATAAATGTCACAATCTCTTCTATAAAGCTTAAATTGCTATATTTCCCGGAACATGGATGCTTATGGTTGATATATACTCTACCAATATGATTTATTCATGTTTTTGGATTTTTAAT
Organism: Viscum album; assembly: GCA_963277665.1. Taxonomy (NCBI): domain Eukaryota; kingdom Viridiplantae; phylum Streptophyta; class Magnoliopsida; order Santalales; family Viscaceae; genus Viscum; species Viscum album. Next base: position 785,867,950 of record OY728132.1, read on the forward strand.
GGTTATTTTTATTTTTAAAAAAATTATGGATTTTCATCAATTAATTAATTTTTACATCATCAAAGTATCATACTTTAGCGTAATTATTAATTTCCTGAAAATTAAAAATAAATTACCATTATATAGTTAATTATTTTAAATTTTCATGGAATATTTACATTCAGAGATATCACCTAGTTATCTCTATATTAAAATTTTATACTTATAAGGAATGTGAGTTTGACATTTTGTCACTTTCATTAGCTTTATTAATATATATGTCATTTTCATTATCTAGTGGACCATAAATGACTAAGTTTCTAGCCTATGATTTCAAGGGTATAATTTTATTGATCATAAATAATTTTTTAGGTTTATGGATCATTTTATTCTCCTTATCATATTATTTGTTAAACTAATTTACTCAATTTAACTTTAACCATGTTAAATAAAAATTACTTTAATTACTATTCATAATATCCAAAAAAATATAAGCAAACTATTAACATAATTTGGACCCACTTATTCTAAATATGAAATCTATTTTTTATAATTCCAACCAAAAAATTTCTAGAAATTAATTTAAAATTAAATCATGTGGTCAAAAACAAAAAAGTAGGTTTTAAAGAAGTAAAAACATATCAAAATATTGTCTTGTGTTTATAACCAATTTAAATTTAAAATTTATTCCAATGACCTAAACTGTATTAAATAAATAAATAATCCAATTACACATTAAAACCAATTAAAAAGATAATTTAAATATATAAATAAATTAGATGACAATTTATTTTTGAATTAAAATACAGTATTTTTCACTATTTATTAAAATATGAATTTTAGCAGAAAAATTACAAAAAATTAAGAAAAAAGTGAATTTTTATTTTCTAATTCCAAAAAGAATGTTTATTTTTTAAAATATTATATTTAAAAGTGTTAAAAACTAGATTTAAAATTGATGTTTCATCAAAAGGTGAAAAATCTGCATTTTTTAAAAAATGCCTCATTTATCTGAATAAAAAATTGAATTTGTTCTTATATAATGTCTAGAAAATACATAAGATTAATGTTAATGTTATATAAAATATAAAAATTGGTTAATAATATTCATAATGGATAGTTTTTATCCCATTAAATAATAATATTTTAATAATATATTATTGTTTAGCTAAACTTGGTATTGCATACAACACAAGCTACCGAGGAAAGTCACTCTTGCATGTAACTCAATCCAAGAATAGTGTTGTGTATACTTTAAGATAATACGATGTTATGTATATATAAAGTTAATATTTTTGTAGTGTATAACAAATTACATCAAATAAATTAAAAATAATCTATCTCATAAAATCTCAGGGTGTTACAACAATTTACTTCCCTTTCCAGACCATCGTTGTTCACACTGAGGAGAAATGTGAAAGAACACATGATAACAAACCAAAAACTCAAATAGTATCCACATCCAAACTAAATTTGACTTCATTATTTTCTAAGTAGTCCTTATGAGATCATAAATTAATTACATAGGTTTCTTTATATCCTACACCATCTCTTTCCTAACTGCAATAACTTTACCATCATCAACCCAACACAATAGTGAATGAAATAGTCACACATAAAAATCCTCATAAGGTTCAATACTAGGTTATGAATGAAAATTATTTCCCACTAATTATGAATGATCCACCCATGATCCTCAAAAATCTTATATATATGCATTCAGAATATTCTCTAATGTGTGATTCATCCATTGACTTTGACAATCATTATGTTGGTGGAATTTGGTCTTAAATCAAAACTGGGCATCAAAGGTGTGATATAATCCATTAAAAATATATAATGTAAACTGATCATCTTGATCAGATGCTCTCATCCTTAAAACACTATAACTTTTTACCAACATTATCACATAATTCTTCCCTAAACTATCCATAAATATCATTTTCCTAATAAATATTAATTCAGATGACATCGTCAATAAATCCATGATAACCCAAATTATTTTGATCCCTTTTATGGTATGAGGTGACCCCATAGAAAAATTCTTATAATTTTTTTTCATCTTTTATTAGGGAATCTATATTGGAAACAAAAATACCACAATAACTGTATGTTCGTCATTCTTCTATCGATACATAAGATATGTAGGAAAAAAATTAAGTTACAAATTTTTTTATCTTAGCCCACCAAATCCACATCTTAAAAGTACGATACATCCTTTTTAACACATGGATGAATTTACAAAGATAAATTATGAAAACTAAAAAACCTTTTACTTCATACTCTGAGGAACAAATAACTTCTCATGGAATAATAATTATTGTTACTCATCCTCTATCCAATCATCCATTGCATCACCATTCATAAATAATTCTATCAACACCTCCATATTTAAATGTTCTAGTTGATACCCTTCTCCATTATGTATTAATGAATATTTTACCATCAAATGATAAATTCATACTTCCTCGTCAATCGAATCATTTTTAAGTAAAATATGTGAAAAAAACTCCATAGCTTTCCATTCTCCACTCGTCCACTAAGAACCATCAACATAAGGCCTCTGACACAAAGTATCAACCACCACATTATCCTTACTTAGACTATATGTGATAGAAATATCATAATAATGGAGAAATTTACACTCCTTCTACAATTAAATCTCAAAAAAATCAAACAATATATATATATCATGATATTAGGATTTTTATAAACTATAAATCATTATTCAAATATATCATTCTTCCAAATCATAAACATAAACACTACTACAATGAAATAAAAATCATGAGTAGAATAATTTTATTCATGAGGATATAAAATTATATATATATAAGCAATTAATTTTCTCTCATGTATCATGAAATATATAAAACCCTAATGTGATGTATCACTATATACCTTATAAATAATACATTCTTCTGGTAATCTAATATCTAAATCCATCACCAATTATAATTTTAAAAATTAAAAAATATCATGAAATACCTTCATCCAAGAAAAAATATTTCCTTTCATAGTAAAATATAATAAATGAGTCACAATCCAAGAAAAACTATGCACAATCCTTCAATAATAATCATAAAATCATTATAAATTTATTACTTAAGAAATATTCTTTAATGGAAACCATATAAGAACCACCAAAATATTTATTATATCCACTAATACATTAGGATCTAAAATATCATAACCAATAAAATTCACCTCACATGTCCAAAATATATACTTAGATATTATTATATATAAATAGTTATCTATGAGAAACTCCAACACCATCTTGAGATGTTTTTATTTATTATCCTCTATTTCAAGTAAAAAAAACTAAAAACAATGAAGACAACAAAAAAATAAAGATATGTTTGTAACAATCTTTTTATAAACCCCATAAAAATAGATAAGATATTTATAATTCTGACTTCTATAACTAAAAAAATGAAGTACCCAATCCAATATATAATTTTATTTAGGAAGGTCTCCATACTTAAACCTCATTTGGTGATATAAATGTTAAAAATAAATGTTAAAAACCCAACCCACTCTATTTAACTAATAAAAACATCTATACTAGGAAGATAATAATAATTATTAATTTTCACTTAGTTTAACCACTAGAAATATATATCAAATCTCAAACACCTTTCATTGTTCTTCATAAAAAACACTAGAGTGACCCAATGTGGGTAACTACAAAGTATAAAAACTCACTTAAAAATAATTATTTGATTACCCAAATCTATAGGCTCTTCTAGAAATATATAATAAACGTCTATAGTAATAGGGCAATATCATCTATAAAAATAAATCCCAAAGTTAACTTCTTTCCTTCATGGTATAATCATATCCGCATTTAAGAACACATCAAAATAATCCCTCAAAACATGAGTAATCTTCTACATGTTCACATCAAATTTCCATAGAATTAATCTCAAAAAATTATATTTAATACTTTATAAATTAATCTATATATTACCCAAATAAAAATATTATCCAACAAACACCACATGATCACTTTTCGAGATAGAAAAAATAACATTGTGTTGATAATAATAAAGAAAATCTCATATAGAGTAAAATCAATCTGTATCAAGGAAACCATCATATGGTTGAATCTATAAAAATAAAAGTTTCCTTGAGAATCAATATCTCCCAAAAATAAATTAAAAACTACACACCACTAACAACCTCATCTAACCTCCCATCTAATATAATTAGCTCTAGTGGATTCTAAAGTTTATTTATTAAATATTAAATGTAAATTCCCAGGAAGGGGTAAAAATGAATGTGAAGCACCTAGATAATTAAAATATATAATTAATATTTTATTAAATAAAAAATAACTCTCACTAGATTTGGTATCTCAAACTCCTAAATTTATGAATCTTGGAGTCACCTTATGCCAAATCCTTCCACTTGTCATCATTGTTTCATACCACTACCTCCTCTCCTATAAAATCTATTTTAAAATTAATAATGAGGTCCTTATTAGAACCAACTTAATTCAATGATCCAAAATCATGTTTTATATGTTTATAAAATGTTTAAGGATTTATGATAGTAAATAATATACTAGTCAAATTGTGAAAATTTAGCTTAATTTTGATCTACCTTTAGTTCAAAAGATCTACTGTTAGTTATACTTATTTACCATTAGTTAATTAATGCTACCATTGGATCTACCACTAGACTGGTCTATTATTAGTTCAACTCTCCTAATATCAAGTTATTATACCACCAAGACCATGATATCCCTAGGGTGAAGCTATAGTTCAAAATAACTATTTATAGAGGGATTTACCACTGATGGGGTGCTACCACCAGAATAAATCTACTGCAAGAAAGATATATCACCAAAATATATCTGGAAACAAGATAAATATTCCTCCAAGATAGATATACCACCAAATAGATCCACCACCATAATATATCTACCACCAGGATAGACCTACCTCTAGAATAGATCTACTACCAGGAATGATATACTATCAGAATGGATCTACTTCCAAAATAGATCCACTGCTAGTGAAGTGATATGACCAAAGTGATACCATAGTAATCTAAAATTAATTTCAAAATTAATTTCTTAATTCATAATTTATGGAAAAAAATTTCAGTCAGACCTAAATGGATTTAAGAATTATTATTCTCATACCAATCTATGGAAGCATTAATGATAAGGTCAATATTTTCTGGATCTGTTTCTTAGTATGAGGATCCAATTTTTCATTTATTATTCCTAAATGAATATATTTACATAGAGAACTGTAAATATAGTGAATATCCCTTATGCATGATGTAGTGGTGTAATTGTGATATAGTGTCAAAAGAATGAATAGAATCTCACACTATTGAAATAAAAGGAGAAGTACAAACTTCTTAGTGACTAATTTCAAGACTTTACAGACCAAAAGATGAAAGCTTTTTAGGCTCCCCTTATCCAATTTTTCACTGAAAATATAATCACTTTGTTCAAATTCCTTATAAAGAAAACATCAAGGACTATAAAATAACTAAATCTGTTCAGACTGAGCATAAATCAATTTATTCATCTCTAAACTCTCTCTCTTTCTGTTTATGTTGTATATTTAAGATCTGTGTTGTTTCTCTCTATTTATATGTACACACTATGTCCTATAAAAAATAGTGATTTCTTGACACTCCCTCTCTATATTTTTCATTTATATTCCCATAAATAACTATGGAAGAGGTGAGGTGTGACCTAAGCCTATATTCAACATAGGTATAAAAAAGTAATTGGATTTTTTTTTCTGGAAAACATTATGAGTTATTATTTGTAAAACCTGATCCAGGGTGTGTATCAGTTTATTTTATAATAAACTTTTTAGTAGAATGATTTTTCCAAGTGTAGGGGATAATTTATTTCCTTTAGAACAAACCCCATATTAATATATGATGTTCATTATTTGTTGTAACTTACTTACTATATGATTTGTCTTTATTTTTTTCTTTATATTAAATCAAACCTTCCTCAATATTTTTAATTGTTAAAAAAATTCTATAGTTGTTAATATTATTAGATATATATATATATATTCTTTGGTTAATTAAATTAGTTTGAAAATCCACTATATTTACTAAGACTGGGTACAACCAGCCTAACGTGTCACTCAACCAGCCTCCCACGTCACCCATTACCCATCTCCATTTACCATTACACCATCCACCTTTCAACAGAATCCCTACCGTATCCTATAGGATACCGCGATGCCCGACGCGGTTATCCCCGAACTATTTTCCGCCACCGAATAGATTTCTCACGTCGTTGCTTCATTAGGGTTTTGTCCTCCCAGGAACTTCCTCCCGCAGCTCCCCGATTCCGGTTTCCACCAGCGACCTTCTTCGTCCCGCAACACACCTTCGATCGTTCTCCCAGCTTATTCCTCCCGCGGATACACGATTACGGTATCCATCTCCGACCTTCTTCATCCCGTCGGTCCCTGATTACAGTATCCACCTCTGACCTTCTTCGTCCCGTAGCGAGCCGACGACGACGGCCTTACCAACTCCCATCTTCAGGCCGCCGGTTTACCTCTTCCAGCGACTACGACGAAGATACTGCGTCTACTTCCCTTACAACAAACGCTTCAACATCGTCTTCCTCCAGCCTTAAAATCATTCTACATCGATTTCTTCCAATACTAACTTGATATTTGCATTCATTGTCTCAGGCTATTATATGTCGACTATGGTTACCAGATTCAGAGTTGTACAACTCCTCGGTATATAAGGGATTCCCGATTACTTCTACTGCGTCACCATATTCCGCAGCCCACTGCTACACCTTCTACTACCAGAACCAACAAATATATTCCACTGCGTCGGCTAGCGGAGAACCAACGGATGTTCGGAAGAATATACTTTACAGCAATACTCTATTAAGGTATCAGTATTCTTACTTTCAACAGAAATATGCTACCTACATCATTCAATTGATTATGAATTTTGCATTACCCAGTAACGGCACAATGTTTTACTCCTGACCGGACTTGCGCCGTGCGGTTTCCGTGTTCCGGAAACTACTACAGCTTGCACTGGAACAACCGACAACCCTATTTTCACTGAGGTAACAGTCTTCTTAAAGTAGACTAAATCATGCAACATACATCATTCAACTGACTATGAATCCTGTATTACCCAGTAACCTGACAACGATTTCCTCCTGGCAACGATCCGTCTTCTGCTGCTGCTTATTTTCACAATGTGAGTATACCTTACACATTATACGGTCCTCGTACTTCTATCCATTTAGATTTCTTTGCCAATAAGTGCAACCGACACCTTCCACAAAGTCATACAGGCATGTTTTGTTTATAAATTTCTCACAGTTACATATAGTTGCACACATATATCTTTAGCAAATTCTGAGTCTTCAATCACAATTTGAACTACAATTTATTTAATGCTCTCCTTCCATACAATGGTGTTAGTACACTCCTTTACATTAATATATATAGATATAGAACCCAACAATTCGCTCCTCGACAAACTCTACGAATGATGTGTTGCAGAAAAGAGTGCTAACAATGGAACAACGGAACTGTGAGTTTACTGTCGACTTAGTTTTATACATGTTTATTTTATAGCTTTATTCCATCATATGGACAACCTAATTTTGTCACGCTTGCAGTGTCAACAACTTCAAGTCCATCAATGACATCTACAAATCTCTCTCCTGCACTAACAAGTGAACCGCATTCTATAAATGGCGGTGCAAATGGAGTCATACGGACGCCCCTAACACCATTATCTGTCAATGGTCTGTTATATTTACATTATATTATCTATATCCATACTTTCTTTATTACTCTTCATAATAACTGAGGACATGCATTCTACAAATGGGAGTGCAGGTGGAGTCCCACTAACGCCACTAACAGCAGCGTCTATACCGGGTCTGTTCTGTTTACATTGCACTGCAGAAATAGCTCACTTACTAAATACTTTGCATATTAATTGAATATATCGCTCTCTAACTACTTTGTCAGTAGTTCAACAACAGTCCGATACAGGGATAACATCTGTCGCAAATGCAAAGAAGCGGAAGCAAACATCATATGCCTTCAAACAGTCTCCTATCCCTTTCTGTAAGTATAATTACCATTATCTGCAATTTTCATACTACACACCGCATGAAAACCAAGACATGGTCTAACTATTCCATTAAAAATTTAGATAGCGCTCATAACGAACGAAAACCTCCACTGCCCGTCGACCACTAGAGATGCAAGGTTCCAAAGACGATTGCACATGAGGGAACGACAAAATTGTGAGTTCACTAATACCTTCACCCGATACTTCTTTCAATTATGTAATAATACAATAATTATTATAACGAACTGATGACACAGTGCCAATGTCATCATCTACCGGAGGTGCTTCATTGACATCTACACACGGCGGTGAAAATGGAGTCACACGCACGCCATTGCAACCACTGTCTATCAATGGTTACTACTGTTCAAATTTTAGTATGTAAGTACATAAATTTCAAATCCACTATATCTACTAACATAAGCTATTTGTCTTCAATTACTTGGTCTACAGTGCAACATCAATCATCAGGTACGAAATCATCCGTCGTGGGAGCAAACAATCGAAGGCAAAGAACAAATTCCCTCATACACACTCCTATTCCATATTGTAAGTCTGGTGACACATATCTGCTAAAACCATTCTGTACACCACAATATTGGGATATTATTCATCTAACTATTTCCTTCACACTTTCGGTAGCGATCGTGACTGATGATACCAATCTGTCAAATTCATCGCCGGGATCGTTGACAATGTAAGCACGTAATTAATCATTTGAATATTACTATAATTATTACGGAATCTTCAAAAATTAACAATTTACTTTCCCATTTGTTGCAGGTTGAGTCGACCAAATAACACGGAATATAGTAATATATCATCTACAGGTTGAACGTCGTATTTAACACAAATATACAGCATCACACGCACCCACACTTCAATTAGCTTACATTTTTTTTCTTATACTGTTTTATAAAAAAAAATTACAGACCATCGTACAGTGCTGTTTCGTCCGCAAGCAGCGGTTTTCTAACAGTTCAGAAACAAATTACGACATCAATGGTGGAATACAGCGTACAGGAAGCACTACAGGTATTTAACGAATAACCCTAGATACTAACATCAGTAATATCTTATTTATACTAAGTGATTTCGGTATTAAACGGGTTACTGTTGCAGGCTGCTCTGTACAACAGGTGATTTCAGATAACACAGGTCAGCGTACTAATTTTTTCAACATTAATAGTAAAAAAATAATGTAGGCAAATACCGAGCACGTTATCTACTTTGTAAGTACTGACAGCTACTATATATTTTTATTCAACCAGGATATTTAGACATTGGTCACCCATCTTACGTCTGTCAGTACTGTCATGCTTTAATGTGGTTCGATGAAAGAAACAAAAAATGTAGCAACCGACAAAGCCAACGTTTCTCTACATGTTGTGCTATGGGAAAGATTTCTTTGAGCTTTATACCTGCGTCCCCGCCGTATCTAGAAATGTTTCTCTTCAATACAACATCCACAGTAGCAAGAGCATTCCAGGAAAACTTACATATTTACAACTCCATGTTTTCTTTCACTTCTATGGGTGGTAAGATTGATAGGTCTATCAACAAGGGTGGATCTCCATGTATATTCAGATTGAATGGACAAAACTACCATCGTATTGGAAGTTTATGTCCACCAGATGGTCACCGACTGAGATTTGCACAACTATACGTGTATGACACAGCACATGAATGTCAGAATAGGGTTCGCGAGTTTAGGTATCGCTGCATTTATCTGTTGTCGACTTATTTCTCATTGTGGCTTATTCCTGTATTAACATACCTATTGCCTGCAGCTCAGAAAATCAGAATGTCCAATCTCGTATTGACAACGACATAGTCGAAAACCTGCAACAAATGCTTCATGACAACAATGGTTTAGCTAGACACTTCAGAAGTGCAAGGGATGTTCTTCAACATCAGGGTGTGCAGAATTTGAAACTACGTCTGCTGAAGAGAAGAGAAACTAATCCCAGTACATATAACATTCCAAATACTTCTGAGATTGCAATGCTTATCGTCGGTGATGTTGAAGATCTCAACCAAGAGCGTGATATAATTATTCATACCAAAACTGGTGATTTTCAACGAATTGATGAGCATCACCCACTATATCTTCCATTGCAATATCCCTTGATATTCACAGATGGCAGTGATGGATATGTCGACAACATTCTACATCGCCCAACTTCTTTCACAACAAGTACAAAATTTAAGAAGGTTACCATGAGAGATTACTTCTCTTTCCACCTTCAATTCCGTGAGAATCAATCTTCAACACTACTACATTCAAGAAGACTTTTGCAGCAGTTCGTTGTTGATGCTTATACGATGATAGAGTCTCAGAGACTATCATTCATTCGCTTTAATCAAAAGAAATTGAGGGTAGATCTATACAACGGCTTGCAAGATGCATTTCTACGAGGCGACGTAGAAGGTTCTTCATGCGGCAAACGGATCATTTTGCCTTCATCCTTCACAGGTGGTCCAAGGTATATGATCCAAAATTACCAAGATGCAATATCTATTTGTAATTGGGCAGGGTATCCAGATTTGTTTCTAACCTTTACATGTAACCCAATGTGGCCTGAGATCACTCGGTATCTAAGATACAATAACCTTTGACCAGTAGACTCACCTCAAATTCTATCTCGAGTTTTCAATATGAAGCTTGAATATCTAATGAGAGATTTACGAGAAGGATGTTTCTTTGGAAATTCAAGGGCAGGTGACCATCTACTTACATATATCAAATAATATTTTCCATGCAGTTTGCAATTTTATCATCACTTACTGACTATGGCACTTTTGTTTCCATTTAGTAGTTCGAACTGTAGAATTTCAGAAACGCGTCTTGCCTCACGTTCACATCTTATTATTCCTCTGCCGTGAAAATAAAGTGGACACTCCGTTGGCTATAAACAAATACGTCAGTGCTGAAATCCCGGATAAAGATGCCTGCCCAAACCTACATGAAGTTGTGAAGCGCTTTATGCTCCACGGCCCCTGCGGTGCTGCCAACAGATCATCACCTTGCATGAAACATGATAAATGTGCTAAATTGTTTCCAAAAAAATTTGCTGAAAATACGACAGTTGATGAGGATGGCTGTGTCGTTTATCGGAGAAGGGATGACAAAAGAACTATTCTGAAAAATAACATTCCTCTGGATAATCGCTATGTAGTCCCATACAATCTGGTGTTGCTATTAAAGTACCATGCACATCTCAACATTGAAGTTTGTAATCAGTCGTCTTCAATCAAATACCTGTTAAAGTATATTATCAAAGGAAATGACCGGGTAACGGCAGCACTCTATGACGGAAACAATGAACAGTCCACACATAATACGGTAGATGAGATAAAAATGTATTATGACTGTCGTTACATATCTCCTTGTGAGGCATGTTGGAGGATTTTTTCATATGATATCCATTACAGATATCCACCAGTTGAGAGGTTGCATTTCCATTTGCCACAACAGAATTTTGTCACCTTCTTGGACTCCGATATCATTGAAGATGTATTGAATCATAGAAACAGCTCTCAGTCAATGTTAACCTCTTGGTTCGAAGCAAATATTAACTACCCGGAAGGAAGAGGGTTAACTTTTGCAGAGTATCCAACTAGATTTGTTTTCCACTCTCAAGATAGAAAATGGCATCCCCGGAAACAAGGATTCTGTATTGGAAGACTGTACTATGTGCCTCAAACCACAGGTGAACTCTACTACTTGAGAATACTTCTAACAAAAATCAAAGGTGCAACTTCTTTTGAGTATATCAGGACTGTAAACAGCATCACGCATGGTACATTTCGAGAGGCTTGCTCTGCTATGGGACTACTAACAGATGACAGAGAGTTTGTTGAAGCAATAAAAGAAGTGTCTGCTTGGGGAATGGGACAACATGTACGCAGACTATTCGCCAACATGTTAATCTGAAATAACATATCTTGCCCAGATATGGTTTGGGATGCAACCAAAGACATACTATCAGAAGACATTTTATATATACAGAGAAGGACCCAAGAAATTCCAGGTGCACATTTAGTCATGTTCCTACTTCATAGTTTTCTTTTTATGTCTTCCCAATGTCTAATTATTTATGCCCTCTGATCAGCATTCTTATATTTCAATTGACTTTATTTATTCTGCTCTGTAAACACTAAAAAAAATACAGTGCACTAATTCACATAAGTATATTGTCCACAGTTTGTGACAACAAAGATTGCAGCCTTTCTTTTCAAATACAATTACAGTAATTCTAGCATACTTAAAATCTGTATGATGCTGTACAGATATTTGGCACTTTAATGTATAATTTAGTAACATTAAATAGCCTTCTGTACTGAAATTCTTGAATCTGTATAAATAATCTGCATCATCATACATTAAAAATACATGTAATACTTCGTAGTAAATTGAATATGCATTCATTGTAAATTAATCACTTCTATAAATTTGTTTATATTCAATATAATCCTGTACTTCAAAGTTTACAGCCCTGCTGTTCAGATATATTTTCAATATATTTTAAACTGTACAAATCCGTACACATAATGCACATATACTTATATCGTTTCTTCACATTACATTGCCTTATGTATTGCAATATTGGATTCCGTATAGTAATTATGCATTTTTTTAAATTCAATAAACATAGATGTTTTATTCAGTATAATCCAGTACATCAGAGTTTACAGCCTTGGTGTTCAAATATAATTTGAATATATATTAAACTGTACAATTCTGTACACATAATCCACATATTCATATATCATTTGTTCAGATGACAGTGCCATTTGTACTACAATGTCAGAATCTGTACAAATATTCTGCAATTTAATAAATTCAAAGAACCTATGTGTTTTATTCACATTACATTTCCATCCGTACTAATGTTTTCTATCAACGTTTTTCAGCTTCAACTATTTTTCTTATAATCAATTAAATGTAATATGTTGTAATGACTTCGTTAGCGGTTACTCGTACTACTGTTTAACATTATTCCTCAACATTGTAGATTTGACACTCACAGATCACCAGATACAAACGTATGCTTTGAGAGAGATAGACCGCATTTTACAGAGCAATGGAAGAGCACTTCATTTATTTCCTCCTATGCCACTTCCAGATTCAGATCTTGATGCCACTGCAAATCGTTTAATTGCAGAAGAATTGAATTACAATAGAGAAACACTTCTAGAAGAGGGAAACCGTTTACAAAGATTGCTTACAGATGAACAGAAAGATGTTATGTCTACCATCCTCTCTTCACTGAATACCAACTCAGGGGGGTTCTTCTTCTTGCATGGTTATGGAGGCACAGGTAAAACGTTCGTCTGGAGAGTATTAACATCATTGCTGCGAGCACAGGGATCAATTGTACTTGCAGTTGCATCGAGTGGAATAGCTTCACTACTGTTGCCTGGTGGACGAACAGCGCATTCCAAGTTCCGTATTCCAATCTCCATTACTGAACAATCAGTTTGTAATATTCAGTAGGGGAGTGACGTAGCAGAACTTCTGCAATTGACTAAACTCATCATTTGGGATGAGGCATCTATGATTCATAAATTCTGTTTTGAGGCTCTAGACCGTACTCTTAGGGACATTATGACTGTCAGGAATGATAATGCTCAGAATTTTCCATTCGGTGGATTAACAGTTGTCCTCGGAGGAGATTTTAGGCAAATACTGCCAGTTACACCGGGAGGAAACAGATGTGACATTGTCTACGCAAGTGTGAAGTCATCGTTTCTTTGGCAACACTGTCGGGTGTTGTCTCTTACAAAAAACATGAGATTGCATAGTACTACTAGCACTCCTGATGCGGCTGTGTTACATGATTTTGCAAAATGGACCTTAGATATTGGTGAAGGTCGGATTGGAGAACCAAATGATGGTGAAGCACTCATTCCAATTCCGTCAAAGTTTCTTCTTACAGACACTGTTAATGCCATGGCTGCAATCGTCAACCATACATACCCGAGTTTCCCTGGCAGACATGGAGACAGATCATATCTACAAGACCGTGCAATTTTAGCTCCAACCCGTGATGTCGTACAAGAAGTAAATGAATATATGTTGAGCCTCACTGGCGGTGAAAACAAATATTACTTCAGCTCAGACTCTGTTTGCAATGCAAGTTTTGATACAGACAAACCAGAAAATATTTACACATCTGACATGTTGAATTGTATAAACGTCTCTTGGTTACCAGCGCACAAAATTACACTTCAGCTTGGTGTTCCTATTATGTTACTCCGAAATGTGGACCAATCTGTTGGTCTGTGTAATGGAACTCGAATGATAGTAACACACTTGGGTGAACATGTTGTTGGCGCTGAAGTATTAAATGGGTTTCATTCGGGAAATTCAGCATTCATTCCAAGATTAACTATGACTCACTCTGATAGTAAATGGCCATTCAAACTACAAAGAAGACAATATCCTTTGACAGTTTCTTATGCGATGACTATTAATAAAAGTCAGGGTCAATCACTGTCTTCAGTTGGGCTTTATCTTCGGAAACTAGTGTTTTCTCATGGTCAATTATATGTTGCAGTGTCTAGAGTCACATCGGCTACTGGGTTGAAAATTGTAGTTGAAGGTACCAGTCCTGAGTCCAACAGTTACACAGAAAATATTGTCTACAAGGAAATCTTTCAGAATTTGTCTTAGGTATCATTTCAAATTATTTCTATGTGCTTTATTCTATGCTGGAAAATTATTTTGTTTACTGTCATGGGGTTTTTACATGCTTAATATGTATTATTTGAACACTTACTGATTATGTACAGTCAGAAATATGTCACGCTCAATAACCATGCTGAATGAGATCAGCCCAGACGATGATGAAACACTATGAATACAAGTTCGTGTCCTCAACATGTGGTTCAATTCGTCTTCCAAATACTCCAATGAAGTTGTTGCTGTTGATCTTGTACTCTGCGACATCCAGGTTAGTTTTCCTTACAACAAGACATTACTATTTATTTTCACTGTTTGTCACCTACGATGAGAACATTTATATATATATATATATATATAAATAATGTTATCGTTCCTTGAAATTTGTAATGATTCCTCATTAACCGACAGTGAAACATACTATATGCAGGGAACCAAGATTCAATGTACCATTACAAATCGTCAACTTATCTCTAAGTACAAACAACTGTTGGTTGAGGGACTATGCTATATTGTACAGAACTTCCAAATAGCTTCCAATCTAGGAAGTTACCTCGCAACAAGACACCCGTGTCGAATCATGTTCACATCGACGACGTTTGTTTGTCCGTGTGAAGTACAACTACCTCTTTTTAGTTTTAATTTTACTTCATTTGATGACATAATTCAGGACAAAGTCCCTGAGGAACATCTAATAGGTACATGTGGTTAATAAGACCTATTTACACTACCTTTGACCAATTTTTGTTAAATTAACATGAATAATGTATTTCCCTTCAGCCAAATGTTTTTCACAAAAACATTGTTTCTCTGTACTGTGATTTAGAAATAATTGGAGTCCTACGTTACTCACATCCAACGCAATCAATGGGCACTTCGAACCACAGAATGCAGATTGTTTTAGAAGATGATCGGTACTTTTTTTTGGACTGATTTCATTTCACAACTGTATCAGAAAAAAACTACTAATTTACTCACTTTGTTTTACTTGCAGACGCTTGCAAATAACCTACAGCTTATGGGGCAATTTTGCATTTCAAATGTTACAGTACATGGAAAACAGCTCAAACCCACTACCATATTGATATTACAGCTTTTCCGGGTTAAGAAATTGACGAGTATGGTTTCTGTCTATAGTTCATAATCTCAATCTATCTACTTGGTGTTTTCAAAATTGTGGTTTTAATGTACAAAAATATAATCCTGACTTCATACGGCTCTTAGCCTCTGTTCTTGTCACAACAACTGCTAATGCAACCAGGATTCTCTACAACCCAAACCTTCCACCAGTTGAGGACTTCAAAAACAGGTAACTGTGTATCTTACTTTTCTTTCGAAGTACAATATTTTATTTATCTCATCGTCAAAACTGTACTACCGACATTCTTTTAGTGTTTACTTACATTATTCTTGATCGGCTTTTTCCAGGCTTGCTATGATAATAGCATCACCAGCACATACCACATCACCAACAACTCCAAACCAAACAATGGAAATACCGTATTGGAATAACAAGACAACCATTTTAGATGTGAAAACCTGTCTACAGGTTAGCAATATTCAATTCTTTTCCGTTTTATGATTATGCAATATTATTATGTGCTAACTATTATCCTGTACAAAATACTATATTAACATGTAATTAATCTACTGCAGAGTACTAGGTGCTTAATTGCAGTTACAGTTCAGAAAATTCAAAGCACCCACAACTGGTTCTATGAATCATGCCAGTTGTGCATGAAGAAAGTGCAGATTATAGATGGAAGCATTTGCTGCATGTCCTGCAAGTCCTCACCTACAAGCATTATTCCAAGGTTTTCATGTATTCAATGCTGGAAAGGGGGGGAGCTGGGGATGGATCTGGAGGCTGGAAAGGGGGGGGGGAGCTGGGGATGGATCTGGAGGGGGGTGGCTGGAGGGGAGAGGAAGTGGCTGGAGGGGGGGAGTCCTGGGGGCTGGGGATGGGTCTGGAAAGGGGGGGGGAGCTGGGGATGGATCTGGAGGCTGGAAAGGGGGGGGTGGCTGGAGGGGAGAGGAAGTGGCTGGAGGGGGGGAGTCCTGGGGGCTGGGGATGGGTCTGGAAAGGGGGGGAGCTGGGGATGGATCTAGAGGCTGGAAAGTGGGGGGTGGCTGGAGGGGAGAGGAAGTGGCTGGAGGGGGGAGTCCTGGGGGCTGGGGATGGGTCTGGAAAGGGGGGGAGCTGAGGATGGATCTGGAGGCTGGAAAGGGGGGGGGGGCTGGGGATGGATCTGGAGGGGGGTGGCTGGAGGGGAGACGAAGTGGCTGGAGGGGGGGAGTCCTGGGGGCTGGGGGCTGGAGGGGGGGGAGGCTGGGGGGACTGCTGGAAGGGGGGGTGGGAATGGGGCTGGAGGGGGGGGGACTGCTGGAAGGGGGGATGCGGACAATACTGCCTTTTGCAGTATCATTTTCACTGTATCATTTAAACACAATTCAGTTTTCTATCTCAATTTTCAATTTTTAAACCTGAAATTACTTATTCAATAATAACTTTGCTATGTATTTTTTGCAACTAATTGATTTAATTCATCTCTTAATGTACAGAAACCTGTTGACATCGCTGATATATACCCCACAGCGAAACTGATCGACGCATACAAGGAACGGGAGAGGGAGTGAATGAGGCTGAGTGAGGTCTCCAATGGCGGAGGAGCTGGGGCTGGGGGGTCTGCTGGAGGGGCGGAGGAGCTGGGGCTGGGGGCTGGGGGCTGGAGGGGGGGAGCTGGGGGGCCTGCTGGAAGGGGGGGTGCGGATGGGGCTAGAGGGGGGGGGGAGCTAGGGGCTGGAGGGGGGGGGGGGCTGGGGGGACTACTGGAAGGGTGGGGGGGATGCGGATGGGGCTGGAAGGGGGGGGGTCTGGGGATGGGTCTGGAAAGGGGGGGAGCTGGGGATGGATCTGGAGGCTGGAAAGGGGGGGGGGAGCTGGGGATGGATCTGGAGGGGGGGTGGCTGGAGGGGAGAGGAAGTGGCTGGAGGGGGGGAGTCCTGGGGGCTGGGGGCTGGAGGGGGGGGGAGCTGGGGGGACTGCTGGAAGGGGGGGGGGGGGGTTGGAATGGGGCTGGAGGGGGGGGGGGGGACTGCTGGAAGGGGGGGATGCAGATGGGGCTGGAAGGGGGGGGGGTCTGGGGATGGGGCTGGAAGGGGGGGGGGGGTCTGGGGATGGATCTGGAGGGGGGGTGGCTGGAGGGGAGAGGGAGTGGCTGGAGGGGGGGAGTCCTGCATAAATTTATGCTACTGCATAAATTCTTATGCTTCTGCATTTACCATAATTCATATGCTACTGCATAAATTCTTATGCTACTTCAATTGAATTCTTATGCTACTACATTTCCATAATTTCAGTGAATTTATGATAATGCATTTACCATGAATATTTGGGATACATTATATATATAATTTCGGAATATATTTATAAATTGTATTTAAATTTACTGACTGTAGTGATTTTGTTATAGATTTGATAAAGAGTTATTATTTTGAGATGCTGTAATATAAATATCAGGTAAATAATGTTCACAAACTATTTATTTAGTATCCTAGGTTCTTTAGGAGACCATAAAAAAAGTAGGAAGTTTTGATTTCATTATTTTTTATAATGTCAAATTGTGTGCTATCAATATGCTTTATCAAAAATTTACGATAAGTTTATTGTGATTTTTCCAATATTATCTTACTTTTATTGGTCCATGTTTCTAATTCCAATTGGTTAGGGGCACAAATCTGGATACTGCTCTGCCTACCCAGGATGGGTGAATGTCTCCATTTATGGGAACTGAAATCTGGATACCGCTCTGTCTACACAGGATATCTCTCCTTTCATGCATGCTATAAAAACAGAAACCCAGGTAAGTGTTTATTTTCACTATCTTTTATTTTGATTACATCATCACATTAGACAATACTGCCTTTTGTAGTATCATTTTCACTGTATCATTTAAACACAATTCAGTTTTCTATCTCAATTTTCAATTTTTAAACCTGAAATTACTTATTCAATAATAACTTTGCTATGTATTTTTTGCAACTAATTGATTTAATTCATCTATTAATGTACAGAAACCTGTTGACATCGCTGATATATACCCCACAGCGAAACTGATCGACGCATACAAGGAATGGGAGAGGGAGTGAATGAGGCTGAGTGAGGTCTCCAATGGCGGAGGAATCAGCGCCGAAGGAGAAACCGATGATGGTGGTGGTGATGGATGAATGATATCACAGCGTGTACACTCTGGGGTGGACGCTTGATCACTTATTCGTTCCTTTCACTTCCAATCCCCCTTTCAAGCTTGCCGTTATCCATGCCAAACCTTTTATGAAACTGTTCTTATCAATGAATTATTTCCACTTAATTTATGTTACTAATTACTAGTCATTGTACAGTTAACAAATTTCCCAGTTTCATTTATTTTTTCAAAATATTTTATTGCCTCTATAAAAGCAGTGAACCATATCGTCTGGAGAACGCATGAAATAAGAACTTTGTTATATCACCGTGCAAGTGCACGGGCGAGTACTAGTTTTAATTAATTTCAAAGTTATTTTAACTAATAATTGATCCCACTTTTTAAGGGCTATTTAAAAAATAAAATTAAATATTTATATAGTTTTTATTAACTGGATGTTTTTATAAAATTGGTGGATTTAGCATTTTTCTAAACATAAATTTTATTATAATCTCAATTCACTCCACCCCCCTCTTGATTTGTCCACTCTGATAAATTTTTGTTATCATGTGAATTTTTAATTTTATTTTTACTCTTATCTAGTTTTATTTAAAAGTCTTAAATTTAAATTTTATCTAAATTTAATTATTTTTATATAAATATAGAAAATAAGGAAATTACATTAATAAGTCACATTATATTAATGGAAATAATTATTCTAAATTGATTATTAAAATTATAATCCATTTAGAAAATATGGTATTTCATATCTGGGATGTAATTGAAGATAAATATGAAAATCTTACAACTTTTTGAGATAATTGTAGTGATTCCACTAAGACTTACTATGATTGTAACTATGAAGTAATGAATTGTTTATTTTTTTCATTAGAAGAGGATTGATTTAATATAATATTTTCATGTGATACTACTTTTGAAATTTTCAATACTATTGCTATATCATATGAGGGAACTTTTAATATTAAAGAAATGTGATTGAATACTTAACATAATTTTAATATGAATCATAATGAATCTATTTATGATATATATCATAATTTAAATAATATTTTTATCGTAATTTATGCACTAGAAAATAAAATTGATGTCAAGGATCAAGTTTTGGGTTTTCATAGAAGTTTACCAGATAGGTGGTAAGGAACCACTGTTTCTAAAAGGTAATCATGTGATAAAAGTATGTTTATACATAAAGAGTTTGCTGGAATGATCATGACATATGAAGAGGAATTAAAATTAAATAAGTGGAAGTAGATGAAACTAATACGAATCTAGTATGATTTTAGAATTATGATTCAAAGCAAAAAAATAAAATTATAGTTGAAAGTTAAAGTGATGAAGAATCATCATCTTATAGTGATGAAGGAATTGAATTCCTGTCCACTATATTTAAGAAGATTAATAAGAAGAAAAAGTTCTATAAGAAATACAATTTTACAAGAAATTATGACAATAAAGAAAATTGAAGAAAATATTGGATAAAGTATGATTCAACTAATTATGTAATACTATATGGATGAAAGAGAAAAGGACACAACAAAGAAAAATATCCCAAGCTTAAATATAAGAAACAGAATGAATAAAAATAAATAAGATACATAAATTCTATGAAATCCACATGGAGTGAATTTCATGATAGTTCAATTGAATTATACTAGAGTAAGGATGAATGAAATTAAAAATCTAATATGTGTTTTATTATAGACACGTACAGGGAAATAACATTTTTGCAGAATCTCTTATACATATTTATATTCCTTATAAAACAATTTTTTTTTAAAAATATATATAGTGATGAATTGTTTGAATATAATGACCAAATGGAAGACACATTTAAGTAATTAAGAGATGAATAATTTTTTTAAAGATGTGGCATACTCTTCTTGGTCACATTGAAACTAATCGTATAATAGAAAAGGATAATAATTCTCAGCTGCTTAAAGATAATAATGAGATAAAATTATTAAATGTAAAATTGAAGAAATATATTTATAGTTTCACTAATTAAAGAAAAATAATAACCCAAATTCTTGGAAAACAAACATCACCCAATTATATCACTATAATTGGATATCTAACTAGATAGAAGAAGATAAATAAGAATAGATTTATACTTAGTTTTAGTTCTATAATATCTTCTAGTATCTCTTATTCTAAAATAAAAAATACTTTTTTAATTAATATATTTCAAATTTAAAATTATAAAACACAAGAAAAATGATTATGTATTCATAAATCATTTATTACACACTTATATGGATCTATGAAATTACGGGTACCAAAATTATTTTTGGTTTAAATCATTAGTATAAAACTTACTTGAAAATATATTGTATTGAATTATAGTACCTCGATATTTAATATTCCAAAAATATGAATTGGGACTAATCAAGTTTCAAAAACATAATCAAAGTGTATGGTGGACATTTCACCTTTGGTAAAAATTTTAAAGGAAATATAATTGGATTTGGCTAAGTTAGTAACTCAAGAACTATTAGAATTTCTAAAGTTCATTAGTAAATAGATTAAAGTATAATTATCATAGAGTTTTAAAAGAATGTGATGATGGTTTTTTTGTTATTTTTAAAAAAAAATCCATAAAATTATTAATTCAAAACATTCTTTAGTTTCTACTTTTATGAGAAAATATAATGTCTATGTTGTTGATTTAAATTCATTATTTTTTAAGAATGTTTACTGTTGAAGTGACACTACTAGATAGTAAATCTATAGCCACAGACCTATAGCCATGGTTTTATTGGTCCGTGGCTATATCTTCCTAATTTCCCTGGTTTAATTTAATAATTGTGGCAATAGAGTGTGTTTTCTTATTTGGTATCAGGGTCCCCCGATTCACGACTCTTGCGCTCCTCTGACTTCTTCTCCTCCTGGATTCTTCTCCTCCCGAGGAGTTCTCCTCCCCAACCTCTCCTAACCATGTCGCCCTCCTCCCCGACCTCACCTGACCGTGACACCCTACTCCCCCGATGAGTTCTCCTCCCCAATGATTTCTCCTCACCATGGAGCCCTCCTCCCCAATGAATTCTCCTTCCCAACCTCTCCTCCTAGTCCTCTCCTCACTGCGGCACACTCTTCTCCGACGAACTCTCTCACCGTGACACTCTCCCCCGATGTGTTTCTTGTGTTCATTTAAGTGGATTTGAGTTTATAGAAATCTTCCAAGGTAACCATACATAGTAATATGATTACTGGGCATCAAATTTCAACCCTTATTATGATGTGTTCTCTGCCATAAAGGATTTTAAAGGGATTATACCTCATAAACTTTATAGATATCCTCTATTACACTGAATTTATTTGAATGGATTCGGTATACTAGATGAAGATTACACTCTATCACGTGGATATAATCTTTCATCTTACATTCTGTCATATCCCCTTGATTTTATTCAATAAATGATTTCTAAAGACACAATTTTTTGTACCACTCCTCCATGGGTTATCCTACATGTTGGTTAACTTCCCTCAAGATCTATAAAGTTTAAATATTTTCCACCAACCAATTGATCAAATTTATTTGAGAACACTCATCTACTCCTTGAATTCTCTTACAAGTGGTTGGATATCTAAGTGGGACTTATGACCTAGAGGAAACTTCTCCGATGAATGTGTATAACCTTTTTAGGTTATGAAGAGATGATCATAATTCTCTTACCAGTTACTTGTTATCTATCTTTATGAGGTAGTATGGACTTATCATTTCATCATGTATCATCAATAAAAACTTAAAGAGATAATTATCCATTGGTTTCCTAGAACTAATTCCTTCCTTTTTTCCCATGGAAATGTAGGGGTTTATGTTTGGGATTTTTTTGATTGGGTGGAATACCTCCTCTTTGGGAGATATATAAAGAAAATATTATTGTTAAAGATGTTTGGGATGACACCTCAAAAGATTTGATATTATAAATGGTTGTTCTCATCATTGTTATGGATAAGTTAAGGAAGGATCTAAACCTACAGTCACTTATTTCTTTTAAGGATTAGATTAATATATTTCTCTACCACAACAGGTCTCGACCAACTAACGTACACCCTCATTGATGCTCTTTATAATAGGTTCACAATAGAACAAGATTTTATTGCACCATCCATGAAGCTAGGAATTATACCACATGGGGCTAATGACTGAGAGTATAGGTATCCTCAAGCCTTCTGCTGGAGGGGTTTATAACCATGTTTTCGAATAGATGGATTTTCTTACATGGGGGCACATTATTGGGAAATCAAGTAATCATATTGGTGATGGTATTCTAATTTGGAGAGGGGTGCCTTCTTAATCTAGTAATGATGAATCTTGGATGCCTTTATCAACTCCATATTCATATTAGGTAAGGAAACATCCCTTACTAGATTAGAGGACCCTTCCAATTATTATTTTGATAGATAGGAGAGCATTTCATGTGTTACAAATATCATAACACTAATGGAATCCTTGATTATTTGATTTATTCTCAGATATTGAATGTTTCAAGGGTTGGGGTGATTCCACTAGGTCTTTATGATGTTGTTGGAATTGATACAACATTATCATTTCAACTTCATGCCATATCTTGAATCGTTTGGAATAATTTTCGATAATGGAAGGGGGATATATTGATGAGAGGTCATACAATATTTATCTATATGATGGGGTTCTTATGGATCCTTAGAAGAGATAACTATATATAATACATTTTACCCCTATCAGTTTTCTATCTAGTTTTTTCGCATTTAAAGAGTTTTTCCTCTCCCTTAAGATGCCATGAGAGTCGAACAACATCCTGGACTTATTCACCAAATTTGTCTTATATTGTCATGTGAAGATTGAAATGTTGATATTATTCTTCCACTGGTAGATTCACCTATCTTCAGGTCTTACGACTATGCCCAGGTTTGGGTGGAAGATTATTTGGGTGGTTTATTGAATTGACTGATCCATTAAGTAGACAACACATGTGCTTCACTGAACCCCTTATTTATAGTAGCAATGGAGTTTACTCCGGACATAGGTGAGCCGCCAAGGAAGTGTTATCATCATATTTATGAACATCCCATTAGTGGGAAATGTTTTTTGAGGGGGATGGTTCCTTAATATCAGTGATGGAAGATGTGTCAATTGTGAGGAGAGAACATAAAACTTATTCTCTTACTTCTTCATCTTCTCTAATAATAATTCCTACTTTTGGCATACCCACCCAAGCGGTTACAGAAACCCATGTATCATGAAGTCATATATGGCTTAAAATCCATGCCTTAATTACTGAGACTCTCTTGGAGGAGTTATTTGGACAATAGGAACACCTACGCTAGCTTTTTCATGATATGGGGGTAGGCGGATTTGATTACCAACAATTGTATGATATCAAGAGAAAATTTTTCCTAACCCTATAAAAATTGGTTATCAATGATGGGGACTTCCATAGTTTTGATGATGGGACTCCCCTGGCTGAATTAATAAGGGAATCATCAAAGGTTTTTGAATAGATACATTAGATAATCTATCAGATGCATGACCATATAGATTATTTGACCACTCAAAAAACAAAATAGGAGGACATCGTATCCTTCTTAAATTATAATATGTTGACTTCATTATCATTATTATAGACTAATATAAATAAATATTAAGAGATTTTATCTTTTATCAGGACACTTCATTTATATGATTGTTTTGATCCCATCGCTATTTGGAGTAAATCATGTTATATTAGTTATAAGAGGATAAGAAGATCTCAAATTTTTAATAGTAGAGATGATAATTCATTCCCATATTTATATCATTGGTTTTATTATTAATAAAGGTTATATGAGAAACATTGAATGTTGAAATGAAATAGGTATTGAGAACAAATTCAAAGTGGGATATTGAAGAACCCAATTGATTTATTGAATTTTAATTTTATATTAATAATTTTATTCAATGAAAATTTAGGGATTTATAATTATGATTATTTTTTAACTATTTATTATGTCAAAGACATTATCTAATTATACTAGGATAAGTGCAAATTGTTTACAACATTTTAAAATGGAATATAAATATTATAGATGATCATATTTATGTTGTTTTGTATTTGATGCTGAGAAATCGATTAAGATTGTATTAAATATTTAGAATATGAATTAAAAAAATACTGACCCTTTATTAGAAAATGGGTTCAACCAAAGGCCAACCAAGGATGACCACTTCTTAGGAAAGAAAGAATGTTTAATCACCCAAACCATTGTAGCCAATGAGAGTGCATAACACTCACATGGAGTGCCTAAGGATTGTGGGATTCATAGTTCCAGCATGGATGTGCTTTGGTTTGATCACAAATGAGAAGTGGGTATATGGTATAACATATGGAGGAATGACCCTATAAAGCACATAGTGTGTTAAAGTGTATCAATGTGTCAACCCCAATACCAGTTCAAATGCAGGGAGACATACCAATGTATTACTAAGGAGTAGCAGTTCGAGCATATTATTGATTTGGGAAAAGTTCTATGTGGAACACTTTTCATCCACATAAAATGTTTCATATATAACACCATCTATTTGATATGTTTTATTTGAGCTATATGGTCAAGCTAAGAAGTTTTATTCTTCCTTAAGCTTCATCGGTGAAGCTTAAACACATAGTTCTTCATGTCATAATGATTATTGATCAGATTCATCTCATAAAATCCTAATATGGGATGAATATGGTTTTAATATTACACAAATTAATAAACTAGAGTTTGTGGTGTATTTCATTATTAGAAGCAGTGAATAGAAAATGGTGGCAGTGAGATTTGTTTTATAAATATGGCGTCTTTCATAATTGGAATGCTTTAAGTGGAGTGGTTCAAATATATTATAGTTGGTGAACATATGCGGTGGGGATAATTCAGTTGAGTATTCTCCATTAATACCCCAACATGATCGTTTCTTGGGTAAAAACAGTAAGAATATCCAAGACATAATTTGGAAGAGTGGAGAGTGAAATTGGGAAAACAGGAAAGGTCAATATTTGTGTATGGTTTCTATGAATTCATATATATTATTTCTATACATTCATGTTTTCATTATCATGGTTTTATTAGAAAATTCAATGTATGATTGACACTATATTTTAGGAGGGACATGAAGTAGTTTCCATTTATACATCTATTAAGTGAGGTATATAAGTGTGAGATTAGTTGTGTGAGAGGGGGAAGGAAGAGACATTATGTATTCTATTATTCCATACCTGAATGTTAAAATAAATTGATCAGATTAAATGTAACAATATATATTCTTGAGTTTTGAGGATAGAGAAAAATAGTGACGTTAATGTTAAGCACTGAGTTAGGTGAAGAGTACAAGAAATAAAAAACATAAAATAATATTCATGAATGAGTTTTTTTCATGGAAATTAAAGTAATTAATTCATTATAAGTGAGTATATTGTTAATTTTTGTATCTAAATGTATTAAATTGAAGGGGTTTCATTGTTTCTTAAATTAATGTGGTTTGAGAGAAGACCATGTGATATATTTTTCATAAATATATTGTAGTGATTTGAGACTAATCTGGATGTAGTATTAAAAGATTTGACACATGAGAATTTAGTGATTATGTGAGGCTAAAACACCAGGAGAAGAAATAATATTTTCATGATCATGGTTTCCGTTACCCAATTGATCATACACAAGTGATTAAAATTATTAAGAAAAGACTATATAAAACGTTATTTTCTGTTGAATGTATTTGATGTTGTAAATTAGAAAATAAAATATATAAATCCGATTATGTAAAATCATGAAATCCTCATATAATTGATCAAGATAAGAAGAATGACCTTGTGAATAGGGGGACCAGTTATTGAAGAGGCTCAACACTGGGGGTTATAACCATTCAAATGTTTTCGGTCTAACTAAAGGTGGAAAAATATTTGAATCGTTGGGGGTATAATTAAAATCAAATGGAGTATTAACTAATGGGGGTATAACCTGTTGATTTATAAACCATTATAATTATGAATAATATTATAATGGATAATCTATAACCGGGGTATGTATAACTTGTTTTAGCAATGGGTAAGTGATAGTATTGGACAATATAAAAAAAATTATTATATTTCATTTAATTTTTTCATTTAATATTGGGTCCACTCATCTTAATAGGTGATAGAGGTCCAAAATCAGAAGGGGGAAGGGGTGGAAGGGGGTAGGGGAAATGGGGAAGGTCTGCAGGGTAGGGGGCAGGGGTCAGGGGGGGTTTATAGAGCAGGGGGCAGGAGGTAGGGGGTAGGGGTGGGGGAAGGTTGAGGGGGAATGGGGTAGGGGCAGGGGGCAGGGTGGAGGGGGTAGGGGGAAGGGTGGAGGGGGCAGGGGAAGGGTGGAGGGGGGAAGGGGCAGGGGGATGTTTGTAGTGTAGGGGGAGGGGAGGGGGAGGTCTGCAGGGCAGGGGCAGGGGGCAGGGTGGAGTGGGGAGGTCTGCAGGGTAGGGGGTGGTCTGCAGGGTGATCTGTAGGACACCTATGCTGCGACTACTGACAGAGAAAAACAACATCAAATCTACTCACCTTCACACAGTGATGAGATGCTGGACAAACCAGTAGTTCAGAATCTAGTTTACAATATGCAGATGGATGATATTAGCAAAACACAACACATGCAAGATGATGATGAAGTTCTGGAACTACAATAGACACACACAACCAGCAATCCCTGCTATGGCTGAATTCACCACTCAGAAACTGGGTGACCAATCTGAAGAATCTGATCACATAAATCTAGAAATAGAATGGATAGTGGTACAGAAGGCAACTAAAAACAAAAAAATGCATCAAGAAGATTTCTTAATAGGTATGAAAAATAATCATAGCCCTCCTAACCCATCAAAGACATTGTAGGGAAAAAATGCAACGACACCTAAAGAGTATTCTACCAAGAAATTAAGAAAATCTAAGTACGGAACGAATTATGAAGGTAACAAAAACAAGGGGCCTAACCCCAAATGTATGTATAAATGAATACTTTATATTGGAACTGTTAGGGTATTACTAACCCTGACACCATCACAACTTTAAAAAATTCTTGTTTTACTTATAAACCGATGCTTTTTGCTATCTCTTAACCTAAAGTCACTTTTACTTCTGGATATAATAGTCTTAACAAATATAGTTATACTCTTATTGAAGCAACCTCAAATAATAACAATCATGATTCTTTGTGGGTCTTTGCAAATATATCAATAGATAAACTTCCTATTGTTAATGATGATTCTCAGTCTTAGACATGTGAAATAAACTTGCATGATAATACTTTTTGTTGTACTTTTTTGTACGCCTACAATAAATATCAAGACAGAAGAACCTTGTGGCATAATATATCCTCCCTTAACAACACTATTCAAGTGCCCTGGGTCATTATCGGTAATGTCAATGTTATCCTTGGAACTAGTGAATAGCTAGGGCCCTTTCACTCAAACACTTCCATTAAAGATTTTTATCACTGTATTGATGGTAATAACCTTGTTGAGATTAATTTTGTTGGTGCTATGTATACCTGGAATAGAAGGCAACATAATAGAATTTTAGCAAGTAAACTTGACAGAGCTTTAACAATCATCAAAGCTCTCGATAACCAGAATACCATCTCTAGTATTACTTTACCTAGGATTAATTCTGATCATCATCCAATTTTGGTGAGCCTCAAGACTAGAGACAACAAACATATTCTTCCTTTTAGATTCAATAATTCCTGGGAAACTATGGAGTTTTGTAATAAAATTTTAAAAGACACTTGGAATTCGATCAATTCGAATGATGCCTTTGTCTGTCTAGGGGGGTGTCCAGGAGGGATGGGGGGCTGTCCAGGGGGGTCTGTCGGGGAGGGGGTCTTTCCAAGAAGGATAGGGGTTCCCATGAGGGGGGGGGGGGGTCTATCCAGAAAGGAGAGGGGGGACTATCTAGGGGGTTGGGGGTTGTCTAAGGGGGATGGGGGGCTGTTCAGGGGGTGTCCAAGAGGGATGGGGGTTGTTTAGAGGGGGAGGGGTGGGGGGTCTGTCTAGGGGTGGGTTGTGTCTGGGGCTATGTGCAGGGGGGTCTATCTAGGGAGGGGGTGGGTGGGTGGGGGTCAGTCCAGGAAGGAGGGGGTGTCTTCTTGAATATTTTCTTCGAAACTCAGTAATTTACAATGTCATTTCTGATTATTTAATGTTATCTAATGAGGAATACAGTTATGGGAATCTGATGTTGATTTTTTTCTATTTAGGTACTTCAATGAAAATATCCAGCTTGAGTGAAAAATATAATAGGGTGGTTAGCTCATTAAAAATAAGAAAACTTCATCATATCATTACTAGGGAGTACATAATTTGGTTTTTACTTATTTAGAACAATTAATTCATTCTGCCACTTATTAGAAATCTTGAATGTGTGTGAAGGTGTGTATACCCCATGGGGGAGAAACATCTATTAGTTAGAAAGATCCAAGATCTGAAGTGGATGATTTGGTTCCACCTTGTGGTATGATCCCTCTTCTAGCCTCTTAAATTAAAGAATGATTTAAATTGCATTTAGATTATTTCTTAATTCTACTTAATTATATTGAATTTCATATCTGGAATATGTGTTCATTAATATAATTGTTTCTTTTGATAAATAAAGTCATGTTTCTATAATAAAACCCCTCCAATAGAGGTGCTTTATCTGTGAAAACTCATAGTGATAGTTATGTTGATCTAGTTTGTTAAATTATTGCATTTTATTTCTACTGAATGAGTTTTATAATAAATGTTAAATATAATTAAATGAATTGTGTGATAAAGAAATTCCATGATTTAAAAATAAAACCCCCCCAGCTGAGGTGTGTTATCTTCTAAACCAAAGAGTAGTGATAGTTATTTGTATCATGTTTAGGTTTGGTTTGAGTATTTCATTTGCCTCTTATTGGTGTTTGTTTTGTGGCTAGTTAGTTTTTGTTCTCTTTGAATAATATAAATTAGCTTACCGTACTCGTTTAACTCAAATGACATTCCCCGACTAGTCATATCTCTTGACCATGACACATTCCTTTTCAAGATTAGAATATTATAAATAAAATTTCCATGTTTAGGCAAAGTGAATGAATTTTTAAATGTTTTGTGTAGGGTGTATGATTCTTTTTCGTCATTTTTTCCCCTTTACACATTGTGTCACTTTGCCGCTCGCTACAACATTCTCTGGAAATCACTTTTAATAGCATATTAAATAGTTTATATGTTTTATCATCTAACGGTGGGGCGACGGTCAGAATTTTTAC
Organism: Viscum album; assembly: GCA_963277665.1. Lineage (NCBI taxonomy): Eukaryota > Viridiplantae > Streptophyta > Magnoliopsida > Santalales > Viscaceae > Viscum > Viscum album. The sequence continues at coordinate 785,898,187 of OY728132.1, forward strand.
CCGCCTCCTCCCGCTCCCTTTGCTCATGGTCGGAAGATGATGCCCCATGGATGTCGTTGGACTGGTCCAACACGCCACGGTCATGCTGCGGTCACGCCGCGGTCACGCCGCGGTTACCCCGCTGTCACGTCGCGGTCACGCCGCGGTCACGCCACGGTCACGTCACGGTCACGCCGCAGTCACACTGCGGTCACGCCGCGGTCAGGCTACGGTCACGACGCTGTCACGCCATAGTCACACCGTGATTTGTCCCTGCTCCCGGAAGACACCCCACGGTCTTTCGCGGTGATAGTATTCCAAGAGTCTTGTGATCAATGTTGAAACTAACTAATGACAATTTCTGTCGATGGGGCGACGACCGGAATGTTGCCCCTCCTCCTCCCACTCCCTAAACTCTTGGACAGAAGATGTTTCCCCACAGATATCTCTGAACTGGTCCAACATGCCGCGGTCATGTCGTGATTTCGCCCTGCTCCAAGACGACACCCCACAACATTTCGTAGTGATGATATTCCATGAGTCTTGTGATCAATGTTGAGACTGACTACTAATTATTTCTGCTGATGGTGTGATGACCGGAATGTTTCCCCACCTCCTCCCTCTCCTTTCGCTCCTGGTAAGAAGTTGATGCCCCATGGATCTCATTGGACTGGGCCAACACGCTTTGGTCACGCCACGGTCACACCGCAGTCATGCTGTAGTCATGCCATGATTTGGACCTACTCCAGGATGACACCACACAGTGTTTCACAGTGATAGTATTCCATGAGTCTTGTGATCAATGTTGATACTGAAAAATCACAATTTCTACCGCTGGGGAGATGACCAAAATGTTTCCCAACCTCCTCCCACTCCCTTCGATCCTGGCCTGAAGGTGACGCCCCGCGGATGTCGCTGGACAAGGCCAACACACCGCGGTCACGTCGTGGTCATGCCGTGGTCAGGCTGCGGTCACGTCATGGTCACGTCGCGATCACACCACGGTCACACAACAGTCATGTGGCGGTCACGCTGCGGTCACAATGCGGTCACGCCGCGGTCACACCACAGTCACAACGCGGTCACTCTGTGTTAATGCCGTGATTTGGCCCTTCTCCAGGATGACACCCCGCAGTGGTTTGTAGTGATAGTATTCCATGAGTCTTGTGATAAATGTTGAGACTGAAAAATTGCAATTTCTACCAGCATGGGTGGTGAAAGGGGGGTCCAGCAAGGGGGCAGCTGTCCAGGGGGTCCAGTAGTGTGGGGGGGGGGGGCTTCTGTCCAGGGGGTCTAGCAGGGGGGTTGCTGTCTAGGGGGGGTCCAGTAGGGGGTTGCTGCTGTCCAGGGGGGTCCAGCAGGGGGGCTGTCCAGGGGGTCCAACAGGGGGATGTTGTCCAAGGGGGTCCATCAGGGGGCAAGGGGTGTGCAATTAGTGCAAGGGATGTGTCTGTGTGTGTGGGGGGGGGGTGGATGTGTACAGGGGGTGGTTTTTTTATGAAATGGTAAGAGGAATTTGTTTCTGTTCATGGGTATTGGAAAAGCAAAGAGAATTGTTGGAATTATCATATATAATGCATGCACTATCCTCTACCACTCGCTTTTTCCACCTGTGATCGCATCACTGTTGTGCTAGTGTTGGCCAACAGCAAAAAAAGGTCACACAGTTGTCTCTCTCCTTGATTGGGTACTCACAAACAGCTTCCAAAGTATTCCACTGACTGCATATTCCTAAGATGTCTATATGGCTTAACAAAAGAAGATATAACAACCCTTCGGTCTAGATCATAACTGAAGATCCATCCTTTACTAATATGTGTAAAGCATAAGATTCCCTCACTTCCAGAAATGAGAAAGATATTTTTGGGATTGTCTAAATATACATGTCAATTTACATTCTAGTCAACTTTGATCATTAGGTTGCCACCTTGATAAGGAATAAAGTGACATTATTAACCAATGTCCACATGGAGATGGAATCAAGAACAAGATTCCTAGGAAGGTGTTAATTATATAAGAGAAATTGTTCGTTTGGTGTTGCCCGGTCCAGTTGGGCCAAATGCTTTTGGCCTGCAACTGTATCGGAGCTGACCGACCGACACTGATAGGAACTATAGCAATGCGGACTTTAGATTCAATAGTACTGTAGATCTTTTGACTTCCAGCCGACAGCCACTATATCACTTTTGACAAAGGTGGTCACCCTTCACTGTAGCGACACAGACTTATTTTTTGAAATATTGATCATATTCTCTATTTTATAGCCCTTTTGGGTAGGTTTACCACTGAAAAACCTCTGTAATTTGTGCTCCTAAATTAGTGATGTTTTCCTCTCTGTGGACATAATGTTATTCCCAAACCACGTAAATTTGTGTGTCTTGTGTCTATTTTCTTTCTTAATTCCTCTTTTTTTTTCTCATTTCTTTCATTGCGCCTCTCGACGATTCCGCAATAGAAATATGTACTGGGAAATGAAAACCATAAAGATATGTTTTAATCTCCCATCCTCCCACTTCAATGAATGGTTCTATCATAATAACTATTGTGGGGACATGTTGATTCGTTAAAAAACTAGGTATGTGAGACAAGGATTGTGACTATCCATGTGTAGTCTAACACAATGGTCTTTAAGTAAACCTACAGAAAAAAAAATTGATGAAACTAAGATGAATCCATTCTCCTTTAACTTATAGAGGATGAGTATCATTGGGAATCATCTTTAGGGATTGGTGAACCCGTTATGAATTTTGTATCCTTAAAAATGATATAATGAGTAACATAGGGGGTGTTGCAATATGTTCTATTTAAGTTTTTTTCATTGATGTCAAATTGCATGGCCAACTGTATTAGCATTCTAGGGGGGTGTTTTTCCAGGGGGTTTGCAATGTGTTCTGTTTTAGTTTTTTTCTTTTATTTCAAATTGCATGGAATAATGTATTAGCATTCCAGGGGGTGTTTGTCCAGGGGTAGGTGGTGTATAGGCCTTTGCAGAGGGAGGGGTGTCTAGGAGGGGGGCTTTGTAATGTGTTCTATTTTAGTTTTTCTCTTTGATGTCAAATTGCATGGCCAACTGTATTATCATTCTAGGGGTTGTATGACTAAGGGTGGGGGTGTCTAAGAGGTAGGGGGATAGGGAGTGTCTAGGGGGGTCCAGGTGGGTGTCTGTCTAGGGGAGGGGGTGTCCAGGAGAGAGGGGATCACCAGGGGGTGTTTGTCTAGGGGAGGGGGTGGCAGGGGGAGGGGTGTCCATGAGGGGGGAGTGTCCTGGAGGGGGGGATTTGAAATGTATTCTATTTTAGTTTTTGTATTTGATTTCAAAGTGCATGGCCAACTGTATTAGCATTCCAGGGGGTGTCTATCCAGGGGAGGGGGTGTCCCATAGGGAGGTGGGAGGGGAGTGTCTAGGGGGTCCAGGGGGGTCTGTCCAAGGGAGTGGTGGATGTCCAAGAGGGAGTGGCAGTCTCCAGGGGTGTCTGTCCAGGGGAGGGGGTGTCTATCTGGTGGGTGTCAAGGGGTATTTATCCAGGGAGGGAGTGTCCATGGGTATCTGTCCAGGGAGGGGGGTGTTCTGCCCAGGCGAGGGGGTGTCTGTCCGGGGGGGGGGGTCTATCCTGGGGAGGGTGTTGTCCAGGGTTGTCTGTCCAGGGGGTGTGTCTGTCCTTGGTGGGGGTTTCTATCTAGGGGGTCTGTCCAGGGGATGGGGGTGTCCAGGGTTGTCTGTCCAGGGGGGGTGTCTGGCTGGGGGGGGGGGGGGGGGTCTATCCAGGGGAGGGGGGTGTCCAGGGTTTTCTGTCTAGGGGGGTGTCTGTTTGGGGTGGGGGTGTCTATCCGGAGGGGGTCTGTCCAAGGGAGGGGGTGTCCAGGGTTGTCTGTCCTGGGGGGCTGTCTGTATGGGTGGTTCTGTTTAGGGGAGGGGGATTTCCAGGGTTGTCTATCTATCCGGGGGGTGTCTATCCTAGCTAGGGGGTGTCTGTGCAAGGGAGGGGGTGGGGTGTGTACAGGGGGGTGACAGACAGGGTGGGACTGGCAGGGGTGGGAAACCAGGGGAAAACATGAAGGGGGACTGGAAAGGGAAAAGCCATATAGAAAATAGGGGGTGACAAACAGGGGGACTGGAATGGGGCGGGGAACCAGGAGAAAACAGGTGGGGGACTGGCAGGGGCACAGCAGGATCGAAAATATGGGGAGACATGCAAGGTGGTGGGGTGGCAGGGGGACTATCAGGTGAGTGGAAGGTAGGGGGACTAGCAGGCGCAGGGGTGGAAGGCATGTCGGCAGGCCTACTATGTTTTTTATTGAACTTTAAACTATATCCATAGTTTCTAACCATGGCTATAAGGCCTTTTTGTATTTTACCTTATGAAACGGTTTTAAACCATGGCTATAAGGCTTTAGCCAGGGTTTTAAACCATGGCTATAGGGAATTATCCACGGTTTGAACCATGGCTATAAGGCTTTAGCCACGTTTTTTAACCGTGGCTAAAGGACTTGGCCTATAGCCACACCAATACCATCCATGGTTCATTAAACCATTTCTATAACCTATAGCCACAGTTTTTGGGTTTATAGCCACGGTTTCAAAGCATGGGTATAGCCTAAATTTATACTAGTGTGAATTTCACAAAGAATATATTATTTATCATAAGAGACTATACCACTATAAAATTCACTCCATTTGGATGATAAAAAAGGAAGTTTTTGTCAATGATCTACCGAAACTATAATTCTTAATGAACAAATTCTACAATCCCTGTCAAATGGGAAAGAAACATATATTTTCATTCAAATCAAAAAAAAGTTTAAACATCCCAACCATTAGACATGGTTCACATGGATTTATTTATACCCTCTAGATATTTTAGTTTATTCGGATAAAATTATGCTTATGTTATAGTGTATGAATATTCAAGATATACATGGTTATTTTTTCTTTCTCATAAAAGCTAATCTCTTTCCCATTTTTCTAAATTTTAATGATCTATAGAAAATATTAATGGATTTCGTATTAATAACTTAAGAAGTGATCATGAATGTGAATTTAAAAATCATGATTTTGTATCCTTATGATCACAACATGACTGTAGTAAAAAAAATATTCTTCTATAACCCGACAATCTAATGGTATTGTAGAAAGAAGAAGTTGAACCTTTTAAAAACTTTCTCATACCATGTTTAATGTGAATAATTTACCTATCAATTTTTAGAAGAAGAATTGAATATATATTTCTATATAATTACTATATTTTTAATTATCAGTTTTTTTAAAGAAAAACCAATATGAATTATGTAATTTTTTAAAATAAAAGGTTAATTAATTTAGATTTTTTGGTTGTAAAGCCTTTATACTCAATACAAAAGACAATTTAGTATAGTTTTCTTCTAAAATTTATAAAGGAATTTTCCTTGCATTATACAAATAATATATCATAAAGGGTATTTAATAAAAGTACCACGATTGTGTAATAATCTATTCATGTAAATTTTGATGAAATAGTTCCAAATGAGCCCAACACCTCCTTCAAAAATCTTCAGGATGGCCATTCAAATTTAGACATAATGATAAATCTAGTGAAAATTCTGTGAGACCTCCTCTAAATAACTCTCCCAGTTATATTATAAATCGTGAACCTAAACCTATAGATAAGAATGTGGTTTCAATCACTTCTATTCCTAGAGCTATTAAGGCTCATAGATATTATCCCATAGATGATGTGATAGGTGATTTAGATAAAGAAACTCCGCCAAGATTTTCTCTTAGAAACCAAGTTGAACATCTATATTTCTTATTAGATCTCAAACCTAAGAACAACTTATAAGTAATTAATGATAAATTATGTGTAATGTAAATTCAATAAGAACTTAACTAGTTTGAAAGAAATTGATTCTGGTAACTAGTTGAAATACTCAATGACTACCTAACTATTGGCAATAAATGGGTTTTTATAAATAAGGTTGATGAGTAAGGAAAAATAATTACAAAAAAAAGAGTGAATTTTTGTACAAGGATATAGTCAATGAGAAGGTATTAACTATAAGGATTCCTTTGATCAATTAGTTAAACTTAAATCCATCAGAAGTTTTATTTCATATGTAGCGTATTCTAATTTAAAGCTTTGTCAAATGGATGCCAATAGTGTACATTGAATTGTTAAATTGTTGAGGTTTTTTTACTGAATAACCGCATATATTTTAAAGGCCTAAATTTACAAATCATGTTTCTAAATTAAATATTTATATAATGGATTAAAACAAGCTCCTAGAGCATAGTATAGTAGACTAATCTCTTTTTTTATTTCCAAAATATTTTCAAAACGTATATCAAATAAAAATTTATTTATTAAAATAATTTCAAAAGTTGTTTTAGTTGTGAAAATATATGTTGATGATACTGTTTTTAGTTCATAAAAAAATTGTGTGAACAATTTTCTAAAATTATGAAAATTGAATTAGAAAATAGTTAAATGGGTGAACTCAAGTTCTTTCTTGGCTTCCAGATTTTTAAAATAAATAAATATTTATTTTAAATCAATGAGAGTAAAATAAATATATTTTTAAAAAATTTGGTATGAATATTACGAAAGCTAGTGATAGTTGTGTGAGGAGTTGAGGTAAATTGGATCATGATGAAATTGGTAAACCAGTTAATCAAACCCCTTATAAAGGTATGATTCGAGGCTTACTATAATTAATTTTTATCTTAGTATATATAATTTTTAGTGTTTTTGTGAGTGATCATTTTCAATAAAACCCAAAATAGGCACACTAACTATCAAAATGATTTTAAAATACCTCAATGTTACATCCAATATAGGATTATTCTACTCTAGAGTAAAAAATTTATATAGTGAGTTATTTTGATGATGAATTTTTCGGTCTTAGATTAGATAGAAAAATAACCTTTTGAACATGTCACTTTTTTGGAATGTATCTAGTTTCATGGTGTAGTAATAAACACAACTCTATTCCATTATCGACTGCTAAAGACGAACACGTAGTGGAAGGTAGTTTTATTGCATATATTTTGAGGATAAAACACACTTTACTAGACTATGGATATAAATTTTTCATATCCCTATAAATTTTGATAACAAAATTGTGATAAATTTCTCTAAGATCCCATATCCCATTCTGGAACCAATCATATTGATATAAGACATCACTTTTTTAGATATAATTCATAAAAGGTTGATATAACACTTGAGTTCATAGATAATGATCATCATCTTGATAACATATTTATAAAGACATTGAATTTTTAGAGATTAAGATATATCTTAAAAGAACTCAGAATGATAAAATTTTATTGGTATTTTATGCTTAGATTTATTTTTGATTCTATTATAAAAATCTCAAAAATGATAATATATTACTAGGGATATAATATTGGTGATCTACCATTGGTAATCAACTATTTATGATCCCCCATTGGTGACCCACTATTGGTGACCCAAAACTGTTGATTCCCCTTTGGTGATCCTTTATTATAGATTAACCAATGAATATCCACAATTGGTGATCCACCATTGGGAATCCACCATTGGTGATCCACTATTGGTGATCCAACATTGGGGTCATCCTCCACTGGTAATCTTCCATTAGTGATCTTCCATTACTATTTTCAATTGTTAAATTTATATTAGGTTTATTTATTTTTTATTTATCTAATTATATTTATTTTATTTTTTTAATTTCTAAATGATAAAATTTTCTTAATATTGGAATTTCAGAACCCTATCTCTTACACCCCATTTGAATCATCCCTTATTACATTATATCTTGAACGACAAACATTCTTATTCCTTTAATTTAGTGAATGGATGGTGAGTAAATAATGTCATGTGTTGTCATCTCCTAATAAATTGCATCCCTTGATGAAGACATGAGGCGAATCTAGTCAGTTTGGTGTTGTTGAACTGAATAACCCCCAACTCTTATCTGGATCTATCATCACTGAAATGAATGTTATCATTGAATGGTTAGTCTTAAGAAAGTCACATGTGCTAAAAGTGATCTAGGAAAAATGATGTATCCAATGCTTCTTAAGGATTGACTGACCATTATATCCTAGGTCGGTTCACAAGTTTTACTAGTTTGCAAAGTATGATTTTGATGAGAAGAATGATGTTATTCAGATTGTGATTGATTGAAAATAACAGACATTTTCATTTAAGTAGTGGTAATGATGCCTCAATGTACCTCATAGAGGTATATATGTTGATTTTTAAGGATCCATTCCCAAAAATAGTGATACATTCATGTATATGGATTCTTTGTTGGAGCTCACTGGAAATAATATTATTCAAAGGTTTATAACTATAGATTCTGGTAGTTAGTGTATATTACTATTCATGTTTATACAGTATGTTCTTTTTCCTAGTAAGGGGGAATTTAGAATCATTAGGTACCCAGATGTTTTCCCTTGTTTCTCATGAAAAAATATAAGATAAATTTTTGTTGATATTTTGATGGTCCATATGATGGAAATGAGAATGAACTCATCTAGGTCTTATTCTTAGATCTACCAAAAATTGATTTCGACTATGTTAGAATCCAAAAGATTATTGTATAAAGGTGAAGAAACAATAATCAAATTCGGTAGATTCTATTTAAGAAAGATTACCTATAATAGAATGATGGTTAATTTTAATTCTTGGTTTAAGAAATTGGTAGGGGATAATGAAAATATCAAGATGGTATTTGACAAAGTAAGGCATCCCACTAGACTCGGAGACTTGGTTTACCCGAGACTTGGATCAAATTAGGTGGTGATATATTCATATGTTGAGGAATTTGAATAATAAATGGAAGAAGGTAGTGCTGATGAAAAAGGATCAATATCATTTTTAGCAGAGGAGGGCAGTGACCCTAATTTGGATAAGGGCCTTCTGTTATCTTTTGGAGCATTTAGTCATCCTCTATATCATGCTACCATAGAATCTTTTTTGAGAGAAGATTATGAGTCAAACGAGACTGAGGTATACAATGGTTTTTTATTAGGGAGGACTTATTTTTAGACATGAGGATGTAGTAGTTCTATCATATAACTTTGAATATTATGATAATGGAGGATTATTTATGAGAATTTTAGTTATATTTTGATTGTTATTATGTCTTATAAAGGTGTCCATGGGTCAGCTCAAGTCAATTCTAGGGGGATTTTAGTCCTGAACTAATCCGATGTGGTCAAGTCAGGTCATAGTCATTTTCTTGCAATGGCCCGACCCAACTCAATGTGTGGTAGGTCAGGTTGGTTAAGTAGGGCCAGGTAAAGAAATTATAATAAATACAAAAAAAGTAAAACTATTTATTAAGTTAAATCTTGAAAAAGTTAGATCATAATACAGAGCATGCAATCATTCAAGTAATATATATATATAAAATAAAGAATAATTAATAATTAATATATATTGATAAATATAACCTAAATTTAATGTAAATATAATATATTTATATAATGTTATATAACATTTTATAATGTAAATAAAACATTTTTTATTGTAAATATAAAGTTATATTTACGTTATATAACGATGTATTTCCAAAAATTAAATGTTATATAATGTAAATATAAGGTTACATAATGTGAATAAAATATGACAGGATGGTATATATTATAACACCTAGATGTTTATATGAAATATTTTTTTAAATAATATTTATCTTTTAGTGGCTTTCTTTTCACTTAATAGTCAGTTTAAACGAACTCTGAGATTCCCTTACGATAAAATTACAGTTATAGCATGGCCTTTAAGTTAGCGGGAATAATTATAACTAACTTATGAAAATGCATTATGAAAAATATAAAACAATTGGATATTTTTATTTTAGAGTGAATTAATTTTTTTAATGAAATTAATAATATATATGTGTGTTATAGAGTTAATAAAATATTTTTTATAATCATTCAATGGATATTTTCTCATAAGTTATGAATAAACCCTTATTTGATGTATTTTTTTAATAAAAGGATAATTTTACACCTTTTAATAGATAACCCATTTTAAATTAAAAATTTGACACATTAATGACTTTTTATATGACAACATAAACATTTTATTTTTATGCGGGGTATAAAAATTTACTTTGGATAAATTTTTGATATTTTCGAATAACTTTCATATTTTGATGAATAGTAAACATACGCTAAATTTTAATTAAAAAAACTCTATTAATAGAGATAATTTATATGGTTAAATTATAATATCTAATGGTTTTAAAGTATAAATATTAAATAATTTTACCATTTAATATAATGTATGTCATTATCATTAATTTTACAATAAATTCATAGGTAAAAACATTTCAATATTTTGTAATGTTTTAACTTTAAAACCCCATTTTCTCAATAATGAGATTAATTTTAAATTAATTACTACACCATAAATGTTTTGAATTTTGAAAAATTGATTCCAGATTTGGAATCATTAGGTTCAAATTTTTTTAATAGGATACTTTTATTTTTGGGAATTATGAATAGTAACTTGGTAATTATTTGTATTACCATGGTTAAAGGTGAATCGTGTAATTAAGGGAAAAAATAATATTATAAAATTACCTTAACACATGTAAAAAACCAATTGGATGATTAAATTAGACCCTTATCATCAATTGTTTTAAATGGACTCACTTTATTACCACTTACCTATGAAAATGACATGAATGTAATAAAAACTAATGAAATGGACAAAGTGTCACGATCTCTTTTTATATAAGTGCATTAATTTTAATATATAGATAAATAAGGGAAACAATCGACTATATATAGTCTCTGGAAAGATAAAAGAATTACCCACGTCATAAATATTTATTTATAATTTTTAGATATTAAATAATTGCCATTAATGATGACACAATAGTGATGTAAAAATTATTTTATGAAATGAAATATCAAATATTTGGTTTCAAAAATGTGAAAAGAAATATAATATGAACAAATTAATGTTCTCCATGAATTGTATAGGTTCCTATGATATGTTATTAGTGTATTTAATATATTGGTTCGAATTTATCTTCTTTTTGAATTTTATTTAATGCCTAACAAATGAATAGTGTCAAAATTGACACTGTTGATATTTTACAAACATAACATTTTATTAAATTATTTTAAAATCATAAAAATATTTAAAAATTAAAATTTTTTTATTATATGGTATAAAATATCATAAATTGACTATTTATTGTCAATTAACACCACATAAATAAATATTCATTACCATTAAATAATTAGAATTTTATTACCAAAATTAAACATTAATAGAATAACTATGGGTAAATTCAAAACATATGGTTTAAATTGACAAAATAAGTTGTCCAAAATATATTTCTTCATGATATTACAATTCTATCTCATCTTATTTTTGAAATAGGGACACTTTTTAGGTTTTTCGGTAGGGTTTTATTTTATTATAAATTAATATTTTTGAGAGTTTTGTAAAGTTTCCCTCTCCTCTCTTATATAAGGGCACCACCTCCCTCTCCTATTCAATCCATTTTGAGAATTCATGATCAGAAAACCACATACCATTACTCTTATTAACTTCTCTAGTAACATTATAGATGTTCTGGTCTTCTCAAAAGACCAAGTCTGGTGCCCTAAGTGGAAATTCAAAGGAGGCACGTCGAGGAACAGTAATCTCTTCTACTGATTATTTCAAGTTTCTTTCTTCGTATAATTTCCCTTATTTATTTGTTTAATTATAAAATAATAACTTCAATATCAATTATATAATGATATGTTATGATAAATATGTAACAACCCAATTTCACCTTCTATCCATCCTACAAAAAATCAAAATCATCGTGTGTGCGTGCATAAGACGTACCGTCTCCACGTCGTGGTGTAATCTGTTTTTCACCACCACCTTAATTTGATGGGTATAATGGTGTAAATAATACCTATATATGAATAATATATAATTATAATAATTCTGAGATACAATACACCATCCAATTCAATACCATTCAAAAAATATGGGAACGATGTTGTCACTCGTGCATACGTACAACTTAACGTCTCCACGGTGGGATGTGATTCATTCTACATGATCTTCATTAAACCATGATTATATAAATGAATTGAATGAATAAATATGAGATATATTATACTAATATCATTATTTAAATGATATAACTATAACATAAAAATATGAACAGGAAATTATCTGACAAAGCATACGTAAGAACATAAAACAGTTAATACCCGAAAAAGGGGTAACAATGAAATATTACTAAAAATGGATGAAAATATCATAATAAATTATTAAGAATATAGAATAAATCCATAACATTATTCAAATCATTATATATTATGTTCTGATACATACAAAGCATATCGGACCTAAGGTAAGAGATAACTTTTCCAATCTCATTTTTATCCGAGATTTTTTATTCGTAAGTATTTATTGGCGTTATATATATCATCCATGTCAATGTTCTCCAAAAAAATTTTCATAAAATGTTTACTATTATTCCATGTATATTTAAATTCATTTTTATTCTTTTTTTACTTTTAATGCAAGTTATATAAGGAATGTTTCTTTTTTTACCATACGGGGTACTTCATGACTTTAATGGAAAAAGTATGAGGAAAATGTTTTTTTAAATTATACAGAATGAACGAATTTTTATGCATTAATAGATCATTATTTTCTCAAATCTTACTTTACATGTTTTCATGTTTATTTTCAATTAACTTTTTTTTTTATAAAATTTCTCAACATATTGAGAAAAGAAAATGTTTTTGAAGAAGAAAGGATATTTTCTTCCAGAAGTAAGTTAAAATGTTTTATCAAAATTATTTTCCATATAAAATGATATAGGGTAATGTTTTTATACCTATGATTACTTTGATTTGATTATATTATGATGGAATTATTTTTATTAAGTATTTTTGTCTTATATATTTTATGTTATTTCGGCATGATGTTTAAGAATCCCACTTTATTACATGGGTTATGTTATGATGTATGATTTATGTTTTTGTGGAACACATAATAATGGTTTCATTATGAGATTGGTGGGAAATATATATACCTCCAATGCATTGGGTGATTATTTATATCTCATGAGATAGACACAGCTGGAATGGTAAGTTTATCCAGTTCAACAATAAAGGACTGGAACGAGGAGTGAACTCAGTTCAGTAATGGACTTTATCCGCTGTGATGGTCTTAGAAATGAGACTTGACTAATATGAAATGAATTTTTATTCTTATGTGTATATTCCACAAAGATTCATGTCTTATGTTATTATTATTGGGAATACATTGCACTTCTATTATTAATCCCATGACAGGATATTGTGATATCTTATGCAGGATAGGATTTTAAAATGATATGTTCTTATGAATATGATATGATTGATATTTCTTTTTTTTAACCTTAATGAGCATTTGAGATCACCCTTTTGAATGTTTCTTTTCCCCATGTCAGGAATAAGGGTATTAAATATGATATTCCAAAGATAAGTTTAGTTATGATGAGATAAACAGGACACAATGTAGATGTTTTATGAACCAGTTGTTTAAGTTTCCCAATTTCTAAATACAGTATACCTATACGGTCCTACCATGGTTTAATTATATTTTTTAATAAATATACTTCAATTATAAAGTAATAACAATTTATGTAATTTATGGGTCGTTATAGTTGGTATCAGAGGAAATGTATAGTTATCATTTGGAAACTAGGATGAGAAAGCCTTAGTAAGAACCATAAGGATATGTCTATGTATAAGATATAATCCTAGTATTCGAGAAACAACAATTAATAACCTATGATAATTCCTAAATTCTTCTAAATTGAAATTTTATTCTTGATTATGTGGTTTTCCTGTTATTATAATTGTTACTCACACTATGCTTCTTGGTTTTATTCAAGGGATAGATCATGAATGAACCATGTTAATGCTGAATGCGACGGGAAATGAAATGATTGTCCCCATGAGTAACCAAATTTTATGGGAGATGGAATGAAAAAAAAATTAGTCATGCTCACACAACTTTCTCATGCTATGAATCATGCATGACTTCCAAATGAGAAAAGGAATGAGCAAAATTTTGTTGAATCCTTCATGAGGCAGCATCCACCTTCATTTAGCGGGTCTTCTGATCCATTAGTTGCTGAAAAATGGATTAGTACCACAAAAAAGATATTTTCAGTTCTACAATGTTCTGAACATGATATATTTATCTTAGAAGTATATCATTTGTAAGGTGAAGTTGATCAATAGTGGAATCTTATCAAGAATACAAGGAAAATAGATAAAATTGAGTCCATGGAATGGGATGAGTTCAAGAAATTATTTTTTAATAAGTACTTCTCTCATATTTTTTAAACAAAGATGGAGAAATAGTTTCTTGAACTACAGAAAAAGGATGATGAATCTTTTGGTACCTATAATAAAAATTTCTCAAGACTTGCAAGGTATTCTTTCAAAATTATTAGCAAACCTGAGAGTGATATCGATCGATTCTTTAGTGGATTAAAACCAAGTCTCTAAATGGAATTATCTATAAGGGACTTCAATAGATATGTGGAAATTGTTTGATGTGCTGTCAAGGTTGAGATGGAGATCTGAGTAACCCATCAGTCCTATGGGTTTGATAAGAAGAGTAAAATGGGATTCAAATGAAAAATCTAAAGACCACACTGAAAATAAGATGAGTTTTCCCTTATTCTCAAAGTGTGGAAAGGAACATGGATGGAATTGTCTTAAATGTACAAGTAAATGTTTTAAGTGTGGAAAATAAGTTCATCAGGCAATTGAATGCCGAAATGATGGGAAAAAGATTTATAATGATGTGAATAAAGAAAATGCTACATATAATGCACCTCCTATACTTCAATGTTACAAGTGAAAGGAAATAGAGAATGATACTAATAAATTCCCTAATCCAAGGTTTATTTATGATGATCGACGTCAAAAAACTCTTAAGGCCAAAGGAAAATTAAAGTCACATGAAATTACTATCAGCGATGTGGAGTACGATAATGAAGTGGTGATAGGTACACATACTATCCACTCTAAATTAGAAAATTTTTTATTTGATTATTTATCCACCCACACTTTTATTTATATAGAATTTTCTAAGGGAATTTATATATTAACTCAATAATTAGATGTTGAGTTAGCTCTGAAAACTCTTAATGGCACAATAGTCACATCAAAAGTTTAAAATTATTCTATGATTAATGTTTTTGGGAAATTGATTCCCGTAAATCTTGTAATACTTCCTATAGTGTAATCTTATATGAATCTTATCTTGGATTGGATTTATTTATATTGAGCTTATATCAATTTCCAATGAAGTGAATTCACATTTCATATTCTAGAGAAATCTACAATCATCTATCTATGCATGGAAGAATATAACCTTCCTGTATATTTTTTTTCCATATTATAGGTCTTGATTCCAATAACTGAAGGTTATTGATCTCAAATAGTTTGTAAGAAACCCATGATTAAGAATACAACCATTGTACATGAGTTTATTGATGTCTTTTTGGAGGAATTTCTATGTCTTCAACAAAATAGTGATGTTTAGTTTTCAATAGAACTCATACCAAGTTCTATGCCTATTTCAAAGACACCTTTTAGAATGGACCCAATTGAGTTGAAGGAATTTAATAAGAAAATCTAAGAGAATCTTGATAAGGAATTAAAATTCCCTAGTGCGTCACCTTGGAGAGCACATGTTCTGTTTGTTAAGAAGAATGATGGGTCAATGAGACTCTTCATTGATTATCGAAACTATAAAAAGATCACTATCAAGAAAAAATACCCTCTCCCACACATTTATGTCTTATTTGAATGACTATGCCGAGAGAAATACTTTTCCAAGATTGATCTGCGTTCACGGTATCATCAATTAGGGGTCAAAATGAGGATATACTAAAGATGGAATTCCGTAAAAGGTATGGACACTATGAATTTATAGTGATTCCTTTTTTTCTTACTAATTAACTTTCCATATTCATGGAACTAATGAATGGAGTCTTTAGATACTATCTTGATCATTTTCTAGTAGTCTTTATTGATTATATTCTTGTTTATTCAATGAGAAAGGAATAACATGAAGGTCGTTGAAAATTGTAATGAAGACACTGAGAAAGGAGAAGCTTTATTCCAAATTTACCAAGTGTGAATTTTGGATTCAAAAAGTTTCATTTTTAGGGCACATGATCTCAAGAGATTGGATATCTGTGGATTCAACAAAAAACAGAGGTTATTGAAAGATGGTCGAGACCAACAACAGTAATTGAGATCTGGAGTTTTCTTGGTTTGGCTGAATATTATCAACGTTTTGTGAAATATTTTTCATGATTATCTAATCCACTCACCAGGTTGACTCAAAAAGGAGTTAAGCTCATTTAGATAGAGGAATGTGAAGAGAATTTCAAAGAGCTAAAAAGAAGGTTTTCCAGTGCACTTATGCTCACACTACCTTGTAGTGGAGAAAGGATTGTGATCTACTATGATGCATCAAATAAGATGATGAGTGTGTTCTCATGAAAAATTATATAGTGATAGCTTATGTCTTACGATAGTTAAAAATCCATGAGAAAAATTACCCAACTCATGATTTGGAGTTAGCTACAGTAATATTTACATTAAAGATATGGAGGCATTATCTTTCTGGTGAAAGGTGTGATATTTATACTGATCATAAAAGTTTAAATTATATTTTAACATAGAAGGATCGGAATATACACCAATGAAGTTGGTTGGAGTTGATTAAAGATTATGACTGTTCAATACATTACCACCCTAGGAAAGAAAACAAGGTGGCAGATGCATTAAGTCGACAAGACCATGCCAGCTTATCCATGATAAGGATCACAAAAGATCCAATATTTAGGTATTTTTAAATAATGGATCTTGAAATTATAATGGAAGGGGAAAATCTTATCTTTATCAAATAAATTTTAAACTATATATACATGTGAAGATTAAAGTATCACAAATGTAAGAGTAAAGTTACAAAAGAAGGTGAGAAATTCTCTCGAATTAAACCTTGATTGTGATGAAATAATAAGGTTAAAGAATCAAGTTTGTTTTCCTCCCATACTAGAATTAAAGAATGAGATATTTGATGAGGCTCATAGTTCTTCATTATCTGTTTAACCAAGAAGCACAAAGATGTACAGGTACTTGAAGGAGTACATCTGGTGGGATGTCATGAAAAGATATGTTGTTGAATATATCTCTTGATGCTTGGTTTGTTAGCAAGTTGAGGCTGAAAGAAAGAAGTCTAAGGTGATGTAACAACCATTACCAATACCAGAATGTAAATGGGAAAAAATTACTATGGATATAGTCATCAAACTTATCAAAACATCCAAAAGCAATATTGATATCTGGGTTATAGTAGATCGCCTTATGATGTCAGCACACTTCATTGCTATTAGTGAGGATTTATCTCTTGATCATCTTTCCTGGATATATGTAAAGGAAGTGGTAATATTTCATGGGGTACCACTTTCCATTATATCTGATCGGGATATAAGGTTTACCTCAATGTTATGGTGAAGTATTCAGCATGATCTAGATATAGAGTTATGTTTCAGCACTACTTGTCATCCTCAGACCAATGGTCTGTCTCAGAGGACAATTCAAACTCTGGAAGACATGTTGAGAGTTGGCTCTATGGATTTAAAATGATGTGGGATCAACACCTACCATTAGTGGAATTTTCATACAATAATATCTTTCACTCCAGTATTCAGGTGGATCCTTATGAAACCCTCTATATAAAGATGTTTAAAACATCAACTTGCTAGGCTAATATTGGGGAAAGAAAGCTATTAGGACCTTATCTTATTGTTGAAATGGAAAAAAATGTCAAATCTATTCAACAAGATATAAGTGAATAATAGAGACGAAAAAAAATTATGCTTACAACCGGTGAAAGTACATAGAGTTTGAAGTGGGGGATAATGTGTTCTTAAAAATATCTCCCTAGAAGAGAGTAATGAGATTTGGAAAGGGAAAGCTAAGCTCTAGGTATTTCAGTCCTTTTGAAATTCGGGATCATGATGGGAAGGTAGATTACTGATTGGAACTTCCACTGAATCTCTATCAAGTTCATGATGTGTTTTATGTATCCCTCTCAAAAAAGTACATGTCTGATCCTTCACATATACTAAGCTCATAAGTCATACCACTGGAGCAATATATTTCTTATGAATAACAACTAATAGAGATTCTGGATCATAATGAAAAATTTCTACGAAAAAAGACCGCTGGCTTAGTTAAAGTTTAATGGAGGAACCACTAATTAGAATAAGCTACATGGGAACTTGAGAATATGATGAGGGGGAGGTATCCTCATCTATTTCTTTCCAAGTGACGAATTTTGAGGGTGAAATTTAGTTTAAGGGGGGTAGAATATAACACCCGGATGTTTTTATGAAACATTTTCTTTAAATAATTTTTACCCTTCAATAGATTACTTTTCATGCAATCATGAGTTTAAATGAACTGTGAGATGAACTTAATATAAAATTACCATTATAGCCTAGAAATTAGGTTAGTGGGAATAATTATAACTAACATGTGAAAATGCATTAATAAAAATATAAATCAATTAGATATTTGTATTCTAGAGTGAATTAATTTTGGTAATGAAATTAATAAAATATATGTGTGTTATATACATAATAAAATATTTTTTATATTCATTCAATGGATATTTTAGTCATAGGTTACGAATAAAACCCCATTTGATGTATTTTAAAAAAACGATAATTTTACACCTTTGAATAGAGAACCCGTTTTAAATAAAGAATTTTTCAAATTAATGATATTTGTATGACAAAATAAAAATTTTATTTTTAATTGGGCTATATAAATATATTTGGATAAATTTTTTATATTTTCTGATAACTTTAATATATTGATGAATTGTAAAAGTACGCTAAATTATAATTAAAAACAAATTTTTTCATTGAGATAACTTATATGGTTAAATTATAATATTAAAATGTTTTAAAGTATAAATAGAATATATTTTTACCATTTAATATAGTATATGTAATTATCATTAATTTTACATTGAATTTAGAGATAAAAACATTTCAATCTTTTGCAATGTTTTCTCTTTTAAAACCAGTTTTCTCAACAATATGATAAATTTTAAATTAATTACTGAAAATTTTATGTTTTTAATTTTTAAAATAGATTCCATATTTTTAATCACTGGGTATAAATTATTTTAATAGGATACTTTTATTTTTGGGCATTTTTAATAGTAACTTTGGTAATTATTTTTTTTACCATAGTTAAAGGTAAATCGCGTAATTAAGGGTAAAAATTATATTATAAAATTACCTTAACACCAGTAAAAATCCTATTAGATTATTAAATTAAACCCTTATCATCTATTGTTAAAAATGGAAACACTTTATCACCACTTAACTTTGAAAATGACATGAATGTAATAAAAACTAATGAAATGGACAAAGTGTCACAATCTATTTTTATATAAGAGTTTTAATTTTAATATATGGATAAATAAGAGATAAAATATATTATAGATAGCCCATGGAAATCTATAAAACTACCCACATCATATAAATTTATTTATAATTTTTAGATATTAAATAATTTATGTTAATGATGACACAATAGTGATGTAGAAATTAGTTTATTAATAGAAATATCAAATAAATGGTTTTAAAAAAGATAAAATAAATATAATATGAACTAATTAATGTTCTCCATGAATTTTATAGAGGACTATGACATGTTGGGAGTATATTTAATTTATTTCTAATTTTTCTCCAATGTAAATTTTATTTAAAGTCTAATAAATTAATAGAGTCAAAATTGACACTAATTTTTTATAAACATAAAATTTTATTAAATTGTCTACAAATCATAAAAATATTTAAAAATTAAAAATTGATTTTTATAAGGTCTAAAATATCCTAAATTATCCATTTATGGAAAATTAACACCATATATGTAAATATTAATTATTATTAAATATTTAGAATGTTATTACAAAAAATAAACTTTAAGAGATTAACTATGAGTCAATTAAAAAGATAAGGTTTAAATTGGGAAAATAAGTTGTCCAAAATTTATTTTTTGATGATATTACAACACTATATCATCTAATATTAAAATTATGGACACTTTGGAGGTTTTTGGGTAGGTTTTTATTTTATTATAAATTAATATTTTTGAGAGTTTCCTAAAGTGCCCCTCTCCTCTTTTATAAAAGGGAACCTCCTCCCTCTCTGATTCACTCCATTTTAAGCCTTAAAGCATGGCCAAACCCTACCCATTACTCTTATAAATATCCCTAGTAACATTATAAAGGTTATTTTCTTCTCAAAATACCAACTCTAGTGTCCTAAGTGGAAATTAAAATGAGGTACGTCGAGGAAGAGGTAATCTCTTCAACCGATTTCCAAGTTTGTTTCTTCTTCTACTTCCTATTATTTATTTTTTTAATTATAAAATAATAACTTAAATATCTCTCATATACTTATATGTTATTATATATATGAAAAGATCAATATTTAACCTTATATCCATCCTACAAAAAATGAAATCACTACGCGTGCGTATGTACGGCTTACCGTCTCCACGCCGTGGTGTAATATGTTTTTCACAACCACCTTACGTGGATAAGTATAATGGTTTAAATACTATCTATATATGGATAATATTACATTATACTAATTATTAGATACTATACACCATCCACTTCAATACCATTCAACAAGTATGGGAACGATATCGTCGCTCGTGTGTACGTACGGCTTACCGTCTCCATGGTGAAATGTGATTCGTTCTACATGATCTTCATTAAAAAATGATTATATAAATGAATTGAATGAAAAAATATGATATATATTATACTAATACCATGATGTAAATGATATAAATAGAAACTAAAAATAGGAACAACAACTTATCCCATAAAACATACGTAAGAACATAAAGTAGTTAACACCCGAATAACGCGTAACAATGAAATGTTACTAACAAACAGTTGAAAATAAGATCATAAATTATTATGATTATGGAATAAATCTATAAAATTACTTAAATAATTATAAAATAGTTTCAGATACATATGAATCATATCAGACCTAAGGTAAGGGATAAATTTTCCAATCTTATTTTTACCTGAGATTGTGTATTCGTAAGTAGTTACTAGGGTTATATTTTTCATCCATGTAAATGTTTCATAAAAACGTTTTCATAAAGTGTTTAATATTATTCCATGTATATTTAAATTCATTTTTAACCATTGTTTAATTTTACCACATGGTATGGAATGAATCTTTCTTTTGTTTACCATACAAGGTACTTTTTTACTTTTCCGGAAAAAGTACGAGGATAATGTTTTTTTAACTTGTAAAACATGAATAGATTTTTATGATTTCTAATAGCATTATTTCAACGAATATTACATTAAAAATTTTCAAGTTTATTTTCAATTAACATCTATTTAATTGAAAATTCATGACATATTGAGAAAAGAAACTGTTTTTGAAGAAGAAAAGATGTTTTCCTCAAGAACTAAGTTCAAGTGTTTTATAAATATTATTTTCCATATAAGATGATATAGTGTTATGCTTATATCAATATTATGATTTGATTTTATTATGTTATGATGGAATTATTTTTATGAAGACCTTTTATCTTATATTGATTATGTTATGATGGAATGATGTTTAAGAATCCCATTTTATTACATGTGTTATGCTATGATTTATGATTTATATTTTTGTGGAACACATAATAAAGTTTTAATTATGAGATGGTTGGGAACTATATCTCCCTAAAATACATTAGGTAAATATTTATATCTCATGAGATAGACATGTCTGGAATAGAAATTTAATCTGGTTCAGTGATACAGGACTGGAACAAGGAGTGAACTCGGTTCAGTAATGGGCAGTGTCTGCAATAATGGTCTTGGCAATGAGCCTTGACTTATATGAAATGATTTTATATTCTTATGTGTGTATTATACAAAGTTTCATGTCTTATGTTATGATTATTGGTATTACATTGCACTTCTATGATATATACCATGACAAGATATTGTGATCTCCTATATAGGATAAGATTTTCAAATGATATGTTCTTATGAATATGATATGGTTGATATTTCATTTTCTTACCCTTACTAAGCATTTGAGCTCGCACATTTGTATGTTTATTTTTCTAGGTTGGGAAGAAGGGTATTAAATATGATATTCTAAAAATAAGACTAGTTATGATGAAATAAACAAGAGACAATTTAGATGTTTTATGAACCAATTGTTTATGTTTCCCAATTTCTAAAGACACTATACCTATACAGCCCTATCATGGTTTTGTTATATGTTGTAACAAATATACTTAAATTATAAAGTAATAATAATGTGTGTAAATTATGGGTCATTATATATATCATAAATATAAATTTATAAATTGGAAATATAAAATAAATATAACTATGATTTAATATAGATATAATTTCATTTTTATGTTATATTTATGTTATATATCCACACTATTTATTTTTAATTATTAATAATTATTTTTAGTTAATATTTATTTTTTTATTAATTATTAATATTTATTATTTATTATTATAAATATTTACTAATTATTTATCAATTATTAGTTTTTAGTTATTATTTATCAATCAATATTAATTTTTAGATATTATTTATTAAAAATATGTATGGTTGGGTTGGTTGGGTCGAGTTGGTTCAGAATATTTCCAACTTGTGACCTGACCTGGCCCAATCTAGACCCTACCCAAACTATCCCAACTAATATATACCCCACTTGTAACCCGATCGGGTTGGGTAGGGCCGATCGAGTCAGGTCGGGTTTGGACACCCCTAATATCTTTGCCTTATATTCCAATTTCATGATTTATTTTCCATTACCCTAAGGTAAGGAATATGTTTAATATGATAATTCTTGTAAATATATATTATAACCATTATCAATTCATTTGGAAGATATGATTGGATCTACATGTGATTTGGTAATAGTATATTTATTACTCTTAAATCTCACAATGTACCCCATAGACATAATTAACGTACACCAATGGGATTATAATTTGGGACCAAAACATGATGAACATTTTAAGTTAATGGACTACCCAAAAAAATAGGAATCATCGAGAAATATTATTCATTCTTTGTAAATTTCTTAAAAAATGATATTTCCCCCTTCTAATTTATTCAAGATCTAGAAGTTATCATTTCCTCTTATCACATGTTCAGATAAATCGTATTCTATATACCATTTATTTTTTTAATTGATACATGATAGGTTATATTAAAGTGTTTGCCTATTCACTATGTATATATATTCCTTTGAATATTACAAAAAAAGTTCTACCTCTAGGTATGGTATTTTGAAAACATTATAAAATAAAATAACCTTGGTAGATTTTTTATCTAAAGGAAATTGTATACCGAATTGTATTTTTAGATTTAGATGCTTTTGAATGAATAACATATTTGAAAAAAATCCTTTATTATATACATTTTTATAGATTCTTCTTGATATTCTCATTCCCATTTTTCAATAATATCATTTCATTATGTTAAGTGGAATGTTTTGAAATTATCAGTATTGTGGTCAAATCAATTATAAGTTTTGACACCATTTTATTATCTATAGTCATACTAGAATTGTTTCTTCAATAATTTCACTCAATAATTTTATATGTACCCTCAATATCATAAATTTAATCATTTAATGCTTATAAGGATGGTTCTTTAAAATATATCACTAAGAATATAAGAATTTAAATATTCATTAGTTAAAACGACATTGACTATATCCATGAAACATGTTTTATTTATTGATGTAATGGATATAAAAAATCCAATTATTTGTATGTTTTTTTTCAAATTTAGAATCATTTTGTAAAATATTATTATCCACTCAAAGTCCTTGTTTGTTATGCCTTCAAGAATTTATTTCTATTTTAGTTTTTTAATTTTATCATATCTATCTATTTTCTTCTTGTATAACCCAACTTTATGTGACCGTTATTGTTTAATTAATAAAAAATTAACTCATTTGATTATGATCGACATTTTATTTTACCATATTGGTCATACCAGACCATACATTATGGTATTCAATTCAGTAATCCTCTATAAAAAATATGCATTTCTAGATTTGAAAATTCATGTTTTCGTAGAATAATTTCATTTTCATTAATGGTATATCTAATTTCAGTATATATAATATCAAAATGTTTATTTATTTGTTTTATTCATTTCTTATACCATTATTAGTAAAAGATCATATTGAATCAATCCTCTGATAAATTTATTAGTTTTTACATTTGTAATATCCTAGATGACTTCATGTTCCATTCCATTGGACTCCCAGTCACTAGGTTGAATTTCAATAAGTTTGTCAATTTTTTTATTGTTAGTAATATTCAGTTCTCTAATAATTCTTATCCAAATGATGATTTTGAAAATTAATTGATACATTTCTTCATAATTTCTCTCAGTATAAAGACAAATATTTGTTAGTATACTCGAATCATAACTCTCTTTATTTTAAGAACTTATCTATATCAAAATGCGTATTTACAATATAATCAAAATTCTATTTTTCCTTTTTGATAAAGATAATTTATAATAGATATTTATTGAGATATAATATAATATTGAATTTCTAAATTTGTGATTTATAATGAATTCTACATTAACTTCACTGAAAAATGATTCAAGTTATTAATATGAAATCTTATAATCCTTTTGAAAAATTACCAATTTTTCTATTTTAATATTAAAGATATAAGATTATGTATGATTATTTTAGTAATAATAATTTATTTTATAAATGAATGTTAATTTACTTTGATATTTCCCATCAGGTTTTCTAATGGGTAAGTGAATCACTATTTGATTTTAACTATTTTAATTGGTCAGTGTTATAAAATAAATCATGATATAAGACCCTATTAAATTTTTTATCATGGTATATAAACTTGAATAGGGGTGGGTTGAATTTAAATATTAAATATTTGAAGAAGAAATACCCTAAAACGTATTTGAATTAATAAAATAAATTCATAAATGTTTTAATGTCACTAAATCTAGATAATCTAATATTTATATTTTATAGTAAAATGTAAACATATTTTTGAAAATAGATGGAATAAAACTAATGGAAAATTGTTATTGTGAACAGATTGTTGAAAAATATAACGTATAAACAAATTTATTATTTGTAAAGGAAGAAAATTGTTTAAAAATTAGAATAAAATTTAAAAATAAAAATGAAAGGATAAAATAATTAGATTATCATGATAATAAAAACATTATTCCCTATAAATCCACTATAGTGGTATGTAAAAACTCTTCTTACTAGAACTTATCCAATATTATAAAATTGTGATAATAGAATATTTTAACTAAATATAGTTGATCACAAAATTAAATAAAAGTATTACCTACATACTAGATAAGTCCTTATAACTTTGAATATTTCAATAAAAAGATCAAAGAGTGTATAAGTGGTCAGTTGTAAATAGAAAATAACCTAATATAATTTATATGTGTTTAAAATGTAAAATAAGAAGAAAAAGTTAAAAATAAAAAGATAAAAATAGAGAATAAAAACATACAGACTTGTTCTTTGATAATCTTCTTAAGGGATTGAGAGATTTTCAGTTAGTTAATTGATTTATTAGTATTTTGGTTGATTTATAATTACTCTTTTGTATATTCCTTATAAATTTGATCACTAATCTTTCGAAAAATTATGGAGTTACACCATTAAATCATTGATACATAAATATGACTTTATTATTACAGCATCATTGAATAATTGATTTCAATTTTCTTTATTGTTGTCATAATAGTGGCATAATTAATGTATTTTTCCATGCCATTTAATATAGTGTTTGGATATTTTATGGAAGAATAATATTAATGAAATATTAAATGATTAAATTTATGATAAAGGATATTTTAATTTTGTAGACAAAAAATGATTTATTTGGGTTACGATTTAGTCATTACATAGAACAAGAGTGTTGATATACTATTTAACACATTTATATATAAAACGTGTGGTTTCTGTACCTACAGAGGAGAAATTAGTCAACTAAAAATCCATAAATTATAAAATACTTATATGCTTGATGTTTTAATGGGTAAATTGCACCATGATTCATTATCAAGTTATTGTGAATGTTCAAATGAATTACCAGGATTATTTGATAAAGCTACCATTTCCTTTATTAGAACAATTCAAGAACAAATCATGTAGTTACTGTGAAATTGGGGGGAGCAACCATGAGTAAGGATCAGGTGATCCTAAATTCAAATCCTATGTTGAATATTGTCTAATTTTTATTGGACTTCACCAACTAAAAATGGATGTGAGCTTCAACAACCTACCATGATCTACAAATTAATATAAAATAAGTATCCAAATTATCATGAATTCATGTTTAATTATAGATGTTACTGTAAGTAAATATTGAATTGATCATACCTTTAACTCAAATAAATATGAGAGGGTTTGATAAAAAATTAGTGAACATAATGTTATCAAGAATATAATATTGAAAATGTTTCATAAAAATGATCATGAGGTTATTTAAATTATATAAAGTTAAATTGATATTATAAAATAAGAATTTGTTATAATTTATATTCAGAAAAAATGAGTAGTGAAATATAACTCATATTACATGAGGTATTCAAGTTATTATGTGATATGAATCATATTATTGAAGAGTTGTGGAATTTAAATTATGTCAATAATATTATATGATTGAGTCATATTATAATAAATACACAACACTTTTTTGCTGGATTTTTTATAATCATGTTGATGGTTGATGATATTGGTTTTATTAATGATTTAAAAGACTCTCACATGTTTAAATATTACATATAATATGCAAGAATTGAAATAATAAGTGGTTATATAGACTATCAAATTCGAAACTATATTTATTTATGTAAAATATGAAGACTGGGTGAGGAATTTACTATATCTATTTTAATTATTCATTTCACTATATAATAATTATTGAAAACCTTATAAAGGAAAATCTTATTATATGAAATATTTATGTATCATAATAATGTGTTTAAAAAATAATTTATTATACTCTCACTAATATAAAATTAGAATGTATATATTTTTTTAATCCTACTCTATAATCCAAATATTGGGTCAACATAAGGCCTTTCATAGATAAAACCATCATATTCTTCTCTGTCAGAACTTATAAAGGTAGAATAAAGTTCCAGAATGAAATGGTAAACCAAATTTAGAGACTTAAAATATGATTTGATCTCAAATATCCACATTTCCACCCCATGATTTTGGAAAACACCAACAAAAACCAATAATAAATATAAGTAAACACGAGAAAAAGAAAAAAAATAAGAGATTATGTGGTTCAGTATTATTCCCTAATACATGGGGAAATAAATATTTTACATTTATTCAAAAAAATTGAAAGAAACTTATAATAATTTCAACATTATTAATAATAGGTTATCAAGCCTCTTTGAATAGAAGTATCCAGTTCATGCTTCCAGTTATCAATGTCGTCTTATTTTCATGGGATAAAGTCCACCTCAACCAAACTTCATGGAAAATCCTTCGTTTATTCAATTATCTCTTCCACAAAAAATTTCCCTGCTAATGAATAGTTATTGATTATAAATATATCCTGATTCATCATGTTAACACACTTTCTCTAGTAATAATCTTATGGTGTTTTGACTTCTATTATTTCATTCTATTTATATATTCTATCTTCTCTAAAAACTGATATTTTACACAATGTTGTTATCATTCCATAAAACAATCAGGTTTTTAGAAGTATATAATCTAGATTTTTATACTTTTATTTGACTCCTTATTTTAGAATAAGAAATGGTATCCACATATTTTAAATAGACCAACAATAACCGAGTTATAAATCATCTTTTCTAGATTCACAACTAAGTCTCTCTTCCACTTTTTGTAACATCCGTCCATTATCTAAACTTCATTTATGTAGAAACATGGTTTACCAACACTTCTACTGATAAAAATATTTTTTTAGAGGTGAAACATCCCCTCAATATATCCTAAGAAACCTCTTTCATTAATATTTTCTTATTTCATGTTCCTTCAATATTTAATAATCATATATCCACATCATCCAACAACTTCTAGATAAAGTATAACATTAAATAAATATGATTTTTCTAAGAATGAAATTTCATATTTTTATCTAAGTTAATCAAACATTAATAATAATAAAATATCATCCCTTTACTTTTAACCTTTAAAAGATCCTCTAGAAATCAATTTGGCCATATCAACCCTTTTCCTTCTTTCATTAAAGTAATGTACTCAATATTGGCTATTAATAGAGTAACCACTAGTTAATGTTTGAACATCCAATTGTCTATCCTTACATTGAATTTAAATACATATTTTTATGTTCTCTTATATTAATCTGTATCCTCCCAAAGTATTGAATTAAAAAATACTAGAAAATAATTATTTTTTCTGAAGAAATTTTTTATTCTTCTAAAACCCATCAAGCATTAGAGAATCCATTTTAGTACCTTCAATTTTTCCCTTTCTAGGTTCAAAATGTATATTCTAATTACTAGAACTACTTATTCAATGCTAGATCAAGTACATACCATGGAATATATTAGAATTATGATATATAATGAATATTTTTTTTCTATTTACTTAATTTCTACTTCTGTTCAAGGTGAATTATCATTCCATAGCTTAAAATGTGCACCCAAGGGTGTGTTCACCAGTTTCACTTCTCTCAAGTTGAATCATTCCAACACCTTATAAATGAAGTAATCCTAATATAGGTTCAATCTATCAAAAAATGATCTCTCATGATGCAAATCCCTAAAATCTTTTTCACAAAACCTTGTTCCTTCATCTCAAAGATTATAGACAACACAAATTTAGATAATCGATCCTTTCTTTAATTTGATCTACTATAGTAATGTCATCTATGTAATGTATAAGGATTAATAAAATCTTACCATAAAACACCTTTAGATAAAAATATTGGTCAACCTCACTCTAGATGAACTTATATTACTTCATGAAATCATTGATATTTTGATTCCAACTCCTTGTAAATTTCTCTAGGCCATAAAGACTACACCTTATCTTTTAAATTATATTCTTATTTTGAATTTTATAAAAAACATTAGTTGTTCTTTAAATATTTATACTTTTAAGTCTCTATTAAGAAATTTTTTCATTTTGTCTATATTCTCTATATAAAATATTTTTGAAGAAACCACACTTAACACCGTTTAGATAGTTGTTTGATTAACTATCAAAGAATTTTTTTAGAGAAATAAAATCCTTCTATTTTTCCAAATCCCTTCACTACTAGCCTAGAATTGTGATTATTCCTACTATATGACTCCCACTTCAGTAAAAAATACACTTATATTGAAAAACTATCTTCCTAGAGTGTCTTCCTATTAGCTCCCTACTTCTAAACACATGGAGGGAATCAAGTTCATACCTCATAATGTACTCCTACTACTTCTAGTATTACACAATATTTATCTCATCCATAAATAAAGGTTATTCATCATATATTAGAAGTAAATAATTAAAATTAATTTTATACATTTTCACATGGAACCTTTCCCTAGTATACCTGTATAATTTTTCCCATCGTTGGGATTCTTCCAGTACTACTCTGTCTATAATGTAACTTTCAATGCTCAAGCTTTTATAGTCCACAAACTCTCAAGTACTTCAGAGCATGGAAACAACAATATATTTTGACCTATTTCTATAATATCCTCTAGTTGGTATAGTGTCTTTATAACTATCATGTTTTTTGGATTTTCCAAAATGTTTGTACCTTCCAGAAAACTATGTAGATGAACCTAAACCTTCAATGATACTTTTATGTCACTATATATACCTGATGGTTTATTTATCCTTTCACAAAATATATTCATTAAATATCACAATATGAATTTCTATAACATTTTAACTATTGTCATACTAAATTAAATAACCAAATTCATCATCATTATAGACTATAGAGTACCATGCATGAGACTTTTCCTCAAACTTGTTTCATTTATTAGAATTTAAATGGAAATAATATATCATGTTCAATACTCTAAGGTGGTTAAATTAAACATTCATTTCAAAAAAATATTATTTTCTTATTGTATAATTGAAGAAGATAGACTTTGGTTGATCATGTAGGCATCATAGTCCATAGTTTCTAAAAAAATATTTTGAGATACCCTATGTGAATCAACATACACATTAATTTCTATACCAAAGTTTGATTCTTCCTTTTAAAAACATCTTTCTGTTATAGGGTACTTGTAATACCCTTTTAATATAAAATCCTGCAAAAATACTTACTTAAATACTCACCACCATTTTTATTATATAAAAACTTCCACTTACTTCCACTATCCTTTTACACTAGGTCCCTCAAGAAGAAAAAATTATTGAACACCTAAAAATTGTTCCTTTGAAAGTACACCCACACTTTTGTCTGGTATAATTGATAATGTTCACATATAAAAGTGAACCTCTCTAAGATAACACAAGATCTAGTACCCAAGAATACATGTGAACCAACTCCAACTTCTGATGCTTTTGTGTTTTCTCTCATATTTGGAAGGACACATTCCATGAATTTTTGACGAAATAATCCTTGAATGTTTCAAAAATCATGCTTTTATACATTACCAATACATTATTAGAAAGTATATAAATCACATTATCAGTGATATTCCTCAAATTTTCATGCCAAAAATTAACTAAATTTATTTCTCCAGAATGATTTTCACTTTATAGAACTCTGGTAAGGTACAACGTTTAGTCCTTCACTCCCTTTCTAACAACTATGTAACGATGTGAAATTTTTAATTCCCCGTTTATAAATGGTTCATAGTAATATACATTATCAAGTTACCTAATGAAAATAATGTTTTCTAAAGACCTTAAATTTTCATCACATCCTTCAACAACATCATAATTTCATTGCATATTTGGATTAAACAAATATCTCCCCCATAATTTTGATATCCTTATCATCCACAAGATAAACCACCACAAGTCTTATAGAAGTATAATACTTATACTACCCCT
Organism: Viscum album; assembly: GCA_963277665.1. Lineage (NCBI taxonomy): Eukaryota > Viridiplantae > Streptophyta > Magnoliopsida > Santalales > Viscaceae > Viscum > Viscum album. Next base: position 785,929,298 of record OY728132.1, read on the forward strand.
CCCATACATTGTGTGGAATGAAATTATAGAGACTATAACCCCATACCCCAATGATGTAGTGGAACTCAAGAGCAAGACACTCTAATCTTACATTATAGGATTCATAAATCCACTTCAAAAGGATTATCCTCTAGAGTTTTCCCTACATTCATTGCAATTATTTTTTAGGTTTCCTTTCTTCACATATTTCTAAGATAGTGGAGAATCATATTCTGAGCTACTCTTGCTATAGCTCCTCATTACATTTTCCCTTTTGATGAATTTTTTCATAATGAAACTCTTCCTCTTCCTTCCTCATTATAAAATTTTTAGAAGATATGTGTATATCCTTCAAATTAATTTTTTCATTCAAGATCAGGTCATGCACATCCATGAATTCCAAGTGATAATTTCTATTATAATTCATTAGAGTAGTGACCATCATATCCTATGAATCTAAAAATGAATAAAGAGACAATATTTCCTAATACAAATCTATAAATTCCACCTCTAATGACATCAAATGACTCTAAATAAAATTGAATTCATTAATATGATCTGTTGTATAAATTATATATGAAATTATCATACTGAAATGTATCCTTATAAAGAATATTTTTTTATCATGGGATTCTCACACATGTCGTCTAAGGTATTAATAAGATACAAATTTGTTTTCAATTCCTTTATAGTGTATGATGTGTTCCATGAAAGTAAAATTTTCATCAATCTAAGTGACTCATTATCAAGCATCTCTCATTCCTCCATTATCACTTATGTTTTATCTCTAGTTAAAGAAATATCAAGACTATTATACAGTTGATTATCATTTATCTATATTTCAAATAATCTGAAATTAATTCTTTAAAACATATAAAAATATACTTTCATCTCATTTGATTCCATTCTTCTATAATATGTGAACACCCACTAACTTCTAAATAATGTAACAAAAATATGATCAGGGAATTTTTATCTAGGTTCTCCTAAAATAATATGGAAAAAATGTCACTACTTAACTAATATCTGAAACATTGAAATCAAGTTTAATCATCTAGATCTCTCTAACTTTGAACTTCGATACATCTTTTTCCACAAGAGGCCTGATTTTCACAAAATCACTATAAAAAGATCCATTGTAGCTTATAAAAGTGGAAATAGTTATAAAATTAACCTTTGCACAAACATATGAAATAGAATAGATAAATAGCACCCAAATCACCATGCTACTACACCCGCCTTCTGGAAAAATGAAACAATACCAATGTAGACAATGATATAAGGAATAATAAGTCATAGAACAAAAAAATAGATTACATAGTTCATGTTTTCACCCTAGTCCATAGAGAAATGTAGGGGTTTTTAATATTTAGAAAAAATAGATGATTTTTACAATGATATAAATTTTATTAAACAAAATTTATAAACACTCATTAAATAGGACTATCCAGTTGATAATTTCAATTTTCACTACTATACAATTTCTATGAGATAAAGTTTTCCTCAGATTATTTTCATAGAAAACCCTATATTCAATCAAGTATCTATACTACCTCAACATCCCCTCCTAATGAATAGTTTCATCTTCTGAATATCTATTTAATTGTTATCATTCCCACACATCCTCTGACAATAATTTTTTATGGTTTAAATTGTGGTAACATATACTTGTTTAATCACATTAGTTATTTTAATTATAGTAAATTTACATCAACTAATACCAAATCCATTTTACTATTATTTATTTTTTATATAAGTAATGTAATTGGTTAAATTTGATTTTAGTAACTTGAAATTGACTAGATTTCATGCTACAATGACTTTAAATAATTTCCAGGGTATTGTGGATTTATAATCCATAATCAAAACTCAAGAAAATTTGGAAATGATTCCATGTAAAATGGGTATTAATCAGTTTATATATATTTTTCATACATTCTCTAATAAATTTAAAAATAAAACAAATATACTAAGAAAATATCCATCCATCATACCCAAATAAACCATATTGATTTTTATTTTTGTTACTTCAATTCTATGTTCTTTTTTATGAATCAAAAAATATCTCTCTCTATTAATATTATACCATTTATTCAAGAGATTGAGATATTTTTTAAAAAATAAATCCAAAACCATATAATAAGTTGAAGATAAAGAATGATCAAATAGATAACCTATTTGGAATGAAACTAGTATTAATGTTTCCTCCATGGTGGAATGTAATAGTGTAAAATGGTGTGTATATTTCACTAAGACTAATTGACATATAAATACCACATGTAATTGGTAACCCATGTTTTATAAGACTGTGTGAAAATAAAAGTAATTAAGAGACAGAACATCATATCATGGTGTACTTTATTAATTTTAATTGGCTAAACAAAAAATATTCTTATACATTTATAAATTATTTTATTACCATTGTATGACATATTATACTATAAGGTTTGTTAGAGGAAGAGTCATGAAAAATATTTGTTCCCCATTGAATGAAAGTATAAAAATTTATTTTTTGTCATAGAAAGAAGAAAATTATTTTGATTTATGTGAGTAAGTTTATCAATCAGAGGATTCTATCTAATAAAAATAATAATGAATCACATAAAAATAATATAAAATATATTTCAAAAAACTGATCCACTCAATAAGGATTAGGAAAGGTATAGATAGTACTATAATAAATTCTCTTATTATTAATTTCTAATGTATCTTTTAATGAAGTTATTCTATAATGAATTAAAAACCATGGGGAAAACATCAGTTCACACAAAAATTATAGATCCATATTAAAATAAGGGAATATAAGAAAATCTATACTATGATATCCATGAATTCACATTTAAAATTAGAGATGCATGCTGGTAATGTTTGAGCCATCCAAGTTGTTAGCCATGTGAATGACCTAAAGAAGAACATATTGTCTTTGGGAAAATGTTAAGACATCATAAGTACGAGTCATACCAAGAATGGATTGATGAGAATTTTGAAGGTAGTTATTCTAGTAATGAAGGAATAAAATATCTCAAACAACTTGTATATTATTATGGGTGAAATGTATAAGAATTTGGAGATAGATGTTGCATCATCTACCTTGACAGAAGAATTAACAAAGTTATGATATCGTAACCTTGTCCATATGTCAGAATGAGGCCTGTAGAATCTTGCAGATTATAATTTATTTTCTTGTCTTACAATGTTATCCTTACCATATTCTGAGCATTGTTATTTGAGAAAACAAACTTAGGTTAAAGTTCAGGACATCAACTACAAGAAGCAAATATATCGTAGAGTTGATCCATTACATCATTTGGAATGCCCGGATTATATCCCTCAGAGGAGAAAAGTACTTTGTATCATTCCTTAGTGATTATTCTAGGAGATGTTAGGTTTACCCAATCAAGCATAAGGTGGATTCTTTTGAAGTCTTCAAAAAATTCTATGTGCAGAAGGAACTTTACTTTTGAAATAAGATCAAGTGTTTGAGGACTGATAATGGTGGATAATATATAAGTAAGGAGTTTGATACTTTTTTATATGATAAAGAATAAAGAGACACTTAATTTTGGTATAAACTTCTCAACATAATAGATTGGAATAGAGGATTAAAAACAACATTATTGGATAGAACAAGGGTGATATAGAAGACCACCGAAATTTCCTAAACATTTTGGCAGAAGTAGTGAATAGCACATGTTATGTGATTAACAGATATCCTTCTTTAGAGATTGATCTAAAGAAATTGATGGAGATGTGGACTATTAAACTCTCTGACTATTCTTAGTTATGTATTTGTGGATGTCTTGTATATGCATTTTTAATGACCGATAATGATAGAAGTTGGATTTGAGATCTAGAAAATGTATCTTCTTGGGTTATGTTGATAGTTTGAAGGGGTATCATTTCTATGACCCCACTACCTATAAACTTATCATCATCAAATATTAAATTTTTGTATAATACAAGGTTCAAATAACAATTTATTAATACATGGAGAAAGAGAATAAGAAAACTACAAAAGTTGATGTAAAGGAAAAATACAAGGGAGAACCAGTTTCCTCTGAGGCATTACTGGAACATGATGATCATGTATTGGTTGAGTATGGACAACGATGGTCAAATTTTTAGAAAATATAACTAATTTGGCACTCAGACTATGTCACTCAAAGAAATATTTTGTACTTACTATTGATGAAGGATGGATATCAATATTCTTTCGTGGAGGTGACCTAGAGTTTAGATGTATCCTCATGGATTCAGTGATTTAGGAGGAACTTAAATCCATGAACAAGAACAAGAGTTGTGATCTTGTTCCATTACCTCAATGAAGGAAGGCTATCAAAAAAATACATCTTTATGAGAAAACAATATGGAAAGGACCAGGTGGAATGATATTGTGAATGTATGGTGGTCAAAAGATATTCTCATAAGAAAGTTATTGATTTTAATGAAATGTTTTCTTCTATTGTTAGACTAGTGACTATTTGAATAGTTCTGGTGATGTGTTCTATATACAATTAAAGTCTATACTAGATGGAGGTGAAGAAAAATATTCTCTATGTAAATGTTGATGAAGAGATAAATATGCTTCAATCAAAAGGAATTTCATAAGAAGGGAAAGAGAACATGTTTTTCAGGTTGAATAACTCCATTTACTACCTCAAGAAAGCACAAAGGTGTTGGTACAAGAGATTTGATTCATATATCATGAGCATTATATATAACAAACTTCATTCATATCCTTGTGCATATTTGATGGGTTTTTATGGTAATGATTTCATCGTTCTTCTACTATATGTGGATAAGATGTTGGTTGCAGGCCCCAACAATGATCAGATCCAAGAGTTGGAGGCACAGTTTGGTAGAGATTTTGATATGAAGGACATGAGACTAGAAAACAAGATTCTTGGGACACAGATATAACAAGATTGAAATAATGGAAATATTTGGTTATCATAGAATAATTATTTAGGAAAATTTATAAAATTATTTAACATGAATGAATATAATACAATCTCTACCAAACTTCATGTTAATTTCAAGTTATCCTCTATGATGAGTCCTAGCAGTGAAGTAAAGAGAATGAAGATGTCTCAAGTACTGTATGCATCAACAGTGGAGATTCTAATGTTTTTTATGGTTTATACAAGAATAGAAATTTCACAGGTAGTGGGAGAAGTTAATCAGTTCATGAAAAATAAAATACAGGAGCATTAGAAAAAAATGAATAGGATCCTGAGATGCATCAAGGATACCTTAAATGTTGTATTATGTTATGGAGGATCAGATTTCACTATCTAAGGATATGTTGATTCATATCTTTTAAGAGTTTATAATTGGAGGAAATATACTATTGGTTATGTGTTTACTATTTCAGGAGGAGTTGTGAGTTGGATTTCAAAGATACGGTCAGTTGTGCCGTTATCTAAGATGGAGGCATAGTACATGGAATCTACATAGGCTTGCAAAGAGGCCATTTGGATGAGAAATTTGTTATAGAAGATCTTGAAAAAAACATTTGTAGATTCCATTATATTTTGATATTCAGAGCACCATGAACATTATAAATAATCCATATTTCTATTTAAAGGAAAATGAGATTGGGGTACAGTATCACATTGTTTGATATGTAGTGGAGGAAGAAAGTGTAGAGATGAAAAAAAATTCAAACTAAAGAAAATATGGCAGATTTTCTGATAGTGTAAGTTGACTCTGATAAGTTCAGATGGTGAAGATCCTAGATCATCCATGCAGATACGTGAGTTGCATCTTTGGTGGATAAAAATGATTAATAGAGATGTGATTAGGTCTCAATAAAATCTACAAGTGGGAGATGTGTTGGAAGTTTTCCTCTTTGACATCACCACCCCCTTATTTTTCAAAGGGGGAAGGTAGTGGAAGGTGGTTAGTGGCCATCCCCACAAAACCCACTAGTGGGAGAAGGTAGCAAGTAGGGGTGAGGTTTTCCTATAAGAGGAAGTGGAATATCTTGGTATTCATCAATGTCTTCAACTTCTCATTACATGTTCTTCCTTAGTTTGAGGGGTATTTTGTGAGGTGGTTTCCCCATATATTCAAGAGAGATATTATGAGGGTTTTTCAATTTTAATAGTGAGGGTGTGTACCCACTTTTTACCTATAGTGATCTTTCTCTTTTACCTTGCTTTTTTACCCCTTCCAATTTGGGGGTTTTCTATGTTACATCTCGTATCCATTTATTTCTTCATTTTGAACCTTATTTTATCTCGTGATTATCACTAAACCGGTGGACCAATCATTTATGGTCCCAACATAACTTCTAGTCCTGTGGTCCATCGAAACATCCAACCTTCTACCACAGTTAAAAATCCACTCACAGTTGGACACATCGTTACTGCAGAAACCCCCACACACCAACACACACAGAATCAAATCAAAGAAATAAAAAAACTTCAACCCACTAAGATCTAAAATATACCAGTGTTTTACCCATCTTCAATGGAATTTGAACCATAAGCTTCACATCTGTTTAAAAGCCTTACAGGTCGCTGCACCAAACCGATCATCATTATCTCAAGGAGTTATAGTGATGGGATATATTCACCTCCATCTAGTGGTAGAGTGTCAGTACATATGTGGAAATTCTCACATGGAACTACTGAAATTTGATGTATCTGTGATGAGGAATTTATGACAAGAAACCAACCCGTCATAAATAGAACTCTGATTATATACAATATATATATATATATATATATAAATGTGTTTCGACGGGCCCGTCCAAAAAGTATTTGTGACGGGCCTGTTTACCCGTTGTAAATAATTCTCTGTTTTTATATGTTATATATATCAAGACCCTTTGCGACGGGCCCGTTGCAAAAAAATATTTGCGACCGGCCTTTTTTCTTGTTGCAAATACTTATTTAAAAAATATATATCAACTATTTACGATGGGGTCATGTCACAAAAGGTCCCGTTGCAAATACTGAATAAAATAAAAATATATATTCAATAAAATTATGATAAATTAATGAATAAAAATATTAATATTATTAAAATAATAAAAAATAATAAAAAATACTGAAATTCTTAATATTCAAAAAAAAATATAAAAAATCACAAATTATTATTATTATTATTATATGTAAAATAAAAAAACATTGAAAAATATAATACTAATAATAAATAATAATAAAATAGAATATTAAAATTAAAAAAATTAAAAAAAAATTATGAAATATTCGCACCAATATAAAAGATAGAAAATGTAAAAAGTTTATATCACAAAAAATCTTGAATTCAAATGTTTTTGACATAACAAAAAAACATTGGGGGGATTGTCTCATAGAGGAGGTTGAGAAGCTGGAGGAGATAGTGGAGGAAACTACATCCCTAAATTACGAGTCAGTCGACGCTTGTACACCATTTGCTCGTGTTTTTGATGTTTTCATCGATACATCTCCTCCTTGTGCTACTGTTGCTGCCATTGACACATATCCTCCTCGTACTGATGTGGCTGATGCTGATGCATCTCTTCATACAGCTTATGAAAACTCTTTATAAGCTGACTCTGAACTCGCAGCTGCACCTGATACTATGATCCAGAAGATGATGTCTCTCCATAATATCCTCTCGATCTAGACTCTAAAATTGCAGTAGTACCATAATAAGTCTCAGGAGTCAAATGAGAGATAATACCAACTACTTAGACCTTCTCAAAGGCATACTAGTTTTCTTGCATCCATGGTGCCTCATTGAAATGGTGGGAACTAGTCTGATCATTGATCTCGACTTGACTTTCATCCTATTTCTGAGAGGTCATGGCCTCATTTGACTCATTCAATTCGAATTAGAAATTGAAATAGTAAAAATATTACATGAAGTTAATTTTCAAATTGAAAAAGAAATAATACTGACCACAATTAGACATTGGAGATCATCTCTAATCTCTCATGTGGCTGGATCATTGTACATCCTTTGATAAACATCGTACTCTGTAATATTGGGCAGCTCGACTGCCTATATGAATATAAAATGAACTATTTATATTTAATGTTATATAAAATATTTAAAAAAGATAATTACCAGACGATCTCTATGCATACTGAATGTACGGCTACTAACTCTATGTGCCACCTCCTATATCCCCTGGTTCTGCCGGCCCAATGAAGATCTCCAATGAAATCTACCACCCAAACAATGTTAACAAACTTCATCCCAAATATGAGATGAAATGTATTCTGGTCGATGGGCTCTATATGACTCATCAAATACTATAACTCCTACATTTTTTATGGTTTTCCTTGTCAAATTAGGAAAAAACTGACAGAAACAGTCATTCATAGAGACCTCCCATGCCATGTGGATAGCGTCACACATGCTATCATTGATGGGATACCATAAACCCTAAAAATAATTTATAATATCAAGTTATCAATGAAATAAATTTCAAAATAAATATTATTTTTTACATACCATCCAATGATTAAAAATTTTGAGCTACACATCAACAGAAATCTGTTCCCATGAGATCCATGGCTGAGATAAATAATTGTGCAAGACAGTGCTCCCCTATCCAACAACTATTTGCACAAAATAGTGAAAAAAGAAAAAATAATCAAACAATTATTATATAAATAAATTAATGAGAGCTAACTAAAATACACAGGTTATCGTACCTTTTCATGCATAGATTGAAGCCAAGATATAAACATGGATCGGGGATAGGGTCGGGAATCATCGGTCATGCAAGACTATGCCCCCTCTGTGTAACCCCTAAACTGCCAGTTGGATGAGGGTTAGATGATCCAAATCATACTCATCCAATGGTAGATCATCCTCCTATAACTCATGAAATAGATCATCGTTCATCTAAAACAAAAAATGATTTTCGACATAAAAAATTCAAAATTAACTATTATATATAGATGTATATTAGTTATGATTATAATCAGCATTTATCTATGTCAATGTTCACCTTCATCATCATCTAAATATCCGACGATGGAAATGTATTAATATTCCTCCTTGGCATCATCAATATCCACATGAGTTTCAATTTCATCATCTTTTGTCATTGAAAATTCAATTGTAACATCATTAACATCATTTTCACCATTGACCATTAATTTCTGTGTATCATCATCCATATTCATGTCTCTTTTTAAAAAATATTGATTTTGAGTAGTCTCTTGAAATTTTTCAATTTCTTCCACTTCAGTTGAACCACATTCACATTGAGTAAACTAATTTACTTGAGATTTCAATTTTATCATTCTCCAACAATCACTCAAGTCTCTTGATGTAGCATAGTAGTTTGCGTAATAAATTTAATGTGCCTGTTGATCCAGTATAAATGGTTCATTTAATGCAAGAAGACTTTTTTATTTAATATCAACAATTCCATGGGTTGGATGAACATGAAAGCCTCACTCAGTATCCAACCACCAACATTTAAACATCATTATGTAATTCATTCCTAGATAACATAGTTCAATAATTTCATTCAGCATGCCATAAAAGTCAACATCAATTACTCTATGATGAGATCATCTCAAGAAAACTCCATTGATCATTGTTTTTTTATCCTCCATATTCATGTGAATTAAATCGAAAACCATTCACCACATATGGATTATAATATTTAACCATTTTGGATGGTGGGACACTCAATATACACAGTTGCTTATCAATTCTATCAGCATGTAGAGACACCTGAAAATTTGAAAAAAATATCAATATAATAAATAATAAACTAAATTGATAGGTTAAACCATCAATAATTTATGTTACCAGTTTTTGATACCACTGAGAAATTTTTTTGGTCATCATTCTTCAAGAGAAGCTTTTGTAATTTGTGGGAGCTATTTCTTGATATGATTATCATATAGCCTAAAAATAAAATAAGTTTTATTAATGTAACATTAATTATAGAATAGGTGATAGAATCACTCACAGAACAAATGATGACATTTATCATAGTTGAGCAGAACATATGTATGAGCTTTGTGATGTTCATCATCTGAAATTCATCATTCATAAACTCTACCGAAGCCAAGATTTAGATGATTAAAAACTGATAATTTATTTTCCTTTAAATCATCAACATTCCCCTTGTTCCATCCCATGTGGTTGTTTTTTAAGATATTCATATTTAAAATAATGAGACCCAAAAAAATAATTTTCCTCTTACAAATAAGCTTCAGCAATTGATCCTTCAACTGATACTTTGTTATGTACTTTTTTCTTCAATTTCTGCATGAATCTCTCAAATGGGTACATCCATTGAAACTGAACCGGACCTCCACATTTTTCTTCATATAGAAAATGTAATATCATATGTTCCATTAAGTCAAAGAAAGCCAGTAGGAATAGTTTTTTCAATTTACATATAATTATAACAACATCCTCTTCTAGTTTTCTTAGAGTATCATAGTTTGTTTTCTCCATACAAATGTCTTGAAAAAATATATGATATGTCTATTATCTAATCCTAAATCATAGAATTCAACAAACCTCTTAATATAATTGGCATAATTCTTTCCATTATAACATGACAATCATGACTTTTTAATCCGGTAATATGACCATTATTAACACATCTTCCCTAATTGAAATCATAGCCATCAAGAAGTCTCAAATTTTCAATATACTAAAAAAATAATAAGTGACTCTCTTTGGATAGTGTATAAGCTTCTTTTGCCTTCATTAACCTATGTGATCTGACATTTTCAAACAGTTCAAAATCTGGTCGCCTGTAAGTTTGGAAAAGATCTAATAGTGCCTTTATATTATCTTTTGTGTTACCTATTGTATCCAAAACTATATGAAATAAAATGTCGAAATAGTTCTTCTCAATATGTATGACATCAAACATGTGGTGGACCAACAAAAAACCAATATGTCGGATCCCAAAAATTGATTTGTTTTTCCAATTATGTTCTTTACCAAAGCCTTGAATTTTCTGTTGGTTTATTATTGGTCCTACTGTGATGGGATGTAATGAAAATACAACTGATTTTAACTCTTTACTTGAGATAATTTTTGGAGTTTTATCCATTTCAATTGTGCCTTTTCTAAAATGTGATTTGTTCCTTTGAAAAAGATGATCAGTAAGAAGAAATCTGCAATGATAGTCAAAATAAAAAGGCTTTTTTCCATTAATGAGCATAAATTATTTGTTGTCTGCCATACAGTATGGACATGATTTTAGAACATGTGTACTCCATCCAAATAACATTCCATATGTCGGGAAGTCACTAATTTTCAACATTAATGTAGCTTTTAGTAGGAAATTTGGTTTCGCAGCAACATCATATGTACTCAAACCATTACTCGACAATGAATTTAACTCATCAATCAATGGTTTAAAATAAACATTAATATTATTTTTTGGATATCCTGGGATTAATAATTTCAAAAGTATATAAGGATTCTTCATCAATACCTATGGAGGTAAATTGTATGGAGTTATACAGACAAGCCAACATGAATACTGACTACCATAAGAACCAAACTGATAGAAACCATCAGTAAAACGACCCAATTTTACATTCTATGCTTCTAAAGAAAAAGATGGATGCACTTGGTCAAAATGTTTCCACAAATCACCATCAGGTGGATGATTTAAGATTTCACCAGTTCGATTCTTGGTTTTTTTCTATGACATTGTTGTCGATGTGTTCTGAGACATAAATAAAAACGACAGCCTTGGTGTAAGTAAGAAATATCTCAACTGCTTTATAGGAATAAATCCCGACTTCCTCGATTGATCTTCTTTATACCTTGATTGTCCACATGTGGGACAACTATTATATAACTCATTTTAACCATAATATAAGATGAAATAATTTTCACATGCATGAATCTTCTGATAACTAAGGTCCAAATTACGAACCAAGCTTGTTTTCTCATTGTAATTTCCAGGAAACACATTTACTTCAAGTAACAGTGTTTTATCCAAAGAAAATATCTGATCAAAACACTTGTTTGACATTCTATTATCTAATTTAATAGCAAGAAATTTTTCAATTACTTATAATTTGCTTATCTTGCAACCAGGATATAAGGTATCCTTAACATAACATAGCAACTCATAAAATTCATATGGTTCCAACTCAATAGTTAAATAAATATCATCCTGAGTTTCATTTTTTGGACATATAGACAAGAAACATCATGTACTAAATTTTGAAATCCTGATGGATACAAAATCAAATTATTAGTATCTTGTCAGGAACTTCATTCACCATGTTGACACAAAATAACATAATCTGGTTGAACACCAAAATAAAAGATATGGCCCCCAACATTGTCAAATGTGTCAAATGTTTTCAAATCACATTTTTTACAAGGACATATAATTTTTTCTTCTGAATCAAATTTCGGTTTTGATGATGAAAATGATAAGAAAGCTCCAACACCCTCAATATATACATAATTTAAACCATAAACATTAAGAATTAGGTGCTAATTTATCCAATAGAGATTGTCTAATAATAATTTTTGTTCACTTCCTTGTTTCATATTTTTCTACAAAATATAAATTCATTACTATTTTTGAATAATTTGAAATGAGAAAAAAACTGTCCAAAAAAGGGAAGATAAATAATTACAGCTGCTTCTTACTAATTACTACTAATTATGGGTGACATAATTTCTAGTGGATTGACAACAACTCTTTTTTCGGATGACTAATTTACATTCAACATTCTCACACTGAAATCATAATGATGAATCTGCTCGAAGGTACGCATATCTATTCTCGTGCATATAAGAATTCATAAGTGTACCTCTGGCCAGATTCTTCATTGTGATTTTAGTGTGAGAATGATACAAGTAAATGAGTTGTCAGACAAAAGAGCCCCCTCTTTGTCAATAAATTTTCTTCTTCAATTTTCACCACCTGAAAACATTATGAAAAATCTAGTCCTACGAATGCATATCCAATCTCGTGCATGCGAGACTGGATATGCATACGTAGAAGCACATTTTTCATAATTTTTTGAGTCAGATATAGTTGAAAGGAGAAGAGTAATCGAGCAAAAGTATTGTTGCCAATCCACTGAAAATTGTGTCAAGTTCTTATAATTTATTATAATTTATTACAATTTATTCCCAATTATAGCAAATTTTTTAAAATTATTTCTAATCTTTATTAATTGTTTGTAATTTATTCCTAATTTTTTATAATCTTTCATTATTATTGCTAATGTATTCCTAATTATTTCTAATTTATTTAAATTATTTCTAATTATTACTATTTATTCTTAATTATTTCTAATTATCAATTATTGCTAATTTTTCATAATTTTTCCTAATTTTTCTTAATTATTAAGAATTATTACTAATTATTACAAATTATATCTAATTATTTCTATTTATTCTTAATTATTCTTAATTATTCCTTATTATTCCTAATTATTCATAATTATCCCTAATTTTCCCTAATTTTCCCTAATTTTCCAAATTTTCCCTAATTTTTTCAAATTATCCATAATTATCCGTAATTTTCCATAATTATCCATAATTATCCCTAATTATCCCTAATTATCCCTAATTATGACTAATTATCCCTAATTATTACTAATAACCGCTAATTATTACTATTTTATCCATAATTATCAGTATTTATCCGTAATTATTAGTAATAATTTACATTTACTAATTATTACAAATTATTATAAATTTTTACAAATTATAAAAATCATTACAAATTTTTACAAATTTTTACTAATTGTTATTAATTATTAATAATTATTACAAATTATTAATGATTATTACTGATTATTAATGATTATTAATGATTATTACTAATTATTACTAATTATTACTAATTATTACTAAATATTACTATTCGTTAATATTTATTACTAATTAGTACTATTTTTTTCCATTTATTACTATTTACTACTATTTACTACTAATTATTACAATTTATTAAAATATATTAAAATTTATTACTATTTATTACTAGTTAATAGTATTTATTACTATTTATAACTATGTATTACTATTTATTACAATTTATTATTATGTATTACTAATTATTACTAATTATTACTATTTATTACTATTTAATACTAATTATTACTAATTATTAGTATGTCTTACTAATTATAACTAATTCTTACTAATTTTTACTAATTTTTATTAATTTTTACTAATTTTTACTATTTATTACTCTTTATTACTAATTATTACTAATTATTACTATTTTATTACTATTTATTACTATTTATTTCTATTTATTAATATTTATTACTATTTATTACTATTTATTACTATTTATTACTATTTATTACTATTTATTACTATTTATTAATAGTTATTATATTTATTACTATTTATTGGTATTTATTACTAATTATTAGTATGTCTTACTAATTATTACTAATTATTAGTATTTATAACTAATTATTAGTATTTATTAGTATTTATTACTAATTCTTACTAATTTTTACTAATTGTTACTAATTGATACTAATTGTTACTATTTTTTACTAATTTTTACTAATTATTAATATTTATTACTATTTATTACTATTTATTACTATTTATTATTATTTTTTACTATTTATTACTATTTATTACTAATTATTACTAATTAATTCTAATTGTTAGTATTTATTACTAATTGTTACTAATTATTAGTATTTTTACTAGTTATTAGTATTTATTACTAATTATTAATATTTATTTCTATTTTTTACTAATTATTAATATTTATTGGTATTTATAACTATTTTTTCTTAATTATTGCTATCTATTCAAAATTGTTACTAATTACAACTAATTTTTACTAATTTGTGTTAATTATTATTAATTACTGCAAATCACCACTACTAATTACTGATTACCGCTACTTATTTATATTCATTACTAATTATCTTTAATAAATCATAATTACTACTAATTATTAATAATTTTTACTAATAATTTAAACTTATTATTACAAATAAATACGGATGACAAAACAATCTAAATCTAATTTAATTACAAAAAACTAACAATAATTAAAATTGATATATAAAATAAAATAAATATTAAATTAAATAAAACATAAATACCTTTAAACTTGATCTCTTATAGGTGGAGATATCTTCCAAAACTTCTTCATAAAAAACAATTAACTCTGAAAAATTTTCACTCTAAAATTAGAGATTAGAGAGAGAGAAAGAAGGAATTGAGAGGAAGAATGAAAAAAAGGATGAAGGCATATATAGGTTAGATTAGTTGCGATGGTACTATTTGCGACGGGACTCTCGTTGCAACTGCTACATTTTGCGACAGGACCCGTCAAAAATACCTTTGGCCGCATTAATTACTATAGGCAGTTAAAGGGGAATTTGCGACGGGGCAACATCCCATCGCAAATAGTATTTACCGCCGCCAAGTATTTGTGATGGGTCTTGCCGCAAATAGTGACTCGCAAACGAACTATTTATGATGGGGAAATTTTCTGTCGTAAATACCCTTCCCGCGGTTTAGCGCGCATAACATGCCAAACTGTACCTAACTTTTTGCGACGAGTTGATGACCCCGTCGCAAATAACCCGTCGCAAAAGGCTATTTTTCCCGTAGTGTGGTGAACGAGCCTACATCATCGCTCACTAATCCGGGTGTAGCAGACCACCAATGCCACAACCGTCCAAGTTACAAATGCATGTTGTACCTGAATTCTTCGCGGAGGAGAAGGGTCATCGCCATAGAGACCCGGTGAGGCTGAGTTTTCCTTTGAGAGGAGATACTCACGGAAGTTCATCTTTAGGGAATAAATAAATAATAAAACAGAAAAAACAATGATTATAAAAAAATACTAAATGATTAATAATAAATTTTTTAATTATAATAATAATAATTCATATGTTAAATGAAATAATTTAAATAATGATTTAATCGAAAAAATAAAACAATAAAACTAAAATAATAATAATAATAAAATTAATAATAATAATAAATAATATAATTAGAAATTAACGATTAAAAATTTTATCTAATAAATAATTAATAAATAATAACTTAATTATTTAATAATTAATAATTATAATTAAACGTTATAATTAAATTAATAGTTTTAATGAAAATATTAAGTTAAATAAGTAGATATAAATTAATTAACTTAATAAAGTAATAACTCGTAATAATTGTTAAGATTTAATAAAAATGAATAAGTGATTAAAATACTAATACTAATAACAAATTTAAATAATTTAATTAATAATAATAATTAATAAAAAGGATTAAATAAAATTAAACAATTAAAACAATATTATTAGTCAATTAAAAATAATAATTATTATTATTATAAAGAAATATAAAATATTTAACATAATATTTATATATTTTAACTAAAATAATAATTATTTATTAATAAAAATTAAACCAATTTATTAACTTTAATTATTCATTAATTACTATTTTCTTTACAGAGACCATTCCAATATTACATCCAGTTCTTTTGAAACAGACCACTCATGGGTCTATTAATTTTTTACAAGAGGGTTGCTTTAGTCATGATGGTTGCATGAGGGTGTAGAACATAGACGATGCAAAAGAAAAGACTGACTTAAGTCGATGAGGGATGTTAGTGAAAAATAGTGAGATGATTGGGGACTTATAAAATTCTAAGCGAGACAGTAGATACAAGGGATTACATCATTCTAAATTCATTCCATTCATATGATCTTGAACGTCCAGAAGGACAAGAATCAGAGCATGAAACCCAAAAAGGAGGACATAGATGATGAGGAAGATCGAAACTTCATATCTGAAGCAGAGTTTCAGTAGCACATTATAGTCGACATTTTTGGAGAGATTTTATTCAACCTGTTATTCATCCATTCTCTTAAATGTAATTTTTACTTTTTAGATATATTTTGAATATGAATCTAGGCTAATCATTTTCTGTTTGGGGTATTTCTATTATGCTTGGTATTTATTTTACATTTTCATGTTGTTCTTTTTCAAATTTTAGAATTAATCGATGAGATTAATTATGGAATCTATAAAACTGTTTTTCCACCGTTATTTTTCAATATAAACTTTTTTGGAAATGATCAGCGAGATTGCCTTCAACAAATTTTCTTCTATTTTAATTTCAAAAATATCAGAAATAATTGGTGAGATTGTTTCTGATCACTTTTACTTCAAATTCAATTGCAATTTTATGCTTCTTGGAGTGGCAAACTCTAAGATTCATTTTTCTCCATGACTATTATTTTGATTAGGGAGAGTGGTCCAAGCCATTTCCATAGTTGTGAATTCAATAAAATTTAACTGAAAGAAGAAAACATATCAACCCAGTAGTGTTACCTTTTCCCTGAGGATTTATTTTTTCCGTATTTCTTAATTCTTTGTTCATGTTTCCTAGTAATCCTTTCTTGTGTTTCATAACTCCATTAACGCATAAAAAACACCCCTATAAATCTATTCCTCACACATTCATTAAATTATTTTTCTTGTTATTTAATTAGTTTAGTGAATTAATAGTCCATAAAACATTTACCAACCGTCCCTTGGGATCAACCTTTCACTTCTATGCTAGTGTATAATTATAAATGATATTTTGTATGTCATAATGACCTTCTGCATTATTAGTAGAGAAAATGGATAAATTGGGTTCCACCCATTTCAGGGTTGAAATTAAATGTAGATAGACCATGCACATTGGGGGAGATGAGAGGGGGAGGTCTTGTGAGAGATAGTCGGGGTTTTGTTATTTTGGGTAATAGTTATTTTCATAGACCATGTAAATCTCTCGTAGAAGAATCAAGATACATGGACATCAGATTTATGTAGTGAAAGATTTATAATATTTTGATTGCTAAAGAGGAAAATGTCTCTATTTTACTAGTTCAATTTATATAAGGTAAGGACAGACCATCGTAAGAGTTAGGATATATTATTAGGAACTACAAAGCTTTTGTCATCCAGAGCATTATGTTTGTCTATACCTAGATGGAAGCCAACTACGGAGAAGATTCCTTAGAAAATAAATGGAGTAAAGGTAATTAAATTAATATCTACACTAGTTTGGGGACCTTTCCTAATGATTATATTTTTTTATAATGGGTGATTCCCTTGGACTTCATCATTTTTTGCTCCCTTAAACTGAAGTAGGTAGGGGGTTCTTTTTTATTTGGTTTTATTAACTAAAAGTGAACCTTCAAGAAGTAAAAATAATTATTAAATACCATGGGTCACATGATCCAAAGAGTCTCTCTTCTAGTCAATAATCAACACATATGAAGCTTAAGACACTCCCTTCTCATTTTAAATTTTCATTTTAAGAGATAATTCTACATTTCCAATAATGATTTTATCTAAACATTAGTATAGTCAAGAGGAAAGTCTATTGGGTTTTTTGAAAGGGTAAAATATGTTATATCGCAGACTATCTCTAAGATCAAAGGGATTAACCTTTCATATTTCATGTATAAAATTACTATGGGGCCTAGCCATAAACCAAGGGTATATGGAAAAATTTTGATCTATCCTCACATAAAATATGTCATGAGAGAGGAAAAAATAAAATTTTTGATACTAGAATAATATTTTGTATCATACATAGTTCTTAGGTCATCCCTAGACAGATTTATCCCAAAAAGGGAGGTGCCACCTATATAAAAAATGGGAAAAATTAAAAAGAGATATACTATGTTTATTACCAAATGGATACTATTTATAGACTATTGGAAAAAGATTTCATCAACTGTAAAGGATCTTTTAAAAATTATATTCTTATATCAAATTATTGTCAGTTAGACTAGTAATGATTTTTTTCTATTTTCTTAATGGTTATTCTTGTTACAATCATATTCTAGTAACCCTTTATGAACATAAAAATATCAATTTTACATTTATATAGGGACATTTACATACCTAACAATTCTGTTTTAATTTTTTAGTACAACAAACACCTTTTAGAGGTACATTGTAGCTATTTTCATGGAATTTATTGAGATGGTTAGAGAGGTTTTCATGGATGATTTATCTATTTTTGGAATCTCTTCTAAAAGTTTATTACAAAATTTTGAATTAATTTGGGAAGATTTCTAGAGACTAACCTTGTGATTAATTGGGAAACAACCAGTTTATGGTCACTGAAGGCAATGTTCTTGGTCATAAATTCTCTAAGAGGGGAATTGAGGTTGATGATGCTAAAAATAAGGTTATTCAAAAGCTTCCCCTCCAAAAATATTAAATGGTATTAGAAGCCTCTTGAGGAAATTATGGATTCTATCAAAGGTTCATAAAAGATTTTTCAAAAATCAATAAGAACATTTTCTCACTACAAGTCAAATATTCCTCATTCTCTTTTATGATAAATTTCTAGATTCATTAAATCATCTTAAAGATAAACTTACTTATTCCCCCATTATTACTAACTCCAATTAGAAATTCCAATTTGATGTTATGTGTTATTCTAGTGATGTGGTGGTAGGGGTAGTCACGGATTAAAGAAAATAAAATTGGTTACATGTGGTCTTCTGTGCAAGTAATTTTCTAGATGATACTCAAAGAAATTACACCACTACTAAAAATGAATTACATAATGTTGTTTTTTCTCCTGAAAAGTTTATGTAGTACATGATTGGTTTAAATGTAATTTTTTTACTGATCATTTAGCCCTAGAGTATTTACATGAAAAGAAGGAGGCTAATACAAGATTGATTATATAGATACTTCTTTTGAAAAAAAATTACTTAGAAATCAAGGATATGTTGGATGCTGAAAATGTATTGGATGATCATTTCTCTAAAATTTCCAATACTTAGAATAGTGAACCTCGATAAATTAACTTTTCTTTATCAAATAAAAACTATTGTTCTTGAAATATTTTCAGGCTATTTGGTTTTTTGATTTTTCAAATTTTATATCTGTGTGAATATTTTTCAAAGATAATAACACTAAATAAAATAAATTTATTTATTTTTGATATGAAAACTAGTTTTAGAATAAATCTTTTCTATTTATAATTTTTGTTGATGGTATTCTGAGAGGATTTGTAGTTGAGGAAATAATTATTCCCATCCTTGAGAGTTTTCACTCATCATCATGGTATGAACAATATAGAGGATACTATATTTCCCCAAAAAATTATTATATGATATTTTCTAGTACACTGCATCATACAAGGATCTTAGTAGTCTTGTGATGGGTTGTGATAAGTTTCTAATGTTAGGAAATGTTGGTTGAAAGAAATAGCTGCCACAAATAAAGATTTTAATGGTAGAAATTTATAATGTGTGGGATTTAGATTTCATGGGACCATTTCCATCTTCTCATAAAAATGGGAATATTTTTATGGTTTTGTATTATGTATCAATGCGGGTTGTGGGTGTGGTACTCCCAAAGAATCAATCTACTTGTATTGTACAATTAATCACGAGTAATATCTTTTCTAGGTTTGGATTTTCCCAAAGATTTTATCACATATAATGGAACCGATTTCAAGAACTTTAATTTAAAATATATATTGAAAAATTATAGTTGTGTTCATGATATAAGAACAAATTACCATCAACATTCAATTGGAAAATCTAGGTATAAAATAGATAACATAAGTAAATTTTATAGAAATTTTGGTAGAGGTATAGAAAATAATTGACTTTAAAGAATGATAAGTCTTAGTGGGATAATAGAATAGAATTAAAATCTCTTATGGGAAATTCTACACGTATAATTATTTTTGGGAAAACTTTTCATTTTATTATAGAGTTTGATCATAATTATTTTTGGATTTTCAAGGAATTGAATTTTAAATTTAAAAATAATAGGGAGTGAAGATTGAATAGTTAAGTGATCTTAACATGATAAGAATGAATTATAATTAAAATGATATGATCTAAAAATAAATAACTATGGATTTTTATGATACCATCATTTATAATAGAATATTGAAGTTTGGACTGAATGTTTTACATTTCAAATATAACCTTATGCACTAATCTTGGAATCTGACACTAGTATAAAAACATGATTTTTTACTTTATTTTTTTGTGATTTTAAAATCCTAATTCTAAGGGACATGATTTCAAGAACCATAGTAAATATATCATTAGAAATGATTTTGAATAAAAAATTTCAAAACTAATAGAAAAACTCAACATGTTCAACATCAGTTATTTAAATAAATTATCCCCAAAGTTTCCAATTTTTTTCAATATTTCAACATAGATTCTTCCCTTAGCAGATAATACAAGATAGATAAGATTGAAAATTTTGATAACAATGTAAAATGAGAAAATAGTTCTTAAATTTTTTACTTCAATTCCATAACTATGGTGAAGTCCTTCATCATATTATTTTTATGAAAGAACTCATGATACAACCTCAATTGTGGTTGGGGAGGCACTATAAACTATGAATTGTAAATCGCATGCATTAGTTTTAATATTTTGACCCCAATTAGAAGTATAATTCTTCATTAAAAATATATATTCAAATAATATATATTTTATGAAATCTAATTATTAAAATTTAAAAAATGAGATAATAATTATTGGTTCCATGGATAAATTATTGAATAAAGAAATAGTGAAGGGTGTTATGGATGGAAGGATGAGTATGTTTGAAATTATGAAAAAGAAACGATAAAAACTTATATAGAGTTATTTAAAACATGTTTGGTAGCCTGATAAATTTTAGGAGTGATTTTAAATATTAAATGGTGTGTTCTGGAAAAATTTAAAAATCTCTCGCATGCGATGAAATTTTTTCTTTTCACATCAATTATATAAATAACCGCCATTGAAACTCATATCTCTATTAGTTTTAACATCAATTGTTTAAAAACCAACTTCAAAAATTAATTTTTAATGATGGTTTTTAAAATAACTGACATTAAAACAAGATTTTTAATATCATTTTTTAAATAAAGTTTATTATAAACCAAGACCAATGGGATTTAAAATTTATTATCTAGTAAAAAACATTAAAAAACCACTACCAAATTTTCTTAATATTATCTATATAAATAAATTACATTTAAACTTTTTAAAATTTATTATTGAATAATTGATGTTAAAACCATAATGTGAACATTTTCTTGTACTATAGTTATATATATGTGGTAGGAACCCCTTACAATGTTAAGGGTTTTGGTTAATTGAGCTATTGAGTCAGTATGTATGAAAAATAAACCATTACTAAATGGAAAAATCATTAAACTTTAATTTTGGGGTATTTAAAGATATTGGGTGTTCTTTTTCCATGATATTTTAGATTTAATTATTTTTAATGGATGAATATAAATTCGGTGCTTTATAGAAGCTAACTCATGGTTCCTTTTTTTCGTTTTTCCCATTATTCAATAAAAATATTTCCAGTTTTTTTACATTGTCTTCTTATAGTCAATAACTATCTGTAATGATAGGTTGATCATGGTTGCATGTTTATTGAATGATAGATCTAATAATTACTAAATTTTTCATATGTTGAAGATTCTCTCATTATGGCCACTTATCTTTACTTATGGGTGATTTTATTTTGATTATGTGGGAAATAGACCAATCACAAGGTTTCACTTTTGATCATTTTTTATTTATGTATTCAATCATCTACACGATTGATATAGTCCTTTTATCATATTTATTTCATAGTGTATTTATTCTCTTCATACAATCGACTGCACTACTGCATGAGTCCATAATCGATTGATCTACCATAAGAATTCCAGGTTACTTGTCTCCTTGTATGGTGTGTTAGGATGTTCAAAACAAATTTGAGTTCCTTCTTATCATTGATTGCTTCTTGTTATTATGGTTGATTGCCTTCATACGGTTAGTCACTGAACATAGTCACTTAGAACCTCATGGTTAAATAACCAACCATTAGACCCTCATAGTTGGTTGTTAATATGATTAGTTGAAGATAAATTTTAATCACCAAAGGAATAATTCAAAATATTCTTCAAGGGATAAAAGAAGTTTTATTGTTGGATAAATCTTGGATCACTTATGTATCAACCTAACCTATATTCCCATTTACTCTAGAACTTAAATGTATGGTTTCTTATGTTTTTATACTTTTTATTATGGGTTAAATGTGATACTATTTTATAGTAGAACAAAAAATAAGTGTGTAGACTAAATCCAAATAACAAAAAAATTTATTATCAACAAAGTTTCTATCTATTTACATTATTTTTTCATCTATTTTGAAATAAATTCCCTATAGTTAATTAACTGTGTAAACTTTTTCATGGATAATTGAGATGAATAGTGTTAATATATGTTTCATTTATTGGGTGTTTAGATTGATTATTTATAGGTAGATGAAAATAAAATTGAATCAAATTTTGTAATCTTATTTGTACCTTTAACTTCCTTATGACTCAAATTTTTCTTTTTTGGTAACACATTAATAAGAATGATACTTCTAATCCAATTTATGAAATATTTTATTTATAATGTAATTTCATTAAATTTTTAACAAATATTTAGAAAAATAATTTAGAAATGTGTAAAATTTGTTATTTTAAAATTTCTCATAACCTCTTCAAATAATCTTTGAACTTATAAATTGAAAATTATTTTTAACCAAATTGTTTTAATGTTTATCCAACTTATGATTCAATATTGGGTAAATTTTGTGATTTAAGTAGGGGTTAGGGGACTTTATATTAGTTTGATTTTTCTTTAATGTTGTACACATCAATTACGAACAAAAATGTTTCAAACATGATTGTATTTAAGCATTAGTTTTCACTTTTAGGAGGTAAAAAAATTGATTTTTGATGGTTATTTTTTCAAATTGAGGATGTTAATTTATCTATTTCTCCATGGATTTAATCAGGAAAAACATTTTACTACCCATTGAAAAAAAACATTATTATAGAAAAAATTTCAGTGTATGTCTTATAATTATCATTGTATTTTGGATTTTTTATTTAAATAAAACTCATAAGATATGTATCTATATGTAATATGAAATTAATTATAAATCATGGTGGAAATATTATTATTTAATTAATTAATTCTAGATGGGTTATTTATTCTACTAATTATCTAATAATTCTCATTCAATGGTGTGTCTAAACTATTCTATGTTTCAAACTTATTTTTCAATTTTCACTTGGAGAAAAATAGAATTTTGGAAGATTTGGTTGGATAAAAATTTAATTGTGTTTAATTATTTTCATATACATAATTTCAATTATTTATATTACCCATTAAACAATTTTTTCCCTAAAACCATTTCATTTTAATAGGTAAATGACATTGAGTAATTGATATGGTTCATTGAGGAAGTTTTTTTTGAAAACTAATTCCTTATAAAATTTGACCTTTTCAATATTGAGATTTATTTTCTTTTACTGAACTTGATAAATGGGTTTTTTGATGATTAGAAATTTTCTAAGTCTACAAGAAATTGTTGTGAACTGTTTTTTATGAACTTTTCAAAATCCTTTTTAAGAATTAATTGAATATTTTTTTGTCTAATTTTATTATTAATGGTGAATTATTGACTATTGGTTAATCTATTGGTTGATATTTAATTAATTGAATATTTTAATTATAATGAGTGATTTGTTTACATAAATTTTTTTACATTATTTTTCTTAAATTTTTATTTGTTTTGATAACTAATCTTTTATATGGTTTTAATGAAATTTTAATTGTAATTTTATTTTATAGTGAATTTGAAATATAATTTATCTTAATTATAATTATTTAAATATTCCATTATTTAATTTTTAAAAACAATTTTTGGAATGAATTTATATATTTATATATTATTCAAATATTTCATGCTCTCATTCTATTACTTAGATTTTATTTTTTATTAGTGTACTATTTATTTTACTCTAACATCCACCTCATATTGTATAAATTTTAGGGATGATATTCTTAAATTTATAAATAGAAAATAATACATTATAGAAATTAAAGTGAGAGTTGGATCAAAGATTGAAGGTAAAGAGATACTCATGAATCTTCTAGAGATTTATGAATATACTCTACGTTCATCACACAAGAGTCCCATCTGGGAGAGTGAAATCATTTAGATGGTTCATCTAGAGTTACATGAAGTAGATGATGATCTATGGTAGGAACACCACATTGAAACTAAGGAAATAAGTGTGGATTATCTGATTTTGATTTGGAGACTAAAGATTCCACATGAAATTTTTTTTATTGGGAACTAATGAGTCTATATTGGGTACTTCATGTTGGATTATCACATGAGACCAGATACCAGACATCCAATGAAGTATGAAAGACCAAGTATATCATAGTTGTTGTATAGGATCTTTTATAGTATGAAAATAAACATGATAGAGGAGATTATTTTTCTCTATTATAATTTATTCTTTTATATTTTTTATATATAATTATTTTAATTCTATTCTAATGAATTAATTGTTGATAAAATTTTAATACAATTTTTTTGTAAAAATTATGAAAGGGGAATCAAATTGTAATGAAAAATTTATTTCTCTTCAATCATATCATCCTTTCTTATTAGATCATTTTAATTATTATATTTCTCAATGATTGAAAATTTTTCAATGTTCAAAAATCAATTATAGATGATTTTATTTTCAATTTTATAAAATATTAAGAAAATTATAATTTTAAATTCTTTTGATTTTTTTTGTAATAAATTGATGGAAAACACAGCAAGGCTAAAATAAAGTTCAATCTATGTGACTCCATACACCCATCCTTTATGATATCATTGATTCTTATAGTTTAAAAGTTATGGAGATTAACCTTAACATTTCTTATCCTTGGAAAAGGGAGTGGGAAGAATATTAGTGGATATTTTTCAATAAATTCTCACTTATTAAAGGAAATATGAATGTTTAGTAAATTAAAATTTCACTTTCTCTTCCACTAATTGATCACAACTCTTATGCCTATATTTCTTACCAATTGAACCATATCTTCCATCTTCCATAATATTTTCCCATTAAATTGTTACTTTTATTAACCCAATCCTTTTACACAGGTTTTTACATGAGTTTTAAAATAAATATCTAATAAATACAAATTGAGGATTTTAGGGCCTAGTGTATTTGGAAGATGAGGTACATAAAACATTAAAATGAAACTAAAATAGATTTTTTTTATTTCAATATCCATAATAATATCCTAAATTCAATTGAGATAATAAAACTACATATGATAACCTGGTGGAAACATAAACAAATGGGGTGATCTAAAATTATCATTAAGTGAATAAACATGATAAAAACATAGAAAATGATTCAAAAGGTATAACATGATATCATAAAAGATTATACGCATGAATAATCATATGGAGGCATAATATAAATAACATGTAATCTTAAGATCATGGAATCATATTATTTTCATAGAAACATAAAAAATAGAATAATCCTTATTCAAGGATAACTACCAATACAACATAACATGGTGGATAGCATCCCAGCATGGATTAGGTTCACTTATTAATCACATAAATATTGTCTCATGAGAAAAAAGACATACTCAATGCATTAGAGAACTATCTGGGTGATCCATAATAACATGTATATGATTATGTGCTCCACAAAACT
The DNA here is from genome assembly GCA_963277665.1 of Viscum album. Lineage (NCBI taxonomy): Eukaryota > Viridiplantae > Streptophyta > Magnoliopsida > Santalales > Viscaceae > Viscum > Viscum album. The sequence goes on from OY728132.1 coordinate 785,955,783, forward strand.
AATTCGATAATAAGTCATAATGATAAGAATTACCCATGGAAATAAATGGGTTTCATAATCTTGCCTCATATCATTATCAATATATATTTCATAAAGAATGAATTTGAGGAACGAATGTAAGGAATGTATTAACCCATTAAAATAAGAGATAATAATCTAGGAATATATGTGATATATATATATATATATTTACTTTAAAATAATTACATAACATTAAATAGAGATACAAAGTGAGTTAGAGGGAGAAGGATCATAACCCAAAGAAAAGGGTTGTTTAGATATATCCCTTAACTTATGTTTCCAAATAATTATGCACTTTCAATTAATGTCCTAAATAATAATGTTAATTTATTAATTATGAAATTCATAACCTTTTACATATATATTTGATATAATATAAATGTATTATATTCATTTAAAAAAAATTTAATGAGATATAATGATTAATTTCTTCATTTTGAGGGCGTCCATTCCAAGATTTCAAGGTCAGATCACCTGTGGGTAATTATTAAAGTTCTTTAAAAATGGGATTTCAATTCCATAAGTGAAATTAAATGGTATTAATATACTTATAGAATCTAAAATGGTCCCAAATATTCTTTTTTATGATATATGGATGATTATTTATTATAGAAGTTTACATTATCAGGTTAGTTCATCTAGGAAAATTAACCAACCTTCATGATATAATTATTTTATTAAATGATCATTAAAAAATTTCATAAATTAAGATGACTTCTATTTTACTAATTATTATCTTATCTTACCGTAAGAATTTTTTTGACTAGGCTTGAATGTTTTTCAGAAAAAACTGTGTGTTGTTCATAGAGGTGATGAACCAATCATATTATAAAAAATTATTTCGTTTTAGAATGAGTAAATAAGAGATGAAAATTTATTATAGACATACTATTAACATAATATAATTATATTATATTTATGATACTAGATATATTTTGTATTTTCAGATGAGGGAGGCGAGGAGAGTTTATAAGAATAAATGAATTTCAAGAGAGGTAAATTATGAATAGTTAATCTTAAATGTTGTCTCCTTGAAATACTTATTAATGAACCCAAAAATGGTTCTTTGATGATAACAGTGGAACTAGTATATGGGGGAGAGGATTGGGAAGTGAAATGGTCTGAAATTTTTAAAAATCTAAGGCCTAAATGTTGTGAGGATATGGAGTGGTGAGGGGTGGTATTTATAAGTGGAGGAGATACGTGTTTTTCAATATTATATTCATTAGTGTGTTATTTTAGATATGTAAAATTATTTACTCTTGGGACTATATATTGTAAACAGGTCATATAAGTTCAAAATAATGTGTTCTTACACCATTCATGGATTAAATATTCATTTATTTAGCTTATAGTGTTAAATATTGTAATCCACTATTCACTATAGATTTAATAATTTTAGAAAAATACTAAACATTCAACCTAACAATTTTTTTCCATTTATATTAAAAAAATAAATCTGTTTTATGAAAATAATTTTGTAAAAATGAGATATTCAATTTTAAAAATCCTCTTTTATTTGAAAAGACAATTTTAATATTATGATCATTTTCTGAATCTTTAAAAAATTACTTATGGTCTCATAAAATTATCATATCATTATAATAGAACTTAAAATTTATTTATATTCCTATTTTATGAAATAAAATTTCTTTTAAAACATTTTATTTATTATAAAATTGTAATTAAAAAATATATTTTACAAAAATAAAAAATCTTAGTTTATTCTTAAAACATTTATTTAATTGTACCATAGTATAAATATACTATATTTTTATTTTATAAGATACCCAAATATTATTTTACATTTTCATTGGTGAGGTAAATATTCTAATTTCCATGTTAGCATTCCTAGTGATCACATTACCATTCAAACTACTGAATTAATATTTCAATGGTTTGTTTACTATTCCCACAGTCATATTTTTAATGTTCTTATAGGTTCTTGGCTTCTTATAAATACATTATATTTCATTCATTATTCGTTCACTTATATTTAATCTATAAGTTATTTATATTTTCATTTTCATGCTGAATATTTTTTTCAAATATTTTTTATCATTTAAAAATTGTATTTCATGAGTATAGATATTCTGGTCGATCAATTAGATCCAAATTTTCATATTCTAGTTGTCTTATTGTATATTTTTATCCCTCTATAATATTTTGAATTCATATGGTAAATTTGATTCTCTGAATTTAGTGTTCAAATTAATATAATAAGATGTTATTGGTTTCATCATATAATGAGTGTACTTTATATTGTACTACTTATTATGTCATGATTATAAGAAGGGAAATTTCATTGAAAATTATAGGTCATTATATACATCCCACTGATGAAATTTCAACCTCAAATTTTTTTACATAATAACGTGAAAATAGATAAGGATAATTATACTTAATGTATTCTTCCATTGACCATATCGCCAACTTATACTTGTGGTTTTACCATAGTTCTTTGACTATGTGAGTTTTCTTATTTTGTAGAACATTATCGCTACATTCCAAGATCATCATTGGTTTCTCATCATAAGAAATATCATTTTCCAACTATACCACCTATATATTTAGTGCTTGTGAGGGATTTATTATGTGCTTCTCAATAGGGATACATATAATATATTGTGAACATGAGATAGGGTTAGTGGGAGTGCTGATAGATAATTCATGTCTCGGATGTGACCAAAAATCTCAAATGGGTTGATGTATATAGGAATTCAGTTTCCCTTCTTCCCAAATCTCATGTTTATCTTCCATGGAAATATGTAGAGGAAAAATATATCTCTAACCTTGAAATTCAGGTCTCATCGTTGATTGTTATCTTAGTTCTTATATCAACTTTGAGCATCCCTAATGTGTTCTTAAATAGACTTAACCAATTCTACCATTATCTTAACCATTTTAGGTCCCAGTAGCATGTGTTCTCAACCAACATCTTAGCATGCAATTGTTCATCATATCTCCCCATAAAGAGCATCATATGGTGTTATTTAGAAGCTTTAGTGAAAGCTATTATTATATGAGAACTCAACTAGAGGAATATGTTGGTCTCATTTTTCTTTTATGTTTATCATGCAAGATCTCAACATGTATTCCTATGTCTATATAGACTTACCATATTGGCCATCAGTTTAGGGGTGATAAGTTTTACTAAAGTTCAAATCAGTGATCAGAGAATGTAGGAGACTCTTTATAAAATTGGAGGTAAATTTCTAAACTCAGTTGAATAAAATTGATAGTGGTGTTCCATATAGCCTCACCAATTCTCTAATGTATAACCTTACAATTTGATCTAATGATAAGTCTTGAAAAAATGAAATGAAGTGAGCAGTATCTTTAAGGCAATCTACCTTAACCTATATAATATTATTTACTCTTAATTTTTTTATATGAACCATGGTTATGTATCATTGTGGTGTTTTAGGATTTCCCTATAGGAAAGGGTAATGGTAGAATAATCCCATTGTAAATTTTCCTTTCAAACATCGCACACTAACATACAAAGTATTTTGATATTTATTTAATGATCTACTTCCTTATATTTTCCCATTAATAGTGTTCTTGGAGATATCAATACATCATTGTGCTCCTTGGGTGGATATAGAATATCAAGATATGAGCATCACTCAAAACCATCTTTATATCAAGATTTGATGGTACACATTATCGTGACCCAAATCTTACAACACCTTATACATCAATTTTTAACTCTAAGAATTTACCTTTACTTATAACTTCCACGTTATTCTATATTTCAAAATCATCTATTTGATAATACATTATATTCTTCAGAAGGCCTGGTTGAGAAATTATTTTTGAAATTAATGGTTATGTTCCTTCACTTATGATTCTCATGTATATAATATGCATGTCTAATAATATTGGATAATTTTCAATTATTTTAATTGATAAGGTTGTCATATTTTTTCTATATAGATAATTTTCCACTTTATTTGGTTTTGAAGGATGGTAATTGACTGAGCAGTCATAATATTTTATTATCTCTATCCATTCATGTTGGAACATATCAATCTCCTTCTATGTGAATATATATTTGAGGATCTTATAATCTATATATATCTAACACTTCTCCTCATAGAGATAATGAATCCAAATTTTCAATGTCAAGATTACTACAGCTAACTCTAGATAATGAATTTGATACTTATGCCTATAAAAATTCAACTTCCATGAGGATTAGGATACAAATTTATCATTTTTAATCATTAAACATCCTAATACCTTATTTGAATCATCTATGTATACCATAGTAAGTTCCCCACTTTTCGATAGTGTAAGTACTAGTGTAGTGATAGGACGATTTTTCTATTACTTGAATCACTCTTCAAATTCATCAATAAATATAAATTTTAAAACATTCTATTTTAGCTTGGTTAGTTTTTTAACAAATGTGATAACTTTCTCCCAAATCGTTACTAATACTCCACTAGTCCAATAAAACTATAAATCCCTTTTACAGATGTTGTTCTATTCTACTCCTCAATTTCCTTTTTTTTGAAGGGCCCGAAGATATTCTTATTTTTCTAATAAAATGACCCTAGAATGATACTCCCTTTATTGATAAATCACAATTACTATAATTCGTTAATATTTTCCCCTTTATTAACTTCATTAGAACAGTATTCAAATACTCCTCATGATCCTCCATTGTTTTATAGTTTATCATAATATAATCTATTAATATTACCAAAATTTTTCCAAGGAAATCTCTAAAGACTCTATTCATTAATACCATAAATATTTTTATAGATTTAGTGAGTCTAAATGGAATCACTATGAACTCATTATGTCCATAACGTTTTTGAATGTTAGTCTTGGGAATATTTTCCTTCTTCACCTTTAATTGGATATATCCTAATCGAAGGTCAAAAAACTGAAATAATGGTCCATTTTTATTTTATCTAAAAATTTATCTATATGTAGTAGGGGATACTTATTATTTATGATGATTAGTTAGTTAATTATAATCAATTAAGAGGAACATTGAGCCACCCTTCTTCTTAATGAAGAGGACCATAACACCCTATAGTGTAGCACTCAATCATATAAAAAAATTTAAAGATTCTTTTGTAACATATTCTTCAGTTCTCCAAACTAAATTGTGGATATTTTGTAGGGATATTTGGATATGAGAATATATATCGGTATAGTTTTGATTTAGAACAAAAAAACATGGTATGGAAGAAGATTGGGAAATTCTTCATGGAACACATCATTATAATCACTCATAATGGGAATGTCATAAAGCATGATTCTCTCATTTGTCTTAATAATTTGAACTATAAATTCTTAGTCATAATGAAATAATATCCATAATATATATGATGATTCCAAATGAGATTCATCCACCTCCTTATACTTATACAGAGTCAGATTATGACTTGGGATGTGAAGTGTTATATCCCTTTCCAAATAGTTGATGTTTTCTTTATATAAGGATCATCAATCCATTCCTAATATAACATCAAAATACACTAAAGGAAGTAAGACAAGATTTTATGGGAGGTTTATTCCACAAAATTAACCAAGTTGGAGTTATATATTTGGAAGGAAATAATTGATCCATTTTTTAATCTGATAGATAGATCAACCCCCATGTTTTGAGGTGATTTTTGAAAAGTTTTCCTAAACATTCCGGAAATGAAAGAATTTGTTGAACTAGAATAAAAAAGTGTTTATGTTATTCTTTAATGAATTACTAGCATACCTATCATCACATCATTATTCGGATCCACCTCATAATTAGTGATAGAATATTCCCTACCTTTCTCTCTAGGCCATGGAGTTTGTTGTTATTGATTTTTCCCAGCAAACCTTGGCTTAGAGAATTGGTTCATATAATTTATGTGTTCCTCGTAGCTAAAACACTATACTAGAGGTTGAGTGTTGATCTAAACATTCTTTTATTCAGTCACGTTAGTGGGATTCTTCATCTCCCTTCATCATTGATTATCTTGATGCCTCACTTTTTCACATTTGAACTGTCTCCCAATTCTCTTAAGATAGTTTCTAATATTCTTATTCCCATGCATTTTACATGTGGGTAGTTTGTTTTTATTTCCTCCTTGGGTTTTATACATTGATACTATTAAATGAAACTCTATTTTAAATATTTTATCTCTATAACCATGAGACCAATGAGAGTCTCTAATATATACCTAGAGTTGGAGGGCACAAGAAAATATATATTCATATCTATCAACGTGCTAAATCACTTAATACTTTTTTAGACTCATCTTTAATGTACTAAAGAAGAGTTAAACCTTGTTTTTAGTGTTGATGGCAAGTCACCCTGATTGACTCATCTTTTTTTCTTTATTATAAGGAACTCTTTATTAATTTTATGATGTAGGGTTCATGGAAAAAATTTATTGAAAAATATTTTCTTGAATCCTTCCAATTCCATGGAATCAATTTTCTCTTAGGAATTTGTGTTCTTGATCAGTCTACCACTAATCAGCTTCCCTTAAAGTTTATAGAACAAGAGTATGAATTTATCTAGTTTTGAGAATTGGTGGATAGATAATATCTTCTTAATGTAGTTAATACAATATTCCATGATGAGGGGGTCAGATAATCCACTAAAACCAAGAGGCCTTTTTCACATAAATAATTCGACCAAAACATTATCTTTCTTAGAAGTAGGATGGTGTTCTACATGATTCATGATATTATTCATAACTTGAGTTAATTGAGCAAGTACTTCCATTAAGTTTATAAATACCACTCCCATTAGGTTATGCATATCAGTAGGTCAATCATCAAATTTCTAGTCACATTGGTTTTTGGAACAATTCTTTTTTATTTCTTTCCATTAACTAAAATAAATGAAAATAGGTATGAGAATTATTAAAATAAATAAATAATATAAAAGATGAATTAAAAACTTATAATTAATAACATATAAATAACATCTAAATCCTATATTTTGAGTCTTTAGGTTTAAATCTATGTTATCAATGATATTTTTTCACATTAGTATTTATAACCTGATAACCTATTCAAGTATTTCATAATGGTTAGTAAAGAGTTGGTGAGCTTTCCTAGGCATGTCCCCCAAGAGTGTGAAACCAGGTGTGTTGCAAGGTCTCTTTTGCATGCACCAGGTAATGATTAAGTTAATAAAAAATACAACTTTTTTTTAGTTATCACCATTATATACAACTATTCCAAATGCACATACACTTGCAGAATCTAGATAGTGATTTAATTTCTTAGAAACCACTCCCTCTATAGAACACCAAAATTTTAGGATATTTTAATATAATTATACCTATCCCTAGGAATCTCACTAAATAATTCTAGTCATAATCTTAAAAAATTTATATATCACCCTATAATACAAAATATGGTCACATAACCATTTAATAAGTATTAATACATATTTTTTAACATAAATATCCAATAAATACAAACCAAGGATCAAAATTACAAGTTCCTTTGGAAGGATAGTTATGTAAAACATAAAAAATGAAAATTAAATAAATCTTATTTATTTTTATATCCATAAAGAGCACCTAAATCCATTTAATCTCATAAAACAACATAGGATAACCTGGGGAATACATAAATAAAAGGGTTTATCTAAAAATCTTTGTATGGGAATAAACATGATAATGAAGCATAACATATGAGTCAAAAGGTAGAACACAATATCATAAAAGACAAGGCTCATGAATAATCATATAATAGTATAATATAAATAACATGGAAACATAAGATAATTAAATAATATGAATGTGGTAGCAACATAAAAAAATCATAAGCATAATTCAAGGCTAATAACCATGAAGACATCACATTGGGGATAGAGTCCCATCATGGATTAGGTTCACTTCCAATACTAATACATATCATTTGAAAAAAAAATACACATTACCCAATGCATTGGGGAACTATTTGGGATCACCAAACATAACATGTACATGAATATTTGTTATAAAAAAGGAAATAAATCATAAATCATGAACATACTAATTACACATGGAAAGAAATGGGTTGCATAATCTTTCTTCATATCATAATAAAAGGACATTACAAAAGGAATACGTTTGGGAAATGAACTAAAAGAAATGTATTACCCCATCTAAGGAATGAAAAATAATATAGCTATATATGTGAGAGAAATATATATAGAATTTAGAATCATTCCATGAAATTTAAGAGTGATAGAAAGTCAGTTAGGGAGAGAAATATCATAACCAAAGAAAATGGTTGGTTTAGAGTGATCCCTTGCCTTTTGTTTCTTCACATTCAAATAATATACTAAATAATAAATTTAGATTAACTAATTACTTAATTTAGATAATTTTTAATCTATATTTTATTTAAAATAGTTTTATTACGTTCATTTATAATCATTTTAATGAGATATATTGTTTTATTTCTTTTTTCGGTGGGCATTAGTCCCATATTTTTAAGGTCAGATCACCTATGGATAATTATTGAAGTTATTTTCAAATTGGTCCATGACTCTATATGTGAAAGGTAATGGTATTAATATAATTCCAAAATTTTAAATGGTCCTACATATCATATTTTGTTCTGACATAGGGATGATTCTTTTAGTAAAAGCATTAAAATTATTAAGTTAGTTCATAGAGGTAGATTTATTGACCTTCATGAGCTAATTTTAATTTGTATAATTAAATGATCATTAAAAGATTAAAAAACATTAAATAAGTAATATTATACTGATTATCATATTATTTTGTCATATTAATATTTTTATGACCAGCCTTCGAGGTGGTGGAGAAAAAATTAAGTGTGTTGTTCTTTAAGGAAGAGAACCAACTATATTGTAAACAACAATTTCAATCTAGAATTAGGATAAAAGAGAATATCATATGTGATATATATTCCATTAAAATAATAATAAAATAGTATATTTATGTTACTATATTAATTATGTGAAATTGTATTAGAGAGGTAAAGAGAATGTAGAATAATAAATGAATTTAAAAGAGGTAAATTAAGAATATTATCTATTAAATGTTTCCTCCTTGATATACTCCTTAAAGAACCTTTATATGGTATTTTAATGAGACCAGTAGAACTAAGAGATGTAAGATAGTATTTTAAATGGAAATGGTAAAATATTTGGCAATATCCAAGTCTTATAATTTGTGATGAGAAGGGGCATTAAGGGGTGATATTTATAAGAGGGGGAGAGGGGTGTTTTTGAATATTATATTAATTATTTTATTATTTTGGATCAATATTACAAATGGTTTTGATTCTTGTGACTATATATAGTAAATGTTTCATGTTATTTCTAACTATAGCATTCTTATATCACCCATAACTCAAAAATCATACATTTAGCATATAATGTTAAATACTGTATTTTACTGTATTTCACTATTCACTAAAAATGTAACTATTTTAGAAAAATATAAAAAATTCACCCCGACTATTTTCCAATTCATATATTAAAACAGTGAAATCCATTTATATGAAAAAAATTATAAATATGAGAGATTTTATTTTTAATTAAAATCATCATTTATTTGAAAAATATAAATTTTAATATTATGATTGATTTTATAACTCTTTGAAAACTTATTTATGGTCTCATAAAATTATATTATAATTTAACTATAACATAATATTAATTTATAAGTCTATTTTATTAAAATAAAATTTCCATTAAATAACTATATTTATTACAAAATTTTAATTAAATCATGTTTCTTTCATAAAAATGAAAACATGTTATCATTTTTAAAATATTTATCTTCATGTACCATGGTATAAATATAACACATTTTCATTGTATAAGATACCAAAATATATTTTTTAAATTTTCATAGGTGAAGTTACTTTTCTAACAGTCAAGTTACTATTCGTAACATATATCTTACTATTCCAATGGTCATATTACTCTTCCAAAGATTAGATTAGTATCCCGATGGTATATTTTTAATAGTCGTATGATTTCCATACTTACTATAAATACCACATATTTTATTAATTCTTCATTAATTTCTATTCCCTCTAAAGGATATATATATTTTCATTTTCAAGATAAATATTGTATTACTAATATTTTGCCTTATTTCTATAGTGTTCCTCATTAGTGCAATTATTCTACAGGATTGAGGATATTTATTGTTCATATTGCAGTTACCTTATTTTTTATTTTTATACAATTGTTATATTTTCAATTTTTATATCCATTATCAATCGCTAAGTGTAATTCCAAAATTAATAAAATAATTTTTTGGGTTGAATCATGTGGTTCATGTGTTTTACACTACATTACTAAATATGACATAATTAAAATATGTTAAATTCCATTGATAAAATTTTAGGTTGTTTCAATACATTATCGATAACAATTCATCATTATTACTTTATTGAGTTCACATTTTTTTCTTTCTTTTTCTTGTTTATTTCCTTAGTATTTTCTTGAACATTGTTATTCCTTCCCTATGGAACTACCCTTGATAACTCTATACTACTTTTAGGTAGTAATATAAAAAAATAAATTTATATATTGAATACCTATATAAATAAAAAAACCTTGCATCAAATATAGGTTTATAGACGTAGAGACCTAGAAAAATTTTATATGGTGGGTGGAATCCTTTTTTGCTATGATAATTATTGATTATAAAATCCATTAATATAATTATTTTTCAATTACTTGTAAACTTATTTATTTATTTTTATATAACAAGCCTCTAAAATATATAACCAAGAGATCCATACATAGAATGTATACCCTCAAACATTATCTTGTGGAGGGTATCAATTTCCTGAGAAGGAAATTATTTCTACAAAGTTTCATGTATTAAGATCTATATCCAGTAGTGTCATGGAAGAGGTTTAATTCATCCTTCCATCTCCCCCACTCTCCTTGAAAAAATAGAAAGGGTTTATGATAGAAAAAAGGGTAAGTTTCTTATAGATCCATCAAGAGAAGTAATTGATAAGATATTAAAAGATAATTATTGTTCTCATTAAAAATTAGTATTTTAGAAATTCATCAATCTAATATAAAAATTTCATATATTATTTTAGGATACCTTTTAGGAGTAATTTTCATTGGGTACCTTTATCCCTGAGGGTATGAAAGAAATTCTAGATACTACTTTAATAAAGAATGAATACCCGGGTCATGTAAGAAGAAATAAGGTGGGTGTCATTATTAAATAAAATGGCCCATCTTAGTACGACATCAAGGGAGATAAAATATAGGGGAAATGGATTCCTTAAAGTCTAAGAAACAAGAGATGAATCAGCCAATACAATATCAAATTAAATCATCAGTATAATCTAGGTTTCTAGGAATGATTAAACAGACACAACCTCCTTAACCTCTATATATTACCCATCCTATATATCTTGGTCTTCCACCTCCTCATTCGTACCAAACTGTGTATTTTGAGTTACATGATGTAGATCCACATTTAAATTTTGTAGTTCATGAAATCATACATGATATGAGGTAGTACGTACATCAACGTATTATTTACTTAGATCATCTAAGAGTATAGGTTCATGATATTACTGATCCAACTACTCTATTGTCATTGCCTACCAAAGTGGTGGCCACAGTTGGAAAGAGTAAGGGTCATTTATTACTCTGGTCAGCTAGTCTTTGTCATCAATTAACATATGCGTTCTATGTTATTTTATTAATTTTAATTTACATTCAATTTTAAATTACCTGTATTTTTTGTTATATTTTCCTTTTATATTAGTAGCTAAAATTTAAGGATTCATTACAAAATAAAAAGAGTCTAAAGAACCCAGGCCTTTAGATACTTCTATTATTTCTAAATTTCTAACAAAAAAAGAAATAAATTCTTTTATATTAGAGATTTATTAGGAGATTTCAATGATTTTAAAAATAATTGGGAGGGACTATGAATTAAGAATATTGAAAAAAAATACATCATTGATGTTATTATTGGAAATGGGATCTTTATACCCATGGTGGATTATTTTTCTATTTAAGTAAATTTCAATTTCAATTTTCATTTCTTAAAATAAATATAACTTATAGTGATTAAATTTATTAATTGGATTATTTAGTATGGGTAAAAAATTCTTGAAATATTAGAGTACGTTTATTTTAGAATTTATGGATCCATAATTTATTTCAACAGCTTTACAATACATGAGGATGAATTTTAGAGTACAATACATAGTCGAAAGTTTGGAAAACAAAAATATTTTGTGTTTTTACTTCTATTTCATGAAGAGTAAAAAGACTTATATAATAATCAATAAATATTAATTATAATATAATTTATTCTAAAATTTGTTTATTTTGGTGGAAATTGTTTTTAATACACATTCTTCCCACAAGAACACAAAACATGTTGGATATTCTCTTTTCTATATGAAGTTTATGAAATTTTATGAGATTTTTTTTATTTATATGTTTTATACCATTTTATTAAAATTTTAATCTAAAATTGTTCATATTAAATATTTTTTACTAATTATCATATGAAAACACAACATTCAGTGCAATGAGTTTACAAAATAATAACATTTTGATAAAGTACCAAAAATAAATTAATTATGTTAAATTGAAGTTATATATCTTTTAAAATATAGTTAATAATTTTTTTCACATATATTGTGTCTTTTTATTAATGTGTTAGTTCATAAATGTGGTGTCAAATTCTAATAGGGTATTTTGAAGATGGATATTATGTTTTATTATTTATTTTTGAGACTATCATGACTAGAATAGTGACAAATTTTTTGAAGGTTAGTTCAATAATATCTCTTATTATTTTAAAAAATATGACGTATTGTGAAGCTTAAAAAATTTATTATTTTTATAGGTTTTCCCGATGTTGATTATTATAATAATAATGACTTAAACCACCTTTGAGGTATATTTTTAATTTATTTTATAGGATTTATTAATTTATAGATGCATATTTAAAATTTCATTTATGTGTATATTAAATTAAAAAAGGTTATATAAAACATTGTATTGTATTTTTCTTTGTATTTTTTTTTTGCTTCTGATGGGTTTATTTTCAGTTTTTTCTACTATTTTTGGTTTCTATTACTGTGTTTTTCATATGTTAATAGGTATAGGGTATTTTATTTCTCAAATATTAAAAAAATCGATCTTCAATGTCAATTATTATAATAACCAATTTAAAAAATCATCTTTTGGCATTAGTTCTTTCGTACAACTAACATTTAAAGGCACTTTAGATGTCTTTTTTAGACTTTTGAAAATAGTTTCGATTATAACTGACATGGAAAGGGGATTTTGATGTTAATTATTTAGAAAATTTACATCAAAAATATTTTTCATGCTATTTTATTTAGATTTTTCATAACAGTTTTTTATAACCGATGTGAAAGATTTAATTATAGCACGTTCTATAGTGATATAACTTTTTAATCGATATCAAAAATATTTTTTGTTAAAATTTATGTTTTTTAGTAGTGTCCGCATGGGAGACTCTAGGGAAGATCATAGGCATGACTTTTATTCACCCTCCCTCCTCCTCCCTCTCTTCTCTCCCCCTTATGTACTATTTTTTTGTGTCAATGGATTCTAAAAGATTGGTTATTCTCCATGACATACTAATGCCTTTGGGAAATTGTAACAACCCAAAATGTTATGAATAAAATTCCATTTTTGTTAATAAAATGTCTTATTGATATACAAAACACATGCACTCCTTTTGTTTTATTATATCCAATTGGATTTATATGACTGTTAATTATCCTTTCCGTTGATAATATAGTCGTTGAATAGTGATCACTTGACTAGTATAAATATAGTAACAAATCCTTTTGATGTAGACAAAGGAATCGATGGCCTCAACCAGTAGGATCATTCCCCCTAAAGCCCATTTATTATTTTCTTTCTAGGGAGATAACATTTTTGGGATTTTCCCTAGACCAAGACCAAGCCTAGATCCAATAACTTAAGCATGACTGAAACCATTTACAGTATATGTTCAAGTTCATCGAGATCACTACCCAAACCATGTTCACTAAACGACCCAATGATATCCCCACCATCGCACACCTTACTCTTAGGGCGTATGCTATTGTAATAAATTAATATTTAACAAGACCATATAATTATGATTATGTGCATTATTTTTTATAGAATAATGAATATACTTTCATTCTATTATTATTACTTTGTAAATGATTTTTACTGCATAAATAGTATTTTTGATTAATATTCAAATTTAATTAACAAATATATTTTGATAAATTAATATATTTTTGAATTAAATAATATTTTAATAAAATATTAATATTAAATTTCTTTTATTTAATATAAATTATTGCATAATTTTTATGAAGTCAGTTGTAATTTTTATTAAGGTATGAAAATAGTTTTTATCAAAACCCGTCAATTTTCAATAAAAGTTAGTTTATATTTTAAAATTTAAAATTCATGAATTTAGAAAATTATTTAGATAGAGTGAATAATTTTTTGGAATCAGGATGTCAAAATTATCCAATGGTGAATTTCTCATAATTTTCTAAGATCGTCTAATTTTTCGGTAAAACTTAAATACCATATTAATATATAATGTGTTTTATGACAACATAATGACCCAATAGTGATGTAATAAAATACTATAAATGGTATCTTTGAAAAAATATATGTTTAAATTCAAAATAATGTATTTTTAGGTTTATTGGATTTATTTTATAAAGACTTAGTGAATCCTCAAAGACATATAAAATATTTTAATATTTTAAAATCATTTCCTTGAAAGTGTGACTCACCTCCACATAAAAAAGGGATATATTTTAATATATCAGGCCATTGTACATTTAAATTAATTTATACCACTCCACTTTTCTATAAATAATGGGCCAAAACCATGGTATGGTTTGTGGTTATACGATCGAAATATGATGTAGATTCTCAAAATACAAGAGGGGGTGAATTGTAAACTTTAAAAATTCCTTTGGAACTTTCAAAGATGGTATAAAAATTTATATTGTTTAACAATGTTAAACAAGGAAAATTCAGAAGACCTATTAGTTATAGAAACTTGTTAGATTCCAAAAATATGGTTCCAGAAATGAAACTTAAGAGAAGTTTACATGGACAATAATTATACCTTAAAGCATATAAAATATTATTGATCAGAGTATACAAGTATGAGAAAGTATAAGATAGTTATACATTCCTTAATAAGAAAATGCAGTGGAAAAAAATTGAAACAATACAAGTAAAAAGTATAAAATCATTAAACCCAAAGAGTAGGGTATCTAACAACCTTGGATAAAGGTCCCTTGATTTATACTTTCGAGAAATCTTGTCTTACCGATACCAGGGTAATCCCTCAATAGAAATATCAGATCCTGTCTTGCTATCCCTACAAGAACTCAATCTTCAAGGTATTCGGCACCTCTATCTTCCTTATCAAGGAAGTCCTTGAACATTAAGGTAGTTGGCACCTCTGTTTTCCTATCCTTGGAAGCCCTCGATTGTACACAACAACAATTGGAGTCGTACGAAACTTTCTGAACAAGATGTTCAGTATGCACAAAGCATGAGAGTCTCTCTCTCTCTCTTCAGAAATTACTTTAATAGCATGTAATCTCTAGATTTTTAGAACAATCGTCAAAAAATTTGAGCTCATTCAAATGATCTCTTATTTATAGGCAATTTCCCAATGGTCAGCTCCATCCTCCATTGGTTATCTTTTTACTTGAATCTCAGAGGGACCTGTACATGTGCCAATCATACAACGGTTGGTTAGAAACAGAATGTATGAAATCGTTTCATAATATTCACAAGGATAAGAAAAAATATTGTTTCTTAAACAAAACCAGTTTTCAGAGTCTAAAAAAATAATGTTCGGAGTTTAAGAAAAAGAACATTCAGATTCTATACTGCATGAATATTTGGATTCTGTTTATCAAGGAAATCGGAGTTAGAATTATATAGACTTTGGAGTCTGGATTATGAGGAATTCAGAGTTTGATTTTTGAAGAATTTAGAATCTAAATTCAGGTGATTTTGGAGTCTGAATTTAGAGGCATTCGGAGTCTGAATTCTGAGGAATTTGGAGTTTGAATTTCAGAGATTTCGGAACCTGAATTTCGAATAATTCTGAACCTGAATTTCAGATAATTTGGAGTCTGAAATCTAGATAATTCGAAACCTGAATTTCAAAGAATTCATATTTTGAATTTCATAGAATTTAGATTTTGACATTCAGAGAATTTGAAACCTGAATTATAGAGAATTTGGAGTCTGATTTTCAGAGAATTCGGAACCTGAATTTCAGAGAATTCAAAACCTGAATTCTGATCCTGAAAATAGAATACTCTATATCGAAGTATTTATATAATTCTAAGGTGTTCAGTGAGAAACCAAATTTTTCACTTAGGAATAAAAATAGTTATATTTAGAGAAACTAAAATATGAACAATGAAAAACATGTGAGGGTAAATTTTCCTTTGGGAAGAAATTTTTTCCTTATTCAGGAAAATATGAGTAAAAAGAGAATTTCCTTAAGGAAAGAAAATATTCCTTATTAATATAATTCATATGGAAAATAAAATTTTCCTTGAAATTGGGTGTTTGATATTTTCAAAACATAAAGTAATGGAAAATTTATAAGGAAACCTTATTGACTCAACAACTTCCCCATTTTTTGAATGCACAAACATCCTTACTAAAAAGAATATAAGAAATTTAAGATTTTTATAAACATGAAAATAAAAACATATCTCTATTTACTTATGGATCATAATGATTACAAATAACTCCTATTTAGGATTTTAAATCCCTAAGGATCGTATTCTAGATTTCCTAAATAATATTTTGCATTTTCTTGCATACAAAAATCTTCATGATAAAAACATTCCCTTAGATGAACTCCTTCTTACTTAGGTAAATTTCTTCTTTACGTACTTTTATTTTTTTGACATTTCTTTCTCCCTCTTTGTGATTTTTAAAATGGTATAAAGGGAATGGGAAAGAAAATATGGTACTGGAAATATTAGTACTAAACACCCAAAAATATGAAGTGTAGTAAATATTTCATTATGATTGAAATTATATGTATAATAGTGAAACACAACAAAATATCAGATTTGAGAAATATTACCCTTATTTATCCTTCGATAATAGTTTCTTCACAATATCCTTTAGCTTCTTGATTTCCTTGCCATCATCTTCGATAGTCTTCAGTAGAAGATCTTGATCTTCACTTTTCTTTTCTTAGGATTTAATTTTATTCTTCCTGAGCCTTAAGCATATTAGCCTAAGCCTTCGAGGATTCTTCTTATTTAGTATGTTTTTTCTCAAGTTTGATTCTAAGATCCCTTTACTTCTTCCATCTCTGAGCAACTGAATACAATTTCCCATTCAGATCTTTCACTTCTTTCTTCTGAGTAGTTTCTTCAAGAGATAGCTTTTATTCAAAATATTTGGTGATATTTTTGAACTTACTATCTTCGGTTTCAAAAGAGTCCTTGATATTATCTTGAAACTCATTGAGAATTCTAATCACTTCAACAGTTTTCCTTGACCAACTAGTCATCTTCTTTCAAGATCTTTTATTGGATTCATAATTAATGAAAAAAGTTTTGAAATCGGCCTCAAGGTAGACACACTTATCCATCACCATGGATACTAAATCTGTTTTTTGATTTAAGGAATGCTGAATCTTATGACATCTTGAGTCTATACTTAGAAATGAAGGAATAGTACCAACTATCTTCTTCAAATACTGAACAAAAATTCTGTGTCCAAGAGAAAATGATTTCGAATTCGAATGCTTTGTTGATGAGGATTCATTTTAAATCACATTAGCTTTCCTCTTTGATGAAGCACCAGTATCTTTCTTACTGACTAAAGACTTGGTAAGAGTATCAACCATCACCTGCTTTCCCTTATCAGTTCTCCAAATGATTTCTTCTTGTTTAGGAGATTTATGTTCACTATCAGAACAATCTTATCTTAATCAACTTCTCCATTATTATCTCATGCCTCAACATCCTTTGGCTATAAGAAAACATGATTGCTACTTTCTTCTTTAGAAAATTTATTTACTTCTTCCTCACCCTTCTCATCTTTTCTTGGGTTAGAAAGTTTTTAAGTCTCGTCTTCGGAAGTTTGGATTGATAAATTCTCA
This sequence comes from Viscum album, assembly GCA_963277665.1. Classification (NCBI taxonomy): domain Eukaryota; kingdom Viridiplantae; phylum Streptophyta; class Magnoliopsida; order Santalales; family Viscaceae; genus Viscum; species Viscum album. Next base: position 785,973,938 of record OY728132.1, read on the forward strand.
TAAGGACTCTCCTAATCATGATAATATTATACTTGATTTATCATATCCCCGGTATCACCAGTACCTTCTTCTTCTTCATCTACTTCTCCTTCTTTCGTTATTTCTTCTTCTTGATCTCATTTTGGAATCACCAAATTCTTTTTTTGGAGTCTCTGGAAGTGATTCAATTAAATAAGATTACAGTATTGGAATTTTCTCAGAAGCTTTCTTAGCATCCTTAATAATAGATTGTACTATCTCAGCCTTATAAATCTTCTTATTTTGATTCTTCTCTTTTTGTTTCTTATCAAGATCTTCAGCAGCCTTTTCTTTTAACGTGTTTGCCTAAGTATGGTCTGAGCCAAACTTAGGCTCTCAAACTTTGTTTTTTTCTAATCCTCTGTCCACTTTGCAACTACTTCATCGGGATAATATTTTTTGTTCTTCGACTTTGGTGGTGCTGACTAAATTTATTTAGCCATAGGATTTTTTTTTCTTTCTCTTCAATTTCAATTACCTTTTTCTTCCTTCCACCTTTCTTGGAGGTTTCATATACAAAAGGTTTCCTTGTTAAATCTTTAAATTCATCATTTTATGAACCATAAAAATCTATGGATTCACCAAGAAATCCAATTTTTATTCTCCTTAGAGTGTCATCACTTAGAAACATTACCTTGTAATTTCTTGACTTCTACTTGTAGGAAATTTTCAATGATTCTAAATAAGAAACGATGATCATTGATTGAATTTCCAGATACATGATAATCTGAAACATTAAATTCCCATTCTTGATATTTTCAATCGTTATTAAGTTTATCTTCCTTGGAGTTACCAGGAAATCCAAAATATATATATCTCTTTTCTTCAGAGTATCTTTATCTAATTTCCTTATAATGATAAAGACTTGTACCCAAAGTTCAAGAATCTAGAAATTTGATGCAAGATGAAGAATCTTCAAATTCATAACTCTAACCAAACCAAGACATTGTATGTCCTTCTCATTATCAAAACTTCATATAACATTAGGTAACTTATGTGAACAAAATTCAGCTTCTCCATCGAAAGGTATTCCAATCAGACTGGCTACTGTAAAATAAGAAAGAGTTTAAGTCTTATCATAACTCTTGAAAGAAAATTTCTCTTTTAATCCTTGATTGAAAAAAGATACAGATTCATATAACTCCACTAGCAACTCCAAAATCACCAGATCCTCTGTCTTGGGTTTAGATACATCTATAATCTCCCAGCCATTTAACTTGATGTTATTTGATATGACTGTATCATACTTTTTAAAGAAGTTAGGGTCTACCATCCTTTCACGATAAATCTTCAATTAATAGATTTTTTTGTTGTTGACATTTCATTTTGAGGATAGTCTTCTTTAGAAATTCTGGACTATGGAAACTTAAAAGATCTGGAACAACCTTAAAGACAGTGATAGAGATTCAGCATGTGAAGGCTTGAGAATCGATGTGGGATAATCATTTAGGAGGCTTTATATAGGCGATTAAGGTGATGATTCAGCTTCCAACATAATCCAATGTTTGAAAACCATATTATCAAATATAACAGTTGATATGATAACTGAAGAAGGATTTTGATAGGTTCCAATATTTTTAGTTTCATTAAGATATACATTTGTATTTAAGAAAAAGTAAATCTGAAAAAGTTTCTTAAACAAGATAAAAACAAAAAAAAGTAAAAAGTTGATTATGAAAACTTAGGAAAAAAACATACCTTTAGGATTGATAAGAAGATTTTTCATAATGAGGAAATAAAATCTTGAAAAACTTTATATTCCAAAATAAAATTATTGCGAAAAAAATTTAGACTATGAAAAAAAATTCATTACGAAAAATTTTGAGTATGAAAAATTTTGATTACGAAAAATTTTTACTCCAAAAAAAATTTGATTACGAAAAAGAAAATTGACTATGAAAAAATTTTGATTACAAAAAATTTTGACTACCAAGAAAATGTACCCCCATATGAAGAGGAGTTTCTTACTGTAAGGAGATAGGGTTCAATAATAAGTTAATATGGGAGATTACCATATAGTTATCATTCGTAACTTTTTTTAATATAGTCAAATCTTTCAGAAGGTAAAGATTTTGTGAATATATTAGTAAGTTGATCTTGTGTTCTGATAAATTGAAGAACAATATCTCCTTTTTTTGTGTGATCCCTAAGAAATTGATGTATAATATTTATGTGTTTTGCACGAGAGTGATGTGCAGGGTTTTTACTTAAGGAAATGGCACTGGTATTATTAAACAAAATTTGTTTTTTGGTAAAACTCATACCATAGTCTGTGAGTGTGTGTTTTATCCACAATACTCTAGCACAACAACTTCCAGCTGCTACATACTTAGCTTCAGTAGTTGAAAGTGATACCGAGTGTTGATTTTTTTCATGACTATGAAACTAAAGAATCTCCTAAGAAATGGCAGGTTCTAGATGTACATTTCCTATCCATTCTACACCCACTAAAGTCAGAATCTGAAAAACTTTTTAAAAGAAAATCATTTCCAGAAGTATAAAAGAGTCCTAAATCCATGGTTCCCTTTATGTAGCAAAAAATATTTATCACTACCTTTATATGAGATTCCTTAGGATTGGATTGATATCTTGCAAATAAGCATACTGAAAATAGCAAGTCTGGATGACTAGCTATCATGCAAAGTAGACTTCCTATCATACCTCTAAAAGATGTTTGATCTACTAGTTTCCCAGCTTTATCAAGATCAAGTGAATTTGAGGTACCAATGGGAGTACTAATACTCTTAGTGTTTTAATATATATACTTTTTAAGAATATCATTAATATAATAATGTTAGGATATATAGATTCCTTCTGGTTTTTGAGAAATTTGAAAACCAAGGAAAAATGTTGAGACACCCATCATACTCATTTCAAACTCAGATTTCATTAGATTCGCAAAGGAATCAGTTAAATATTGTTGAGTTGAACCAAATATAATTTCATCAACATAGATTTTAATAATCAAATTTTTTTTCTTATCTTTATTTATAAAAATGGTTGGATCAAAATTTACCTCAACATAATTTTTTTGAAGAAAAAACCATGTAAGTTTATCATACCAATATCTAGTGGCTTGTTTAAGTCCATATAAAGCTTTTGTATGTTTGAAAACATGTTCAAGATGTTTTGAATCTTCGAAGCTAAGAGGTTTTTCAACATAAATATCCACTTGAACATAACCATTAAGGAAGGAACATTTAACATCCATTTGAAAAAGATTGAAGTTGAAGAATGCTACAAAGGCAAGTAGAATACGAAGGGATTCAAGTATAGTTGTTGGATAATAGGTTTCTTAATAGTCTATACCTTCTTGTTGATTATAGCCTTTAGCAACTAATCTATCCTTATTTCTTACTATGATTCCACTTTCATCACACTTATTTCAGAAAACCCATTTTACTCCAATAATATAAGATTCCTTAGGTCTTTCAACCAATGTCCAGAATTCATTCTTTTGGAATTAATTTAGCTCATCATTTGTAGATTTTATCCAATCATCATCACCTAAAGTTTTATCAGTTCTTTTCGGTTCTAATTGGGAAATGAAAGCTATATTTTCTATTTTATTTCTTAAGGAACCTCTAATCCTTACAGGTTTATTTACATCACCAATGATACTATCACTAGGATGGTTCTTATGAAACAACTGATTTGGGTTTTGTAAATCTTTTTCATCAACATATGGTAGGAAATATTCTAGGGTAAATACTTCAGAAACATATTCTTGGACATTTTTCTTATAAGAAGGATCTTCTATCAAGGGTTGATAGTCAATTTTTTTAAAAACATCCGAAGATGTAGGTTGAGGTTTTTTAAAAACAAAAGGATTTGTTTCATCAAATTTAAAAAGAACTATTTCATCAATAGTATATGTATTTTCGTTCAAAACTCTATAAGCCTTAGAAGTTTTATAGTATCCCATGAAAATTCCTTCATCATATTGTGGTGCGAATTTGTATAGATTGTCTTTAGTATTCATAATGAATACCTTGCATCCAAAAACCTTGAAGTAGGAAAATCTAGGTTTCGTACCATTCCCCAACAACATATTGATTTTTATTAGGAAAAGGTCTAATCAAAACATAATTTATAGTATAACAAACTATACTTACAGATTCAGCCCAAAAATGTTTGGCTATCAAATATTCACTCAACATGGTTCTTTTTATCTCTTTAAGAATTCGATTTCTTCTTTTAATAACACCATTTTGTTTAGGAGTTCATGGTACTGAGAAGTTATGAGTAATGCCTTTTCGACTACAAAAATTTCAAAATCAGAATTTTGAAATTCTCCTCCAGGATCACTATGAAAGTTATTGAAGGAAGATTTTCTCATTTTTAAATTGGGATATAAAAATTTTGAAATAAGAAAAGTCTTTTTTTTTATTTTCTAGAAAATAGACCCATGTAAATCAAGTGTAATCATCAAATAAGAAAAATACATAATATTTTCCTCCAATGCTTCCAGTTTGTATTGGACTAAAAAGATCCATATGCACCAACAATAATTCATTCGTGGTTGAGACTTCACTAACAGATTTAAAACATGATTTATGTTTCTTTACATATTGAAAAGGATCATAAACTTTTGAAGAATCGAATCTAATCACCTGTAGATCCTTAACTATTCTTTTATTAGAGATTTTTCATTGGTTCTTAAGGTTACAATTTCCTAACATTCTATTCCATAACCAAGAATGATCTTCTATTTCACTATGACAAGGTAGATCTTTGCTCCTAAGGTCTTCTAAGTTTAAGGTGTAAACATTCTCTTGCCTATGGGAAGAAAGAATAAACTCTTCCTTGGAATTGTGTACTAAAAACTAATCACTCCTAAAATTCACAAGGTAAAATTCATCACATAATTGACTTATGCTAATAATCTTGTGCCTAAGACCCTTAATGAATAAAAAATTTGAAATAAACGTTTTTCCATGAAAAAAAATATTACCTATACCAATAATTTCTCCTTGAGCATTATCTCTGAAAGTTACTTTTCCTCCCTTCATCTTGATATTTTTTTCAAAAAATAAATTATTACCAGTCATGTGCAGGGAACATCCACCATCCATGTACCACGTATTACTATTGGTATTATCTTTACTTTCCTGAAAATAAGAGTGTTAGACTTTCGGAACCCAAACATTCTTGGATCCAGAAACTTCAGAAAGAAATATTTTAAGAATCCACATTTTCTTTGAAAAATAAGCTTTATGAAAACCTAAAGACTTAGTTCCATTTAGGGAACAATTTTTTTCCTAATTCCCACCACACTAACACTCTGTGCTAAATGGATCACTTTTTGGTAAAAAAATTGTTACTAAAAATCGGTTTTGAATGAGTATAGCCAAATCCAGAATTATTCTTTATAGGTTGAATTTGGGAATACATCTTATCAAACTTTTCCATACCTAAGGTAATGTTTGACAAACACTTATTGAAAGAAAATATTTCTGAATTCAGTCTAATAACTAAGCTCTTGTCCTTACAAACATTAGTTTTAGCACTAGAGTTAGGCTCTAAAATATTTTTCTTAGAAATTCATTTTTCTAGATCCTTACCAAGTTTATCCTTGTCAGAATTAACTTCTTCAAGGGTTTATTAAATAATTTAAAAATCATAAATTTTATTATCCAGATCTTTAGGAAGACCTGATACTTATTTAGTAAGAACCGAAATTATAGGATTTTCTTTATGATGCTTTTTCTTGAATTTAGAATTTTCATTCTCAAGGAGCTTAGAAAACCTAGACATTTCTCCATAAGTAATGTATTATCTTCTTCAGAAGAAGATTCTTCATATGGGGATTCATAATATTTATTTTCACTAGAATTAGCATTCAAGGATACATTGGTTATGGATTCAACATTATGTACCTTGTCTATTAAACAATGATTTTCAATAGGTAACTTGGAAAGTAAACCAAAATTCTTCTCACCAGAAGATTCATACTCTAAGGATTCATTAGAAGAGTCTCCACCATTGTAACTCCAGATGTCATTATATTTAAAAAAATTATAATCTTTATCTTTGTAGTATTTCTTTATATTCCTCTTAGAATTATTTTCCTTTCTATCCTTTCTCTTAAGCATAAGATAATTTGGCTTTATATGCCCTACTCTTTTGCACTCATAATAAGTGACTTCTGAGTCTTTCTTGTCCATTACTTCTTTCTGTATATATCTATACTGAAATAATTTCTTCATAACTATCTTGTTCATCCTTCGTGCAAGATTAGCTAATTCATTCACAGCATTTTTACTTTCACTTGATTCAGATAAAACTATAACCTTCTTCGACTTGGACTTAGTAACCCTTTCAGGAGTCTTGGGTTTCATGTGATTTAAAGTAGTTTAAAAATCAACACTTCCATTTACATTCTTCTTCTTATTTAGATCAGAATCTATTTACATTCTTGTCTGATGTTGAAGAAGAGTTCCAAAAAGCTCATCATGAGTAATCTATGAGACTTTCCTATTCTCATCAATAGTTGTTCTCTTTGATTCCGACTCATTAAGAATGATATATATATAATCTTGTAAAAAAGTGCCTCATCATCTCATCCTTTTTCACCCATGGATTTTAAACAATTAAGAATAGTCATATACCTCTGTTGTACCTTACACACTGGTTCTCTATAAGGAAATAGAAATCCATAATACTATTCTCTAAGCATATCTCTTCTAGTTTCGATAACTTTGGATGTTCCAAAATGAGTAACCTTCAATTTCATCCAAATACAATTTTCATCTTTACAAGAAGAAATCTATCTATATATATTCCGGGTCATTGAACACAACAAAGTATTGTGTACCTTGTAGTTTAGTTGATATTATAACATTTCTTGACTAGTAAAAGTTTTGCCTCCCTTATCAAGAATATTGTAATCTCCCGCAAGCATAACAAAGTTTTCTAATCCAGTGTTAATGACAAAATACTTTATATAATCTCTCCAATATTCATAATCATTCCCATAAAATATATGTGGTCTAGTAGGATTAAGATTTTTAATCGAACCAACATTCATTATAGCCGTCTAAAAGAAAATATATTTCCACAAAAACTTGTTAATAATAAAGGTTTGTACACAAGGATAAAAATCTTAAGTAAGGAAAATATAGAACAATAGAAACATGAGCAAGAAAACTTATATGTGAATATAATTATTTCATAAATCTCTTGTGATACCAATTTTAGGATAGAAATATGATGTAGATGCCCAAAATACAAGAGGGCGTGAATTGTATACTTTAATAAATCCTTTGGAACTTTCAAATGTGGTATAAAACGTTCTATTGTTTAACAATGTTAAACAAGGTAAATTTCCAAGACCTCTTAGTTCTATAAACATTCTATATTCTAGAAATATAGTTCTGGAAATGAAACTTAAGAGAAGTTTATAAGGACAAATATTTTACCTTAAGGCGTATAGACTCTTACTAATCATAGTATACAAGTATGAGAAATTATAAGATAGTTATACTTTCTTTAATAACAAAATGCAACAGAAAACAAACTTAAAACAATAAAAGTAACAAGTATAAAATATTTTAACTCAAATAGTAGGGTATCTAGAAACCTTGTATAAAGGTCCTTTGATTTATAATTTCATGAAATTCCGCCTTACCCACTCTAGGGTAAGCCCTCTATAGGAATATCAGAGTCCATCTTTCTATCCCTACAAGCCCTCGGACATCAAGGTAGTTGGAACCTCCATCTTCCTTATCAAGAAACTCCTCAAACTTTAAGGTAGTTATCACCTCTGTCTTACTATCACTGGAAGACCTTGATTGTACACAACAATAATCGAAGTCACATGAAGCTAGCTGATCAAGATGTTTAGTATGCACAAAGCATGATAGTCTCTCTCTCAGGAAATCACTTTAGAAGAATTTAACATATTGAGTTGTAGAATAGTCATAAAATGTTGTGAGCTCATTCAAATGAGCTTTTATTTATAGGAATTTTCCTACTGGTCGGATCCCTCCTCCAACAGTCATATTTTTCCTTGAATCTCAGTGGGACCTATACACGTGTCACTCAAACAAGGGTTGGTTGGAAACAGAATGTATGAGATTGTTTCATAATTTTCACAAGGATAAAAAAAAAATTTCTTAAACAAAACCATTTTTTGGAGTCTAAAAAAATAAAATTTGGAGTTTAAGAAAATGAACATTCAGATTCTATATTTCATTAATAATCGGATTCTGTTTATCAAGGATTTCAGAGTCAGAATTCTATAGACTTCAGAGTCTGAATTCTGAGGAATTCAGAGTCTGAATTCTAAAGAATTTGATATCTGAATTCAAAAAAATTCGGTGTTTGAGTTCAGATGAATTCAGTGTCTAAATTTCAGATAATTCCGATCATAAATTTTAGAGAATTAGGATTCTGAATTTTAGAGAATTTAGATTCTGAATTTCAAAGAATTTGGAATGTGAATTTCAGTGAATTTGGAGTCTGATTTTCAGAGAATTTAGAACTTGAATTTTAGAGAATTCAGAACATGAATTCTGATCCTGAAAACAGAATACTCTATATCTAAGTATTTATAGAATTCTGAGGTTTTAGATGAGAAACTAAATTTTTCACATAGGAAAAAAAGGATTTAGATTTAGAGAAACTAAAATATGAATAATGAAAAACAGGTAAGGATAAATTTTCCTTGGAGAAGAAAAAATTTCCTTATTAAGGAAAATCTGAGTAAAAAGATAATTTCCTTGAAGAAGGAAAATCTTCCTTATTGAAATAAATCTTAGGGAAAATAAAATTTTCCTTGAGATAGAGTGTTTATGATTTTTAAAACATAAGGGAATGGAGAATTCATAAGGAAACCTTATTGACTCAACAATGGTTTGGAATATTTTAGTGTGTAGGGTCCAAAACCAAAATAATAAATAATTCCCCAACCATTCCTATATAAACCCACCTAATAACCCATTACTCTTAACTCCAGCTCTTTCAATCTAGACCACCCTCTGACCCCTACTCCCTAGAGTCCTCCCAAGGTTCTCATAAGCTCCCAAGAATCTTCTCCCAAGCCTTTAGTATCACACATCAAAGTAAGGGATCCTCACCTTTCTCTCTTCAATTAAATTCAAGATCCTTTTTTGAAATTAGTAATTTTAATTTCAATAGGTTATATTATAACCCTTTTATAATTAGTTACCTACTGTCCATTTGATTTTATTTCAATTATGGATCATTTATCCTCACTCATTAGACCCTTACCTACTTCATTACTATGTCGAGATTCTTTAAGGGATTTCTCTTTACTCTTTTCCATTTTAAGAACTTCATTTGTATTATGCATCTTAAATTACATTTAATATGTTGGGATATTTTGTTCCATGATTCCCTCACTATCCATTCATGTATAAATTATGAGATACCAATTTATCTCTCATCTACACATTTTATTAATTTCTATATAATGTGGTTATGCTGCCGAAATTGCACCGCGATTTTCCATGCTAAAATCATTGTGTAGTGAATACCATACCCATTCCTATATCAAGGGTATTCACCTTTATAAACATATACATATTGATTGAGGACATACATGTATTTATTCCAAATTATTCGATTGTAGAATAAATTATTATGATGAATGAATCCATGTTATATGATCTATGTGTCACATTTAATCGTGATATTTAAATGATTAAGAAGGGTGATCCCAAATAACACACCAATGCATTATTTAATGTTTAGTATCATGATACTTCATGTCGGGATGGTGGTTTAACTAATTTCTTTATAGTTTATTCTTCCACCACATTGGGATAGGGGTTCACCTGATTCCTTTATATTAATAATGCAGTGTTTTAAGTTGTTGCCACATTTCCATGTTAAGATAATCATGATATATCATGCCTTTACATCCATGTTTCTGCTATGATCCTCTGATATGTCTATTTCTAAACATGTATTGTATTCTTCATGTTATGACTTTTTTACTCCCTTATTGGGCTTTATAGCTTACCCTTTTCTTATGTATATCCTTAGATTATCACATGCAGTGTTAAGTACGAAGGAATGTTGTGGTCTCGTAGAAGAAGATTTAAATAAATATTTTGTATTTCATGTTTTATTTTGTTATGTAATGTTCCAAATCCCCAAACACACTATACCACTTGATCTTATGAGTTTTATTAAGTGAAAATTTATGTAATAAATCATATTTAAATATGAAATAAACAGTATGTTCACTATTGAAATAGCGATATTTTAATGATTGAGTCTAGTATAGTCTTCTATGAGTATTTTTTTAATTCATTGGAGGTTACATCACTTCCCTATAGAATTTTAATAAGTGTTTTCCCACCATGATCTTTGATATATTACTTTAAATGGGTTTTTCTTTTTGATGAATGATTTTATATGCTTTTTTAGGTGTTAGTAAAGGGTAGTTAATATAAAGAACCCCACCCTAGTTTTCCAAATTCAGTTCCTTATATTAATAAATTGTTATAATAGACAAGGAATTCATATCCCAAAGGACCAAAAATTTTAGTAGTTTTTGTTAACTAGATACAAACACGAGTTTTAAGTGACAACTTGGAAAGGAAATACAATACATAATTTTTTTTCAAACATTCATAACTTTTATAGTATCCTTGTAATTCATTCATGATATCCACATTCACATGCTTGGGAACAATAAAACATAAGAAAGTGTGTGAAATCAGATTCTTAGAAAGGGTAAAAATAGAGTGTAATCATAATTAATAAGGCACAGTGAATAACTAAAAATACACATGATATTAAACAATAATCTTGAGCATAATATGACAGGAATAAAAGCTGATTAAATAATGACATATAAAAACATAACCATGTATATTATACTAGTCTAATAATCAAATGGATTATCAATTACTAGATTCATAGTGATGTAATTCATAATGTTGGACATCATTAACATATTTTTAAGGCCTCTACCAAGACACCATATATAATGGGTAAAAACATAGTCTAGATTGTCTCATGAAACCTACAGATTATCTATAGGATATAGAGGGTCCCAACCATCACATAATAAGTCCAATTCATTCCTAATATGTATTGTGATAAACATAAACAACATATTCATATGAAAATTAAACAACTTTCCTCAATATATAAACATAATCCCTAACCAATATGAGTAATATGGTGAATGGTATCAAGATTACACATCCATAGTAAAACATATCATAAATCATTTAATAAAATATGTTGGATGATAAACATAAGATATAAATATAAATAAATAATAAAATTCAACAGATTTGTTGAAATAAATGAAAATACTCTTACAAAATCATTGAGAAATTCTTAAGAGAAATGCTTCTTCTACATTAAAAAGAATATTATTTTTAGAAAAGTCATTTATATTTGTCATGATTGTTCGTATAAAAATAGTAATAAAATAATATAATTTTTCATGAAAAAATAAATTATTTTATAAAAATAATACTATCTTAAAACATATTATGGATGGTATATGAAAATGGGTAATAAATTTAGATGTTCCCTTTAATCGGGCTTGGGTATCAGGAAGAATTGAGAAGGGATCCTTGTAAAATAAGTATTTTCTCACAAATGAAAGATGAACTGATTATAATACATGGTTTTGGAACATATAATTAGAATTTATGATAATTATATAAAAGAAATTACTAATTCAATTGGTGTATAGAGGAAGAAAGTGTAACTCGAATGAAAATGGGAATTTGAGAAGAAAACCCTTACCTTATGTAGGAATATGTTCGGCACTTGACCTTAATTTCCATGATAATTCAAATAAATCCATTAATTAATTAATTAATAACCATTTATATATGTTTTTTATTTATTTTAATTTAATTATTTTCATTCATGGCCATTTTTTTGATTTATAAGATAAAATTTTATCGCTCGGGAGTGTTCATTTCCTTGGATTTAATGATCAGTATGCTTATATGTGAGTATGGAAGTTCAAATGGAATAGATATAATTATCTATAATTGAATTAATATGATATTAATAAAAATATAGAAGATTAAATGGTTATATAATTAATTTGGTTATATGGTATGAGGATGATTCATTAGATAAAACATTAGTGATAATCCACCAAATATAAATTTTTTTTAAAATGCCACTTTGAGGACAAGTGGGAAACCATCGTTCGAAAACAAAAGCCACTACGTGGTAAAGGAGATCACGAAGTTATTAAACACCAGAATAAGGTTATTTGAATGAGCCACTATATATATTTCCCCATGCAAAGTTTTAACATGTGTGTTTGGATCCTCCCTGAGAAGTTCTTCAAGATGAGAGATCATCCTGTCTATTGTCTGAATGAATTCTTCTAGAGATAATATTCTTTGATTGAAACCTTGAGAAATTATTTGATCTTGCTTGTCGATCCATGCTTTCTTCTCCTCAGTGGCCTCAAATTTCAACCTTCTTTCATAAATTCTTGCAATTTCCTCAATTGTGGAATTGGGCTGCATTTCTTTCTCAATAATTTCTTCCATAGAGTGAAATATGAGTTTCAGAAACTCACATACCTCTTCTTCTATTACCTTTGGCTCTCTTCTTAGATCACCATTATCCCTGTCTTGGAGGACTTTGATATCCTTGCTTACAGTTTTCTTGGTCGACCTGGTTTCCATTGGTTTTGGCATGTAAGAATAGTCCTTACGTCCCTTTGGTTTTCTCCCCTGTACCACAATGCATTTCCTAGAGTCATGATTAACATTTAGTCCCTTATTCCTTCTTGGGCTGTGAGGACCTTTCCCATGGAACAATCCCAACTCTCCCCTGAGATATGGCTATATCTATCAGACCCTAAATCATCCTCCTCATGTGACATTACTTGATCTTGATCCACCAGACTATCAAAATGGTTCCTTAGCTCGACCCTCGGGCCTTTATTGGGGGGGCTTCAGCCGAAGCCGCTTGCTCAGAACACTGGGGAACAGCCTGTTCACCCCTATAGATACAGCATTTAGATATGATTGGGATTGAAGAATGTTTGAATTCAAAGGACCCAACACAGTCCCCTCTTCCTAACACCCTTTACTGGGATGTGCCATTGCCTCCGCATACCGGGGCACCTCTTATATTCCTAGAGGCTCGGCCACCCTTCCCTCATTAGGCCTCTCTTTTTCAGGGGGAGGCATTGCATTATATAGCAGAGGCACCCCCTTCCTTGAATTCTTAGGAAGTTCAGCCTCATCATGGCTTCTAGCCCCTATCGCAGCACAATCATGATCCGCTTGAGTGAGTTTCATCATCTCTACTATATTCCTTGTATCAATTGTCTGCTTAGAACCAGTACCGACTTTCTGTTCCTCATTTGCTCTCAGTTCCTTCAACGGTATGCCCAGGTTCTGTTTTAGCCGATCATACACATCATCCACCTTTGTATTTTCATACACCTTCCTTCTATTACTCTGTATAGAAGCTAAAGGATCTATGATCCCCTGATTCTCCCTAATACTGTGCCGGTTCACAACATCCTCACCCTTCTCAGAAAGGGTTCCGAAAGGGGAATCATAAACATCAATGGTGCCTCCCTCCCTTGTTTAGCCATAAAGACTTCTCCGGCACCTGGAAACATTGGCCTATAAAATAACAACCCAAGAAAAAGGGGATCCAGTAGTTGTATCATACCTTCTGAAGACATCAGAGCTCCCCCTCAATTTTGATGACAATGGACTCCAGATGGCCTTTAGATAAATCATCTTTGACATAGATCCTTGTCTAAATTGGGTGATAGAAAACCTTGGTGTGGGAATCAAAGAAAAGGTAGCGACCAACCATATTTCCTATCAACCATAGGATAGTCGGGTTTTGAAACAGTTGTGGAAGAATAGGTAAGGATATCCATAGAGCTGAGGTCGGAGGATCATGCCTCAGGTGAAAATCAAAATTCCAAAGGAATAGAGAGAACCTGAACCCCTTCATAGAATGTGGAACGAAGGCCCATGAAAACACAAGTTCATCTTCATTAGATAATTGAATCTTTAAATGCCTCGCATCTAAAAGACCTACCGTTACACGATACTTCAAATTCTAAAAGGAGAACACAAACTGATCAAACACATTGACCGACGGACGATTCCTCCTGAATCGGGCTACCAAAGTGAGGCTCAGTAACGCTGAGGCTTCTGTAAACTCCAGAGAGAAATATGAACTGAAGGAAATCAATTAACAATTTATTAGACCTTAGAGATTATATCGATCGGAGGGAAAGTGGGAAGGGATGATGGGTCTATGAAAGGGGAGAAAGAGGGTAAACAAGGGGGGATCGAACGGGACAGAGAGGAAGGAACCCCCCTCCCCGGCCGAAGCGGTTCGTGGAGGGGAGGTGGCGGCATGGCCATACCCTATGCCATAGTGGAACAGCAAGAGTGAGAGTGTGGCTAGAGTTATGATCAGTCATACATATTAGTGATAATCATTTATATTATTTTTTTGGTTTTTCGATCATCACAAAATTCTTTTTTCATATGAATTAATATTACATATATATAATTGTTATATAAATTTAAATAGGTTTTAATACACAAATTATTGTCTTTTTTAACCATAAAAATTGTTTCAATACTATCCTTGAATTATAAATTGAAGAAAAAAATATACCTCATCCACAAAGGTGTAAAGTAGCACCTCATGGACGATGATTTCATCTTTAAAATAAATGTGAGAGAGAAATAAGTTTAATTAAGGATATTCCATTAACCTCATATAATTCCATTATATATATTATAATAGATATATCATTATTATTTGAGTTGTGTAGGTTTGTAGATAATAAGAAATTAAAAAAGTAAATTTGAAGGAAATTATAAGACAAAAGAATGAGGATTTACCTCTTGAGTTCTACTCTTTGAGAACCTCCATAATGCTCCATGATTTGGTCTATTATTGCGACCAGAACAACCTATATGTGGGAGAGAGACATGGAAATAATATTTTCATAAACTTTGGACAAGATTAAATGCATAGAGGCATAAGGAGATGTGGTGGTGAGGGGTGGTATTTATAGTGGTGGAGAGAGACGTTTTTTAATATTTTATTCATTTGTTTATTATTTTGGATCAAGACTATAAATAGTTAGGTAATTATAATAAAATATATTAAAATAATGAAGGGAAGTTTGAGATTATAGTGATTACATAATTCACGACTCAAGGAATAGTATATTTAACTTATAATGTATTTATACAATAAATTGTTGTATTTTATTATTCACAAAAAATTCATGTATTTTAGAAAAATCCAAATAATTCACCCTAATAACTTTTTAACATTTAGAATTAAAAAATGAACTCAATTTTATTAAGATAATTTTATAAATATGATAAAGCTAATTTTTATTTAAAATCATCATTTACTCAAAAAAATACAAATTTTGAATTTAAAACTGATTTATAACACTATGGAAAACTAACCAAGGTCTTATAAAATTATCCTAAATTCATAATTCAAAAAAATATTAATCCATGAATACATTTTATGAAAATTCATTTTCTTTTAAATAATTTTATTAATTATAAAAATTTAATTAAATATTTATTACTCGCAAAAATACCAGTACTTAATAATTTTTTAAATATTCATTTACTTACAAGATTATATAATTATATCATAATTTCATTTATAATATGAAAAAATTTTATTTATACTTTCATGGGTGAGGTTACTATTGATTTGGTTGGTTTACTATTCATAATGGTCATATTACTATTCATAAGGTCTAGTTACTATTTCATCCATTCGAGTTCCTTTATTTCTAGAAATAAATATTATTTAATTCATTATAAATATATTAAGTCTATATTGTGTTATATATTTGTTTTCATGTGATATATTCTATATAAAATAAACATAAGAAGGGAAATCTCATTGATGTATTTCTAAGTCGTTACATTCTCCCCTCCTACAAAAATTTCATCTTTAATTTTTTCAGATTATCACCCATTAAAAATATTTGGGTAGTTACTCATCATAAGCTCTTCATGTTCCCACATCACATCTTAAATTTTATGAATTTTCCAATGTAACATTTCTGGAAAAGTCATCCAATTATTCAACACTTATTCTTTAGTGTCCCGAACTCGGATAGGCTCTTCATAGTAAGATAAGTGATGTTCCAATTCTAATTCTTTTGAAGTAAGAAAATGTATTGGGTATGGAATTTAATTTTATATCAAAGACATGTGAAACACATTGTGAACTTTGGAAAGGCTATACGAATTTTCAAAATGATAAGGCACAACTCAAATTCTCTCCAAAATTTCAAAAGGACCAATATATCTAGGTATCAGTTTCCCTTTTATCCCAAATCTTATAACACCCTTCCATAGAGATACATTTATGTTACCAAGATCTACCAATTAAAATTCAAAATCTTTCCTTTTATTATTGACATAGATATTTTTCATTCATTGAGCTACTTTGATAGGGGTTTGAGTAGTCTTTACCTTTACTATTGTTTCCTCCAAAAGTTCTAGACCCATAAGATTCTTTTCAGTGACTTTATCCCAATAAGTTGGTGTACAACATATCTTTCCATAAAATGATTCATATATTGCCATTTAAATACTATAATGGAAACTATTTTTTATGGAAAATTTCAAAAAGGGTAAAAAATGATCTCACATACCTTAAAATTAATGTTAGAATGATCTAAACATGTCTTCTAATGATTGAATCATTCTTTTTTAATTCCTATCAATTTGGGGGTGATAAGTAGTTCTCAAATAAAGCCCAGTATCCAAATCATTCCAGACACTTTTCTAGAATTTCATTATAAATCATGGATCATGATCAGACACAACTAAGAGAGGGGCTCCATGAAGTCTGACAAATTCATTAAGCTAGATTCATGCAAGGGACCCCAGTGGAAAATCTTCCCTTTTGGCGAGGAAATGTGCAGACTTGTTAAGTTGATAAACAATCACCCATACTTTGTCATTATTTCTTATGGTTTTTGTTAATACAATGAAAAAACACATAGTATGTCATCCCATTTCCATGTAGGAATAAGAAGGTGTTCCCTAAAACCTATAGGATGTTTTATTTCAGCCTTCCCCTATTGACAGACTAAAAATCTTGATACATAATAATCAATCTCCCAATTTATATTAACCCAAAAAAAATAAACTTTCAAATATCTAAACAAAAAATTGCTACCAGGTTGTATAGATTAATTCGAGTTATTGGAATCATCCAACAACTCCCTTTTTTCTCAAGTATAGAGGGAACACACATCCTCCTCCCAAATTTCATAATTCCATTCTCACATACAAATTATGGAAACTTCCCATCATTCAAAACTTTAATTTTCTTTTGAATATTCTTATCATCACACTAATATCTTTTAATTCTTTCTAATACAGATAGTTGGGAAAAAAATTGAAAAATTAATGATGTTTCAAATTCCTTAATATTTCCCATATCCATATTTTCTAGATCCATTTACATATGATCATTATCAATCTTCATTTGGTTCAGAACTCTATGATCATTCCTACTCAATTTATCTGCTACCATACTCTCTTGTCATGGGTGGTAGTGTTTTAAAAAATCATAATCCTTGAGTAGATAAAGCAATCTACTTTCCATCATGTTGATTTCTTTCTATAAGAATATTTTTTTTAAACTCTTTTGATTTGTATATATCTAAAATCTTTCAATATAGAGATAGTATCTTCATATTTCTAGATCAAATATTACAGTTGCTAACTCAAGATCATGATTGGATAGTTCTATTCGTGAATTGTTAACGTCTTTTATGGAAAGGAAATAACCATATCATTCAACATAAGGTCACACCCAATTGCATTATTTGATGAATCACTATAAATCACAAATCCCCTATTTACTGATGGTAGAGTCAAGATCAAATAATTAACTAATCTTTTCTTCAATTATTCAAAACATTATTCACATTCTTTTTTCTATAAGAACATAACCCCTTTAGAATTAATCTTGGTTAATGGGTTAGATAATCAAGTGATGTTGTAACACCCGAGACTTTTATATTATATAAATCAGCAAAGGAATATTTTTCTACACAACACTTTCTTGGCTTGCTTTACACGAAATCGCGACCTTTCTCGATAGCTTGTGTCGTACGCAATACCGAGTTTCACTAAACAACGATATGCTATTAAACTATTATTAAAACTAGCTGTTATGAATAGTAATAAGCACTTGTTTAAATTTTATAAATTTTATTTTTTCAAAATGGACTTCATTTTTGGATTCGGAATATCGAAATTAGCCTAGGGTGAAATTTTGGTATTTTTCTGAAAACTTTCAATTTTTGATGAATAGTGAAACCACTAAGTGGTAGTTAAAAAACTGAATTTTTCATAAAACTTAATTTTACCGCTTTTGTGAGTGGAATTTCAAAACTTCGAGAGACACGGTTGATGTCAGTATGTAAAATGTGGTTCAATGAGATGAAAATAATTTTTTGGTGAATAGTAACTTTTTACTTTTTTTACCATGGTAAAAAGTAAATAGGATAATTAAGGGTAAAGATGATATTATTATTACCCTAACACATGTCCTAATTCTATTGGATAAGTTTAATTCGACCAAAAACAAACTTAGGAATACAATATGACCATTTAGGCCCACTTGGATTAGATTAGGACATTTATTATGAATTTATTTAAAGAAGGGTTAAAATAGTTAAAATCAAAGTTTAATAAGTAAATAATTTTTAATATGGGGTTATAAATAAGATAAATTCGACTATAAATATTCATTAGAAATCGAAAAATATTTCCTACATAATGGTATTTTATTTGTAATTTTTATACATTAAATAATGTAATTTATTTATGACACAATGATGATGCAGTAATTATCTTATTAATGAAATATTGACATAATTGATGTTATAAACACCAAAATAAATGTAATTTGAGACTTTTTATGAATCCCACTAATTTTCTAGGTTAATATGACATGTTATTATTGGTTTAATTAACTTGGTTCGAACTAATAATTCTGTTATGATTTTCACAAAAATCAATTACTAAATAGTGTCAAAATTGACATAAAATAGTTTTTAAAACAAATATTATATTAGTAATTGTAATTTTATAACTAAAAATCTAAGGTTTGGCCAAATGACTTAGATAAGGTTATATATATTAATAATAAACAACTTGGGGTTCGTTCAGCTGCTTATAGTAAGTTTATTAACCTTATAGTATAAGAACACAAGAAGACATGGTAAAAGAAAAATTATTTAACTTAATGTTAAATCTAAATGATAAGGTTAAAATAGGAACCTAAACTTGTCTAAATTCTGTTGGATGAGAGGATTTAGAACCATCCCCACATTAGCTTCGAAATATATCAATTTGGAGCTATTTAAAACCGAAATTTACTTTATAATAAAATAATATTTTTAGTTATTCCAAAGGTGCCCCTCTCCTCCCTTATAAAAGGGCACCTCCTCCCCCTCTTCCTCACACCACTTTGAGCCTTCATTATCGTCCAAACCCTTCCACTTTCTCCTCTCCACTTCCCTAGAGACATCCTAGAGGTTCTGGTCTTCTTCAAAGACCAATTTTAGTGCCCTAAAAGAAGGTCTGAAAGAAGCACTTCAAAGAAGAGGTAATATCCGTTACCGATTCATTCATCATTATTTCTTCTTCCACTTCTTCTTCTTTAGTTGTTTCATTATGAAGTAATAACATCAGTATCACTCATATACGGATATGTTATTATAAGTATGAAACAACCATATTTCACCATCTATCCATCCTACGGAAAAAGAAATCACCGCGCGTGCGTACGTACGGAATACCGTCTCCACGCCGTGGTGTAATCTATTTTCCACCACCACCTTACTTGGATGGGTATAATGGTGTAAATAATGACTATATATTACTATTATAAAGTGATATTGATTCTGAAATAGTATAAATATACTCCAATACAATTCCACGATCATAGGAACGATATCATCACTCATGCGTACGTACGGAATACCGTCTCCACGATGTGATGTGACTCGTTCTACATGATCTTCATTTCATAATGATTATATAAATTAATTGAATGAATTAATATGATATATATTACACTAATACCATTATGGAAATGAGGTATCTATAACCTAAAGAAAATAATAAGAATTTATTCGACAAAACACGCATAAGAACAAAAAGTTATAAACACCCGAATAACAAGTAGCAATGAAATATTATTACTACGAAGCTAAGAATATGACCATATATGATATCATAAAAATAAGTATATTTTGGAATAACTCAATAACATTATTTAAATCATTATACAGGAGGTTCGGACACTTACAAAGAAAGTCGGACCTAAGGTAAGGGAAATATCACAATCTCATTTTTATCCGAGATTGTTTATACTTTAGTATTTACTGGGTTGTATTTTATCATCCACATCCATGTTTACTAAATATGTAATATTATTTCCATTCTCCTACAATTGTTTAAATCCAATTTTACCCTTCGGTGAGTTTTTAATAAAATATATGAAAGGAATCTTTTGTCGTTTTTTCGTACGAGGTACTTTTTGACTTTTCCGACAAAAGTATGAGAAGAATGTTTTTTTTAAATTATACGGCATGAATGGATTTTTAAAACATTATTTCCAAGAAGCTTCCTTTACAAGATTTCAAGTTTATTTTTAATCAACTTCTATTAGTTATAATTTTATGACATGTTATGAAATGAAAAGTGTTTTTGAAGTAGAAAGGATATTTTCCTCAAGAATGGAGTTCAAGTGTTTTATCCAAATTATTTCCATCTAAGATAATAAAGGGTTCTGTTTTTATCCCTATAATTACATTGATCTGGTTATGTTGTGATGGAATTATATTTTTACAAATTCCTTTATCTTATATGAATTGTTTTATGATGTCACGATGTTTAAGATTCCCATTTTTATTACATGGGTTATGCTATGATGTATGGTTTTCTGATTTTGTGGCACACATAAGAATGGTATAATTATGAGATTGGTGGGACCTATATCTCCCTCCAATGCATTGGGTAAATATTTTATATCTCATGAGATAGACATGGCTGGAATGGTAGGTTATACCGGTTCAATGAAACAGGACTGAAACGAGGGTGACTTGGTTCAGAAAGGGACTTTGTCCACTAAGATAGTCTTGGCAATGAGTCTTGACTAACAAGAAATGATTCTCTATGATTATGTGTGTATGCCACAAAGTTATATGTTTTATGTTATGATTATTGTGATTACATTTCACTGCCATGATTTATCCCATGTTATGAAATTATGATCTCTTTTGCAGGTTAAGATTTCCAAAAGTTATGTGATTGTGTATAAGATGTGATTGATATTTCTTTTGTTTACCCTTACTAAGCATTTGAGCTCACCCTTTTGTATGTTTTCTTTCCCCAGGTCTGGATGAAGGTTATTAAGTAGGATATGCCAAAAAGGGACTCTAGATATGATGAAATAAGTGGAAGGCAAAGTTGATGCTTTATGAACCAGTTGTTTATGTTTCCCAGTTTCTAAAGACACTATACCAATACGGTCCTTTCTTGGTTTTGTTATATTTTGTAATAAGTGTGCTTCAATTTTGAAGTAATAATAATGTATGTAAAGTATGGGTCGTTATAGTTGGTATCAGAGGAAAGGTATAGTCAACCTATGGAAACTAGGATGTGAAAGCCTTAGTAAGAACCCTAAGGATAATTCTAAGAATAGAACATAATATTAGTGTTTTAGAAATGGCCATGAATAACCTAGGATAAGACCTTAAGTGTGAAATTTTATTCTTGATTATGTGTTTTTCCTATTATAATTAGTGTTGCTCACACTATTCTTCTTGGTTTTAGTCAATGGCTGGAACCCGAAGGAACCGTGTTAATGTGGAATGCGACAAGCAATGCAATGATTGTCCCCCGGAGCAACCAAACGTTATGGGAGCTAGAATGAAAAATCTTGTATCCATGCTCACACAACTTTCTCAAGCTATGAATCATGCAGGACTTCCAAACGAGCAAAGGAAGGAGCAGCATTCTGTTGAATCCTTCATGAGGCAGCGTCCACCTTCTTTCAGTGGGTCTACTGATACATTAGTTGCTGAACAATGGATTAGTACTACTAAAAAGATATTTTCAGTTCTTCAATGTTCTGAGCAAG
The DNA here is from genome assembly GCA_963277665.1 of Viscum album. NCBI lineage: Eukaryota > Viridiplantae > Streptophyta > Magnoliopsida > Santalales > Viscaceae > Viscum > Viscum album. The sequence goes on from OY728132.1 coordinate 785,996,120, forward strand.
ATAAATTCATCCTAGCAGTGTATCGTTTGGAAGGAGATGCTGATCAATGGTGGAATCTTATTAAGAATACGAGGAAAAGGGATGAAATTGAGTCCATGGAATGGGACGAGTTCAAGAACTTATTTTTCAATAAGTACTTCCCTCGTATTCTCCGAACAAAGATGGAGAAAGCGTTTCTTGAACTAAAGCAAAAGGATGATGAATCTGTTGGTACCTATGAAGCAAATTTTACAAGACTTGCAAGGTACACTTCTGGTATTATTATCCAACCTGAGAGTAAGATCGATCAATTCTTTAGTGGCTTAAAACCAAGTCTTCGAAGGGCGTTAGCCATAAGGGACTTCAATAGCTATGAGGAAATCATTCGATGTGCTCTTAAAGTTGAGATGGAGATTGGAGTAACCCATCAGTCATATGGGTTTGATCAGAAGAGGAAAATGGAATTCAAAGGAAAATCTAAAGAGCACCCTGAAAAGAAGATGAGCTTTCCCTTATGCTCAAAGTGTGGAAAGAAACATGGAGGAAGTTTTCTTAAATGGACAAGTAAATGTTTCAAATGTGTAAAGGAAGGTCATCGGGCATTTTAATGCCACTATGATGGGAAGAAGATGTCTAATGATGCAAACAAAGGAAGGGATACACAGAATGAACCTACTACACTTCAATGTTTCAAGTTCAAGGAGATAGGGCATTATGCCAATAAATGCCCTAATCCAAGGGTTGATGATGATGGTCAACGTCAACAAACTCTTAAGGCTAAAGACAAAGGAAAGTCACATGAAATTTCTATCAGCGATGTGGAGTACGATAATGATGTGGTGAAAGGTACACTTACCATCCACTCTAAAGTAGAAAATGTTTTATTTGATTCTGGATCCACCCACTCTTTTATTTCTTAAGAATTTTCTATGGGTATCACCATATTACCTCAACAATTAGATGTTGAGTTAGCTGTGACAACACCTAATGTCACAACAGTCGCATCAAAAGTTTATAATTCTTCTCTGATCGAAGTTTGAGGGAAAGTGCTTCCTGGAAATATTGTGATCCTTCCTATAGTGGAATTTGATGTGATTCTTGGCATGGATTGGCTTTCTTTATATGGATCTCATATCAATTTCCAAAGAAGGGAAGTCATATTTCATATTCCATATCAATCTATGATCGTCTATCAATGCAAGGATGAACATAACCTTCCAGTGGAAATTTCTTCCATCTTATGGGTATTGATTCCACTAAATGAAGGTTATTTATCTCAAATGGTTGGTGAGAAACTCACGATTAAGAATATGCCCATTGTACGGGAGTTTGATGATGCCTTTCTGGAGTAATTACCGGGTCTTCCACCAAATCGTGAAGTTGAGTTTTCAATAGAACTCGTACCCGGTGCTTTGACTATTTCAAAGACACCTTATAGAATGGCACCAATTGAGTTGCAGGAATTGAAGAAGCAACTCAAAGAGAATCTTGATAAGGGATTCATACGCCCTAGTGCGTCACCTTGGGGAGCACCTGTTCTATTTGTTAAGAAGAAAGATGGATCAATGAGACTCTGCATTGATTATCGAGAACATAACAAGATCACTATCAAGAACAAATATCCTCTCCCACGCATTGATGACCTATTTGACCAACTACGCGGAGCTCAATACTTTTCCAAGATTGATCTTCGTTCAGGGTATCATCAATTAAGGGTCAAAAGGGAGGATATACCAAATACAGCTTTCCGTACTAGGTATGGACACTATGAATTTATAGTGATTCCATTTAGTCTTACTAATGCCCCTGTTATCTTCATGGATCTGATGAATAGAGTCTTTAGAGACTATCTTGATCAATTTGTGGTAGTCTTTATAGACGATATTCTTGTCTATTCAAAGAGTAAGGAAGAACATGAAGATCACTTGAGAATTATATTGAAGACCCTGAGAAAGGAGAAGCTTTATGCCAAATTTACCAAGTGTGAATTTTGGCTTCAAAAAGTTTCATTTTTGGGTCACATAATCTCAAAAGAGGGGATATGCGTGGATCCAGCAAAAACAGAGGTTATCGAAAGATGGTCGAGACCAACAACAGTAACTGAGATCCGAAGTTTTCTTGGTTTGGCTGGATATTATCAACGTTTTGTGAATGATTTTTCACGATTATCTAATCCACTCACCAAGTTGACTCGGAAAGGAGTTAAGTTTGTCTGGATGGAGGAATGTGAAGAGAATTTCAAGGAGTTGAAAAGAAGGTTATCCAGTGCACCTATTCTCACACTGCCTTGTAATGGAGAAAGGCTTGTGATCTATAGTGATGCATCCAAGAAGGGATTAGGGTTTTTTCTTATGCAAAATGATATGGTGATAGCTTATGCCCCATGACAGTTGAAAATCCATGAGCAAAATTACCCAACACATGATTTGGAGTTAGCTGCGGTAATCTTTGCATTAAAGATTTGGAGGCATTACCTTTATGGTGAAAGGTGTGATATTTATACTGATCATAAAAGTTTAAAGTATATTTTCACACAAAAGGAGCTGAATATGTGTCAAAGAAGATGGTTGGAGCTGATTAAGGATTACAATTTCTCAATCCATTACCACCCTGGGAAAGCAAACAAGGTGGCAGATGCATTAAGTCGACAAGACCATGCTAGTTTATCCATGATGAGGATCACAAAAGATCCAATATTTATGGATTTACAAAGGATGGATCCTGGAATTATAAAGGAAGGGGGAAAATCTTATCTTTCTCAAATGAATGTTTAACCATCTATACATGTGAAGATTAAAGAGGCACAGAAAGAAGATGTCAAGTTACAAAAGAAGGTGAGAAATGTTCCTGAGTTCAACCTTGATTGTGATGGGATAATAAATTTCAGGAATCGGGGTTATGTTCCTCCCATCCCCGAATTAAAGAAGGAGCTACTGGATGAGGCTCATAGTTCTTCATTCTCTATTCATCCTGGAAGCTAGAAGATTTATAAGGACCTGAAAGAGTACTTCTGGTGGGATGGCATGAAAAGAGATGTTGCTGAATATGTCTCTCGATGCTTGGTTTGTCAGCAAGTTAAAGCTGAGAGACAGAAGTCTAAGGGGATGTTACAACCATTACCCATACCCGAATGGAAATGGGAAAACCTTACTATGGACTTTGTCACAGGACTTCCTAAAACTTCCAAAGGCAATAATGCTATCTGGGTCATAGTTGATCATCTTACCAAGTCTGCACACTTCATTGCTATTAGAGAGGATTTCTCTTTGGATCAGCTTTCCAGGATATATGTAAAGGAAGTGGTAAGATTGCATGGAGTACCAATCTCTATTATATCTGATCGGGATCCGAGATTTACCTTGATGTTCTGGCGAAGTCTTCAGCATACTCTGGATACAGAGTTGAGTTTCAGCACTGCTTATCATCCTCAGACAGACGGTCAGTCTGAGAGAAAAATTCAAACCCTAGAAGATATGTTGAGAGATTTCTCTATGGATTTCAAAGGAGGTTGGGATCAACACCTACCTTTGGTGGAATTTTCTTATAATAATAGCTTTCACTCCAGTATTCAGATGGCTCCTTATGAAGCTCTCTATGGAAAGAAATGTAGGACTCCAACTTGCTGGGATGAAGTTGGCGAAAGAAAGCTATTAGGACCTGATCTCGTTGATGAAATGGCAGAAAAGGGCAGATCTATTCAACAACACATAAGAGCAGCTCAGAGTTGACAGAAAAGTTATGCCGACAACCAAAGAAAAGACCTAGAGTTTGAAGTGGGTGATAAAGTGTTCTTACAAATACCTCCCTGGAAGAGGGTTATGAGATTTGGAAAGAAGGGGAAGTTGAGCCCTAGATATATTGGTCCTTTAGAAATACTGGATCGTGTTGGGAAGGTAGCTTACCAATTGGAGCTTCCACCAAATCTCTCTCAAGTTCACAATGTGTTCCATGTATCTCTCCTGAGAAAGTACATACCTGATCCTTCACATGTACTCAGCTCAGAAGTGGTACCGCTGGAGCAAGATCATTCTTATGAAGAACAACCGATAGAGATTCTAGATCGTAGCGAAAAAGTCCTACAAAACAAGACCACTCGATTGGTGAAAGTTTTATGGAGGAACCACCAATTAGAAGAAGCTACATGGGAGCTTGAGGATATGATGAGGGAGAGGTATCCTCATCTGTTTGTTACAAAGTGACGAATTTTGAGGGCGAAATTCATTTTAAGGGGGGTAGAATGTAACTCCCACGACTTTTATGTTATATAAATCATCAAATGAATCTTTTTCTACACAAAACTTGCTTGGCTTTCTTTACACGAAATCGCGACCTTCCTCGATAGCTTGTGTCGTATGCAATACCGAGTTTCACTAAACAACGATATGCTATTAAAATATTATTAAAACTAGCCATTATGAATAGTAATAACCACTTTTTGAACTTTTATAAATTTTATTTTTCAAAATGGACTTCATTTTTGGATTCGGAATATCGAAATTAGCTTAGGGTGAAATTTTGGTATTTTTCTGAAAACTTTCAATTTTTGATGAATAGTGAAACCACTAAGTGGTAGTTAAAAAACTGAATTTTTCATAAAACTTAATTTTACCGCTTTTGTGAGTGGAATTTCAAAAATCTGAGAGACACAGTTGATGTTAGTAAGTAAAATGTGGTTCAATGAGATGAAAATAATTTTTTTGTGAATAGTAACTTTTTTCTTTTTTTACCACGGAAAAAAGTAAATAGGGTAATTAAGGGTAAAGATGATATTATTATTACCCTAACACATGTCCTAAATCTATTGGATAAGTGTAATTCGACCAGAAACAAACTTAGGAATAAAATATGACCATTTAGGCCCACTTGGATTAGATTAGGACATTTATTATTAATTTATTTAAAGAAGGGTTAAAATAGTTAAAATCAAAGTTTAATAAGTAAATAATTTTTAATATGGGGTTATACATAAGATAAATTCTACTATAAATATTCATTAAAAAGCTAAAAAGATTTCCAACATAATGGTATTTTATTTTTAATTTTTAGACATTAAATAATTTAATTTATTTATGACACAATGATGATGCAGTAATTATCTTATTAATGAAATATTGACATAATTGATGTTATAAACACCAAAATAAATATATTTTGAGACTTTTTATGAATCCCACTAATTTTATAGGTTAATATGACAGGTTATTATTGATTTAATTAACTTGTTTTGAACTAATAATTCTGTTATTATTTTCACAAAAATCAATTACTAAATAGTGTCAAAATTGACATAAAATAGTTTTTAAAAAAAATATTATATTGGTAATTGTAATTTTATTCTTAAAAATCTAAGGTTCGGCCAAATGACTTAGATAAGGTTATATATATTAATAATAAACAACTTGGGGTTCTTTTGGCTGCTTATAGTAAGTTTATTAACCTTATAGTATAAGAACACAAGAAGACATGGTAAAAGTAAAATTATTTAACTTAATGTTAAATCTAAATGATAAGGTTAAAATAGGAACCTAAACTTGTCTAATTCTATTGGATGAGAGTATTTAGACCCATCTCCACCTTAGATTTGAAATATATCAATTTGGATCTATTTAAAACAGAACTTGACTTTATAATAAAATAATATTTTTAGTTATTCCAAAGGTGCCCCTCTCCTCCCTTATAAAAGGGCACCTCCTCCCCCTCTTCCTCACAAAACTTTGAGCCTTAAATCTCGGCCAACCCCTGCCACTTTCTCCTCTACACTTCTCTAGAGACATCCTAGATTTTCTGGTCTTCTTCAAAGACAAATTTTAGTGCCCTAAAATAAGGTCTCAAAGAAGCACTTCAAAGAAGAGGTAATATCCGTTACCGATTCATTCATCTTTATTTCTTCTTCCACTTCTTCTTCTTTAGTTGTTTAATTATGAAGTAATAACATCAGTATCACTAATATACTAATATGTTATTATAAGTATGAAACAACCCTATTTCACCGTCTATCTATCCTATGGAAAAAGAAATCATTGCACGTGCGTACGTAAGGAATACTGTCTCCACGCCGTGGTGTAATCTATTTTCCACCACCACCTTACTTGGATGGGTATAATGGTGTAAATAATGACTATATATGACTATTATAAAGTGATATTGATTCTGAAATAGTATACATATACTCCAATACAATTCCACGATCATAGGAATGATATCATCACTCGTGCGTACGTACGGAATACCGTCTCCACGATGTGATGCGACTCGTTCTACATGATCTTCATTTCATAATGATTATATAAATGAATTGAATGAATGAAGATGATATATATTACACTAATACCATTCTGGAAATGAGGTATCTATAACCTAAAGGAAAGAATAAGAATTTATTCGACAAAACACGCATAAGAACAAAAAGTTATAAACACCCGAATAACAAGTAGCAATGAAATATTATTACTAAGAAGCTAAGAATATGACCATATATGATATCATAAAAATAAGTATGATTCTGGAATAAGTCAATAACATTATTTAAATCATTATACAGGAGGTTCAGACACTTACAAAGCAAGTCGGACCTAAGATAAGGGAAATATCACAATCTCATTTTTATCTGAGATTGTTTATACTTTAGTATTTACAAGGGTGTATTTTATCATCCACATCCATGTTTCCTAAATATGTAATATTATTTACATTCTCCTACAATTGTTTAAATCCAATTTTACCCTTCGGTGAGTTTTTAGTAAAATATATGAAAGGAATCTTTTGTCATTTTTTCGTACGAGGTACTTTTTGACTTTTCCGACAAAAGTACGAGAAGAATGTTTTTTTTAACTTATACAGCATGAATGGATTTTTAAAACATTATTTCCAAGAAGTTTCATTTACAAGATTTCAAGTTTATTTTTAATCAACTTCTTTTAGTTATAATTTTATGACATGTTAAGAAATTAAAAGTGTTTTTGAAGTAGAAAGGATATTTTCCTCAAGAATGGAGTTCCAGTGTTTTATCAAAATTATTTTCCATATAAGATAATAAAGGGTTCTGTTTTTATCCCTATAATTACATTAATTTGATTATGTTGTGATGCAATTATATTTTTATGAATTCCTTTATCTTATATGAATTGTTTTATGATGTCACGATGTTTAAGATTCCCATTTTTATTACATGGGTTATGCTATGATGTATGGTTTTCTGATTTTGTGGCACACATAAGAATGGTATCATTATGAGATGGGTGGGACCTATATCCCCCTCCAATGCATTGGGTACAGAATTTATATCTCATGAGATAGACATGGCTGGAATGGTCGGTTATACCGGTTCAATGAAACAGGACTGAAATGAGGGTGACTCTGTTCAGAAAGGGACTTTCTCCACTAAGATAGTCTTGGCAATGAGTCTTGACTAACAAGAAATGATTCTCTATTATTATGTGTGTATGCCAAAAAGTTTCATGTTTTAAGTTATGATTATTGTGATTACATTGCACTGCCATGATTTATCCCATGTTATGAAATTATGATCTCTTTTGCAGGTTAAGATTTCCAAAAGTTATGTGCTTGTGTATACGATGTGATTGATATTTCTTTTGTTTACCCTTACTGAGAATTTGAGCTCACCCTTTTGTATGTTTTCTTTCCCCAGGTCAGGAAGAAGGTTATTAAGTAGGATATTCCAAAAAGGGACTCTAGATATGATGAAATAAGTGGGAGGAAAAGTTGATGCTTTATGAACCAGTTGTTTATGTTTCCCAGTTTCTAAAGACACTATACCTATACGGTCCTTTCTTGGTTTTGTTATATGTTGTAATAAGTGTGCTTCAATTTTGAAGTAATAACAATGTATGTAAATTATGGGTCATTATAGATGTTCTGAATGAAATGAAGATAATACCCTACTGAAATAAAAAAACTACATACCTCAGTTATGTTCATTGGTGTAAGTCATTCCTGAACCACCATTTTCATCTAAGGATAAACTTAGATTGCATCATTTGAGATAATATGGCCATGAATATAAATTTATTGAATCCAAAATTCACACTTGCGAAACATCCCATATAATTCATTTCTTCAAAGAGTCTTCAGAATAATTCAGAAGTGATTCTCATGGTCTTCATAGCTATTGGATTATACAAAGATGTCATCAATAAATACCACAAAAAGAGATCATTATATTCCTTGAAAACTATGTTCATTATATCCATGAAAATAGAGGGTGCATTGGTTAGTCCAAATGGAATTCATATAAACATCATAATGTATATACCTGGTTAAAAATTCTACATTTGGAATATCATCCTTCGTCACATATAATTGATGATATCTAGATTGATGTAATATCTTTGAAAAGTATTGAGCTCCATTAATTTGATCAAATAATTCATCAATACAAGATATGGGATAGTTGTTATTTATTATAATAGCATTGATTCCTCTATAATTAATGTACAACCTCATAGATCCACCTTTCTTCATGACAAAGAGAACATGATCTTCCCATGTAGAACAACTAGGGAGAATAAATCATTTATCACTCAATTTCTTTATTTGTTTATTTAGTTATACTAATTCCATATTGTCTTTACTAAAAGTATTATTTGATATAGGTCTTGCACCCAGAATTAAATCAATAGAGAACTCAACTTCTTGGTCAAGAGGATGACTAGGTAAATCTTTTTAAAATACATATATATATTCTAGGACAATAGGTGCATCATAAATTTGAATATTTCTTTCCTCATCCATAGCTGAAGTTTTCTCTTCCTCCCCTAGGATTTCATTCAGTTGAGATACTGGGTGTGGGTCAAGATAAGAGTTGGTTGATGAGGTTTCTACTCTAAAGTTAATGGATTATAAATCATTATCAATGATAATTTCTTAGTTATTCTTGAAATATATTTTCACATAATAATTTGAAAGAAAATCCATACCGAGGATTATTTCAAAGTCAGTCATAGGTATGATGAAGAGGTCAACAAATGAAGCACATTTGTGTGTCATAAAGGGGACTGACCAACACATTTTTATTGCAATGATACATCCCTTAGAAGTATTCACTGACAAATCCTTTATTAAATCCAAATGGAAATTTATAATTTTCTTGGTTAATTGATTATATAAAAGAATTTGATGATATATATAAAATAAATATTTAGATAAGTTTGAGGAAATGATTAATGTACCTACAACCAAATCATTAGAAACTTTAACATCAGGAGTTGTGACCGTATAAGCTGGGTCTTGCTCCCTTTTCCTTATTTAGGGATATTTTCCTTGAAGCTCAGGAAGATAATTTGAATAATGTCCCATATATTTGAAATTATATCATTGAAAATTGGTAACTTCTTTATTTCCCTTGAAATCATGGGTGTGGTGGGCTTTTTTTCCACACTTTTAACAAACACCCATACCCATCTCAAAATTACTGAGGTGTTACTTCCCAAAATTATCATATGATGGAAAATAAACTCTTTCAATCTTACCCTTTTCTATATTTCCTTTTCTAGAGTGTTCAGCGGACCACTTATTCCCTTGATTTACATTGATTTCATTTGACATATAGAATACTTTTTTCTATCTTGATAGCAAATGAGACCATATGTTCATATGATGAGTTATTTTGGGAGACTAGTGCCCTTCAGAGGAATGGATTTAAACCATAAAATAATCAATCAATATTTCTCCTTGGATTATGTATATAGTTCATGAAATGCCTTGATAAACTTGTAGATATGGATTTTTACTTCACAATGTCTTCACCCAGTTTCTATCTTAGTCTTAAGAATTTACACTCCTTATCTACTAGATTTTCGTGAGGAAAATATTTTTCTAGGAAAATATCGTTATAATCCTTCTATTCCATATTTTTAATTTATTTATCATCCTTTGTGTTTTTAATTAATGACCACTATTGATTTTCATCTCCTGATAGATGATAAACTGCCATGAAAACCTTATCCCTTTCATTACATAACAAATTGAGAAATATCTTCTCTAAGTAATTTATCCACTAATCAACTAAAAATTGGTTTGTATTCCCATTGAATTATAAATGTTTTTGTCACATAACGGATTATAACATTTCTACTCTATGTTTTATACCATTAATCTTTATTTGGGTAAGTTTATTATTCATAACATGAGTCATTTTCCCATTATTGTTATATGTTTCCCAATACCATTCGCAACTCCAATATGAATATTGTTATCTTTCATAGGAGTGAATTCCCTATATTGGATGCATGTGTTGATAAATTTTTCATTCCTTCCACTAGGTTCCATTTCTAAAAAATGGAATACTCTATATTTTGTTATAAATCATAATAAATTACCTCAAACAAGAAAAACATTTCACATAAATAGAAATTTTATGCATAGATAATCTCATAATAATTAATATGGTTTCATTGGGGAAATAATTAATTATAAATCCTTCATAATGATTTTTAAATAAAATGCGACTTATCTTAATAATATTTTCCTAGGAGTGTCAAAATAGGTGCACAGTAAGGCCTAATGTCATTTACCAGGTTACCCCAAGTCAGGTCCAAGACACGTTGTTAGAGTAGTTACCCCTAGGTATATATATTCCAGAACTATGTCTATTTATAGTAACTAGATAGGGATGTATTTCTAGGATGTTCCAGATAATCTCTATCTCACCAAAATTCTAGGATTTTCAACTATTCTTATCCTCAAATTCTATCTTAGGGTTATGATCCCTAATCCATGTTTTCTAAATCTATTTTCCAAGGTTTATACTAAACTTCCTCTAATACCAACTTTAAAGACCCCAACCCCAGTTTCCCAGATCTGGCTCTTTAGATTAATTCTTTGTTATAAAATACAAGGAAGTAATATCTCAAATGCACAAATAGTTTATTAGTTTTGGAAAACATTATAAAGACATGAGTTTTACATTACAACTTTAGAAGGAAATAAAATATATAAATTCCATTAGAAACATTCATAACTCGTACATTATCAAAAAAAAATCATCCATAATATTCATCTCTGCATCCAGGGGAAAGATGAAACATATGAAAAGGGGTGATCTCAAATGCTCAGTAAGGGTAAGTAATATAATAGAATTATAAGTAATAAGGTATGCCATTAAAATATAATCTTGATCATAACATAGAAGGAATAAAAGCTGATTAAATTTTTCCATAATAAAACATAACCATGGAAATTATACTAGTCGAATAATCACATTGACTATTAATTACTAGATTCATAATTAGAGAATTCATAATGTTGTACATCATGAAGATATCGTCATGGCCTCAGCTAAGATACCAAACATAATGGGTAAAAACCCAGTCTAGTTTGTCTTATGAGACCTACTGATGCATCGAGGGGATATATTAGGACCCAAACATCACTTACTAAGTCCAATGAATTCTTCTTATAAATGAAGATAAACCTAAATAATATATACATATGAAATTTAAATAAATTTCCCTAATCTCTAAACATAATCACTAACTATTCTGAGTAGTATGGTGAATGGTATCAAGATAGGACATCCATAATCAAACTTATCATAAATCATATAAACAAATATTTTGGATGATAAACATAAGTGATAGATCTTATTAAAGAATAAAAATCAACATAGGATATGAAATAAATGAAAATACTATAACAAAATCATCATAAATTTCTTGAGAAAAATTCTCCTTTTAGTTTTCAAAGAAGAGTTCTTTTAGAAAAATCAATTATATTTTTCATTATTGTTTTTATAAAACTAGTAATGAAAAAATATGGGTTTTCAAGAAAAAATTACTGAATTTATAAAAATAATACAATATTATAACAGATAATGGATCACACTTGAAAATAGGTATGAAATTTAGATTTTCCCTTAATCGGGCATATGTGTCGGGAAGAATTGAGAAGGGATCCTTGGAAAACATGTATTTTCCCACAAACTAAAGATGAACAGATATAAATACATGATTTTGGAACATATAATCATATTTTTAAGGAATTATTTAATATAAAATAAGAATCAAATTGGCATATAGAGGAATAAAGTGTAACCCAAATGAAAATTGATGTTTGGGAAGAAAACCCTTACCATATGTCTGAATGTGTTCTACACTTGACCTTAATATCGTGCATAATTAAATCAATTAATTTAATAATTAATTAAGAAAATTTTATGCATTTATTTGATTTAGAATATTTTTATTATATTTATTTATGGACTTTTTGATGAGTTATAATATACAATTTTATCACCTGTGAGCATTCATTTCTTTGGTTTTCACAAACAATATACTTCTATATGAGTATGGAAGTTCATGTAGAATGGGCATAATTCGATAGAATAAAATTTTTATGATATTTAAGAAAATATATAATATTAAATGGTCATATAATTAAATTGGTTTTATGTTATGAGGATGATTAATTTGATAGAACATTAGTGACAATCATTTAGATTATTTTGGTGGTTTTTCGATCATCACGAACTAGTTTTTTCATATGAATTAATATTATGTATATATAGTGGATAAAGAAATTAAAAAAGGATTTCATACATATATGATAGTATGTTTTAACCATAAAAATGGTTTCATTACCATCCTTTAAGGAGAAATTTAAAAATGAAAAATGTGTCACCCACTAAGGTTGTAAATCAACACCACATAGATGATGATTTAATTTAAAAAAAGCGAGAGAGAAGGGAGTTTGATGAAAGATATTCCATTAAAATGACATAATTAAAGTTTATAGATGATATAGGAGTTATAATTATAAATTTTATATAAGAGGTAATGAGGGGATAATAATTTAAAAATTAAATTTAAAGGAAATTAATAGAAAAAGAAAGAGGATTTACCTCTTGAATTATCCTCTTTAAGAACATCCTTAAAGCACCTTGGTTTGGTCCTTTATTTTTACCAGAACCTCTAGGAAATGGGGGAGATACATAGAAATATGATTTTGGTAGAATTTTGACAATATTAATGGCTTAGAGGTTTGAGGATAAGTGGTGGTGAGGGTTGGGATTTATAGTGGAGGAGAGGGGTGTTTTTTGAATATTTTATTAATCTGTTTATTATTTTGGATCAAGAATATGAATAGTTTGAGAATTATAATCAAATATGTTAAAATAATTAAGTTAAGTTAGATATTATGTTTAGTACATAACTCATGACTCATGGAATAGTTTATTTAACTTACAATGTATTTATACTACAAATTACCATATTTTACTATTCACAAAAAATTTACGTATTTTAGAAAAATCCCAAAAATTTACCCTAACCATTTTTCAACATTTTTAAATCAAAAATGAAATCCATTTTATGAAAATAATTTTCAAAATATGAATAATTTAATTTTTATTTGAAATCATCATTTACTCAAAAAAATATAGATTTGGAATTTTTAACTAATTTTATAACACTCTAAAAAATTAACTAAGGTCTCATAAAACAATCCTATAATCATTAGTCAAAAAAATATTGATTTTTTAAAACATTTTTTGAAAATGAATTTTCTATTAAATCATTTTATTAATTATAAATTTCTAATTATATATTTATGACTAAAAAAATACAAGTACATAATAATATTTTTAAAAATATTCAATTATTTACACTATGATATAATTATATCATAATTTCATTTATAATATGCCTAAATTTTATTTATACTTTCATGGGTGATGGTACTATTCATTTGTCTAGTTTACTGTTTATAAGGTTCCCTATTCCTAAGGTCAAGTTACTATTTAATCAGTGTAAGTTCCTTAACTTCTAGAAATACCTATTTTTTCATTAATTCTTCATATATAAAGAATCTATTGTGTTCTATATGTGATTTTAAATGATCAATACTATAGAAAATAAATATAAGAAGTGAAATATCAATGACATAATTCTGGGTCGTTACATTAAACAAGTAATACTCAATAAATTTCATCATGTACTAACTAGGTAAGTGTCTCCATATTTTATCCTTTCATTATATAGACTTTTCCTTACATATGTTTCTAAATTTATTATTTATGCGTTTTTCATGTATAAAATTCTACATAAATAGGTTTTGAGTATTTCATGTTCTAAATAATTATAGTTTCAATTAATATACTTTTTGTTTTGATATTATTAATAAATTAGTGGTTTTCATGATTAATAAAAATGTTTTTAATGTGATATAGCATTTTACTTGATAATAAAGACTTATTTAGATTAATTATATATATTAGTTGGTTCGGGTATGATTAATTAAACAAACACATAACACACACATTGGCTGGAAAGGTGGTCCATAGAACACTAAGGGATATCCCTCCCCTCAAGCCTTATTTAATCATTACATGGCCCAAAAAAGCCCAATGGGAATGAATCCAATTACATGGCCCAAAGGAACCCAAAATAGCCCAAAGGCCTAGTACAGTGTCATGTATGCATCATAATACCTGCATCATTGGGCATGCATCATGTGACTCACCCATGAAAATTTTTAACAAATATAAATGTTTTTTTTCATTATCACTGATATAAGTAAATTTTTATCTTTGATATGGGGTACTTATTTAGAGATAAATATAAAGCGATTTCAGATGACAATTTTTTTGGAAAATATATGTTTATTTCTTAGTTTAAAAAATCATGGGAGAAAATCGGAATCTAATTCGGAAAATTTAGTATTAATTGTTTCACTTTTTATGATTATTAATTGATAAGTTTCTAAATAAGATCATTATATAATATGTAATAAGTAAATCAATCAGTCATATGTCTAATAAGATTGGTTTCAAGTCAGATCATATTGATGATATCATAATGGATTTATTTAGTCAATTCTTAGATTAATCCCTTAGATACTGGTGGGATTATTCCATAATAAATATGATATTTATTCCTTTGTTTATTTTATAAATTGGGTCCGTATGTGTTTTATCATGTGATGAACTTTTATTTTTTTACTTATATGATTTGATTTTCAAATTATTGGTTATTCTATTTTTTTTTGTCTTCATGTTCGAATATATATTTTTAATATGGAATGATGAGTCAAATATATGAGTGAATAACATAAAATTTTCAAATTAAATCCTTGTTTGGTTCTTTATTATTTAGAAAAGGGTAAATTTCTCCCATAATTGTTGTATGATGATCTTTAATATGGAAGGAAGATTCAACTATATGGGTGCATCACGTAAAATTTCTAGTTGAAATATTTTATTTATTCCTTACTGTTTAGAAAAGGTTAAATATCTCTCATCACTATTGTATGATACCATTTTCATGTGTTTTAACCTAATAAAATTGATAACACACTTTATACCTTATTTCATGCTATTTTGGGTATGTGTTCAGATATCTGATTTGGTATGTCAAAGGTTTTACTATCCATCATGACTGAGGAGAAACGATCATTTAAAAGTCACATTATTTCTTATTTTAAGTAATTTTTTATAAATTTAATTAATTATATTATGTGAAGAAAATATTTTTTATATGGATTAATTATATTTATAAGACATGAATTTTGTAAATTATTATTTTTAAACGTAATTTTTTTGAAAAATTTACCCTAAAAAAGAATCCTGATATAGATATTTTGATTAGAGTAGTATAATAATGTTAAAACTCAATTTGGAAATATTATACTAAACTTATGGAACATTATTGTATAAAAAGTGGATAACTAAAAATAAATAAACCAATAAAGGTTAGTATTGACTAGGTCCCAGTCATTATGTTTACTTTTATGCCTTGACTAAAACAAATAGTCATCAAGAATTCTTATTGATAAAAATCATATGACTTGGAATAGACAAATGCCATTATACCCATATACTTTGTTCCGTGACTGAAACCCATAGCCTCATGGAGTAACTAATGGTAATAGAAGTAGGTTATGGTAGTTTTAACTCTAATTCATAAAATAAAACTATATAAAAAATTAAAAATAAATAAAAGGAGTGTGGTATGTGTGTGTGTGCTAAGTTACATGATCAAGAAGAGAGAAAGGAAGCTAACTTTATTAAATGAAAAATAAATAATCTCTAATTCCAATTTATTTGAATTATAGTATGGTATATTTATAAACCATATTAAAAAAATCAACCATGTCATCAAATGTAACCGTTATAGTAAAAAAATAAAAGTTTGTTATAAATTTTGACTATGTCATGAATAACAAGTCGATGGACAATCAATTTTTATACCTTCCATATTCCATAAATATGTATTATCATTTTTGAAAACATTTCTATTGAATAGTAGACCCTCAAATTTTAGTGAAATCATTTTTCATTATCTATAGAAATATAAAAATACTCTACTGGAATGGGGGGTTTTCCCAACACTTATTTACCAATTGTTTCCTTAAACCATTGGTAAAGAAGTGCTAGGACACCCTTTACCAACGGTTCTTGTGAACCGTTGGTTAAGGGTACCCCTTTGACAAGGGTTTCCTAAAACCGTTGGTAAATGGGTGTTCAACCTAGCCTTTCCCAATGGTTCACTATAACTATTGGGAAAGGGTACCTTGGACACCCCATTACCAACGGTTTTTAAAAACCGTTGGTAAAGTTTTACCCCAAATACACTCGGCCGCTCCTCTCCCCCATTTGCGAGACAGAACCCTAAATCTGTAGTGCTCCTCTCATGACTTCCCCCATCCGAACCACTGAAACTCCATCCGAATCATCTCAAATCAGGTATTTTCTTCTTTATACACATAAAATATTTACGTGCTACCTTGTTTTTATTGTTATTCATCTTATATTATAGTTTGAAGTTTTAAGTTTTGATTTTGATGTGTATATCATTTTATTGTGTTTTGATTTAATCTATACTTTCTCCATTCCAATCCATTTAATTAATTAAATCTTTAGGAAAGTGTTTTATTAAAATGAGAATTGTTTTAATAAGGCTTGTGTAATGTAATTTTTTATAGTACACTTGTTATGTGACTATGTTTGTTATTTAGTAACACATGAGATAACTCGTGTGTGAGAATGTGTTGTAAAAGAGATTCCATGGTTGGTTCAAGATTATATTTACGTTTTGAGCCTATTAATGAGTTTTTTAAAGATATTTTGAGATATTTAACTTATGTTTATTGGTGAAAACTAGGAGTTGTAGAGGTGGTTCATGATTAAGACATATAATTACTGCTAAACATGTGGATAAACCATGAATAGTAATGAATTCTTGAAATGTTTGATGTTTTTAGTCCTTTTTTATTTGGAGTTTCTTTTGATGCTGATGTTTCTTATTGATACCTATGATGGAAATTTATTTTAGTTTCTAAATCAGCTGAGAATCCCCCACCATGCATAGTGTATGCAACCTCTACCCTTATTTAATAATTCTATTTACACATCCTATGAAACCTCTACCCTCATTTAATCAGTAAACACAAGTCATTAATTAAAGACTTCATTCTCACTAGCATGTAAGAAATTGAATGATGTAAACCCATCCTCACATGATTTCTTACCTTAGATAGTGTCCAACATATAGAATATGAGATTTTGAATTCATCAATTAACCAAGATCATATATTCCATTTCCCCCAAGATGACTGTACTAATATAACTTTAGGGTCAATTAAATATGGTTCTCATTGTACATTGTATATTATGTGTCCTTCTTGGCCAATACTCACTTTTAGGAGGGTGGGGTGCTTTTCACTAGCCATGCTGGCATGTGTAGACATCCATAAAAATGTTAGATAAGTCACAAGTTTAATTTATTAATGTTGTTATCATTGACATACTTTATTATTAATCTCAAATATAAAAATAAATTTTTTTGTCTATACTTTATGAAATTAAATCTTTTTACAAGCCATAACAATGTATTAGTGTAGTTTCCTAAAATTTATTCACCCATAGGGTGTGCTTAACTTGGGGAAGTAATTGGGTAATGAATGGTATGGCCATAGAGGTGCCAATAATGAGTTATTAAACATGAGTGAATGATTTGGGATGCCTATAACACATAATGGGACCTGAGGCATGTGCCTCTTTTTCCATTATCGTTTACTTAAATGTATTTTCTATTAAAGTTCAATCCAATTGAATTGTTTATGACAAAATGACATATATAAATTCTTTTTACAGAATGGACAGAAGTTGGATGTATGAAACCGATCGGATCTCAAGTGATTTTCAAAACAATTTGGAGAGCTTTATAGATTTTGCATTTCATATTGCTTCAGATAGTGGTCGCATACACTTCCCATGCTCCAATTGTGTTGGTAGACCTTGGTTGAGCCGTGGAGAAGTCAGCTACCACATAACCAAATATGGTTTTCAAGAAAACTACTTTGTGTGGTATCACAATGGGGAGAAAATGAAATCTCAAATTGGTGATGATCGAAATGAAAGGACTAGAATGGATAATTTGTTAAATGATCGGTTTTAGTTTATTCGTCGTCATTAAAAGGAAAGGATTTCGACTCAAGAAGACTTTGATATGAGGATAGATGATGCGTCTAGTAAAAATGATGATATTGATAGGGTGAAAAATTTTAATGATGCTGCCATGACTCCAATATATCAACAATATGATAAAATGAAAAAGCTGGAATTTTTAATCTGATTGTTTCATGGAAAAACTATGTATGGGATTTCTAATATAGCAATCGATTACATTCTTACCCTCTTGAAGGATTTACCTCCAGATGATGCAGATATTCCCTTAAACCACTATATGGAATAGAATTTAGTTGAGGAACATGGATTTTCAAGAAACAAAATTCATATTTTCCCAAAAGATTACAGTTTATTCTGGTAGGAAACCACTAAAAAATGATTGTATAAAATGTGGAACATCTCATTGGAAGTCAAAATCTGATGGAACACCATCCCGCATTCCACAGAAAGTAATGTGGCACTTTCCATTGATCCCCAGACTCCAAAATCTTTATACGTCTGATGACATATCAATAAAAATGAGATGTCATGATACCGAGAGAAAGAAGAGTAATGATGAGTTGGTCCATCCTACAGATGGATTTGTATGGCAGAGATTTGATGCTTGACATCCTGATTTTGCAGCTGACGTGCGTAATGTGAGGCTGGGTCTTTCATGGGACTGTTTTAATCAGTTTGGGCAGATTCTTACTTCACACAACACATGGCCAGTTTCTATACACATTTATAATCTCCCCCCATGGTTGTTTATGAAAAAAACCTTTCAGTTTCATGAGTATACTCATATCTGGTCCTTCTGATCCCGACACTGATATTGATGTATACATGTAACCTTTAATAAAAGAGTTGAAACTTCTTTGGGATGTTGGTGTGTGCACATACGATGCATGTTCAAAAGACATATTTCAGATGCGTGTTGTGCTTATGTGGACAATAAATGATTTCTACCTTATGCAATGATTTATGGATGGAGCACGAAGGGAAAACTGTCATGTCCAATTTTTATGAAGAATACACGATCCAGAAGACTGAAACATCATTGTAGTTTCAGTTTTATGGGATATCAATGATTCTTTCCAAATTATTATCCATATAGAATGAATCGTCGAAGATTTTATAATACCATAGAGACTGATGATCCAACTCAGCGTATGTCTTGAACTGATGTGCTTAATGAATTGAAATATTTCAGTTTTTCATTTGGGAATGTTCAAATGAAATCTGGAAAGATAAAGAATGTTTCCACTGAATCCTTTTACAATTAGAGGAATAGGAGTATCATTTTTGATTTTCCTTATTGCTCAACCAATTTTTTACGTCATTGCTTATACTTAATGCATATTGAAAAGAATATATGAGAAATGTTTCTTTCAGTTCATCTAATTGTCAAGGGGAAGACAAAAGATGATTTCTGATCTCAGCGTGACTTGGTGGATTGGGGCATCTGACCAGAATTTCATCCTGTGCATATCAGTGAAAATAAATGGCAACTTCCATGTGCTTCTTATGTGATGACACCTACAAAAAAACAATTTTTGGAAGTATTAGAGACTATTAGAGTTCCTGATGGCTATTCAAGCAATATATCTAAACGGGTCAACAGAAGAGAGTTGAAACTAAAATTTTTGAAGACTCATGATTATCACGTTCTACTTCATGAGTTGCTTCCAATAGAAATTCGTCAACTTTTGTCCAATAATGAAGGGTGACTATTATTCAGTTGTGCCATTTTTTTAGAGATCTTTGTGCTAAGATGTTGTCCAAGTTTTTCTTGAAAAAATTGTTGACAAATTCCCCATTAATTTTGTCTGAGTTGGAGAAAATATTTCCACTATCATTCTTCACATGAATGATACATCTGACTGTCCATATTCCCACTGAAATACTTCTCAGAGGACCTGTTTCTTTTCGTTGGATGTATCCAACTGAGAGAAATATGTACACATTAAAGTATTATGTCCGAAATAGGAATCATCCAAAAGGTTCTATCATGAACGGTTACTTGGATCAAGAATGTATGGGCTTCTGCTCAATGTATTTGTATGATCTTACTAAAAGAATGAATAGACCAATGAGAAATGAAGAAGAATAGTATGAGAAAATTGAACCCGGTTTTCCATCACTTTCTCAAACAGAAAGAATTCCTGGATCATATACATTGATGACATTAATCCATGAAAAGAGGGAGATGGCACATCACAAAGTTTTGTTCAATTGTGATTTGTTCGATGACAATATCAGGTAACTAAATTGAATATGTAAATCTTATATATATATATATCTATTAAATTATTCATGTTTTTTATCTACATGGAACATAAAACAATGATAAATAGAAAGCATCGTTCTTTATCTTTGAAAAGGAGGGAGACTGTGCATAGCAAAGAGTTTTCTGCTTGGTTAAAATTGAAGGTAAAAATATTATTGTTTAAATTAATTATATAAATATTTAATTAAGTTTAACAGTCATTTATATTGCAGGTATTGAGTTTTTCTACTAACTCTGTGTCTGAGGAAATAAGAGCTTTGGCTTTTGGTCTTAATACTGAGGTTCGTGACTGTAAATCAATTGTTATCAATGGGTACAAATTTATTGTCACTGAACGAGCAAAGAACATGAGAACACAACATGATGGTGTTATGGTTACTGCCATAACAGACTATTATGCCAGTGCATCAGATAGTAGACCGCGATTTTAAAATGTTGGTTATTATGGAGTCATTGAGAAAATAATAATATTGGATTATTACTCTCATGGACGAGTCACAATGATGAAATTCCATTGGTTTCATTCGATGAAAAGACAGAGAACATTTATTGATGATTGTGGATTTAGAGTAATTAATATGACTCACACTCTTGCTACCAAAGAACTATATGTTTTGGCATCCATGGCTAAACAAGTTTTTTATGTCAAAGACTAACTTTGACCTGAATTTGGTGTCATAGTTGAAGTAATTCCAAGACATATTTTTGATGATTGTGATGATGGAATTGACACTTTCCCTAGTGCTATTGGAACCAATCTATTTATTTATTTTGATGACTCCAATAGCTCAATTGTCAAAGTTGATTGTGAACCTGAAGTTGTGGTTGAAAATATATAGAATAATTTATCCATGTTCTCAATTCTTTTGATTTACCTCGAGTTGGGTTGTTAAGGTTGGTAATATTCAAATTGATTTAGTATTGATCACAAATATGTTTTAGCTGACTTGACCGTTATGTGAATTTTCAATGTTTACTAGTTGCAGTTTTATTTGAATCACAGTTTCTAATTTTGGAATTGAGCTGTATTCAAACCTAGTTAAAAAATATCTCTAACTTGGTGAAAATTACAAATTTTATGATTTATTAAACCCATTCAAGCTCCTCTAAAACTATTTATAGCTAAATCTCCAATGAATCCCTCTATTCCCTCATATATTTAGTTTTTTGGTTACATATTAGTTTCCATTTTCTAATTAATTACATATTTGTTTTCAAAAGCAAGAAATGCAGCCAATTGAAGAGAGGAGAAGGAAACAAATGATGGAGAACAATCATCAAATGGTGCATATGGGCGTCCACCATTAGTGCCTCTAGTGAGTAATTTATTTCAAATATATATATTTATATAATATGTAATTCCATGTGATTAATTTTATTGTAAACCTTTTTTTAGGATCCACCTATACATCGACAGTTATTTGATGAGGAGCCTAGTAAAGGTCCTCGTACTCAGGCTGGTGGTATGAGGAGGGTTCGTACCAGAGGTGGACGAGCAGCTTCACGTACCCGACTAGACCATGCCCCTCCCACTAAAATGTCATCCTTCCCACATTCTGATCCTAGTGTGTCATTAGGGACACACGGGATATTTAGGCCTCCAATGTTTTTGCCACCTTTTGCATCTTCTGGCCCATCTTTTTCATATCCCATGATGATTCCCACTCCCCAGCCAGAATCCGACCATACAGCTATCCCATATTCTTTTCTTTCTACTTCTGTCTCTTTGAGCTTCTATATTTTATCATCTTTGACTCATTTTCCACCACAGGGTGTTCCATCAGTTTTTTTCGATCCAGTGGTTCCCAACGATCAGTCTGGCGCAGGTATATTTATAGATACCTAACAAATTTTTTTACAAATATTTATTTTCATTATAAAATTTTTTGATAAAATATTTGTTTCTATTTCTTGAAAGATACATCTACTAATAGTAGGTGGGGGTGGGGGCATACATGCATGCATTCGGTGAGGAACCTCGGCACACAGGTAATGGTGGATTAAAATGAAGACAACCAAATGGTTGACCAAACAGTGCAGCAATGTCGGAGTTTTTTGGCGATGATTGCCAAATACTCTGACATCATTTCTGTCAGCATGCTATCATGGAGACAGTTGCCACATGAGGTCAAGGATAGTTCTTGGGTAGAGATATCGGTAAAAAAATCTGTTTTATTTAATTCCATGAATTATTTTTGTATTTATATGAATTAATATTTTGGTGTCAGCTTCGATTTAATTTTCCCGATCATGATGGTGAACAAATAGCACATCTGAAGGATTTAGGTGAGCCTTGGAGATCCTAAAAGCATGAGTTGTATATTGGATGGCATGCTAGAGTTGGCACACAGTTAGAGGTGGTACCAGTCTTGGATGATTGTCCTATAGAGCAGTATCGGCAGATGATTACCCATTGGACGACTACTCAGTTTAAGGTATTAATTACATTTGAGGTATTTAAATAATAAATTTCATGTTTTTCATTAATATTATACTTTTTATTATGGAATTTTATTTAGGAATCATCTGGAAAAAATAAAAAAACATTGATGCAAAAAAAATACCTCCACACAATGGGACGTACTATAATGTCAGATCATGAGAGGAAGCTGGTATGACAATTGTTTATAAGTTTTCTTTACGACTTAAAGTTTCTTTTGTTTCATCAATTATTTAATCATTTGATAAAGTTTTCATATAACTTTAGTTTTCAATGTCATTGTAGAGGCAATAACTGAATATTGAAGGACATGTGCCTCGAGCAAAACTGTTTTGCTCAAGTAGAAGGAAAAGGATAGAAGTGTCGTCAATGAACTGACTCAGTAGAAGATTGCAAGTTTTAATCTATTGATTTTATATTTTAATATCTATTTTTTAACATAATAATATATTTATATTTGTAACAGGATGCTTTAGAGGTGCTTTATGCCCAAGAACCAGACAATTTTGGGCCAAATGATCACTTACATCTGGTGTTGGGAGAGGAGCATTCTGTCAGAGTACCCTGCTAACGTAGGATAGCCCCGACAAAGTATTGGCCCTCCTTAGGTACGATTTTTAGTGCCAACGAGCAATATAAAGTTAGGGTATAGGCAGAACAGGCTGACAAAAGGTCCATAGATACGGCAGAACAGTCTGATAGGTCAAACAGTGGATTTATGAAATTTATTGATGTTATACGTCCAACACTTCCACCAGAGGCCATCCTAGCTTTTGATGAATATATGTCGTCGATACGTTCTATATATGGTGAACCAGGTGGAAGTTCTAGGGGTGGTCAAGATGATGTCTAACATGATGATGATGATGGCGAGGAGTTTGATGCAGAAGGGGAGGGAGAGGAGGAGGGTGAGGTGGGGGAGGAGGGAGAGGCAGAGGGTGAGGGTAAGGAGGAGGGCGTTGAGGAGGGAAAGGATGATGGTGGGGATGAGGAAGAGGGTGATGATGATAGTGATGGTGATATGGGAAAAATTGATCCATTACATGTTTGACTAATATTACTAATATTTGTTGTTTAGTTTATTCTAGTTGTTGGTTTTATCTAGACCCGTAGTATAGTATTGGAGTTGAGTTATTGTTATATATTGTCTTTTTTCATGGATGTTGATGTCTTTTAGTGGCTGTGGTGTATCTTGAGAATGTTTATAGAGTTTTGTGTGTTTGGGAACTCCCTGGACAGTCCCCTCCTTCCTGGACCCTGGATAACCCCCCCCCCCCCCCCCCACCATTATCCTTGGTCCCCGGACACCCCCCAGACAGCCCCTAGATAGCCCCCCACCCTCCTCCCTGGACCCTGGACAGCCCCCCGGACAGCCCCCACCCTCCTCCTTGGACCCCGGACTGTCGGCGATCACCCCCCAGATAGCCCCCCATACAACCCCCCCCCCCCCCCTCCTCCTTGGTCCCCAGATAGCCCCCTAGACACCCCCCAGACAGCCCCCCAGAAATCCCCCTAGACAGCCCCCCCGGACAGCCCCCCACCCTCCTCTCTAGACCCCCAGATAGCCCCCCACCCTCTTCCTTGATTTCACATGCCTTTATTTTATGCCTTTGATCATGAAATGTTATTTAGGATTATTCCATTTTTGTATGTCTTGAATTATATGAATGTCGTGGTAAGCTTATTAGCTCTTGCTCATCAAATGTATGTGATGATATGCTTTAATTTGAATAAAAAGCCTTGTTGTACATTCATCATGTTATGTGAATTATGCCTTGTTTGATTTGGTTTACTTGTAAATTGTTAGGATAAGACATGGGTTACATGTTAAGGACTCATAGACAGACTCATCATGCCCAGAGAATTTAGACTTGAAATTCCAGGATGTATGCTTTGGTTTCTAGGTGAGGGCTACCATGATGGTTTCTATTACTCATGAGTGATATTGGTTCCTTGAAGATAAACCAAGGACATGTTTGTTCTTCAATATGGTAATACCATGCCTCAGGTGTGGCTGGAACCACTCAAAATTTCCTAGGATTATTTGTAATAGACAACATTTTTAAGTGAAAATAACAACTCGCATATAGAAAAACAACCAATCGCATTCGGATTGTGTTGATAAATTAGAAAAATGATCCATGGTTCATTTTTGATGTGTAAAATTCAACCTCTTCTAAATCTTAGGTGTGGTGTGACCGGTATCACTCTAACTATGTCTCTTTTGTTTAAAATGTATGGGATTTTAAGTGAAAAGAACAATTGACATACGGAAAACCAACCAAATGCATTTGGATTATGTTGATGCTTTAGTCCAACGATCCATATGTCATATCTGATGTGTACGAGTCAAACCCATCATAATAGAAGACACGGTGTGGCCGGCACCACTCAAAGTGTCTCTCTTTAGTTTAAAATGGACTTCATGTTAAGTGAAAACAACAACTGATATACGGAAAACCAAACAAACGCATTCGTATTCTTTTGAAACCTTAGGAAAAAGTTCTATGAGTCATTTTTTACATGTACGAGTCAACCCCACCTCAATTCGAGGCCCGGTGTGGCCGGCACCACTCAAAGTGTCTCATGTTTTTTTGAAATGGACAACATTTTAAGTAAAAATAACAACTAGCATACAGAAAACCGACCAAACAAATTCGGATTGTGTTGACACTTTAGTACAATGACCCATGGGTCATATGTGATGTGTTCTAGTAAACCCCACCTCAATCCGAGGCATGGTGTTTCCGGTACCACTCAAAGTGTCTTTCTTTTGTTTAAAATGGACATAATTTTATGTGAAAACAACAACTGACATACGGAAAACCAAAAAAACGCATTTATATTGTGTTTATGCATTAGGAAAACGTTACATGAGTCATTTGTGATGTGTACAAGTCAACCCCATCTCAATCCAAGATTTGGTGTGGCTGGAACCACTCAAAGTGACTCTCTTTAGTTTAAAATAGACTTCATGTTAATTGAAAACAACAATTGACATACGGAAAACTGACCAAACGCATTCAGATTCTATTGAAACTTTAGTAAAATGATCCATGGGTTATATGTGACGTTTACGCGTCATCCGCACCTCAATAAAAGTCACATTATGGCCGACACCACCCTAAGTGTCTCTTATGTTTAAAATGGACAACATTTTAAGTACATACATAAATCCAACCAAACAGATTCTTATTGTGTTCATAATTTATAAAAATGACCCATGGGTCATATGTGACATGTAAAATTCAACCCCACATAAATCTGAGGTGTAGTGTGGCCGGAACCACTCAAAGTGTCTCTCTTTTGTTTAAAATGGACTTAATTTTAAGTGAAAACAACAACTGACATACAGAAAATTGACCAGACACATTTGGAATGTATTGTTTCATTAGGAAAATGATACATAAGTCATATTTGATGTGTATGAGTCAACCTCGCCTCAATCTGAAACTCAGTGTGGCTGGAACCACTAAAAGTGTCCCTCTTTTGTTTCAAAAGGACATCATTTTAAGTGAAAACAACAACTGACATACGGAAAACTGACCAAATGCATTCGGATTCCATTGAAACGTTAGGGAAACGATCCATTAGTCATATGTGATGTGTTTGAGTCAACACAGCTTCAATATGAGGCGCGGTGTGGCCGGAACCACTTTAACTGTCTCTCTATAGTTTAAAATGGACAACATTTTAAGTGAAAACAACAGATGACATACGAAAAACTGACCAACTGCATTCAGATTATATTGAAACTTTCATAAAAAGTTACATATGTAATTTGAGACGTCTAAGAGTCAACCTAGACTCAATCTGATGCCCGTTGTGGCTGGAACCACTCAAAGTGTTAGGTTTATTTGAAATGGACAACATTTTAAGTTAAAAAAACAGCTCACATACATAAAACTGACCAAACGCATTAGGATTCGGTTGAAACATTAAAAACATGATCCATGGGATATATGTGACATGTAAGTGTTAAATTAGACTGAATATGAGGTGTGGAGTGGTTGGCACCACTTGAAGTGTCTCTCTATAGTTTAAAATGGATTTCATTTTAATTGAAAACAATAACTGACATATGGTAAACTGACCAAACTCATTCTGATTCTATTGAAACATTAGGATAAAGATCCATGGGTCATATGTAAAATTTATGAGTAAACTGCGCCTCAATCTGAGTCTCATTTTGGATGGGATCACTCTAAGTGTCTCTCTTTTGATTAAAATGAGAAACATTTTAAGTACATACAGAAAATGGACCAAACAGATTCTGATTTTGTTGATACTTTAGAAAAATGACCCATGGGTCATATATGATTTTCATGAGTCAACCCCACCTCAATCTGAGGCACGATGTGGCCGGCACCACTCAAAGTGTCTCTCTTTTGTTTAAAATGGACAAGATTTTAAGTGAAAAAAACAACTGACATACGGAAAACTGACAAAACGAATTCGGTTTCTGTTGAAACTTTATAAAAACGATCCATGGGTCATATCTTCTATGTTTGAGTCAACCATGTCTCAATCCAAGGTGCGGAGTGGCCAACACCATTCTAAGTGTCTCACTTTTGTTTGAAATGGATAACATTTTAAGTGAAAAGTAAAACTGACATATGGAAAACTGAACAAACACATTCGATTTATGTTGATACTTTAGTATAATGATCCTTCAGTCATTTGTGACATTTAAGAGTCAACCCTGCCTCAATCTGAGGCCTAGTGTTTCCAGCACCACTCAAAGTGTCTCAGGTTTATTATAAATAGACAACATTTTAAGTGAAAATAACAACTAGCATACGGAAAACTGACCAAACACATTTTGATTGTGTTGATACTTTATCAAAAATATCCATGGGTCGTATGTGATGTGTACGAGTCAACCCTGCCTCAATCCGAGGCATGCTGTTGCCGAAACCACTAAAAGTGTCTTTCTTTTGTTTAATATGGACATCATTTTAAGTTAAAACAACAACTGACATACGGAAAACTGACCAAATGCATTAGGAATGTGTTGATGCTTTAGGAAAATGTTCTATGAGTCATTTGTGATGTTTAAGAGTCAACCTCATCTCAATCCAAGACATAATGTGGCCGGCACCTATCAAAGTGTCTCTCTTTAGTTTAAAATGGACTTCATGTTAAGTGAAAACTACAACTGACATACGGAAAACTGACCAAATGCATTTAGATTCTGTTGAAACTTTAGGAAAACGATCCATGAGTCATTTGTGATGTGTACGAGTCAACCCCACCTCAATTAGAGTCCCGGTGTGGCCGGCACCACTCAAAGTGTCTCAGGTTTATTTGAAATGGACAAAATTTTAAGTAGAAATAACAACTAGCATACGGAAAACTTACTAAACGCATTAGGATTATGTTGATACATTATCACAACAATCCATGGGTCATATGTGACCTTTAAGATTCAACCCCACCTCAATCTGAGGCATGGTGTTTTTGGCACCACTCAAAGTGTCTTTCTTTTGTTTAAAATGGACATCATTTTAATTGAAAACAACAACTGACATACGAAAAACCGACCAAACACATTCAGAATGTGTTGATGCTTTTGAAAAATGTTCCATGAGTCATTTGTGACATGTACGAGTAAACCCCATCTCAATCCAAGATACGGTGTGGCCAAATCCACTCAAAGTGTCTCTCTTTAGTTTAAAATGGACTTCATGTTAAGTGAAAACAACAACTGACATACAGAAAACTAACCAAACGCACTTATATTATGTTGAAACTTTAGGAAAACGTTCCATGAGTCATTTTTTATGTGTACGAGTCAACCCCTACTCAATTCAAGGCCTGGTGTGGCCATCACAACTCAAAGTGTCATAGGTTTATTTGAAATGGACAACATTTTAGGTAAAAATAACAAATTGCAATCGGAAAACTAAACAAACACATTCAGATTGTTTTGATACAGTATAAAAATGATTCATGGGTCATATGTGACGTTTGTGAGTCAACCCCATCTCAATCTGAGGCATGGTGTTTCCAGCACAACTCTAAGTGTCTTTCTTTTGTTTAAAATGGACATAATTTTAAGTGAAAACAACAACTGACATACGGAAAACTAACCAAATGCATTTGTAATGTGTTTATCCTTTAGTAAAATGGTCCATGAGTCATTTTTGACATGTACGAGTTAACCCTGTCTCAATCCAAGATGCGGTGTGGCTGTCACCACTCAAAGTGTCTCTCTTTAGTTTAAAATGGACTTCATGTTAAGTATAAACTACAACTGACATACGGAAAACTGACAAAAATCATTTGGAGTATGTTGAAACATTAGAACAACAATACATGGGTCATATATGATGTGTAAGAGTCAACCACGCCTCAATATGAGTCACAGTGTGGCCGGCACCACCCAAAATTTCTCTTATGTTTAAAATGGAGAACATATTAAGTACATATGGAAAACCTACCAAACGGATTATGATTGTGTTGATACTTTATCACAATGATCTATATGTCATATGTGACATGTACGAGTCAACCCTTCCTCAATAAAAGGTGCAGTGTGTCTGAAACCACTCAAAGTGTCTCTCTTTTGTTTTAAATGGACTTAATTTTAAGTGAAAACAACAACTGACATACGGAAAACCAACCAAACGCATTTATAATGTGTTTTTTTAAAAAACGATACATGAGTCATATGTGATGTGTAAGAGTCAGACCCGCCTCAATCTGGGACTCGGTGTGGCCGTCACCACTAAAAGTGTCTCTCTTTTGTTTCAAAAGGACATCATTTTAAGTGAAAACAACAACTGACATACGGAAATCCAACCAAACGCATTTGGATTCTATTGAAACTTTAGAGAAAATATTTATGAGTCATATTTGATGTGTATGAATCAACCCAACCTCAATCTGAGGCACGTTGTGGCCGGAACCACTTGAAATGTCTCTCTATAGTTTAAAATGGACAACCTTTTAAGTGAAAACAACAACTGACATATGAAAAACTAACCAAACGAAATCAGATTATGTTGAAACTTTAGTAAAAAGTTACGTGAGTCATTTTAGATGTGTACGAGTCAACCCCGCCTTAATTAGAGGCCCGGTGTGGCTGACATCACTCAAAGTGTCTCAGGTTTATTTGAAATGGACAATATTTTAAGTGAAAACAACAACTCACATACATAAAACCAACCAAACACATTTGGATTCTGTTGAAAATTTAGGAAAATGATCCATGGGTCATATGTGACTTGTACGTGTCAACCTATACTCAATCCGAGGCATTGAGTGGCCGTAACCACTCGAAGTGTCTCTCTATAGTTTAAAATGGACTTCATTTTAATTGAAAAAAACAACTGACATACGGTAAACTGACCAAACGCATTCGGATTCTATTGAAAATTTATGACAACGATCCATGGGTCATATGTGACGTGTAAGACTCAAAATCGTCACAATAAAAATCTTATTGTGGCCGAGATCACTCTAAGTGTCTCTCTTTTGTTTAAAATGGGCATCATTTTAAGTACATATGGAAAACCAACCAAATGGATTCTAAGTGTGTTGATACTTTAGAACAACGATCCATTGGTCATATATGACCTGAAAAAGTCAACCTCACCTCAATCAAAGGTGTGGTGTGCCAGTATCACTCCAAATGTATGTATTCTATTTAAAATGGACATCATTTCTAGAAAAAAAAATTAATTGTTTATGTTTAAATGAATTATGTATGTTTATAATTAAGTTATGAATTCTGATTTAATTCTAGATGTGTATAGTTCCAAATGCATTATATGTTAAATGGGTATGAATTTGTTCTGTATATGTATGTGTTAGTTGGTTATTATAGGTACATTAATCGGAGAGGATGTCGGAGAATTACCTGAATGGATGGGTGAATGGATGGACACTCTGCCAGTGATGTGCAAATTGTGCTGTGAAAATTGTAGGTTGTAGTGTTGTACAAATTGCAGGCTGCTGTGAAATTTGCACAGCATAGCCTATTCCAATGGTTTCAAACCATTGGAATAGGGTTCATTGAATGTTTTTACCAATGGTTCAAAGGGAACCGTTGGTAAAAATACATTCCCAATGGTTTTTAAACGCATTGGGAACCATGGGAAAATGTTGGTTTTCCCAACGGTACTCCTCCATGAACTCTATGAACAGTTATCAAAGGAAGATTTTTCTCATTTTTAAATTGGGATCTAAAAATTTTGAAATAATAAAAAGCTTTAGATTTCTTTGCTAGAAAATAGACCCATGTAAATCAAGGGTAATCATCAACTAAGACAAATACATAATATTTTCCTCCAATGCTTCAAGTTTGTGTTGGACCAAAAAGATCCATATGCACCAACTATAATGCATTAGTGGTTGAGACTTCACTGACATATTTAAAACTTGATTTATGTTTCTTTCCATATTGACATGGATCATAAACTTTTGAAGAATCAATTCTATGCACCGGTATATCTTTAACTATTATTTTATTAGAGATTTTTCATAGGTTCCTAAGGTTACAGTGTCCTAACATTCTATTCCATAACCAATAATGATCTTCTATTGCACTAAGACAAGGTAGATCTAGGCTTCTAAGGTCTTCTATGTTTGGAGTGTAAACATTCTCTTACCTATGGGAAGAAAGAATAAACTCTTCCTTGGAATTGTGTACTAAACACTTATCATTCCTAAAATTCACAAGGTAACCTTAATCACATAATTGAATTATGATAATAAGGTTGTTCCTAAAACCCTTAATGAATAAAACATTTGAAATAAATGTTTTTCCATGAAAAACAATATTATATATATGAATAATTTCTCCCTGAGCATTATCTCTAAAAGTTAATTTTCCTCCCTTCATCTTCATATTTTTTTTTCAAAAACGTTTTTATTACCAGTCATGTGCAGGGAATATCCACCATCCATTTACCATGTATTAATATTGGTATTATAATTACTTTCTTAAAAATAAGAGTGTTAGACTTTTGGAACCCAAAAATTCTTGGATTCGGAAACATCAGAAAGAAAATTTTTAAAAATCAACATTTTCATTGAAAAATAAGATTTATGAAAACCTAAATACTAGGTTCTATTTAAGGAACAATTTTTTGCCTAATGCCCACCACACTGACACTCTGTGAAAAATAGATCACTTTTAGATACAAAATAATTGTTACTAAAAATCAGTTTTAAATCAGTATAGAAAAATCTATAATTATTCTTTAGAGGTTGAATTTGGGAATACATCATATCAAAATTTTCCTTACCTAAGGTAAAGTTTAACAAACACTTCCTTAAAGAAAATATTTCTGACTTTAGTCTAATAAATAAGTTCTTATCTTTAAAAACATTAGATTTAGCACTAGATTTAGGCTATAAAATATATTTCTTAAAAATTACTTATTCTAGATTCTTGGAAAGTTTATCCTTCTCAGAAATAACTTCCTCAAGGGTTTTTTAAGTACTTTAAAAATAATAAATATTATTATCAATATCTTTAGAAAGATCAGATACTTATTTAGTAAGAACAAAAATTATAGAATTTTCTTTATCATGATTTTTCTTGACTTTAGAATTTTCATTCTCAAGGAGCTTAGCAAACCTAGACACTTCTTCATAAGTAAAGTATTATCTTCGTCAGATGAAGATTATTCATCTAGGGATTCATAATATTTACTATCACTATAATTAGAATTCAAGGATACATTGTTTATGGATTCAACATTATGTACCTTATCCATTAAACAATGATTTTCTATAGATAACTTGGCAAGTAAACCAAGATTCTTCTGACCAGAAGATTCATACTCTAAGGACTCATCAGAAGAGTCCCCACCACTGGCACTCCAAGGGTCATTGTATTTCAAAACATTCTTATCTTTAGCTTTGTAGTATTTCTTTCTATTACTCTCATATTTATTTTCCTTTCTATCATTTCTCTTAAGCATAAGACAATCTGGCCTTATATGCCCTGCTCTTTTGCACTCATAAAAAGTGACCTCTGAGTCTTTCTTGTCCTTTATTTCTTTCTTCATATATCTATACTGAAAGAAATTTTTTCATAACTATCTTGTTCATCCTTCAAGAAAGATTAGATAATTCATTCATATAATTTTTACTTTCACTTGATTCAGATGAAACTGTGAGCTTCATTGACATGGATCTAGTAACCCTTTTAGGAGTCTTGGATTTTATGTGATTTGAATTAGTTGTAAAAGAAACACTTCCATTTCCATTCTTCTTCTTATTTAGATCAGGATCTCTTTACATTCTTGTCTCGTGTTGAAGAAGAGTTCCAAAAATCTCATCAAGAGTAATTTGTGAGACTTTCCTATTCTCAACAATAGTTGTTCTCTTTGATTCCCACTCATTAAGAAGGATATATATAATCTTGTACAAAATTGCCTCATCATCTAAACCTTTTTCAACCATGGATTTTAAACAATTAACGATAGTCATATACCTCTGTTGTACCTTATACACTGGTTCTCCATAAGGAAATATATATCCATAACATTTTTCTTGAAGCATATGTCTTCTAGTTTCAATAACTTTGGAAGTTCCAAAATGAGTAACCTTAAATTTCATCCAAATACAATTTGCATCTTTACAAGAAAAAATAAAGCTATATATATTCTTAATCATTGAACACATCAAAGTATTGTGTACCTTTTAGTTTAGTTGATATTATAACTTTTCATGATTTGTAAAAGATCTGCCTTCCTTATCAAGAATCTTGTAATCTCTAGTAAGAAAAAAATGTTTTCCACTCCAGTTTTAATGAAAAAAGTCTTCATACAATATCTCCAATATTCATTATCATTCCCATAAAATATATTTGGTCTAGTAGGATTAATATTGTCAATCGAACCATCATTCATTCCAGCCATCTAAAAGAAGATATATTTCCACAAAAACTTGTTAATAATAAAATTTTGTAAACAAGGAAAAAAATCTTAAGCAAGGAAAATATAGAAGAAAGGAAACTTGAGCAAGAAAACATATATATGAATATAATTATTTCAGAATTCTCCTTTGATACCAATTGTAGGATAGAAATATTATGTAGATTCCCAAAATAGAAGAGGGTGTGAATTGTATACTTTGAAAATTCCTTTGCAACTTTTAAAGATGGTATAAAACTTTCTATTATTTAACAATGTTAAACAAGGTAAATTCCTAAGACCTCTTAGTTCTATAAACTTTATAGATTCAAGAAATATGGTTTTGGAAATGAAACTTAAGAGAAGGTTATAAGGACAACTATTCTTCCTTAAGGTGTATAGACTCTTACTAATCATAGTATACAAGTTTGAGAAATTATAAGATAGTTATACTTTCCATAATAACAAAATGCAACAGAAAAAAAATTAAAAAAAATACAAGTAACAAGTATAAAATCTTTTAACTCAAAGAGTAGGGTATCCAGAAACCTTGGATAAAGGTCCCTTGATTTATACTTTCAAGAAAGTCTGTCTTACCCACACCAAGGTAAGCCCTCGATATGAATATCAGAGTCTATCTTACTATCCCTACAATCCCTTGAACTTCAAGGTAGTTGGAACCTCTGTCATCCATATCAATAAAATCCTCAAACATTAAGGTAGTTAGCACCTCTATATTCATATCCTTGGAAGCCCTCGATTGTACACAGCAACAATCAGAGTCACATGAAGCTGTCTAATAAAAATTTTTAGATTTCAAAAAGCATGAGAGTCTCTCTATCTCTAGAAATCACTTTAGAAGCATGTAATATATTGAGTTGTATAATAGTCATCAAAATTTGTTAGGTCGTTCAAATGAGCTTCTATTTAAAGGAATTTTTCTAATGTTCGGTTCCCTCCTCCAACAGTCATATTTTTCCTTGAATCTCAAAGGGACCTATACACATGTCACTCAAACAACGGTTGGTTAGAAACAGAATTTATGACATTGTATCATAATTTTAACAAGGATAAAAAAATGATTTCTTAAACAAAACCATTTTTCTGAGTCTAAAAAAATAAATTTCAGAGTTTAAGCAAATGAAAATTTGGATTCTATATTGCATTAATAATCATATACTGTTTATCATGGGATTCAAAGTTAGAATTCTATAGACTTTGGAGTCTGAATTCTAAGGAATTCAGAGTATGAATTCTAAAGAATTTCAAATCAGAATTTAGAGGAATTTGGTGATTGAATTCAGAGTCTGAATTTCAGAGAATTCAGAACCTGAATTTCAAAGAATTTAGAACCTAGATTTTATAGAATTCGGAGTCTGAAGTTCATATAATTCTGAACCTGAATTTTAGAGAATTTGGATTTTGAATTTTAGAGAATTCAGATTCTGA
Organism: Viscum album; assembly: GCA_963277665.1. Taxonomy (NCBI): domain Eukaryota; kingdom Viridiplantae; phylum Streptophyta; class Magnoliopsida; order Santalales; family Viscaceae; genus Viscum; species Viscum album. Next base: position 786,031,549 of record OY728132.1, read on the forward strand.
ATTTCAGAGAATTTGGAACGTTAATTTCAGAGAATTTGGAGTTTGATTTTTAGAGAATTTAGAACTTGAATTTTAGAGTAATTAGAACCAGAATTCTGATCCTGAAAACAGAATACACTATATCTAATTATTTATAAAATTCTGAGGTTTTAGATGAGAAAATAAATTTTTCACTTAGGAATAAAAAGAGTAAAATTTAGAGAAACTAAAATATGAAAAATGAAAAATAGGTATGGATAAATTTTCCTTGGAGAAGAAAAATTTTCCTTATTAAGGAAAATCTGAGTAAAAAGAGAATTTCCTTGAAGAAGGAAATTCTTCCTTATTGAAATAAATCTTAAGGAAAATAAAATTTTCCTTGAGATAGAGTGTTTATGATTTTCAAAACCTAAAGTAATGGAAAATTTATAACGAAACATTATTGACTCGACAATGGTTTCGAATTTTTAAGTGTGTAGGGTCCAAAACCAAAATAATAAATAATTCCCCCACCATTCCTATATAAACTCTCCTAAGAACACATTACTCTTAACTCGAGATCTTTCAATCTACACCACCCTCTGACCCCAACTCCCTAGAGTCCTCCCAAGGTTCTCATAAGCTCCCAAGAGTCTTCTCCCAATCCATTAGTATCACACATCCACGTAAGGGATCCTCACTTTTCTCTCTTCCATTCAATTAAAGAACCTTATTTTAAATTAGTCATTTAAATTTCAATAGGTTATATTTTAATCATTTTATAATTAGTTACCTACTGTTCATTTGATGTTATTTCAATTATGGATCATTTATCCTCCCTCTTTTAGACCCTTACCTACGTCATTAATATGTCGAAATTCCTTAAGGGATTTCACTTTACTCTTTTCCATTTTAAGAACTTCATTTGTATTAAGTATCTTAAATTACATTTAATATGTTGGGATATTTTGTTCCATGATTCCCTCACTAACCATTCATGTATAAATGATGATAGACCCCTTTATCTCCCATCTACCCATTTTATGAATTTCTATATAATGTGGTTATTCTTCTGAAATTGCACCATGATTTTCCATGCTAAAATCATTGTGTAGTGAATACCATACCCATAACATTTTCAAGGGTATTCAACTTTATAAACATATACATATTGATTGGGGACATACATGTATTTATTCTAAATTATTCGATCATAGAATAAATTATTATGTTGAATGAATCAATGTTATATGATCTATGTGTCACATTTAATCATGATATTTAAATGATTAAGAAGGGTGATCCCAAATAACACTCCAATGAATTAAGTAATTTTTAGTATCATGATACGTCATGTTGGGATAGTGGTTTGACTAATTTTGTTTATAGGAATTTTTCCACCACGTTAGGATCGGTGTTCACCTGATTCCTTTATATTAATAATGTAGTGTTTTAAGTTGTTTCCACATTTCCGTGTTATGATAATCATGACATATCATGCCTTTATGTCCATGTTTTTTTATGATCCTTTGATTTGTCTATTTCCAAACATGTAGTGTATTCTTCAAGTTATGAATTTTTTACTCCCTTACTGGGCTTTATATCTTACCCTTTTCTTATGTATATCCTTAGGTTATCCCATCCAGTGTTAAGTATGAAAGAATGTTGTGGACTTGTAAAATAATTTTTAAATAAAGATTTTGTATTTCATGTTTTATTTGGTGATTTAATGTTCCAAAACCCCAAATACACTATACCTCTTGATCTTATGAGTTTTATTAAGTTAAATGTTATGTAGTAAATCATATTTAAATATGAAATAAAGAGTAGGTTCATTATTGAAATAGAGATATTTTAAGGATTGAGTCTAGCAGAGTCTTCTATGAGTATTTTTTTATTTCATTGGATGTTATATCACTTCCGTATATAATTCTAGTAAGTGTTTTCCCACCATGATCTTTGACATATTACTTTAAATGGGTTTTTCTTTTTGATGAATGATTTTATATGCTTATATAGGTGTTAGAAAGTGGTATTTAATGTAAATAATCCAACCCTAGTTTTCCAAAGTCATTTTCATATATTAATAAATTGCTATAATAGACAAGGAATTCATATCTGAAAGGACCAAAAATTTTAGTAGTTTTGGTTAACTAGATACAAACATGGGTTTTAAGTTACAACTTTGAAAGGTAATACAATACATAAATGTTGTTGCAAACATTCATAACTTCTATATTATCCTTGTATGTCATTCATGATATCCATATTCACATGCTTGGGAAAAATAAAACGTAAGAAAATGTGTGAGATCAGATTCTTAGAAAGGGTACAAAATAGAGTGTAATCATAATTAATAAGGCACAGTGAATAACTAAAAATACACATGATATTAAAACATATTCTTGAGCATAATATGATAAGAATAAAAGCTGATTAAATAATGACATATTAAAACAAAAACATGTATATTATAATAGTCTAATAATCACATGGATTATCAATTACTAGATTCATAATGATGTAATTCATAATGTTGGACATCATTAACATATTTTTAAGGCCTCTACTAAGACACCATACATAATGGGTAAAAACACAGTCTAGATTGTCTCATGAAACCTACGGATTATCTACAGGATATATTGGGTCCCAACCATCACTTGATAAGTCCAATTTATTCCTAATATGAATTTTGATAAACATAAACAACATATTCATATGAAAAATAAACAACTTTCCTCAATCTATAAACATAATCACTAACCAATCTGTGTAATATGGTGAATGGTATCAAGATTGCACATCCATAGTCAAACATATCATAAATCATTTAATAAAATATGTGGGATGATAAACATAAGATATAAATCTAAATAAATAATAAAATTTAATAGAGTTGTTGAAATAAATGAAAATACTCTTACAAAATCATTGAGAACTTCTTAAGAGAAATTCCTCTTTTACATTACAAAGAAGATTCTTTTTAGAAAAGTAATTTATATTTGTCATGATTTTTCTTATAAAAATAGTAAAAAAATAATATACGTTTTCAATAAAAAATAAGTTATTATTAAAAAATAATACTATCTTAAAACATATTATGGATGGTATATGAAAATGGGTAATAAATTTAGATGTTCCCTTTAATCGGGCATGAGTATCGGGAAGAATTGAGAAGGTATCCTTGTAAAATATGTTTTTTCCCACAAATGAACAATGAAATGATTATAATATATGGTTTTGGAACATATAATAAGAGTTTATGAAAATTATATAAAAGAAATTACTAATTCAATTGGTGTATAGAGGAAGAAAATGTAACTCAAATAAAAATGGGCATTTGAGATGAAAACCCTTACCTTATGTATGAATATGTTCTGCAATTGACCTTAATTTCCATGATAATTAAATTAAATCCATTAATTAATTAATTAATAGTCATTTATATAAGTTTTTTATTTACTATAATTTAATTATTTTCATTTATGGCCATTTTTTTGATTTATAAGGTAAAATTTTATCGCTCGGGAGCATTCGTTTCCCTAGTTTTAATGATCAATATGCTTATATATGAGTATGGAAGTTAAAATGGAATAGATATAATTATCTATAATAGAATTAATATGATATTAATAAACATATAGAAGATTAAATGGTTATATAATTAATTTGGTTATATGGTATGAGGATGATTCATTAGATAAAACATTAGTGATAATCCACCAAATATAGATTTTTATTAAAATGCCACTTTGAGGACAAGTGGGAAACCATCATTCGAAAACAAAAGCCGCTACATGCTAAAGGAGCTCACGAAGTTATTAAACACCATACTAAGGTTATTTGAATTAACCACTCTATATAATTCCCCATGAAAAGCGCTAACCTGTGTGTTTGGATCCTCCCTGAGTAGTTCATCAAGATGAAAGATCATCTTATCCATTGTCTGAATGAATTATTCCAGAGATATTTGTCCTTGATTGAAACCCTAAGAAATTATTCAATCTTGCTTGTCGATCCATGCTTCCTGATCCTTGGTGGCCTCATCTTGAAACCATCTTTCATAAATTCTTGTAATTTCCTCAATTGAGGCATTGGGCCGCATGTCTTTTTCAATCATTTCTTCCTTAGAGTGAAATATGAGTTTCAGACACTCCCCTACCTCTTCTTCTATTACCTTTGGCTCTCTGCTTAGATCACCACTATCCCTGTCTTGCAAGGCATTGCTATCCTTGCTTCCACATTTCTTGGTCTACCTGGTTTTCATTAGATTTGGCAAGTAAGAATATTCCTTACGTCCCTTTGGTTTTTTACCCTATACCACAACGCATTTACCAGAGTCACGCTTTCCTTTTAGTCCCTTCTTCCTTCTTGGGCTGTGAGGACCTTTCCCATGGAAAATATCCTAGCTATCCACTTAGATGTGGCTATATCTATCAGCACCTGAATCATCCTCCTCATGTGACATTGCTTGATCTTGATCTTCCAGACTATCAAAACGGTTCCTTAGCTCGACCCTCGGGCCTTTATTGGGGGGCTTCAGCCCAAATCGCTTGTTCAGATCCCGGGAGAACAACCTGTTCACCCCTGAAGATGAAGACTTTAGATATGATGGGGATTGAAGAATGTTTGGATTCATGGGACCCAACACATTCTCCTCTTCTGGACTCCCTTTACTGGGATGTGCCATTGCCTCAGCATACCGGGGCACCTCCTATATTCCTAGAGGCTAGGCCACCCTTCCCTCTTTAGGCCTCTCTTTGTCAGGGGGAGGAATTTCATTATATAGCAGAGGCACCCCCTTCCTTGAAATCCCAGAAAGTTCAGCCTCCTCATGGATTCCAGCCCCTATCACAGCACAATCATGACCCCCTTGAGTGAGTTTCTTCATCTCCACAGTAGTCCGTGTATCGAATGTCTACTTATAACCAGTGATTACTTTCTTTTCTTCATTTGCTATTGGTTCCTTCAACGGTATTCCTAGGCTTTGTTTTAGCCGATCAAACACATCAGCCACCTTTGAATTTTCATCCACCCTCCTTCTCTTACACTGTATATAAGCTAAAGGATCTGTGATCCCCTAATTCTCCCTAATACAGCGCTGGTTCACAACATCCTCACCCTTCTCAGAAAGGGTTCCGACAGGGGAATCATAGACATCAACGGTGCCGCCCTCCCTTGTTCATCCAGAAAGACTTCGCCAGAACCTGGAAACATCGTGGACTATGAAAGAACAACCCAAGAAAAATGGGATCTAGTAGTTGTATCATACCTTCTGAAGCCATTGGAGCTCCTCGTCAATTTCGATGAAAATGGACTCCAGAGCGCCTTTTGATAAATCAACTTCGACACAGATCCTTGGCTAAACTGGGTGACAGACGAGCTTGGTGTGGTAATCAGAGAAAAGGTAGCAACCAACCAGATTTCCTATCAACCATAGGATAGTCGGGTTCTGAAAGGGCAGTGTAGTCGAGGTAAGGATATCCATAGAGCAGAGGTCGGAGGATCGCGCCTCAGGTGAAAATCGGAAGTCCGACGGAATAGAGATAACCTAAACCCCTTCATAGAATGTGGAGTGAAGGCCCAAGAAAACATGAGTTCATATTCATTTGATAATTGAATCTATAAATGCCTTACATCTAAAAGACCTAACGTTACACGATACTTCAAATTCAAAAAAGAAAACACAAACTGATCAAACACATCGACTGACAGACGATTCCTCACGAATCGGAAAACCAAAGTGAGGTCTAGTAATGCTGAGGCTTCTATGAACTCCAGGGGAAATATGAACTGAAGGAACCCCATTAGCAAAGTATTTGACCTTAGGGATTATATCGATCGGAGGGAAAGGGGGAAGGGAGGATGGGTCTGTGAAAGGGGAGAAAGAGGGTAAACGAGGAGGGATCAAACGGGACGGAGAGGCAGGATCCCCCCTCCCTGGCCGAAGCGGTTCGAGGAGGGGAGGTGGAGGCGCGGACATACCATATGCCATAGCAGAACGAAGATAATTAGAGTGTGGCTAGAGTTATGATCAGTCATACATATTAGTGATAATCATTTATATTATTTTTGTGGTTTTTCGATCATCACGAACTAGTTTTTCATATGAATTAATATTACATATATAAACATGTTATATAAAATTTAATAGGTTTTAATACACATATTAATATCTTTTTTAACCATAAAAATTGTTTCATTACTATTCTTGAAAGATAAATTGAAGAACAAAATATAAGTCATCCAGAAAGGTTGTGAAGTAGAACCTCACGGATGATGATTTCATTTTTAAAATAAATGTGAGAGAGAAAGAAGTTTAATTAAGGATATTCCATTAACCTGATATAATTACATTATATATATTATAATGGAGTTATCAAGATAAATTTGATCAGGTAGGTTTGTAGAGAATAAGAAATGAAAAAATAAATTGGAAGAAAATTATAAGAAAAAAGAATGAGGATTTACCTCTTGAATTCTACTCTTTGAGAACCTCCTTATGGCTCCTTGGTTTGGTCTATTATTGCGACCTGAACAACCTATATGTGGGAGAGAGACATTGAAATAATATTTTCATAAAATTTGGACATTATTAAATTCTTATAGGCGTGAGGAGATGTGGTGGTGGGGGTGGCATTTATAGTGGAGGAGAGGGGTGTTTTTTAAATATTGTATTCATTTGTTTATTATTTTGGCTCAAAACATTAAATAGTTTGGTAATTATCATTAAATATATTAAAATAATGAAGGGAAGTTTGATATTTTGGTGCTTACATAATTCATGACTCAAGGAATAGTTTATTTAACTTATAATGTATTTATACTGTAAATTGTTGTATTTTACTATTCATAAAAATTCAAGTATTTTAGAAATATACAAATAATTCACCCTAATAATTTCTTAACATTAAGAATTAAAAAATGAACTCAATTTTATTAAGATAATTTTATAAATATGATAAAGTTAATTTTTATTTAAAATCATCATTTACACAAAAAATAAAAATTTTGAATTTAAAACTGATTCATAACACTATGGAAAACTAACCAAGGACTTGTAAAATTATCCTAAAATCATAAGTCAAAAAAATATTAATCCATGAATACATTTTAGGAAAAGTAATTATCTTTTAAATAATTTTATTAATTATAAAATTTTAATTAAATATTTATTACTCACAAAAACACTAGTACTTAATAATTTTTTAAATATTCATTTACTTACAAGATGATATAATTAGATCATAATTTCACTTATAATATTCATAAATTTTATTTATACTTTCATGGGTGATGTTACTATTTATTTGGTTGGCTTACTATTTATAAGGGTCATATTACTATTCCTAAGGTCTAGTTACTATTTCATCCATACAAGTTCCTTTAATTATAGAAAAACATATTATTTGATTCATTCTAAATATATTAAGTCTATATTGTGTTATATATTTGTTTTCATGTGATCTATACTATATGAAAGAAACATAAGAAGGGAAATCTCATTGATGTAATTCTAAGTCATTACATTCTCCCCTCCTACAAAAATTTCATCTTCAAATTTTTTATATTATCACCCATTAAAAAATTTGGGTAGTTACACATCATAAGCTCCACATGTTCCCACATCACCTCTTAAATTTTATGATTTTTCCTATGTAACTTTACCAGAAAAGCCATCCAATTCCTCAACACTTATTCTTTAGTGTCCCGAACTCGGATAGGCTCTTCACAGTAAGATAAGTCATGTTCTAATTCTAATTCTTTAGAAGTGAGAACATGTATTGGGTATGGAAATTACTTCTGTATCAAAGACATGTGAAACACATTTTGAACTTTGGAAAGGCTATGCTAAATCTAAAAACAATAAGGCACAACTCAAATTCTCTCCAAAATTTCAAAGGGACCAATGTATCTAGGAATCAGTTTCCCTATTATCCAAAATCATACCACACCCTTCCCTAGAGCTACATTTAATTAACCAAGATCTACCACTTGAAATTCCAAATCTTTACTTTTATTATTGACATAGATCTTTTTCATACATTGAGCTACTTTGATATGGGTTTGAATAGTATTTACCTTTACTGTTGTTTCCTCCAAAAGTTCTAGGCCCACAAGATTCTTTTCATCAACTTTATCTCAATAAGTTGGTGTACAATATATCTTTCCATAAAATGATTCATATAGTGCCAATTAAATACTATAATGGAAACTGTTTTTGATCTAAAAATTCAAAAAGGGTAAAAAATGATCTCACAAACATTAAAATTAATGTGAGAATGATATAAACATGTCTTCTAATGATTGAGTCATCCTTTCTGAATGCCAGTCAATTTGAGGGTGATAAGTAGTACTCAAATAAAGCTAACTATCCAAAGCTTTCTAGACACTTTTCTAGAATTTCATTATAAATCATGGATCATGATCAGACACAACTAAGAGAGGGGCTCCATGAAGTCTGAGAAATTCATTAATCTAGATTCGTGCAAGGGACCCTAGTTGAAAATCTACTCTTATGGCGAGGAAATGTGCAGACTTGTTATGTTGATAAACAATCACCCATACTTCATCATTATTTCTTATGGATTTTTTTAATACAATGAAATAACACATAGTGATGTCATCCCATTTCCATGTAGGAATAATAAGGTGGTCCATGACACCTATAAGATGTTGTATTTCAGCGTTCCCCTGTTGACCGAATAAATATCTTGATACATAATAATCAATTTCCCAATTTATGCTAACCTAGTAGAAATAAACCTTCAAATATCTATACATCAAACTGCTACCAGGTTGTATAGATTAATTCAAGTTATGGGAATCATCCAACAACTCCCATATTTTCTCGAGTATAGAGGGAACACACATCCTCCTCCGAAATTTGATAATTCCATTCTCACATACAAATTCTAGAAACTTCCCATCATTCAAAAATTTAATTTTCTTTTGAATATTTTCATCGTCAAACTGATATCTTTTAATTATTTCTAATACAGATAGTTGGGAAACAATTTGAAAAATTAATGTTGTTTCACCTTCCATAATATTTCCCATATCCATATTTTCTAGATCCATGTACATATGATCATTATCAATCTTCATTTGGTTTAGAACTCTATGATCATTCATATTCAATTCATCTGCTACCTTACTCTCCTGTCATGGGTGGTAGTGTTTGAAAAAATCATAATCCTTGAGTAGATAAAGCCATCTCCTTTCCTTCATGTTGAGTTCTTTCTATGAGAATATTTATTTTAAACTCTTTTTATTTTTATATATCTCAAATATTTCCCCATAGAGATAGTGTCTTCACATTTCTAGAGCAAATATTACAGTTTCTAACTCAAGATCTTGAGTTGGATAGTTCTATTCATGAATTATTAACTTCTTTTATTCATAATAAATAATCATATCATTCAGCATAAGGACACACCTAATTCCATTATTGGATGCATCACTATAAATCACAAATCCCCTATTTACCGATGGTAGAGTCAAGATCTGAGAATTAACTAATCTTTTCTTCAATTATTCAAAACATTATTCGAATTCTTTTTTTCATACGAACTTAACCCCTTTACAATTAATCTTGGTTATAAGGTTAGCTAATAAAGTGAAGTTCTGAATGAAATGAAGATAATAACCTACTAAAACAATAAAACTACATACCTAGGTTATGTTCATTGGTGTAAGTCAATCCTAAACTCCCATTTTCATCAAAGGATATACATAGATTCCATCATTTCAGACAATATGTCCATGAAAAGAAATTTATTGTATCCAAAATTCACACTTGAAAAACATCCCATATAATTCATTTCTTCATAGAGTCTTCAGAATAATTCACAAGTGATTCTCATGGTCTTCATAGATATAGGAATATAACAATATTTCATCAATAAATACCACAAAAATTCATCATTATATTCCTTGAAAACTTTTTTCCTTATATCCATGAAAACAGAGGGTGCATTGGTTAGTCCAAATGGAAATAATATAAACATCATAATGTCTATAACTGGTTCAAAATTCTTCCTTAGGAATATCATCCTTCCTCACATATAATTGATGATCTCTAGATTGTAGTAATATATTTTAAAAGTATTGAGATCCATTAATTTGATCAAATAAATCATAAATACGAGATATGGGATAGTTGTTCTTTTTTATAATAGAATTGATTTCTCTATAATCAATGTACAAACTCATGGATCCACCTTTCTTCTTGACAAAGAGAACATGATAATCCCATAGAGAACAACTAGGGAGAATAAATACTTTATCACTAAATTTCTATAATTGTTTATTTTATTATACTAATTCCATATTGGCCTTTCTAAAAGGATTATTTGATATAGGTCTTGCAGCAATAATTAAATCAATAGAGAACTCAACTTCTTGGCCTAGAGGATGACTAGGTAAATCTTTTTAAAATACATATATATATTCTAGCACAATAGGTTCATCATAAATTTGAAGATTTATTTCCTCATCCATAGCTGATGTTTTCTCTTCCTCTCCTAGGATTTCATTCAGTAGAGATATTGGGGCTGGGTCAAGATAAGTGTTTGCTGATGAGGTTTCTACTCTAAAGATAATGGATTATACATCATTATCAATGATAATATATTACTTATTCTTGAAATATATTTTCACATCATAATTTGAAAGAAAATCTATAATGAGGATTATTTCAAAGTCATCCATAGGTATGATGAAGTGGTCAAAAAATAAAGCATGTTTGTGTGTCATAAAGGGGACTGAACAACACATTTTTGTTGCAATGATACATCGCTTAGAAGTATTCACTGACAAATCCTTTATTAAATCCAAATGTAAATTTATAATTTTCTTGGTTAATTGATTATATAAAAGAATTTTATGATCTATATTAAATAAATCTTTAGTTATGTTTGAGAAAATGATTAATATACCTACAACCAAATCATCAAGAACTTCAACATCAGTAGTTGTGACCGTATAATCTGGGTATTTCTCCCTTTTCCTTATATAGGGATGTTTTCCTTGAAGCTTAGGAAAGTCATTTGAATAATGTCCAATATCTTTGAAATTTTATCATTGAAAATTGGTAACTTCTTTATTTCCCTTGAAATCATGGGTGTGGTGGGCTTTTCTCGACACTTGTAACAAACACCCATACCCTTCTGAAAAGTGTCGAGGTGTTTCTTCCCAAAAACATCATATGATTGAAAATAAACTCTTTAATTCTTACCCTTTTCCATATTTCCTTTTCTAGAGTGTCCAGTGGACCACTTATTCCCTTTATTTACCTTGATTTCATTTGACATAGAGAATAATTTTTTTATCTTAATAGCACATGAGACCATATGTGTATATGATGAGAAATTTTGGGAGACTAGTGCCCTTCAGAGGAATGGATTTAAAACATAAAATAATCAATCAATATTTCTCCTTGGATTATGTATGCAGTCATAAAATTCCTTGATAAACCTGTAGATATGTATTTTTACTTCACAATGTATTCACTCACTTTCTATCTTATTCTTAAGAATTTACTCTCCATATCTACTAGATTTTCACGAGGAAAATATTTTTCTAAGAAAATTTATTTATAATCCTTCTATTCCATATTTTTAATTTATTTCTCATCCATTGTGTTTTTAATTAATGACATATATTGATTTGAATCACTTGATAGACGATATACCGCCATGACAACCTTATCTCTTTCATTGCATAACAAATTGAGAAATATCTTCTTTAAGGAATTTATCCACTGCTACACAATAAATTGGTTTGTAATCCCATTTAATTATATATGTTTTTTTCACATAAATGATTCTAACATTTCTACTCTATGTTTTATATCATGATGATTCATTTGGGTATGTTTATTATTCATAACATGAGTCATTTTTCCCATTATAGTTATAAGTTTCTCAATACCATTCGCAACTCCAATATGAATATTGTTATCTTTCATAGGAGTGAATTCCCTATATTGGTTGCATGTGTTGATAATTTTTTTATTCCTTCCACTAGGTTCAATTTCTAGAAAATGGAATACACTAGATTTGATTATAAATAATAATAAATTACCTCAAACTAGAAAAACACTTTACATAAATAGAAATTTTATGCATAGATAATCTCATAATAATTAATATGGTTTCATTGGGGAAATAATTACTTATAAATCCTTCATAAGGATTTTAAAATAAAATGTGACTTATCTTAATAATATTCACCTAGGAGTGTCAAAATAGGTTCAAAGTAAGGCCCAATGTCATTTACCAGGTTACCCTAAGTTAGGTCTAAGACACGTTGTTAGAGTAGTTACCCCTAGTTATATATGTTCCAAAACTATGTCTTTGTATAGTAACTATAGAGTGATGTATTTCTAGGATGTTCCAAATAATCTATATCTCACCCAAATTATATTATTTTCTACTATTATTATCATCAAATTCTATATTAGGGTTATGATCCCTAACCTATGTTTTTTAAATCTATTTTCTAAGGTTTGTACTAAATTTCCTCTAATACCAACTTTAATGACCCCAGCCCCAGTTTCCCAGAGTTGGTTCCTTATATTAATACTTTGCTATAAAATAAAAGGAAGTAATATCTTGAAGTCCCAACTAGTTTATTAGTTTTGGAAAACAAGATATAGACATGAGTTTTACATTACATCTTTAGAAGGAAATACAATATATAAATTCCATTAGAAACATTCATAACTCCAACATTATCTAGAAAAATAATTCATAATATTTATCTCCGGATCCAGGGGAAAAATAAAACATATTAAAATGGGTAATCTCAAATTCTAAGTAAGGGTAAGTAATATAATGTAATAATAAGTAATAAGGTATGCCATTAAAATATAATCTTGAGCATAACATTGCAGGAATAAAAGCTGATTAAATTTTTTCATAATAAAACATAACCATGGAAATTATAGTAGTCGAATAATCACATGGACTATTAATTACTAGATTCATAATTAGAGAATTCATAATGTTGTACATCATGAATATATCTTCAAGGAATCAGCTAATATACCATACATAATGGGTAAAAACCCAGTCTAGTTTGTCTTATAAGACCTACGGACGCATTGAGGGGATATAGTAGGACCCAAATACCACTTACTAAGTCTAATGAATTATTATTATGAATGGGGATAAACCTAAATAATATATACATATGAAATTTAAATAACATTCCCTAATCTTTAAACATAATCACTAACTATTCTGAATAGTATGGTGAATGGTATCAAGATAGCACATCCATAATCAATCTTATCATAAATCATATAATAAAATATTGTGGATGATAAACATAAGTGATAAATCTTATTAAAGAATAAAATTCAACATAGGATATGAAATAAATGAAAATACTATAACAAAATCATCATAAAATTCTTGAGAGAAATACCAACTTAAGTTTTTAAAGAAACGTTCTTTTAGAAAAATCAATTATATTTGTCATGATTGTTTTTATAAAACTAGTAATGAAAAAATATGGTTTTTCATGAAACAATTAGTGAATGTACTAAAAAAATACTATATTAAAACATATAATGGATCACACTTGAAAATGGGTAGGAAATTTAGATGTTCCCTTAATCGGGCATATGTGTCAAGAATAATTGAGAAGGGATCCTTGGAAAACAGGTATTTTCCCTCAAAAAAAAAGATGAACTGATAAAAATACATGATTTTGGAACATATAATCATATTTTTAAGGAATTATTTAATATAAAAGAATAATTAAATTCGTGTATAGAGGAATAAATTGTAACCCAAATGAAAATGGATATTCAGGAAGAAACCCCTTACCATATGTCTGAATGTGTTCTGCACTTGACCTTAATGTCGTGGATAATCAAATTAAATCCATTAATTAAATAATTAATTAGGAAAATTTTACGCATTTATTGGATTTAGTATAATTTTAGTATATTTATTTATGGACTTTTTGATGAGTTATAAGATACAGTTTTATCACCTGTGAGCATTCGTTTCCATGGTTTTCACAAACAGTATACCTGTATATGAGTATGGAAGTTCATGTAGAATGGGCGTAATTCTATTGAATCAAAATTTTATGATATTTAAGAAAATATATAATACTAAATGGTTATATATTTTAATTGGTTTTATGGTATGAGGATGATTCATTAGATAGAACATTATTTATAATCATTTAGATTATTTTGGAAGTTTTTCCATCATCATGAACTAGTTTTTTCATATGAATTTATATTATGTATATATAGTGGATCAAGAAACTAAAAAAGGCTTTAATAAATATATTATAGTATGTTTTAACCATAAAAATGGTTTCATTACCATCCTTTAAGGATAAATTTAAAAATAAAATTTTTTTCGCCCACTAAGGTTGTAAATCAACACCTCATAGATGATGATTTCATTTAAAAAAAAGCAAGAGAGAAGGGGGTTTGATGAAGGATATTCCATTAAAATGATATAATTAATGTTTATAGATGATATAGGAGTTATAATTATCAATTTTATATAGGAGTTTATGAGAGGATAATAAATTAAAAATTAAATTGAAAGGAAATTAAAAGAAAAAGAAAGAGGATTTACCTCTTGAATTATCCTCTTTAAGAACATCTTTAAAGCACCTTGGTTTGGTATTTTATTTTGAACAGAACCTTTAGGAAATGGGGGAGATACATAGAAATATTATTTTGGTATAATTTTCACAATATTCATGTCTTAGAGGTTTTAGGATAAGTGGTGGTGAGGGTTGGGATTTATAGTGGAGAAGAGGGGTGTTTTTTGAATATTTTATTAATCTGTTTATTATTTTGGATCAAGAATATCAATAGTTTGAGAATTATAATCAAATATATTGAAATAATTAAGTTTAGTTAGATATTATGTTTATTACATCATTCACGACTCATGGAATAGTGTATTTAACTTATAACGTATTTATAATACAAATTACCATATTTTACTATTCACCAAAAATTTACGTATTTCAGAAAAATCCCAAAAATTTACCCTAACAATTTTTCAACATTTATAAATCAAAAATGAAATCCATTTTATGAAAATAATTTTCAAAATATGAATAATTTAGTTTTTATTTAAAATAATCATTTACTCAAAAAAATATAGATTTTGAATTTTTAACTAATTTTAAAACATTCTGAAAAATTAACTAAGGTCTCATAAAACTATCCTATAATCATTAGTAAAGAAAATATTAATTTTTGAAAACATTTTTTGAAAATGAATTTTCTTTTAAATAATTTTATTAATTATAAATTTTTAATTATATATTTATGTCTAAAAAAATACTAGTACATAATAATATTTTTGAAAATATTCATTTACTTACACTATGATATAATTATATCATAATTTCATTTATATTATGCCTAAATTTTATTTATATGTTCATGTGTGAGGGTACTATTCATTTGTCTAGTTTACTATTTATAAGGTTCACTATTCCTAAGGTCAAGTTACTATTTCATCAGTATATGTTCCTTAACTTCTAGAAATACCTATTATTTCATTCATTATTCATATATAAAGACTCTATTGTGTTCTATATGTGATTTTAAATGATTTCTACTATAGAAAATAAATATAAGAAGTGAAATATCAATGACATAATTCAGGGTCGTTACATTAAACAAGTAATACTCAATAAATTTCATCACATACTAACTAAGTAAGTGTCTCTGTATTTTATCCTTTCTTTATATAGACTTGTTCTTATATATGTTCCTAAATTTATTATTTATGTGTTTTTCATGTATAAAATTCTACATAAATAGGTTTTGAGTATTTCATGTTCTAAATAATTATAGTTTCAATAAATATACTCTTTGTTTTAATATTATTAATAAATTAGTGTTTTTTATGATTAATAAATTGGTTTTTAATGGGATATAAAATTTTACTTGATAACAAAGAATTATTTAAATTAATTATATATATTATTTGGTTGGGGTATGATTATATTAAACCAACACATAGCACACACATAGACTGGAAAGATGGTCCATAGACCACTAAGGGATATCCCTCCCCTCAATCCTTATTTAATCAGTACATGGAACAAAGGCCCAATGGGAATAAATCCAATTACATGGCCTAAAGGCACACAAAATGGACTAAAGGCCTGCTATAGTGTCATGTATGCGTCATAATACCTGCTTCATTGGCCCTGCATCATGTGACTCACCCATGAAATTTTTTAACAAATATAAATGTTTTTTTTCATTATCGCTGGTATAAGTAAATTTTTATCCTTGATATGGGGTACTTATTTAGAGATAGATTTCAAGTGATTTCAGATTATAATTTTTTAGGAAAATATATGTTTATTTCTCAGTTTAAAAATTCATGGGAGAAAATAGGAATATAATTGGGAAATTTTAGTATTAATTGTTTCACTTTTTATGATTATTAATTGATAAGTTTCTAGATAGGATCATTATCTAACAATTATATAAGGAAATAAATCAGGCCTATGTCTAATAATATTGGTTTCAAGTCAAATCATATTGATGATATTGTGATGGATTGATTTAGTGAATTCTTTGATAATCCACTAGATACTGGTGGTATTATTCCTTGATAAAAATGATATTGATTACCTTGTTTGTTTTATAAATTCAGTGCGTATGTGTTTTATCATGTGATGAACTTTTTTTATTTTACTTATATGATTTGATTTTCAAATTATTGGTTATTCTATTTTCTTTTTTCTTTATTTTCGAATATATATTTTTAATATGGAATTATGAGTCAAATATATGAGTGAATAACATAAAATTTTCAAATTAAATCCTTGTTTGGTTCCTTATTATTTAGAAAATGGTAAATATCTCCCATCATTTTTGTATGATACTCTTTAATATAGAAGTAAGATTCAACTATATGGGTGCATCACGTCTAATTTCTAGATGAAATATTTGATTTAATCTTTATTGCTTAGAAAAGGATAAATATCTATCATCATAGTTGTATGATACCATTGGCATGTGTTTTAACCTAATCAATTGATAACACACATTATACCTTATGTCATGCTATTTTGGGTACGTATCCAGATATTCGATTTGGTATGTTAAAGGTTTTACTATCCATCATGACTGAGGTGAAACGATCATTTAAAAGTCACAATATTTCTTATTTTTAGTATTTTTTTATAAATTTAATTAATTATAGTATGTGAAGAAAATATTTTTTTTATGAATTAATTATATTTATAAGACATTTAATTTGTAAATTATTATTTTTAAATGTAATTTTTTTGAAAAATTTACCCTAAACAATAATCTTGATATAGATATTTTGATTAGAGTAGTATAATAACGTTAAAAATCAATTTGAAAATATTATACTAAAATTATGGAACATTATTGTATAAAAAGTGGATAATTAAAAATAAATAAACCAATAAATGTTAGTATTGACTAGGTCCCAGTCATTATTGTTACTTTCATGCCTTGACAAAAACAATTAGTCATCAAGAATGCTTATTGATAAAAATCATATGCCTTGGAATGGCCAAAGGCGATTATACCCATATACTTTGATCCATGCATGAAACCCATAGCCTTGTGGATTAATTAATGGTAATATAAGTAGGTTATGGTAGTTTTAACTCTAATTTATACAATAAAACTATATAAAAAATAAAAAAAAATGAGTGTGGTGTGTGTGGGTGTTAAGTTACATGATCAAGAAGAGAGAATGGGAGCTAACTTTATTAAACTAAAAATAAATAATCTCTTATTAAAATTGATTTAAATTATAGTATGGTATATTTATAAACCATATTCACAAATCAATCATGTCATCAAATGTAACTGTTATAGTAAAAAATTAATGTTTTGTATAAATTTTTACTATGTTGTGAATAATTAGTAGATGGATAATCAATTTTTATACCTTCCTTATTCCATAAATATTTATTATCATTTTTTAAAACATTTTATTGAATAGTATACCCTCAAATCTTAGTGAAACCATTTTTCATTATCTATATAACTATAAAAATAATCAATGGATCTATCTATATTGATCGAGTATATGTTTCTTTTATTTTCAATAGTTTTTGTTTCATTTGTCAAATAGGTTGACTAATCTTCTATGTATCAAATAAATTACCTAAATATATTATAACACATTATAATTAAATAAATTATCTTAAATATCATCATTGAAAACAACAATAAAAAATAAAGGTGAGTTGTGACTAATCATACAAAGAATCGAGTGGTTAGAATTTAAAATAAAACCCAAAAATACCACCATCCATTAATTTACCAATATTATTGAAAGGATTAAAAATTAAATTACTAACTTAATATATATGTTATTATACTAAAACATCAGGATTCTTCCTTAATGTATACAATTATATCATCTTTTAAATTTGAACTATAAAAAATTTAGTTATAAAAAGGTTATCAAGATTGATCCTGAAAGTATTTTTTGTGGACTTATTATACTCCTCGCAAAGAACATTATCAACTAAGGATAAAAATATAATAATATGTATATTATCAATAATATCAAAGGATAAATTTATATAAGTGGTGAAATTTTTATTCCCATCATGGAATAATGGGTAATCAGATTCTAACTTCTATGAAGAGCATCTAAAATTCATTTTTGGAAAAGAAGTTCTCACATTTTAATGCATCTCTAATTAAATTTTTTTCACTATGAAACATTTAAATATCAACCTTATTAAAATCATATAAATAAAATCATAGTATCTTTAAATCCAATTATGAGACTAAAGAATATGGATCCAAAATATTTATCCCTAAAATTTATTTATAAAAAAATTACTCAACCGATATAAATTAAAATGATTTCCAAATATTTTATTAAATTATATTTAACAAATATTAAAGAACATTAAATTAAAAGGAATAAAAATAAAAACAATGATAAAGAAGATTATATGAACTTTTATCCAATTTGTATGCACATGAATGATAAGAACACAATCAATATTATTTTTATAATTAAAGAAATAAATATCAAAAAAGAATTTGATTACATATCTAGATAAAATTCCTTATCATGGTTTGGAAGTAGTTACCACATTTTTCTCAAGGATATGGAACATATTCTTGAATGAACAAACTTGATCATGAAGGATTCAGGGCACAATAGAATGTATTAGTAGGTGACTGATTTTGGGTTTTCATTGGTTTTAATGGATAAATTCAAAGAACATGAACAAAACACCATAATCTCTTATAGATGGTCTTTCACATTTAATTTATAATTAATTTAAAATAACAATTAACTAAAATTTCATAATTCTTCTCATTATAATTTCTAATGATTCTCTTGTGTCATTTTCATTTCCATTAAGAATCTAAAAAATGACTCCTCTAGTTGTATCTATAGTAGATTGATGAAACTATGAAAAATATTCTTGGTATTCCAAGTTTTAGTGAAACATCCTAGAACATCACATCATATTCCATTAATTGTAACAATGGGTTGTTTTATTCTATTTATGTTCTTGAGAGGTTGGGTTGAAGATTTTACCTCTAGGAATTGATAAAATTTTCAATATTTTATATATTTTTTTCAATTACTCTCTCTAGGTGGAAAATGATATAAGTTGGGATTTATACTTAGGGTTAATATGTGATGATTTTACAATATAAATTTATCAAATATTTATTCTAAGTAATTCCCCATGTCTAATAATAATATTATTTTTATTATTATATTCCATGACATATGATTATTTAAATAACCTTTGTCAAATTAAAAAACTAATATTCATTTAAATAATATAAAATAAAATATCATTTCCATAAATCCATAACTCAACCAATCAATCCTCTTTGGAAGTTATTGAACCTTTGAATAATAAAATATTAAATAAATTAAAAATTATTCATTCAATAGATAAATAAATTGGGTATTCACTAAACTCACGGAAAAATATTTATTTTAATATTCATGTAATTAAATAAATAATTATATTAATTTTTTTAACTAAAATGGTAGATAAATAAATATTTGTTTTTATCTTACGAATAATAATAAAGAGATAAAGTTCAAATCACATATTTCAAAATTGAATATCTATTTCACTGAATCAATGTGATCAATAATACTTGAATAATTATTTTCCCACGTGATAAGAATAGTATTTATTCTTAATATTAAATTCATTATAATTTAATGAAATTTTATGTACACATAATATGTGACCCTCATGGAAACATTCTCCATGGCATTATGTGATATTACCTAGATTCCAAGACTAGTGTTTAACAACATGTCAAGAAACCCATGGAGAAAGACTCTAATGTTAGAACAACAGCAACCATCTGATGAACACTATTAGGAAATGTAATCTCACTATATCAATATCTTATCAAAAAGGATGTATAATAGTATCATCTTCTTATATTATTGATTTTTCTTTCTTTAACATTCTAAAATGAACTCATTGGTGAACTGACATAGACATGGATTTAATTAGACCATTTTATTTCAATCAAAGGGAAAGAGATTTATTCTTATGTTAACATGAAAGGAAAAATCCTTTCATGACTTATTCAATTAATGTTATATCGCTTATTTCAGGACCTAACCCAATGGGGCTCAACCCACGCCTACCAAATCCTACCTCCATTGTCCAGGGGCTGACGTCTACCATTGAGTAGGATATCACACACACATGGGAGGACTTGGCCAATGATGCCTCTACGCACGCACCCATATACACCTCCATACAATAGTACAATGATATATAAACTGAAATGAAATTCATGTATACATATATCCCAAACAAGAGTGCATCAAAAGTAAAAAAAAGGAAAATACAAGCACACAAAAAGAAAACAATAAAAGATACTAACTTCTACATATGAAGGGGGTCCATATCAAATGTACCTACTAGAAAGTTCTTTGACCACACTTCTATAAACAGTCTGTATGGTATATCTCACTAAGTTACACCTGCTATGGTCCTCTTTAGACTTCATTAAAAGGCCTATGGTCCACACAAGACACAACACATGTAAAGAAGTGCCTTTCTAAGGTGAGTATTGATGGCATCTTTCATGATGGTGTCGTTACATCCTCTTACATGGATCACATTTTGAATTTAAATTTTTCTCTCCAAAAATCACTAACTATAAAAGAGTAGTGCATTGTTAGTGAGGGGATAAATCCATAGGGATACTACCATTTTTTGTCTTGAAGAATTCAGGTTTCAATTTCTAAAAATGAGTCCTTTTAAAAAGTCCTTTGGGAATTTTGTTATGAGATCTAATTGGGATGACTTAAATTAATAAAGGAGGGATTGGGATCAAATCGAGCAACTGGTAAAAGGATGTATTGTAAGTCTAACCATAGAAATATCCTATGACTTAGTCTATTAATAAAACGGGTGTCAGTAGTTAACTTTGATCTTAGTCTCATAGCTCTACCTAGGAAGTACTTATTACATGGTCAGGAAACAGCAATAGCCTAAGTGCATTAAGTATGGATTCAAATGTAGTAAGCTTCCTGATCTAGTACTCATAGCTCATTCTACTCTAATTAGAATAGGGTCATTTGTTTGATTGTCCCATCGTCAAGGATGTTTTCACAAATGGGATATACCTGTAATGAATATCCTAATTACTACTTTAATGAGACTATCCACATTTATCTTTTAACAGTGCATTTAAATTATTATGATAGTCTCTTGATCCCTACCGTTACAGATTTATCTACTCATGGAAAGTTGAAATGACATTAAATAAATGAGAGATAACATATTTTATGGATTGATAAACATTAATGGAATCAGGATCGTGAAAATTTTTTGGGAATATTTGAAATAAACATGCATAAAGTGATTCACAATTATAAATAGAACTTACTTAAGAAACAGGAATGGAAATTAAATCTAAATGCAATAGAAGAAATTGAATGTGTTAAAGAAAGGAAACTCCACAGATCTTGGATTAATAAAAATCCAGAAAATATAATGTAACTGAGAGTTTAAGGGAAAAAAGGGTGAAAGAGTTCACAAGGGATCAGTAGGAATAAAGATTCTCATCCAGCAGTGCCTCCAATGATATAGCGTGACTCTGCTTGTATATATAATTTTCTTCATTACATGTAGATGTGGTACACAACTTGTATCATTGATCCTCATCATTTTTCTGTGGTTCTTTTGTGTGGTACACAGGCCTTGCGCATTAAAGATTTTGATCGAGTACACGACGTGTAACCATTGTTAACAACGTATACACTGCGTTCATTTTACTTTTGCACGGATTCCTTGTGGATTTCTCACTTGAGGCTTTGACTAGTCATTACATCGTGAATGAGTAAGTCCTAACATGTAGTGGATTTTTCTGTTTTCTTGGTCACAACTTGCTTCATGACTTGGAATTAGTCTGTGAGATTCGGGTACATGATGTGTATAGTGGAATCACAACGTGAAAGTGGTTGGTTTTCCACTTTTTCTACATTTTCTTTCCTGAAACCCTATGAAGCCTTTATTCATTCAAAATTAGACACATACCACATGCATTATCAAATATTTTAATGAAATAAATGAAAAAACAAAAACAAAGTGAATATATGAATTATGCTTATCAAATCCCCCAACACTGGAATAATTGGTTTTCCTCAAGAAATACATCTCAATGTTGATTTAAAAAAGGACAAGAAATTTGTTAAGAATGAAATATTCATTATGTTCATGCAATTAAATTAGGTTCAAGTAGTAAAAAGTCAATTTCTAGAATCAATCCTGCAGATAAATTCATTCATGCATCCTAGTTCGGATTTTAAAACAAATTATCTCTCTTTAATTACAATCGTTCTATTGTTCCCTAAGTTATATGCCTAATTATAATTTACCTCACAATTTCTCTCATTAATCAGAGTGGAAATAGTAGTAAAGTTATTCTTATACCCTGAGTATATTTTCCGAACCATATGCTTGCACTAGTTCTATCATCTCCACTCTCTAAAGACAAGTGTAAAATCAATCTTGAGGGATTAAGAAATTTGGCTTATGATGAATCTACAGCTGTGGGTAGGTAGGGAATTGTGAAAATTAGGCTCAAAAAGGATGTTAAGCTCTGTATTACCATGAAAAACTATGTTCGAGTAAGTGTGATGTCATTCCTACTTCTGGATGGTCAAATTGGTACTTTATCAGTTCAGTTTGGATCCATATGTATTGAAATTATGTAAATGAAAAATAATTATACTCCATTCAATTTCTTTCATTTCATTTTTCTATTTATTTTTTATTTAATTTTTTGAAATTTGATCCTAGGATAGATCTCACAGCCATCACCTAACTACATATGATCCTTCAAGGGATTCATCTGTCTAGAAAATAGTGATTTTTGACCTTCCTAGTACGCAACCCATATCAATTTTTTTTCATTATTTACTTTTGGTATTTCGAAAAGTAAGATAATTTGAATGGAACACAAGAAATGGTATGTGGATTAAAACATTACTATTAGTTAAGTGTAGCGTACATCTCTAGAAGTGGAATCGTCCCGTGTTGTTGGAATTCCTCCCCCACACTTGTTCAAAGGTAATTTTTAAGCATAGTACAAGGATCAAGGTATAAAGGGAAAAGGCTTGAAATATCTTCATTCTAATAGTTCATTCATTGAAGCTATAGTCTGAATGAAGGAAATATGTCTAGTGGGACTTAGGGAAGTGTCTATCAATTAGTGCCTTAATCATTTTAAATATATACATGTTCATTCATTGCTTTGATAAGATGTTAGTGCAAGTTCTAGTAGGTATACATGCCTCAGGTATCTCTCAATAAATATGTCCATACAAGAAAATACAATCATAGGCTGAGAGTCCTCATAGGTAATGGGAGTCAAAACCAAACTAGCAATCACAAAGGTCATAAACCATAATTAGTGGGATAACTGATTGCAATTTCAATGTATTGGATTTGAATCAATCCTATAAACATATAAGTCATTACAATCAAGTCTAATAATGTGTGAAACATGGTTATTAACACTTTTCCACTTAAATGATTATTTAATTACAAGGGAATAATGATTTTTTGTTTTAAAGAAGTCTTTTCTTTTCAAAAGTATCTCCTAGACTAGTGAAAACAATGAAAAATTTAATTCTTTCATAAGTAAAACATGAGAACCCCCACCCCCACCCCCACAATTAGAATGATATAGTGTCTGCACTTTCAGTGAAATACAAGTGGGAGTGATTTTTCATTTCTGTACGAAAATATTTGGAAATGGCATTCTGGTGGACAAAATTAAAATTTTAGGTCATCGAGAGCTCCCTAGAGTATGTGGTATTCCATGGGGATGATGGAATCTATCGTAGCATGTAATTGTACCTGAATATTATTAGAAAACGAAATTACTACACTGGATAGTAAACATTAGTTCACAAGAAAAATAGTTTGAATAGCCTAATAATGGAATACATGAAAAATAAGAAAATGAGATATGAGTATTATTAAAATTGGAGATGATATAAATAATATTTCAAAGAAAGTTATGAAAAAAAACATGAAAAGGACATGATAATGAAGACTCTATAAAATAATAGATTGGAAAATATGGACATGGATGATCCTTGTGGGTCCTATTAGCTCAGTGTCTCTGTCTCCTCTTGAAACTGCTAGAGGTTGTGTCCTTGATGGCGCATGGTCGTTTGAGCGGGTTGATGATTTTAGGTACAGCCATGTGAGCATGGAGGAGATTTGGTAAGAATGGAATCATAGTTCATAGTGGCTGCTAGTGCTGGTGAGATATGGAATGCTCTATTACTGTATGTGATAAGACATGTGGAAAAACTATACCGTTAAGGATGATAGAGGATTCAGAGGATCTTGACATGATATAGACAGAAAGTGGAAACATAGAAAAAAAAGACAAAAAAAGTGAAAATAAATGATTTTTATATAAAAGTGACCATATTTCATAAAAAAATAAAATATGGAATGAAATAGTCAACAACCAGTCCAGAAAACATGAAAGAGATGGAAAATATGAAAATATGGATAGAAGTAAGATTATGGGTCCTCAACGAAGATACCCTCCTATGTCAATCCAATGACAAGTGTCTCAACCAACAGGCCTGTAAAAGTAGTGTCATCAGTAGTCAGTGGTGGGGTGGTAGGGGTGGTGGAGGGTGTGGGAACATATGTAGGATGATGGTATAGGTTGGGTGGCATGGAAGTACTGATCTGTATGGGGGTTTTGGATTTGGCAGTGGGATCAATGAAAGGTACTTCCAGAGGTGTAGGCTCAATGGTGACTCACTTGCCCCATTGGGCCTACTCTTCCAGAAACTCTTACTGGGTGGAAGGGTTCGTGATATCATAGGGGAGGTCTATCTAGGTGGATGGGGGTGGGGGACTGGTGGATGATGAAGGGACAGCTGTGGTGGGTGAGGGTGATGGGGTAAAATAGGGGGTCTCAATGAATGGTAGGTGCATATGGGTAGTGATCTGGTGAATATTTTACAAAAATCCATTGAAGAAGACCCCATAACTCTAAGAGGTATAATGGGTTGTCAGAGGGTTGGTATCTTGGATGGAGGATGGCCTGGGTGGAGTTGGTGTGGTGGAGGTAGGTGGCTGGGAAGGTGGGGTTGCTGCTACTGTGTCGTCGGCCAGCTCATGTGGCGCGGGTGTGGATACACCTAGCACCCAGAAATAATGATCATCCTCCTTTACCAGTATCTTAATCTCATGAAAGTGAACAATATCTATCTACTCCACTATCCCAATGATGGTAATCACTAGAGAGGCCTTGAATACACCAAGAAATTGGGTCAATAGGGTGATAAAATATCCACACATGAGTGTGACACGATTCCTCTGAGTCAGGGCCTTGAAGTTGGAAGTGAATCAGGCATCCATATATATGAGTGGAACACCCATGGAAGCTGCAAAAATCAACAGGTCCATCTATCTGATGCTTTCATGGGTCTCTCCTCACATTAACCAACCATGATCCATGGCTCAATGTAAGATACACAATGTTGGGCCCTGAAGCTAAGTGGAATTTAGGAGTTTAGGATCATGATGTGACTGGAGGTCATGAGCTATCAATGCCCATAACTACAAAGAGATATTGTGAGGTGAATAGAGCTGAATCGTCGGATAAATGTCAGAAATGATAAACTCCTCGGTATATATGCCATGCCCGACCCCAGACTCAGCAAGAAAAAACTCATGCGGGTGGCCACTGAGGGGGAATGGAGACTGTCGATTCCCATTTTGAAGGTTTCTAGAAACTCCCAAAATAACTCTCAGAATGTCTCCTTGTGAACTTCGATAATGTTGTTGATGTAAATATTATCAGGGAGGTCATTGATGGCATCAACAATGTTTATCTTGGCAATTTTACACATGTACAATTTCTAATTTATATGCCTGTGATTCTCCTGTAGCTTGAGAAGATTAACCTTGTGCACTAGGTTGGAAAAACATAATACGGGGTGCAGGTGCAGGTCATCATCACTGGATGTGGTGGTGGTGTTGGACCACACCTGAGGAGTTAAGGTTGTGTGTGTTGTGGAATGTGCGGGTTTTGCGTCTGTGGTGGTCTGTGGATGCTTTTAGGTAGGCCATTCTTTGGATGGGGAAGATGAGAAGGTTGAAGTAGAGGAGGTAGAGGAATGTGGGCACTTGGTGTGTTCCATGGAAGTGGTTAGGTGGTGCAGAAAGAAAGTTATTGGAGGGGGTTGCATCGCTAGGGTAGAGGGGAAGGGCGGAGATAAGGGAGGATAAAAGAAGAGAGGGGCATTGAGGGTTTGAAAGAGTAGGGGGTGTGGGAGATATGGATGTGTGAAATGGGAAGAGAGGTCAGGGAAGACAAGGGTTCGGGGTGTGTTCATGATGCGGGTCATGAATTTTCAGGTTGTTACCTGCAGTTAAAAAAACAACCCACCAATCTACACGACATGTACAGATGAGTCACCTCATGTATGGGGAGGAAAATGGAATTTTTGGGCTAAAAACAAGTCACGATGTGTACCAGTGGTACAATACATGTAATGATGAGTGTTTGGCCCAATTTTATGATCCTTCCAAATCTAACCATTTATTATTCATGAAACTATTGGATGAATATCCTAATATAACTTATCTAAAAACCATCATACACTAGGTTGCCTCCCAGTCAACGCATCCTTTAACATCATGAACTTGACTCCTTTAATTCTTAGTTAAACTTGAGGCTAAGGAAACAACCTTCATGGAATGGTTCTTGAAAGGTATTTAATCTTTGATAATTGACATTGAATGATGGTTCTCTGTCTTGTTGAATTCCAATTGTTCCATAATGAAAAATGTGTATGACCTTAAATATACCAGACCATCGTGACTTAAATATTCCTGGGAACAGTTTTAATCATGAATTAAAAAAACCATGTTATCTGGACTGAAATCACTTCATGCAATTCATTGGTCACACCACTTTTTCATTTTTTTTCCTTGTAAATCCTTGCATTTCCATATGCATCCTTCATTATTTCTTCTAATGTGGTCAATTTCAATAATCATTCCTCTTCATCCTTTTCAATATCCATATTCATTTTCTTAATTTCCTTGAATGAATGATGTTCCTATTCCACCGGAAGATGACATGGTTTATGTAACATCCCAGGTAAATAAAGGATATGAAATTTTCATATTTATTAATATTTGTGAATTGAATATTAGTTTTACTTTAAAGGGGATGCTATTTCTGATAGCATACTCAACACAAAATAACAGGTTTATTTGAAATCTTATGTTGCACACAACATTGAGATGTACTGAAAAATAATAATATATTATTATTATTTTAAACTGTAGTTAACGCATATCCATTGTATTGGTGGGAATGAAAATAACTAACTACAGTATTATTACACATTTTTATTAAACTTTTTACATTTATCCACAAAAAATTAGAAGCTTCAAATGTGAATGAATCCAATTTTAAGCATAAATACTCTAATATTCTTTAAAAGGTCAATTTACCGCCTTTTAATGGTGAAACCTTTTTAAATATAGAGTTTTCCATTTTATATGTTCTATTTGACAAAATAATATTATTATTTAGATTCGGGACATCAAAATTTACATTGGATGAAATTTTGGTATTTTTTTGATAAAGTTCATTTTCTAATGAATGGTGAAACATACCACATTTTATTCAAAACTGTCTTTCCATAAAATATATTTGTATAGTTAGTTTGTTATTTTAATTTGTTTTAAAGTGTAATTGTATTATATTTTTACCATTTAATCCAATTTTGTTCATTGAAAGTAATTATACTCTTAAATTGGACATAAACAAAGGTCAATCTTTTGATAGGTATTATTTCTTAAAAACACGCTTTTTGGTTTTAACAAAGGAAATTAATTTTAAATAAATTAAGGAAACATCTATGTTTGAATTTGGTAAAATAGACATCATTTTTGAATTCATAATATAAAAATTATCTTCGGGTGAAATTTTGGTATTTTTCTGAAAACACTAATTTTTTTATGAACAGTGAAAAATACTACATAGTAGTTAAAAACCAAATTTTTCATTTAAATGAAATTTTACCACTTCTTTGAATTGAATTTAAAAAATATGACATATATAGTTTTTATCAGTAAGTAAAATGTGGTTCAATAGAATGAGAATATTTTATGGTGAATAGTAACTTTTGATTTTTTTTCACCACGGTTAAAGGTAAATAGGGTAATTCATGGTAAAAATAATATTATAATAATATAAAACTACCTTAAAACTTGTCATAACCTTGTTGGATGACTAATTTCCAACAAAGAAAATCCTTGGGGGATACTTTTGGACTTTGAAAGCCACTTGGGTAAGATAATGACATTAATAACGTTTTTTAAAGTAAAAATAAAAATATCATAAACATGAATTTTTTTAATAAAACAATATTTATATGGGTTATAAATGTGTCTATTATACAATAAATATTATTTGAAAACATAAATATATTTACTATACCTTGGTATTTATTTATAATTTTTAGACATTATATAAATAAATTTAATTATGACACAATGGTGATGCAGTAATTCATTAATTAATAAAGGATTCAAATAAATGATATAATAAGTATTAAAATAAATTTATTTTGAACCTATTTATTCCATCAAAAAAATGTATAGATTAGTAAGACTTGTTTAGCTTTCAATTAATGAATGTTTCTTGAAATAAACAAGTTGGTTTGAATTTTTTTTGAAGTCATGATATCAATAGTATTAAAATTGACATAAAAGAGTTTTTAAATCAATCAATATTTTATTAAATGATAAAATAGTCTTAAAAATCGACGATTAGTCAAAATTACATATATGATGTTAAAAATGTCATTAATGGTCTATATTTGGACTCTTGGAATTTTATAGTAAATATATTAACCATACAGTATGAATATATTAGAGGACATGGTAAAAGATTAAATAAGTTAACAAAGTGTTAAATAAAAAAGATAACGATTAAAAAATATTCAAAACCTGTCCAATTATTATTGGTTGATTATATTTCGACTTATATGCACCTTATATTATAATAAAATAAGTTTTGGACCTTTTTAAATGGAAAATAATTTTATAATAAAATAATACTTTCAAACTTTCTTAAAGAGCCCCTACTCCCTCTTATAATAGGGAACCACCTCTAGCCCATTACTCACACCTCTCAAGCCCCTTGGATTATCAAAACTATGCTCCAATAATCTTCCAACGTCCCTATCTTCTACCTAGAAGCCTTAATTTTGGAAAAAGTCAAATAAATAAAGCTTTTGGGTTAAACCAAAGGGAGTTACCCGATTTAAAGGTAACGTCTTCTCTCAAGTTCTTTTTATATTTTTCCTTTCTCCAACCCCATAAACTCTCTTTATTCCATTATTTTATAACATAAATAGTATATTAAATATAATAGTATGTTTTATGAGGATTATTTTAACTAAACATCCACACACCTCTATCTAATGGATATGAACATACTGTTTCTGTGGACGATTAACTACTGCCTCACGAAATGATGAATGTTCAATTATCTCCAACCACCTCTCATTGTTGTCATTATAATGGAAATATATTTTTAAGTGATATATATTATATTTTAATTGTCTCTATTCTTCTGTGTCTTTCATTTATATCATACCTTTATGGTTTCCATAATGGGTAAATGCGATAATTTTATATGAGGAAGTGCGGACTACCACACCCTCAAAGTGATATGACTCGTTCATGCCATACATGGAACGTATAAATGATGGTGTAAATGAAATTATATATTATATTATACTAGAATTATTATATTCCTTTTTATCATTAATTTTTCATTCCATTAAATATGAAATAAAATTGATAGTAGCATTCATGCGTACATACGTCTTACCGTCTCCATGAACGGTTCATTTCATTTCTTATCTCCAAATGTTATGTACTGTTACAAATACATACATACATATATATATATATATATTGGATATATATTATATATATGATATCTAAATCATTAATATCATTTTGGAGATAATTTACTTTTGACCACATAGACAACTTGTAATTATAAGTTCATTTTTGACTCAAGTACCAAAAATCAACAAAATGACCATTATTAAATTAATTGATTTTGTAAAGTTTATACCATGTTAATAAGTAATATAAAAGTAATAATATACTTTAAAAAAGTTCTTAATCAAGTATAAATTAACATTAGTTTATTAGTTATAAATAACAAGGAACAAACGTGTCAAGTCGTACACGAGATAAGGGAACTTCGTAACCCAATTTCCATTCTTTGGGTTAAAATTTTACTTCTTGATTATGTCATGATATGAATATGTGTGAATGACCTATGATTTTTTTAAACTTAATATCCACTTATATTTGGTGTATTTGTATTTTTCACACATAAATATTTCATTGATTTATCCTTAATCTTATGATATGATCTTTGTAAGGGACTATGTCTCAATCTCCTTTCATTGAGGAATATCTTGATATTGTGAACCTCTATTATCCTATAAGGGGTATATACTAC
The DNA here is from genome assembly GCA_963277665.1 of Viscum album. NCBI lineage: Eukaryota > Viridiplantae > Streptophyta > Magnoliopsida > Santalales > Viscaceae > Viscum > Viscum album. The sequence goes on from OY728132.1 coordinate 786,062,579, forward strand.
CATTTGACATATTATTTCCTTAATCTCATTATTCTCATGATATTATAAGATTTTTTTTTGTTTTTGAATAAGTATTTTTATTCCAGTGTTTCTCAAGTTTTACAAGACTCTTTAACTAAAAAATCATTTTAAAAGTTTTGAAGATTTATTTCTCTAAATAATTCTCATTAATGTCCATGTTTTTAAAATGTTTTTAATGATTTATTTATATGGACATTAATGTTTTAAATGTTTAATTACTTTAAAAGTTTCAAAGTGTTATGGGACACTTTGATTCAAAGATGTCTTTATTAAATGTTTGAAATGGTATTGAAAATGGTTTTGAGAAAGCATTGATTATGTCAATATCTTGAAATGTTATATTGTGATTACAATGTGGAAATTTTATCCTTCCTTTATGATTAATTTATTTTTTATGACTATGTTTTGGTTCTTGGTCATTTTTTACCTATACGAGTGGTTTCGTGATAAACCTATGGTGGGTGAGCCTGAGATAGATCTCTAATTAATTGGGTAACATGAAGGAGATAAACATTATTGTTTCTCCTAAGAGATTTAAGGAATATGTTGTGATGGGTATTCCAAGTGTAACACCCTATGTAGTTTTGAAAGTTACAATGTAATTATGTTATAGATGCCATAAGTTACCTTTATGATTTATAATTTATATGTATTATTCATAAATCTTATGATTTTGTGAGGTATGATAAAAAAATTATGTTTTGTGATTAAAAAGTATTGTTTCTTTGGTTTTTATATATTCATGGACTAATGTTTTTCTTATTTTATATCACTTACTGAGATTTTTATGCTCATCCCATGTTTTGAAATGTTTTTCACAGGACTTAAAGATGACTAGGGTCAAGGATAGGATAAAGGAAAATTCATTGAGTCTAAAACATGGAACTATATATGTTTCTTTTTTAAGAGTTTTTATTTTATAAAAAATATTGAAACTGAGTAAAAGTGTCTACTTTGTAATTTTTGAAATGTAATGTAATAGTTATGGACTAATTCTCTAAAACTCTAAAACTAAAAAGATCATCAATGTAAATTCTTGTTATAACTCAATATTATGTAATGTTTAAGGTCGGGGACTTTTAGTTGGTATCATAGGTCGGTTTAGATAACTTTATAGGTTAGGTTGTTATTGAAGCAAAATTGAAATAACCATAAGGTTTAACATATTAGAAATAGTCATAGTCATTTCAGATAAATCTAATGAATTTAATGTAACATGAATATGTATATCTTAATGTTTACCCTCCTCATAAGATAGTATATAATGATTTTACTGATATACTCACATTGATTTCTTTTGTTTTAGTATATGGATGGAACTAACATGAACCAAGATAACAAAAGATGTGAAGGAAACTGTGGTGGTTTTCTTAATGATAAACTGAATGAAATGGGAGCTGCAATGAGAACTCTTGTGGTTAAAATATGATATGGTTATTTTTTAGAAATTTATATCATTTTTTGGAATGTTATAAAATTATACAGTTTTTTAAAAATGGAAAACACACAGAATGTGTGACAACCCATCGCTTCGGACAAAGCTTCAAGAATCAAACCCACAACCAAAGTGCAATTGGATTTGTTGCCTACCACTGTACTACATGAAGTCCCTAGTTAGTATGACTAAATATTTTTAGTTAGATGATTTTATAGATCAAGAATAAGTTTATTTTGGGAACTTATGATTTATCACATGGATATCCTTTTTATTGGAAAATGATTTGGAGATTTAGTGATAAAGGATATTTTGGAATACATTCTCTCTCTTGGGAACACTATATGTTTAAAGAAAATAGAATACTATGGGATATCATTTGTGGAGTAATTTTTTAAATTATATTTTTTAAGAATCTATTTTTTATTGTGGACATTTTTAGATTTGGGTTATTTATGGAAATGATTAACCTATCATAGATAATATGCGATTAGGTTAATTACACTTCAGTATGAGACTTTAAGAGTAGTCGATGTTATTTGGAGATAAATTTTAAGATTTATCATGGAAGACTATGTGATCAAATTCTTATGAGTTTTGAGTTTAAATCTTAGTTTTTATTATATGTAATAATATTAAGGACAATTTTGTATTGAATGGTCTTATTTTGATCATTGGGTACTGTTTTTTGAATTTTGGAGATGAAGAGTAGTATTTCTTTTTATAAATGATTTTCTCTTTTTGGGATTATCTGATCTCGTACTAACCATTTTGGTTTTGGTTGATGTATAAAGACAAGAGAAATATATACTTCATATTTTCTGGACTATGTGATACTATAAAATTTTATTCTACCGCTTTTTATGTGACCAAGTCAGTTTGAATACTCATCATTTGGAAAAAAGATGAGTTTGTGGTAGGAATTTAATAAAGGTTTAAAGTCTATATGACAAGTAAGTTTGTGTCCTTATGTTTTTAGTTAAGCTCATAAATTAATTCCTCAACTTTATGAAAATTAACGTAAAACAAAAATGTTTTCCGTTAACATTTCCTACTGGGGTATCAAATAACATTTAACCCATCAACAGTTTGTGATTTTCTGGTGGTTAACTTTATCCTAATCATGTAATATATCACTCTCTATCAGAACTTGATGGTTATTTTCTCTTCTATATCCATGTTTTCAAGGGACCCTAGTAAGGGTTATCTCGGATGACCTTTGAAGTTATCTTTCTTTCTTTTAAAGTGGTATTTTTATTGACTCTCTTTTCAATGCGGGACTCTCAATGAAGTTTCAAAGTCCAATTTTAAAATTGTGAGGATGCAATTCGCAAGAGGGGAGAAGGATGTAACATCCCATGTAAATAAAGAATATGACATTTTTATATTTATTAATATTTGTGAATTTAATATTAATTTTTCTTTAAATGGGATGCTATGTCTAATAGCATAATCAACATGCAACAATGGGTTTCTTGAAATCTTACATTGTGCACAATGTTGAGATATACCAAAAAATAATATAATATTATTATTATTTTAAATGATTGTTAATGCATAGTTGTTATACTGGTAGGAATGAACAGAACTAACTACAATATGATTACACATGTTTGTTAAATTTTTTTACTTTTATCCAATAAATGTTATAGTCTAAAAATATGAATGAATCCAATTTTAAGTATAAATACTCTAATATTCTTTAAAATATTGATTTACAACCTTTTCATGGAGATCCATTTTTAAATATATTTTTTGTCACCTTTATATATTCTATTTTAAAAAATAAAATTCTTCTTTAGAATCGGTACATCAAAATTTACTTTTGATGAAATTTTGGTATTTTTCAGATAGAGTTCATTTTTAATGAATAGTGAAAAATACCACAATTTAATTTAAAACCGCCTTTTCATCTGATTAATTTATATAGTTTGTTTGTTATTTAAATTGTTTATAAATTATAATTGGATTATATTTTTACTATTTAATCCAATTTTGGTCATTGGAAGTAATTTCACTCTTAAATTGGACATAAACAAAGGTCAATCTTTTGATAGGTATTATTTCTTTAAAACATGCTTTTTTGGTTTTGACAACGGAAATTAATTTTAAATTAATTAAAGATAAATATATTTTTTTAATTTGGTAAAATAGACTCTATTTTTAAATTTTGAATATCAAAATTATCTTTGGGTGAATTTTTGGTATTTTTTAGAAGACGTTAAATTTTTTATAAATAGTGAAAAACACTGCATAGTAGTTAAAAACTGACCTTTTCATTTAAATGGAATTTTACCGATTATATGAATTTAATTTAAATAATACTATATACATGGTTGTCATAATTATGTAAAATTTAGTTCAATAGGATGAAAATAATTTTTGTTGAATAGTAGATTTTGATTTTTATTTACCGTGGTTAAAGATAAATAAAGTAATTCAAGGTAAAAATAATATTATAATAATATAAAATTACCATAACACTTGTCATCAAATTATTGGATGAGTAATGACTGACCAAAAAAATCTTTGGGTGATACTTTTTGCCTTTGAATGACACTTGGGTAAGACAATGACATTAATAACGTTTTTTTAAATAAAAAATAAAAATATCATAAACATGAATCTTTTTACAAAAACAATTTATATATGGGGTAATATAAGTTATATATTTGACTATAAATATTATTTTTTAATCTAAAAATCTTTCCTACATCATGGTATTTTATTTATAATTTTTATACATTAAATAAATAAATTTAATTATGACAAAATGGTGATGCAGTAATTGCTTCATTAATAAAGGATTCAAATAAATGATATTATAAATATGAAAATCAATTTATTTTGAACATTTTTATGCCACCCAAAAATTTCATAGATTATAATGAATTTTTATCTTTGAATTAATGAATTGTTTTTGAATTAATCGAATTCGTTTGTATTTTTAAAAAAAGTCATGATATGAATAGAATTAACATTGACATAAAAGAGTTTTTAAATCAATCAATATTTTATTAAATGATAAAATAGTCTAAAAAATATAATATTTGTCCAAATTACATATATGATATTAAAAATGTCATTAATGATTCATTTTCAGTCGCTTGGAATTTTATAGTAAATATATTAACCATACAGTATGAATATATAAGATGATATGGTAAAAGATTAAAAAAATTAACAAAGGGTTAAATAAAAAAGATAAGGATTAAAAATTATTCAAATCCAATATAATTCTTATTATATTATTTTATTTCAACATACATTCACCTTATATTCGAATAAAATATGTTTTGGACCTTTTGAAATTGAAAATAATTTTATAATAAATTAATACTTTCAAACATTCCTAAAGAGTCCCTACTCCCACTTATAAAAGGCCACCACCTATAACCCATTACTCAAACCTATTAATCCCCTTGTATCATCCAAAATCTGCTCTAATAATCTCCAAGCATCCCTCTCTTCCACCCAAAAGTCTTACTTTTGGAAGAAGGAAAATCAATAAAGCCTTTTGGTTCAAACCAAAGGGAGTTAACTGATTTAAAGGTAACATTTTCTCTCAAGTTCTTATCTTTTATTTTCCTTCTCCAACCCCCTAAACTCTCATTATTCTATTATATTATAACAAAACCAGTATATTAAATATACTAGGATTTTTTTATGAGTATTATTTTCAATACACACCCACACACCTCCATCTAATGGATATGAACATACTGTTTCTGTGGACAGTGAACTACAACCTCACAAAACGATGATTGTTAAATTATCTCCTACTACCTCTAATGGTGGAAATTATGATGGAAATTTATTTAAATGTGATATATATTATATTTATATTGTCTCTAGGCTTCTGTATTTTTCATTTATATAATACATATATGGTTTCCATAATGGGTGAATACGATAATTTCATTTTAGAAAGTGCGGGCTACCGCCCCCTCAAAGTGATATGACTTGTTCATTACATAAATGGAACATATAAAGGATTAATTTATTGAAATTATATATGATATTATACTATAATTATAATATAACTATGTATCATTAAGTTTTCATTCCATTAAATACCAAATATAAATGAAAGTAGCGTTCATGCATACGCACGGCTTACCGTCTCCAGGAACGGTGCATTTCATTTCTTATCTCCAAATGTTGTATTCTGTTATAAATACATATATATACTGGATATATATGATATATATTATATCTAAATAATCAATATAATTCTTGAGATAATGTACTTTTGACAACATAGACAACTTGTAATTATAAGAAGTTCATTTTTGACCCAAGTACCTAATATCAAAAAAATGACCATTATAAACTTAAATGATTTTGTAATGTTTATAACATGGTAATAAGTAATATAAAAGGAATAATATACTTTAAAGAGTTTCTTAATCAAGTATAAATTAACTTTAGATTATTATTTAGGAAGAATAAGGAACATGTGAGTCAAGGCAGACACGAGGTAAGGGAACTTCGTAATGCAATTTCCATCCTTTGGGATAAAATTATACTTATTTATTATGTAATTCTATGAATATGTTTGAATTAACTATGATTTTTTTACACCTAATATCCACTTATATTGGGTGTATTTATATTTTTCCACATAATTATTTCATTGATTTATCCTTAATCTAATGATACAATCTTTGTAAGGGACTATGTATCAATCATCTTTCATTGAGGCATATCTTGATATTGTGCACCTTTATTATCCTATAAGGTGTATATACTACCCTTTTAAATATTATATCATGAATCTCCTTATTCTCGTAATATTATAATATTTATTTTATGTTATTCAGTAAGTATTTTTATTCAATTGTTTCTGATGTTTTACGAGACTCTTTCACTAAAACATCATTTTAAAAGTTCGGAAGATTTGTTTTTCTAAATCAGTCTCATTAATGTACATGTTTTTAAAATGGGTTTAAGGATTTATTTATATGGACATTAAATTTTTAAATTGTTAATTCCTTTAAAAGTTTCAAAGTTGTATGAGACACTTTGATTCAAATATCTCTTTATTAAATGTTTTAAATGGTATTGAAAATGGTTTTGAGAAATAATTGATTAGGTTAATATCTTGAAATGATATATTGTGATTACAATGTGGAAATTTTATCCTTCCTTTATGATTGATTTATTTGTTATGATTGTGTTATGGTTCTTGGGCATTATTTATGTATATTTGTGGTTCCGTGATAAACCTAGGGTGAGTGATCTCAATATATCTCTCCAATGCATTGGGTAACATGACACAGGTAGACATTATTGTTTCTTCTAATAGATTTAGGGAATATACTATGATGGGTATTCCTAGTGTAACTCCATATGTATCTATGAAAGATATAATGTAAGTATGTTATGGATTCCACAAGTTACCTTTATGATTTATTATTTCTATGTGTTATTCATAAATTGTATGATTTTGCGAGGTATGTAAAAGATATTATGTTTTAATATTGAAAAGAACGATTTCTTTGATTTGTATGTATTCATGGACTAGTGTTTTCTTTCCTTATTTTATATCCCTTACTATGATTTTTATACTCATCCCAAGTTTTTAATTTTTTTTCACAGGACTTAAAGATGAATAGGGTCTAGTATGGGATCAAGGAAAAGTCATGTTGTCGAAAACATGAAACTAGACATGTCTTTTTTTTAAGATTTATCATTTTATAAATAAAATGGAAACTGAGTAGATGTTTCTGCTTTGTAATTTTTGAAATGTAATGTAATAGTCATGGCCTAATTCTATAAAACTCTTAACCTAAAAAGATCCTCAATCTGAATTCTTGACTTAACTCAAGATTATGTAATATTTAAGGCTAGGGCCATATATTTTACCATAAACCAGTCTATGTGGGGTGGTTTCTATGGTTGTTTTGTATGTAATTTGATATTCCAATAATGCATCATCTAGTTTCAGGCTCTAATCACTTCTCCTTCTATTGACAGTCATTTCTAAAATTTGTTTCACCTTCCTATTTTACAATTTGACTTGGCACTTTTTTGTGGATGATAGGGAGTTCTGGTGTTGTAATGAATTCCATATTTTTCAAGCATTTTTCACACTGAATTATTTGAGAAATGAGTTTCATGATCACTAATTATTACCTGTTGATGTCCAAATCGTGCAAACACATTATTTTGAATGAAATTCATGATAATTCTTTTTTTTCATGTGTTGTGGCTTCAGCTTCAACCCATTTAAAAACATATTATAATTCCACTAGAATATAATTCCTACCATGTGATGAAGGGAATGGTTAGATAAATTCAATTCCCTGGATGTCAAAAACTTTGACCTCTAGAATAGAGTTTTGTGGAATTTCATTTCATTTACTAATTTTTACCATTCTTTGACATATGTAACATTGATGATAGAATCATCTAGCATCATGATGCAGTGAGGGCCAGAAAAATACTCTTTGTAGGATCTTTCCCACCATGCACTCTGGTCCATTTATAGCCTCTAGTTGGTGATGTGTGGCACATTTCGATCACATTTTGTGTCTCTTCCTCTGTGATGCAGCGTCATAATAGGTTGTGTTCTCAACACTTAAATAGAAACGGTTCATCCCAAAAGTAGTGTTTGGCATCAGACAAAAACTTATTTTTTCTTGTATGAGAGGTCATGATAGAGATACCATGTGGCAAGATAGTTTTGCATGACTGCAAAACCAAGGCTGGGTTTTGACACTCAACAATGTATCATCTAAAAGATCTACTTCAATATTTGTCTCAATGTATTCTTTAATGATGGTCAGGGGTAACCATGAGAGATGGTCAGCAATGACATTTTATGTTCCTTTGGTGTCCTTGATATCAATATCAAATTATTGTAGCAAAAGAATCCATCATATCAATCTTTGTTTTTTCATCTTTCTTACTCATTAGGTATCTAATGGCGGCATGATCTGTATGGACAATAACCTTGTATAGAACGAAGTATGAATGGAACTTTTCAAAGGCTTATATAACGGCTAGAAGATCATTCTCTATAGTCATGTAATTGATATTGGTTTCATTTAATGTGTGGTTGGCATAATGGATTGGGAGGAAGTTGGTGTCTATACATTGTTCAAGAACATCTCCTACAGCAAGGTCGCTGGCGTCACACATAATCTCAAATTCATTGCCTAGTTTGGTGAAATGATAACCGGAGATGCAATCAGGCTATATTTTAGTGGTTCAAAATATTTTTTCATAAATACTCATTAAATTAAAAAGAAATGTACTTTGACAACAAGAGTGTCAATGGACGTGAGACTTTATCAAAATATTTTACGAAGCATCTGTAGAATCCAGCATGCCCAAGGAAACATCTGATCCCTTTTATGGTTGATGGTTCTGGAATATCCATGATGACCTTGATCTTTGTGGGATCAGCCTCAATTCCTTTTTTAGAGATTTGTATCCCTTGCAGAATTCCCCCTTGCACCATGAAGTGAAATTTTTTCCAATTCAGTACTAATCATTTCTCCTCAAAGCATTGGAGAACTAGTTCTAGATTTCTTAAATAGTCATCAAACGATCTCTCATAAACAGAGAAATATTCCATGAATATTTCAATAAATTATTCATCTATATCATGAAATATGTGTGTCATACATCTTTGGAATGTTGTTCGTGAGTTGCACATACCAAATGACATGCGTCTACATGAAAAAGTACTGAATGGGCATGTGAAGGTGGATTTGGTCCATTCAACAGGTTCTACAGCAATTTGATTGTATCATGAATAACCATCTGTGAAATAGTATAAATATTTTACCCTATCCTCTCAAGAATTTGATCCATAAAATTTGAGGGAAAATTATATTTCCTTGTTTTTGTATTCAAACACCTCTAATCCATGAAAACTCTCCATCCAGTGATGGTGCATGTTTAAATGAGTTCATTGTCCTCTATTATTTTGAATTTGATTCCTCCATTTTTGGGAATGACCTATAAGTGGATCCCCCATTCACTATCTGAGATAGGAAATATTATCCAAGTATCCATACCCTTTAGCACTTCCTTCATGAAAACCTCTTTTTTTGGTGGTGTGAGCCGCCTCTAAGGTTTTATTTTTGGTTTTTCATTTTCTTCAAGAAATATTTTGTGGGTTCGTTATTAAGGATTGATTCCCTAAATATCATCCAATCTCTAGAAAATTTATTTCATATGTATTTCTAGGACATCAACCATGTTTTATTCTTGTGCATGAGATAGTTTAAAATTGATAATTATGGGTAAAGAGAGTGACTCCCCAAAGTATGAGTACTTCAATGTACTGGGTAATGATTTTAAATCCAAATTGGGTGGCTGAATGATGGATAGGATGGATGGTGGTACGATGTTTTTGGTAAGTGGTACAATAAATCTAACTTCCATGAAGTTGTAATCTTCTTCCTTATCTGATACTGAATCATTGGTATCTTCTTCAATGGACACGTACTCGCAGTCTTGAGTGAGAGAGATGGAATGATAGTCTTCTGGGTCATCTGAATGTTGTGTAACTTTTATCAAATTAGACACCACTTGTTCTTACTTGACTCAAAAATGAGGTTTCCTTGATTAACATCAATCAAGTCCTACCCTATTTCTAGGAAGGGTCTTCTGAGAATGATTGGGACATATTTAGTCTATTCTATGTCTAAAACTATAAAGTCTATAGGAAAAATGAATTTTCTGACTTTAACCAGAACATATTCAATAATACCATGTGGGTATTTGACTAAAATATCGGCCAACTGTAGTGATACTCTTGTTACCTTGAACTCTTGGAGTTCGAGTTTATGGAAAAAACTCATTGGTATTAGGTTAACGTTGGCTCCAAGATCAAAAATTTCACTTCAAAATATTCACTCTCCTATTGCACAAGGAATTTAAAATCTTCTAAGATCTCTCATATTTGGTGGGATTCTCTATTGTACAATAGCATAGCAATCTTAATTTAAGGAGATGACTCCTATTAAGGTTTCGGGCACAGTAGAAGTGTGGTTGGGATGACACCCAACTTTTATTTTTACCATGATCAATGATTATTCTGGGATCAATACGACGATGAATGCCAATCTCCACAGAATATAATCACAGATTTAGATAAAGAATAAAGAGGCCCTAAACCTTTAGAGAGGATCGTTGACATCATGTTTATAATTAATTTAAATAATTTCATAAATAAAAATAATACCTGGGTCTTTGTTATTTTTCTTGGTTGATGATTTTGATCATCTGAATTGACCCTTCCTAATTATCTCATTGCACTTGTAAGGATCGAAACTAGAATCCCTCTAGGGGTGATCCACATGTTCTCTAATGTCCTCTGATCGACACTGCTCATTCTTCGGGTGCTAGCGCGGAAAAGTGAGTGTCTTGTGTCAGTTGTTCTTGATCACTTATTTTGTGGCCTTGAATAACATCTCTCATTATTGAGAGAGGAGAGAAGAGGATTCGATAGGGAAATTGTTTGGCTCAACAATTCTCAATTCACCAGGTGTGTGGTGTGATGTATGGCACAATAGGCCTACTTGTCTTTTTATATACAAGGAATTTTAGTTACAATATTTAATTGCCTAGAAATAATTAATTACATTCAATAACATAGAGAAACCCCATGCTCAATATAATAACACTTCATCATTACTCATTGTGCGCCAACTTTCAGAAAACATAATTATAAAATTAAATTCCGCATCAAAAAATAATAGCAGTGTCATTATTATTTTAACTTGTGCCAACTGGTTTTATAATTATTTCCTGTCTGAAAAATAATTATTTTACTTTCGTACCAACCATGGTCGGCTCGAACGCTACTTCCATTTATTGAACACCTAAATAAATAAATAAATATTTTATTATCTTAAATAAATATTTTATTTAAAAAATAATAAATAAATATTTAATAAATGTTCAGTAAAATAAATAAATATATTTAATTTAATTTATGCAATCATTTTAACTTGAATAAAATTAATCCATAGTCTTGAGAATAATATTTATTTCATTAATTAAATTAAAATAGAATTTAACCAAGAAAACCAAAAACACTTAGTGTGTGACCCTCAAGGATTCTTTCTCATTGGCATTAGGCAGGCTTGCCTAAAGTCCAAGAGTACTGTATAGAAATGGGTCAAGGCACCCAAGAGAAATAATGTAAAGTCTCCACAACAACATCCACATATGAACACTCACTGTGTAATATAATCCCTTTGTCGCAATATCTCATCAAGCAGGTTTCATGTCACTATCATCAACATTAATGCTTGATATGTCGTTCTGACTACCTAAAATAAACTCATCGTTACACCATGACCATGTAATTTCGTGCGACGATTCTATTTCAATCAAAGGGTTGAGATATCAACTACCATAAGTGGAAGGTACAAATCCTTCCTTGACTTATCCATTAATAACATGTCACTCGTGATGCACCCAACGCACCCTACTTCCCACCAACTGTCTGCATGATGGTTTTCATCAGTAAATCAAAGTGCGCGGGTCATGACAGGTATTAATGATAATTTTAAAGTCTAAGGATCATTACACATGCTCAAAAATAGAAATATCTAATCAAACTAAAACAAGTGGAATTCTTACTAGCGGATCTGTTCTCATAATCTTTTATCTTGGATATTACCAAGTGAGAACTTCATGAGAAGAAGTCTCATATGCTTACGAGTACTCGCACTAGATGGTTTGCATGCTATGTGTCCCATCATAGTATGTCATCCAACTGTAGAACTATATTCAAGAATATTGTTATAGCATTTCAAGGTTCTCATCATAGCAAAGAACTTCTATGGCCTTATCAGTGCAACAAATACACTAGGATATTATTACATCAAAGTCATGCAGAACAATGAAAAATATGTAATAATACATTAAATATTCATATAATTAAAGTAAAACCAGTTGGTTCTAGGTCAAAAACTATTACAAACTCCCACTTGGACTAGAGCCAACTGTGTACAACTTTCAGTAAGCTAGACCTTGCATGATGATCATGTATCTGCTGAGTCAAGGATTTATTTAAGGGGTCTTCCACATTTTATTCCATGGAAATATTTCTCACTACAACTTCACCTCTCTGAGAAAAATACCTCAAGAGATGATACTTCTGAATTATGTTCTTCTTTCGCTGATGTGACCTTTTATTATTTATGATATCCACTGCTATAGTATTATCAATGTATAGTGTAATGGGATCTTTAAAGCTAGGTATCACATCTAGCTCCTAGATGAAGCTTCTCATCCAAACAACATCTTTAGTTGCCTCAAAATCTTGATATACTCAGACTCTACAGTAGAATCTGTGGCCACACTCTTCTTTGAGCTATTCCAGCTCACTGCACCTCCATTCAAAATGAAGATGTATCATGTTTGTGACTTCATGTCATCTTGATTAGTCTAGAAAATAGAATCTTATTATCCTCTAATGACTAGTTCCTCATCCCCTCCATAAACCAGAAACATATCCTTAGTATGCCTCAGATACTTTAGGATAGTCTTGACTTCCATCCAATGGTGGTCACCTGATTCGGCTTGATATTTCCCTACCACACTCAATGCGTAGGTGACATCCAACCTAGTACATAGCATGGAATACATGATTGACCCAATCGCTGATGCGTATGGAGTCATTTCCATTATCTTTCTTTCCTCATGTGTCCGAGGACACATTTTCTTAGAGAGATGAATGCCATGTGACACTGGCAACAATCCCCTCTTGGATTGTTCCATACTGAATCTCTTTAGTATTTATCAATGTATGTACTTTTACTTAGGCCCATCAATCTCTTGTATCTGTCACGATAGATATTCATCCCAAGAATATACACTGCCTCACCCAAGTCCTTCATGGAGAAGCATTAATTCAACCATTCCTTAACAGAATATAAGGCTGGTATCTCATTTCCAATAAGTAATATGTCATCAACTTATATTATTAGAAAAATGACTTCACTCCCACTAAATTGTTTGTAGACACAAGACTCACATTAATTCTTGATAAAACCAAATTATTTTAGGGATTCATCAATACGAATGTTTTATGACCTGGATGCTTTCTTTAGTCCATAAATGGATTTCTGCAACTTCCAAAACTTATTGGCATCCTTTGGAGTCACAAAACCTTCATGTTGTGTCATTTAGACACCTTCCTGAAGGTTCTCATTAAGGAATGTTTTTTTGACATCCATTTGGATAATCTCATAGTCATGCTAAGCCGCAATGGCAATTAGAATTTTGGTGGATTTCAACATTGAAACTAGTGAGAAGGTTTCATCGTAGTCAATTTCTTGATGCTATTTAAAACCTTTTGAAACCAATTGTGTCTTATAAGTACTGAATTGTCCTTCCATGTATAGTTTCTTTTTGAATACCCATTTGCAACCAACAGGCTTTACATCAACTGAAGGATCTACCAAAATCCAGACTTGGTTTTGGTACATGGAATCCATTTCAGAATTCTTAGATTCTTGCCACATGGAAACATCTGTGCCACTTAATAATTCCGTGTAGGTTAGAGGATCATTATTATCAACTAATAATGAGTCACCATCCCTAGTAACTAGAAAACCATACAGTTCTAGTTCTCTAACCTCTCTTTTACTCCTACGTAGTACTTGTGTCTCTGGAACATATTCTTCTTCTACGAGGCTTTGTAGAATTTGTTCATGTACCAACTCTTCTGTACCTTGAGTCGTGACTTCATTGAAGTATATCTTGCTCCAACTATATCTTTTAGGGATGTGCTCCCTCTCAAGTAACATGGAATGTCTTTCCACTAAAACATTTTTGTCTAAGGGTTTATATAGGTAATATCCCCTTATTTCCTTGGAGTATCTTATAAATGTACACTTTGTGCCTTGGGGTGCGATTTTGTTACCTAAAGAGGATTTAACAAACGCTTCGCTACCCCACACATGTAAATTTGATAACATGGCTTTTATTTCACTCCATAACTCGCATGGAATACTATTTACAGATTTAGTTGGTACTTGTTTTAGTATATGTGCCGCTGTTTGTAACGTATACCCCCAAAAGGATAATGGATGACTTATATGACCCATCATTGATCTCACTATGTCCAATAGGTTGCGGTTCCTCCTTTTTCTGACACTATTACATTGAGGTGTGTAAGGAGGAGTAATTTGGGATAGGAACCAAAACTCTCGTAAGTATTCAATGAAGTCCTTATTAAGATATTCACCACCTAGGTTTGAGTAGAGATTCTTAATCTTCTTTCCAAGATGGTCCTTAAATTCATTCTTGTATTCCATGAATTTATCAAATTAGTATGACTTATACATCATTAAGTATATATATCCATATATACTAAAATAATCAGTAAAAGTTGTTAAGTATGAATACCCACCCCTTGATTCAACTAGAAATGGTTCACACACATCGGTATGAACTAATTCAAGAAGCTCTTTAGCCCTTTCACCTATCCCACCAAATGGATCTTTGGTCATTTTGCGTTGTAAACATGCATGACATACGCCAAGAAGTTTTAGTTCAAAAGAATCTAAATATCCATCTTGATATAACTTTGTAAATCATTTCTTGTTTAGATGACCTAGTTGGTGATGCAAAATTTGGGTGTGGTATGAGTCATGTGAAGTATCTTTTTCATCTATTTCCATTACTTGGTTTGTGTAATCCAACACATAAATACCGTTTTATAAATGTGCCCTACCAAACCAAATTCTATCTTTATAAAAGAAGAAATATTCATTTCTAAACTTTTAAAAAAATCCATATATATCTAGTCTCGATACAAAAATTATGTTTTCAGTTACACAAGGCACATAAAAACAACCCGTTAACACCAAGATCATCCTAGTTAGAAATGTTAGGTGGTAGTCCCCAATATCTAAAGTATCAATTCTGGATTTGTTGGCTGCTCGTAGATCCACCTCCCCTCGATCAATCATTATGAATCTAATTGGTTCAGATATTTTAATACATATGTGAGTACCACAAGCTATATCTAATACTCAATTTGTAGAAATAGATAGATTTCATTCGATAAAAAATGCACCTAAAGCTTCCCCTTACTTCTTAGGCTGGGTGCAGTTCTTCTTCCAGTGGCCTTTCTTTCCACATGTAAAAAAAATAACCTCATATTCCCTTGCCTCCCATTTGATATTCCTTTTCTTTAAAGGTCATGAAGAATCTTTGGTCTTAAAGCTCTTCGCCTTCCCTTCCCTCTTATTCACCATAAAGACAGAAGGCTTTTTGCACTTCATATATTTGTCCACTTAGTGAATGGGGATAAGAAGATCAAATAGAGACTTCTCAATGTTGTTCATACTGAAATTGACAAAAATGTTAGAGAAGATATGAATGAGTGATTCAAGAATGAAAATGGTGCCCAGTTATTTGGAGTGTTTAAACCCCAGAACCTATAGCCGCTCAATGTAGCCAATGAGATTGACTGCATGAGGCCCAGCTGGGGAACATTCTCTAAGCTTACTCTGAAAGAGTGCCTTAGAGATCTCAAACCTTTCCTGTCTTGCTCTTTCCTAGTAAATACCACAGTGGTACTCTAGCATGCTATAAGCATACATGTTTTCATGAGACTTCATGAGATCACTAGAAATTGATGATAACATCAAAAATTGAATGGAAACCATGTCATTCATATTCTTCACATATACCAAGATATCCTCATCACTCGTCTCTTTGGTAGGCGGATTAGGTCATGTTGACTTCAGTACATAAGAATTCCTCTCATGGTGTAGGGTAACCCCAAGGCATCTAAACCATTCTTGGAAGTTACTATTGGTGAGGATGTTGTATTTATCTAGAATTGATCATAGGGATAGTGTGGTTTATGAGCTTGTATTTTTTATTCTACAATTAAAATATCATATCATTAATACTTTCTTGATTGAATTTTATGAGAAATAATAAATTTATTAAGTCTCCAACTATTTTCTCAAGTCCCAATGACCCTCACTATTGAACTTAGAATGTCCAGTTTCCATGAAATTCTAGTGGAAAAGATCCATATTCCACTTCACATAACCCCAAAAGGGTTCGTCAAGCTATTATAAGGTATTTAGGTAGGCAGGTCTTTGCCAACTATGGGCCTGAAAATCCTTGATCTGTTGAGTGGACTCCCCAATCCTGAAATCATGACTTTGGATTTCCTCAACTCTTGCCTACAATATTACACCATGTCTAGAAAGGGCTGCTCCTCTTGATGTAATATGGTTAAGTCAACCTGAAACCTTTCATAAGGGCTTTTTTTATAAAAGTAAGTGTCCCAACAAGGGTTGGTCAAACGCATAGTCTTATTGATTTTTTCACTTAATCAAGTAATAGAAGGCTTGTTCTAGCATAATATTTTATTTTAGGGATTATCTCTTACGAGTAAATTGATTATTATCACATGATTGTTAATATTAAGTGGAACTTACTTAAGTGATTAACTATGTCTTGATAATATTTACGCATAAGTATGGTTTATTTTAGTTCCATCTTGCATGCTTGTTTAATTCATTAATTATGTGATCGTAAAAACACATCCATAATGATAAACCATGCAAATGATAGATGTAAAATAAAGTAAATGGAATGATCATGAGCTTTTCTAATGGTTAGTTTATCTAGTGGTTGATATACTAACCCTATCATAGGGTAGAAACACATTGAACCTTTTGGGTTCGTGTTTATAGGTTCCACCTATCCACCTTTGTATGTCCAAGGATTGGTTTTGTCTTAACTCCAGATTGAACTGCCTCCACTAGCTTAGGAGTTTCATCCATTACATATGTCTTTTTTTAACTCACATGTAGGTGAGGGGTAAAAGGGTGTTTTAAATAAAAAAACCTTGGGCAGACATTCCCTACATATTAATGAGGAGAAGGCTTGCTGGCCATCAAATTTAATTCAAATAAATAAATTAAAATAAACCATACACATACAAAGGTCTTGGTATAGCTCATGATTGTCAATACATGCAATGATATTTACACATAAATAAAACAAGCATTTAATTATTTAATCATTATTGTTTAAGATAAATCACACTCGAATCAATTAATTATCATCTTTAATTAATCAATCATTTTATCTTTAATTATTTTATGAATTTCCTTAAGATTATCATCCATCATAATTTTAAACAAATAAATCCATTTAAAACTATCTTTGTACGTAACTTATACCTCGGATGAAACCCAGTGAATTCTTATTCATAACTACCCAATGAGTAGAAATTAACATTACACAGATGTTAAATTAAACACATATATATAAAACATGTATCACGTGTTGTGCCTCATATTTACACCAGCAAGATGGTACACGTCTCAAGGGTTTGTATAATATAATAATAAATTTTAATAAATCTATGTAATTTGGATGAGTACAGGGCATGTAGTTCCAACTACACGGCATGTACTATTGTTCACCGTCTATCCGAAGTACACAGCTGGGGAAACGTTGTCTGAGTGTACTTCGGAAATCTTCAGAGTACACGGTGTGTCCAGTTGGCCACACATTGTGTAGTTCATCGTTACATGGTCTCTAGCCGGGCTAGCCGTGTATGGGGTACACGGTCCAACCCTAACCTGAAGGGACTACATGTCATGTCCATTTGGGCCACACGACATGTAATCTGGAAACTGCGTGCCACCTATTCCTTATCAACACACATATCCATTTAAGATTTAGAAAGACTCCAACACATGGCTTGGTTTGGAGGACCGGTCTGATGCATTGAATATTGACTACTCTGCGTGTACTGCCGAATACACTCCATGTGTTTTGGTGTTTTCTGGCTAGGAATATTTGGAACCTCCAGATGAGATCCTTTATTTTATTTTAATCAAAATTAAAATAAAAGATTATTTCTATAAGGTGAACGAGAAATGAAAGGGTAGGAATAGATCTCGAGATTCAGATTTTTAGAACGTTAAACTTGAATTGAAACAACAAAATTATTAAATGCGTAAGCCATCAATGAAATATTTAAATAATTATAAACTATGATTTAACCTCCCTATGCTAACACTTTAAGGTTCCAGGTGTAGTGGAAGCGTGGTTGGGATGGCAACCAACATTGATTTTTACCATGATCAATGATTATTCCAAGATCAATACGATGATGAATGCCAGTCTCCACAAAATATAATCAAAGATTCAGATAAAGAAGAAAATGGCCCAAAACCTTTAGATAGGATCTTTCACATAATGTTTATAATTAATTTAATTAATTTCATAAAGAAAAATAATACCTGGATCTTTGGTATTTTTCTTCATTGATGATATTGATCGTCTAAAATGACACTTCTGGATTATCTAATCATGCTTGTAAAGATCCAAACTAGAATCCCTCTATCAGTGATCCACACATTCTTCGATGGCCTCCGATCGACACTGCTCGTTCTCTGGGTGCTAGCGCGGCGAAGTGAGTGTCTTGTGTCAGTCGTCTTAATCGCTTGTTCTTCGGCCTTGAATAACGTCTCTCTTTTTTGATAGGGGAGATAAGAGGATTCAAGATAGAAAGTTTTTGGCTCAATAATTCTCAATTCACCAGGTGTGTGGTGTGTTGTATGGCAAAGTAGGCCTACTTGTCTATTTATATACATGGAATTTTATTTACAATATTTAATTGCATAGAAACAATTAAATACATTCATGAACTTAGAGAAAACCCATGATCATAATAATAATATTGTTTCATTATTCATGGGGCGCCAACTTGCACAAAATGGAATTATAAAGTAAAATTCCGCGTCACAAAATAATAGCAGTGTCATTATTATTTTAACTTCAGACAACTAGTTAAATAATTATTTACCATCTTGAAAATAATTATTTTACTTCTGGACCACCATAGGTTTGCTCAATCTTCACTTCCATTTATTGAACACCCTAATAAATAAATAAATTATTTATTCTCTTAAATAAATATTTTATTTAAAAACAAGTAAATAAATATTTATTAGATGATCAATAAAATGAATAAATATATTTTATTTAATTCATGTGATTATTTTTACTTGAATAAAATTATTCCATGATCTTGAGAATAATATTTATTTAATTAATTAAATTCCAATAGAATTTAACCGAGACCATCAAAAAATCTTAGTGTGTGACACTCTAGGATTATTTCTCATTGGTATCAGGTGGGCTTGCCTAAATTCTAAAAGTACTGTCTAGAAATGGGTCAAGGAACCCAAGAGAAATAATTTAAATTCGCAACAACAACTTCCACATATGAATGCTCACTGTATAATATAATCTATTTATCGCAATATCTCATAAACTAGGTTTTAGGATAGTTTTATCAACTTTAATGTTTGATATTTAGTTCTTTTCCTACCTGAAATAAACTCATCGTTACACCATGGACAAGGAATTTCTCATGACGGTTCTATTTCAATCAAATGGATGAGATATCAACTTCCATAAATGGAAGATAAAAATCCTTCATCAACTTATCCATTAATAATATTCCACTCGTGACGCAACCAATGTACCCTACTTCCCCCCAACTGTCTGTGTGATGGTTTTCGTCAGTAAATCAGAGTGCATGAGACATGACATGTATTAATGACAATCTTAAAGTCTATGGATCATTACACACGCTCACAGATAGAAATATAAAATGGAACTAAAACATATAGAATTCCTACTAGCGGGTATGTTCTCATAATCTTCTATCTTGGAGATTACCAAGTGCGACCTTCATGAGAAGAATTCTAATTTTCTTATGAGTACTTGCACCTAATGGTTTGCATGCTATATGTCTCGTCATAGTATTCCATCCAATCGAATAACTGTATTTAAGAATATTGTTATAAAATTTCAAGGTTCTCATCATAGCAGGGAACTACCATGACCTTACCAATGAAACAAATCCTCTAAGACATTATTAAATCATAGTCATACAGAACAATGAACAATATGTAATAACACATTAAATATCCATGTAATCAAATTAAAACTAGTTGGTTCTGGGACACCAACTCTTACATACTATATCTTCTATCTTTATCTTGTTTGATAGAAAATCCTTGAAATTTTTTTCATACATAGGCATTTTCACAATTGCCTCATCAAAAGGAATATTGATATGAAATTATTTGAATATTTAAAGAAACTTTTTTTTACTGAGTCTTATAACTTCATTGATTTTATCTTTATAGAAAGGAAAAAGGTGTCTTGAATAGAAGTGGGATACATAAATGGGTTCAATATGTTTTTTCAAGGATTTCTCCTTCTTAGCTGGACGTACTTCTGGTGGTGATGTAGGGATGACTTCTTATACATTTTCTGATGTTTTCTTGTGTTCTCCCTATGACCTTTCTTCTGTTGGTTGTTAGAAGTTCGTCACTTTTCCTATCTTTGTCACTTCATCTTTATCCTCCTCTCATGTGTATCTTTTAGTGTTACCTGGTAGGGTACCAAGTAATCTCTCTAATAAGGTCTTTGAGATTTGACCCATTTAAATCTCCAAATACTTCAAAGGTACTCAATGATTTTTTGTCTCAATTTCCTTTGTATTCATCCATTGATCAAATTTCTGAATGAAATATGTTAAGAGATTTTCCATGTTGATTTTGAGTGGTGGAGGTTACTATTGTGGTCTTGGATGGGTGGGCCGAATTTGTTTTTTTGGCTTTGGAAAGGGTTGTTAGGGATATATCTATTGTCGTGGCCTTAGAAAAGGGCTTATTGGTGGATACCCTAGTGGTCCCTAATTGGGAACTAAGCTTGACCATTATGTTGATGAAAATATCCTTGATTGTTATGAGGCGGCTGCTAAGTAGGCCTCTTCTGATAAAATTGGTGTTATTATTGCGGATGAAATGGTTGAAATTTTTTATTGTAATTAATGTAATTAAAATATTTTGGTTCCTCATATCTGGATTTGTAGTCTTGATACTGGTGGGGTCCATCGCATGTCACACAAGACTGGATCTCCATGACTGGGGTAAGGGGTTGTGTGGTAGGTATTGAAATGATTCGATCTTTTTGGTTAGTGCCTCAACTTGTACTTCTAATATGGTGGTATCATCAACATGGTGAATTCTACATCCCGGTGGTCCTTAATCACTTCAACATAGACAAGCATTGTGGGATACTTCATCTAGAATATCTCTTCCTGCTTCAGGGGTTTTAAACATTAGACCTACATCAGCGGCATCGTCGACCACTGTTCATGTTGCTAGCTAGAGTCCTTGATAAAAATTTTGTATTTGAATCTAGGTGTTATGTATGTGATGTGGAAATTTCCTCAAAAGTTCTTTAAATCAATCACATACCTCCCATGTAGACTCACCGTCTGTTGTTTCAAAATTCAGAATTTCATTCCAAAGTTTCCATGTTCAGATTGGTGGAAAGTATTTATCGAGAAATGCTTTCATGAGCTCGTCCCATGTCATAATTCATTTGTGGGCTTGGCTATTGAACCAATATTTTTTTGATCTCTTAGTGAAAAGGGGAAGACGTGAATTCTTATAGAATGAGATGATACTCTTTGGTTATGAAAGGTTTCACAATCTTCCATGAAGTTTGAAATATGTTCATGGGGATCTTCGCTCTGAAGACCCCTGAATTTCACCATGTTTAGGATCATATGGATGAGTCTAGGTTTAATTTCAAATGTGTGGTCTTGGATTGGAAGGTGAACGATTATTGGTGTGGCCCTATGGATTGATAGTAAACCATAATCCATGATGGTCTTCTCTGGTTGCATTGGGTGTTCTATAACTTGATGATTTAGTGGGTTGGGTCCCGTGTTTTGATGTTTCTTGGCCATTGTTGACCATTAAAGTGAAAGAAGATACCTTTCGATCTTAGTGTCGAAGGCCAATGGTTCCTATTTTTCAAGGTTACATGATAGTGTCAAGGGACCTTGGTACATGCACTGAAGAAGATGCAAAGAATCATATAGAAGGAAGAAAGATGATGAGGGAAATGTAATCCTTGGTAAAAAAAACTAGAGTTCTTCAAAAAGGGTGTTTCCTCCCAAACAATGGTGCTATAAATTTGATGGACTCTTGTGTAGTGGTTTTGTTACTTCCTCTAATGTGGATCAAATTTAGAATTTATATTTTTGTTCCAAACATTCACTAACTATAAGGGTGTAGTGTAGTGGTAGTATGGGGTCAAATCCATTGGGATAATTCTATTTTTGTCTTGATGAATTTGGGTTTCAATTTCAGAAAAACTGTCTTTTCTAGATGTCATTTTTTTGGGAATTTTGGTTTGAGTTATAATTGGGATGACTTCAATTAATAAAGGACAGATCGGGATTAATTTGAGTATCTGGGTGAACGATATCTTATAAGTCTAACCTTGGAAAGATCCTATGACTTAGTCTATGAAGAAAATGGGGGTTACTAGTTTACTTTGGTCTTAGTCCCCTAGATTTACCTAGGATGTACCTATTCTGTGGTTAGTAAATAGTAATAGCCTAAGTGCATTATGTTTTGTTTCAAAGGCAGAAATCTTCCTAAGCTAGTGGTTCTAGCACATTCTACTCCAATTAAGATAGGGTTGTTTGTTTTATTTTCCTGTGGTCAAGGAATTTCACACAAATGGGATAGACCTAAAATTAATATCCTAATTACTAATTCAATTAGAAATTCCAATTTTAGCTTTTAATATTGCATTTAAATTATTAAGATAAATCGCCTGATACCAACCTTATATTTTATCTATGCATGGAAGGGTGGAATGAAATTAAATAAATGAGAGATAGAATATTTGATGGATTGATAAATATTAATGGAATCAGAATCATGAAAAAGTTTTGGGAAGAATTTAAATAAGCACTCATCAAATGATTCACAACTATAAAGATAACTTACTTGAGAAAGAGGAATGGAACTCAAATCTAAATACGATAGAGGAAATTGAATGTGTTGAAGAAAAAAACTCCACAACTCTTGGATAAATAAAAATGCACAAAATATGATGGAATTGAGATTTTGGGAGAAAAAAGGGTGAAATAGTACGCATGGGATAAAGAGGGAGAAGGGAGGCTCGTTTGGAAGTTTCTTCAATGCTCTGTCACGACTCTGCTTATATAAGCAATTTTGGTTATGATGTGTACTTGTATTACATGATGTGTATCCTTGATCCGTGTTATTTTCCTGTGGATATCCAGTGTGGCACATAGGTTTTGTGCATTAAGGAGTTTGACTAGGTACATGATGTCAAACTATTGTTAACGACATGTACCCCGCATTCATTCTACTTTTGCATGGATTCCTCACAGATTTCTCACTCGAGGCTTTGAATTTTCATCACATAGTGTACGAGTAAGTCCCAAAGTGTAGTGGATTTTTCTGGTGGCTTGCTCACGGCTAGATTCACAACATGGAATCAGGCTATGAGTTGTGAGCACATGATGTGTATGGTGGAATCACAATGTGTACTTGGTTGATTTTTCACTTTTCCTGCCTTTTATTTATGGAAAACCTATTAAGCCTTTATTCCTACAAAATTAGAAACATACCACATGAATTAACACATATTTTAATGAATCAATGAAAAATTGACCAAAAAATAATATATGAATTATATTTATCAAGTATAACAGTACTCACTAGAAACCCAAAAACCCTAGAAAAATGGAGAAACTGAAACACAACAGTCTGCTCATCCTAGCCAGAGGGAACCCTAATGAGAGAGAAACTAAAACTCAAGACCATCCTCATATATTCATGACTAGTCAGTTCATACCACATGGATTGTTATCCTAGATGTGACAACACCTCAAGGACTCATAGAAAACACTCAGATACTCATCTCGGACTCTCAGTCTCATGTCTTTTCGAACTTATAGCCATATATAGGTTCTAATTAGGGATATAAAAAACACTCTGTTGTTCGAAGTAAAGTACTCAAGAGGGGGGTGAATTGAGTATCTATAAAAATTTCTATTTGAAATTATTATTCTTAAAAGGTTCCCCAATAAAATAAACATATCCCAGACAATAAAAGTAATATGGTTTTGAAAGTTTGACTATTTAAATAACTTCTCAGAATATTGGTTATTTCCTAGTAATATTAATATCAGTTATTAATATTAATTTTGATGATATTAAAATAAGGCAAAACAATTATAACTTCTTTCCAAGATTAACTATCAATGTAAATCTAGTGACTTTTGAGTTACATAGTAAAATAGAGAACACTAAATTAAACAACACAGAGAATATAAAACAAGTGGTTTTGTCTCAAGCTGAGACCTAATTCACACCACTTAGTGATCACCTACCACCAAGTAGTTTATATTAATAAACTTGATCCACACCCTAGATCAGGGTAAACAACAGTGCGCAGGACTTTCTAGGTCACATGACCTCTTTCACAGTTCTTCACGGGCATCAACGACCAGGTCACACAGGTACCTCTTCCACTCTTATTTGTGGGAGTAAACAATTGTAAAAAAATATGAGAGTAAGGATATCTTGTATTCTTCAGTTTAGTACAGGAGGCAGTGCCTATTTTTATACACACACAGACACTGATCAAAATATAAAGACAATACACAATAGAGAAAAGATGATGAGATAAGGTTAGAAGTGTTCGGAGTGTTATTCTATACAAATCTAGACTTATAGGATGAAGCAGATGCAAGAATTGATCCCTCTTGTAAGAAATAGAGTATAACAAATCTGGTGCTCTGGTTTCCTTTTAGATCTAGCTCGTGTTCTTCATGGAGTTGGTATTGCAAATATGTTCTTGACTCTGATCTATGGTCTCTCATCTTTTGTATTTGTGAATGTTTCATGTGTTATTCAGATATATCTTGTTTCATGTGTCAGTTGGTGCTTCTTCACTATATCACGCCACCTTATTTCTAGGCCAAACCTTTATTTTTATTCTTGAAGTGAATGTGTTGGAGTTGAAAGGATGAACGTATTCTTCACCTCGTACCTCATACTATTTGGTGATATTTCTAAAAATAAATATTAATTATGTTAATTCATTTAAAATACTCTAATATTACTGTTAGAAATTAAATAAAAAAAAACAAAAATTGATTAAATAATGGTGTCACGGTCTATCTGGAAACAGTGTCACTTGGAAATGGTGTCTCTATAAAGCGTTGTCCGCATGATGTAGTGTCTCCATGAAACGATGTCTCCTTCTTTACCTTTGAGCGGTGAGATAGTTATGATGGAATTGTTGTATAGAGATCAGGAACTAGTAGCACAAATGAGGTGTTAGGATCACAGTGTTTGGTCCTTTTCCAAACTTCACATGGTGTATTAGTAAGGAACCATTTTCACCAAATTTAACAAATCTAAAACTAGTTTTGGTGTCTGGTCACGGTGTCGGATCAAGGTTTCTGGGTCCTTTTCCAGAAAAACAGAACCGGTGGCAGACTCAAGGTTTCTCAGACTTAGCAAAATATTTGTATATAGACTTGAGTAGTAATATTCACAGAGTGAATTAGACTTAATCATTCATAAGATAAATCATTATAGACCAATGTTAAATATTTTTTTCAATAATAAAACATGATTTATAGTAATTAAGTTATTGATAAAAATTATATAAATCATAAATAAACCCACCATATTTACACATGATTTAAGACAGATTAAATAGGATTAACAATATTTGTATAATGTATAATATTTCTGATCATTAAAACATGATTAACACAAGTGGAGTCCAACAATCTCCCCCTTTTGATGATCACAAATCATGTGAGTGAGATATCTGTTCTTAGTCTGCATTTAGAATGCATGTCTCTCCCCCTTTTGGGATTATCAAAAAGAGAAAAAAAAGTAAATATGAGAGGAGACAATCAATGTTCACAGTGCATTATATTAAGAAAGAGGTGTCATTACCATCAGTAAGAAAAATATTACAAAAAATATCCCTATCAAAAGATAGTGTTCACTTTTCTGTAGCACCGACTGTCTTCTCATTTCCCTTGGCAGTAGCATCACTAGAATCCATAGAATACGAGGTAGAAGTTGAAGAAAAAAGTAAACCAACTGAAAAATATGGTAGAGGGAGACCTTCAAAAACATAAGGGGCCAATGTAGGTGCAGTGAAAGATAGAGGAAATTGTTGTTCAAGGATAATAGGTATGATCTGACTTAGATCCTGAGAGAGAGACGTAGAGGTAGTGACAAGGTCAATGGATGAGAAGGTAAGAAAACCCTGTCGCAAGGGTGAAGCTTCATGATCCACAATATCAGTGCTCTGCACATGAAGGTAAGGCCTTAAAAGCTTGATGAAGTCAATAATAATCTCACCACCATACATCATTGCTTTCTCAAATTCATCCTTGATTTCCATGAACTTTTCTAGAAAAGGAGTGAAATCCTTCAACTTTTGAACTTGAGTTTTGAAATCATGAGTGATAGGAGGGATTTTCAGATTCTCTATAAGGTACTTGATATGGTTTGTCATATCATGCATAGAGAAAATTTTATTGAAGTAGAAATCCTCATACCTAGTAATTGCTTCTTGAGAATCATTGAAAATATTGGAATGTATTCTTACCAGATCAAGAACTATGTCACTATTCTTGACAACCACATAACGAGACTCTTTATCAAATCCACTAAGTAAGGATTGGAGTTCTTCTTTAACAATAGTTTTGAGTAGATCATTGTCCAAGGAGGGTTGAGATAACTGTCCAGAGGCACTAGAAACTACGACAACTAAAGTAAGGGACTACAGTTAATTTAGAACTTTTTAGATACTTCCCTTGTACTCATCAGTTAACATGTTAAGACCAATAACAAGATCACACATTTCTTGAACTATTTTATTGTTTATTTCATCCACCTAGTTAGATAAGTAAGTTAGGTTAGGTTGAATCAGGGAGGAAACATTCTATAGAATCTGACAACTAACATCCTCAACAGGATGAACAACAAGTTCTGGTCCTGATTTCAGAACTCTCTATATATCTTCAACCATACCTCTGAGATACTTCACTTCATCACTTAACTGTTTGTTCTTAACTCTTCTTGAATTTCATGAAGAATTTTGGGCTGAATCTGCCAAATGATCTTCTCTAACAATAAGGCAGTATCTCTTTCACTCAAATTTTTTACAAGAGTAGATTGATTGTTCATAATATTTTGAATTCCCTCTAATAAGGTAGCTCCAAAGGCTTTCAAATCATCCTTACTCACTAAGGTAAAAATTTCTTGAAGAGGTTCAAAAATAGAAGTTGAGACAGGATTAGGTTCTTTTGCAGATTTAACATCAAGATCAGATATTAGTTTCCATTGAAACATAGTAGACAGATCTATACCTTTAAATGAGACTTCGGGTAATCATTCACATCAAAGTAGCTAGTGAATTTATACTATGTATCCACAGATCATAGATCAATTAAATTAGGCATATCAATACTTTTTATATTGGGGTGTTTCTCCCCCTAAACAGGTGTATCTCTTACAATACTAAGAGATTTAGATCCTGAATCTATTTCCATGATTCCATCCCCAATAGCCTCACCCATTTCTTTTCTATCCAATTGAAAGGCTTTCTCCAGTATTTCTGCAGTAGATGGGATAATCTCAGGAATAGCTTATTCATCTAGGTTTTCCTCAAGAGCACCTTCTTTCTCAAGAGAAAGATCATCCTCTAGATGTTCTTCCAGAACAACCTTTTCTCTTACACTAATAGTAGACTCTTCTTTAAAAGCAATTTCTTCTTCCAAATCAACAATTTCATCAAGAACATGTGCTTCTTTCTCAATTAATACTTGAAGAGAAAATTCACTGCCTTCCTCATCCAGGGAAGTTTTTCCTATAGGTGAAACAACCTCTTCTTTTTCTTCTTCAGAAAAATATTCAACAATCTCATCTTGCTCCAAACCAGGATCAGAAATGTCTTTAGGTATTGAAGAGTGCTCAATCGGGTTGAATTTTTCATAGACCCTCTCATTATTCTCTACCCATAATTTTCTCCATGGATTCTAACTAATTTTCAATCTTTTGACTATAACCATTGAGATAAAAAATTAATAGTCCTTAATGAATTCTTCATCTGGTCCAACCAACCCTTTAACATGAACCATAGAAGAGATTAACCTTGAGTAGAATAGGTAGGTTGAATATGATGTTGTCTTTATCAACTCACACATATGAAGTGTAACATACTTGCATAGGTTGATCTTGTGTCCATTATTCATAAGATGTATCAAAAATACATCATGATACTGTAGTGTAGAAAAATAAAATTTTCTTTGACTAATCAGATTCTGAAAAAACTTAAACAAAAGTCTGGTTTCACTATCTAGCTCAGCAGCAATAGCTCTTCTCTTAGTTTCATTGCCCGTCAAGATTCCCAAGGCTTCTTCTAAATTAAGGATCTCACTTGGAGGTTGAGGTCCTCTCTAATAGTCCTCAAAAATACCCTCATGAGGTATCCTTAGGCAAGTATCCCATAACCTCGAAGAAAAGATACATATTTTCCCATTGTTCCAGCTTCTCATAACAAAACCATCATCTGTATCAAAAGAGAATTGAAAGCACTAATAAAACTGAGCAAATAGATTTGGGTAAATCGGTCTTTCCGGTTTTTTGAACCAATCCATCCATTCATGATCTTTTAGTACTTTTAGTACTAAATACTTACTTGACCACAACCACTAGGGGAAAATATCCTTTTCAGGTACCACTATTATGTTCACCAGTTTCAGATTCAAAGGACCTTCGACTGCTATCTTCGAGGCTATATGCATATTCTTCTTTTATATTAGCTTCTCAAGAGTTGATGATGATGGGAATTTTATTATGGGAATTAAATGAAGGTTCTAGAGACAGTAAAAGGTTGAAGGAGGGGTTCTGGTTTGAGATAAGAGAGCTCGGGTGAGGAAAGGTGTGAAACTTCATTTATTTTTATCATTTAGGGATATCAAGCGTCACAAAATCAAAAGCTCATGAAAATAAAAGAATAAAATAATTAATTAACATGATGTGGGTTATAATATGTAAATAAAACAATAAAGTTTCATTATGGTGAGACCAGAATAGACTTTCATGGTGAGACCATAACAGGTTTTCACGGTGAGACCGTAACGGGTTTTTCACGGTGAGACCATAATAGGTTTTTCATGATGAGATATCAACTGCGAGGCTTCAAAACTATGTGAATGTATTTTTTAAAATAGTTTGTGCCAGAATGTAACTGATATATAGTAACTATGAGACCGTAAACATGAAACAAAAACTTTTAATACAGTAAACTATAGAACTATAAGAGTTAGAAAATAATCTTAATATAGTGACTTGTGAAACCCTATTCTGTGAAACAGTAAGTTGTGAAATAATACACTTACTACTTATGATTTATCATTCCCAATTCATGTATGATGTAATATATTCTTTCATAATTTAATGGTTTAGGGAATATATCAATGATCTGATATTTGGTTCCAATGAATTCCAAAGTGATATCACCTTTTTAATAATGGTCTCTCAAAAAGTGATTTCTTACATCAATGTGTTTTGTCCTATAATGTGAAAAAAGATTTTTTGAGATGTTGGTAGCACTTGTATTGTCACAATTTATAGGTACATGCCTGAATTGATATCCATAATATAGTAATGTGTGTTTCATCCACAAAATTTGTGCACAAAAACTACCAACATGTATGTACTCAGCTTCGACTATAGATAATGCAACAAAGTTTTGTTTATTAATACACCATGATACTAGTGACTTTCCTAAAAAGTTACTTGTTCCAGATGTGTTTTTCTATATAACTATTAACCACTAAAGTCATCATCAGAATAGCTATCTAACTCAAATGATTGTCCTATGGGATAGAACAGTCCTAGATTGGGTGTATACTTAAGGTATTTGAAAATTCTCTTAACAACATTTAAATGAGATTCCTTAGGATTTTCTGTAAAATGAGCACGCATACATACACTAAACATAATTTTAGGATGGCTAGCAGTTAACTAGAGTATTCTTCCAATCATTCCTCTGTAAGTGGTTTGATCAAAAGATTTTCCATCTTCATCAAGATCCAACTTACAAGTAGTACTCATTGAGTGACACGACTTTTAGTGATATCCAAGACAAAACGTTTTAGAAGATACCTTGTATATTTTCATTGATTTAAAATAATACCATCATTATTTTGAAATATTTTAAATCCAAGAAATAATTTTAGTTCACCCAATAAACTCATTTCAAATTCGTCTTTCATCATTTTAGAAAATTCAATACATAAATAATTTTTTGAAGATCCAAATATAATATAATATACATAAATTTGAAATACAAAAACATCATAGGAAATTCATTTTATAAAATGGGTAGGATCAACTATTCCTTTTATAAACCTTTGTAAATAATAAAGGTACTTAATCTATCATACCAAGCTCTTGGATCTTGTTTTAAACCATATAAAGCTTTTGATAATTTAAAGACGTGATTTTGAAAATGAGGATTTGTAAAACCAAGGGGTTGTTCAACAAAGACATCATCTGATATATACCCATTTAGGAATTCACTTTTAACATCCATTTTATTTAGTTTAAAATTTAGATGTGTAGCATAAGCAAGAAGAATTATGATGGCTTCAATTCTTGCTACTGGGGAAAAGGTTTCCTCATAGTCAATTCTCTCTTCTTGATTATAACCTTATGCAACCAATATAGCCTCATTTCTACCTATGTTACCAACTTCATCTACTTTATTTTTTAACACCCAATTAGTTCCTATGGTGAATGTGTCTTTGGTTCTGTCAATAAGTTTCCAAACATTGTTCCTTTCAAATAGATTAAGTTCTTCTTGCATAGTCATCACCCAAAATTCATCATTGATAGCATCATTAATGTTTTTAGGTTCATGTTGTGTCAAGAAGACTTAATGTTCAACCTAGATTGTAAGAGAAGCTATAGTTTGAGTTTCTTTATCTAAATATCCTCTAACTACATCTAAAGGATGGTTCATAAGAGTTCTAATAGCTCTAGAAAAAGGACTAGTGATTTCAAGTTCTTCAACAGGGTTGGGTTCATTATGACCAAAATCTGAATAATTTCCAGAACAAGAAGATTTCATAGATTCTTTTATCGGATGGCTAGAGGATTTTGTATTGATGTCCAAATTTGACACATCATCCTCTATGTTATCTAGAGTGTTCTTAGGCTCATACGAATATGTTTCATCAAATTTGGCATGGACAGATTCTTCCACTCATTTAGTTATTTTTTAAACACTATATAGGATTTACTAGAGATTGAATATCCTAGAAAGATTCCTTCATCACTCTTGGATTTTAATTTATCATGATTTTCCTTATTATTAAGGAAATAGACTTTGAAACTAAAAACTTTTAAGTAGCTTACTTTGGGTTTTTTATTGTTCCATAAATCATATGGAGTTCTTTTAATAATGGGTCTAATAAACACTCTATTAATAATATAGGATGTTGTATTTACAGCTTCAGCCCAAAAATAAATAGGTAATTCATATTCCCTAAGCATGGTTATATCAAACTATTGCAATGTTCTATTTCTCATTTCTACTAATCCATTTTGTTGAGGTGTTCTAGGGGCAGAGAAATTATGACTATATCCATTTTGTGAAAAAAAAGGATTCAAAATCTTGATTTTAAAACTCACGACCATGATCACTTCTTAAGGATTTAATTCGAGTCTACTAATATTTTCTACAGTTTTGGAATATTTGGTGAAATGAGAGTAGGCTTCACTTTTGTGATCCAAAAATAAAGTCCAAGTATATCTAGAAAAGACATCTACAAGAACAAAAAAATAGTGCTTCCCATTTAAACTAAAAACTCCTGATGATCCAAACAAATCCATGTAAACCAGTTCAAGAGGCTGAGAATTTGACACTTCTTTCTTTCGTTTGAAGAAAATTTTGTGTTTCTTTCCCTTTTGACATGGATTGCACACTTTGTCATTTGGAAACTCAAGTTTGGCTAGGTCTTTGACTAATCTTTTTCTAGTTAGTTTTCCCTGAGAGTGAATATTATAGTGTCCTAGTCTCCTATTCCAAATCCAAGACTATTTTTGAAATACACTTAAACATGAAGCATTTTGAGAGACTAAAGAATCTAAGTTAACAGAGTATACATTTTCATTTCTCAATGCAGAAAACACTAATTCATTTTTAGAATTAAAAACATTACAAGCATAATTTTCAAATTTAACATGAAATACATCATCCAATAGTTGTGAAATACTATGTATATTGTATTTCAATCCATCAACAAAAATTACTTTGGAAATTAAAACTGAGTTAGAGTTACCATTCGGCCAATGCTAATGATTTTTCCTTTGGAATTATCACCAAAGGTGACATGTCCACAATGATTTTTTATTAAGTTCTTGAAGAATGAATAGTTCACTATCATGTGTCTTAAATACCCACTATCCAAGTACCATAATATTTTACATGAGCTCTTTAAGAAAATTCCCTAGAATATTGTCATATAAAAATAGATTTTGTTACCCATATTTGTTTGTGTCCAGTAATATTATGACTAGTTCTTTAGGAACCCATATCTTCCTCAAAGGTTTCCTATAAAAATTATGTAAAGTTCTTGGAAAATAATATCTATTTGGTACATAAAATATTGAAACAGTAGAGAGTGTATCATTACTTGAACAAGATGAATGTTTTCCAGAATTAGGAGTAAAGTTGTGTGTCCAAGATTTCGAAACAGAATTAGTTCTTCCAAAATTTCTTTTACCAGGTTGAAATCCAATACCAGTATTATATTTTGGTGCAATCTTTTTACCTATTATTTTTACAAAAGTATACTTTCCATTAGTAAACCTTTCAAGGTCCTTTTTCAATTTCTCATTACATTGAATTGTTTCATTGTTTTCTTTGAGAAAGTGAAATTTTTTCCCCTTTATATAGTAAGTTCAGTTTTAACAATTGAGGTAAGAGAATGTTGTTTCTTTAAATATTTGTATTTATCTATTAGTTCATTAGATGTCTCTTAAAGCATATTTCAGTACTCAAACATTTCTTCATTAGACATATTCTCAGAATCACTTTCATCTCCCAAATAATAGGAATTATGTATAGAAGATTCCAGTGTTCCATCATATGTGTTTTTCATGAAACACATATTGGCTTTGTTAGCCTATTAATCATGTGAAGATTAGGAGTCACTTGAACTATCCTCAGAAGCACTTCAGTTTGCTTTAATTGACTTTTTGTACTTTCTATATTTGTCCTCATATTTATTTTTTTACTTGAGCTTGGGACAGTTAGCCTTTACATATCCCATTTTCTTGCATTCATAACATACTATATCATTAGACTTGTCACTTATTTTATAATCTTTCATTCAGCTTTATTTTTAATAATATCTTATTTTAAAGTTAGGCTTCCTAAAAAATTTCTTCTTCTTGTAAAATCTCTTAAACCTTATGGATAATTGATGGGTCTCCTCATCACTATCAAGTGATGATTGTTCACTGCTGGAACCTTCTACAAAGGCTTCAAATTTCCATTTTTCTTTGTGTTTATAGGTGGTGGTATTAAATACAACAATTTTTTTGGGTTCATCCTTTTCTTCCTTGTTTACATTCATCTCCTCTTCATACATCATTAGTTTCCCAATGAGTTTTTTTACAGGTAACTTTCTGATGTCGCATGATTCTCTAATAGAGACAGAGGTTCTTCTCTGTCTATGAGGTAGGCATATGAGAATCCTTGTGATTTTTTTTTGGCAGTGAATTCTCTTCCAAGAGAAATCATTGTGTTGAAAATTTTGTTGAACCTGAGATAAATGTTAGAAATAAGTTCATCGATTCCATTTTAAAGTTATAATATTTAATAGTATAAGTATTAAGTCTCATTTCTTTCACACTAAAAGTTCTTTTATGTAAAACAAAAAAATAATCCCAAATTTGATGGGTAGTTTTACATGCATAAATTCTATTAAATTCCTCATCTTCTAAGGAGAAACATAGAGCATTCATGTCTTTGCAATTGTTATTAGAGGTAGTTTTGGTTGGTTCATCCCAAGTGATTCTATCAGTAACAGAAATATTATACTCATCAATAATTGAAGACCAAATTTCAAAACCCATACTTTCCAAATGCATTTTCATTTTTATTTTCCATTAGGTATAATTATTTCCATTAAAGAATGGTTGTATATTTGTTTCAGCACCATCCAATCTATTATCTATAATAGAAAATACTTTGAAAGAGATAGAAATTTAGAATTAATAGAAATTTATATATCTCAAAAGTAAAACTAAAATCATAGTTTAATAGTTTTAAAAAACGAGGGTATGGAACCTTCCATTGGGACAAGCCTGTGAATGTATGGGAAAGCCTAGCTGAACAGCCATGTAAAGGTGGAGAGAATATTTCAAGATAAAGATGCTAGGGAGGAGCAATTCCAAGTAGTTATTCTGGGTTGTATGTAATGTTTGAATCCCACAGAAAATGAATTCCTCTAAGTCCTACGGGCCATGTAATACTTTCACCTACTGGCCTTGTAAGGGTTACACCTCACCCCTTGAAAGGTGGATTATCAAAAATCAATAAAAAATGAAGGCCTTCAGGCCATTCGAGGGGGGTTAATTGAGTATCAATAAAAATTTCTATATGAAAAAATTATTCTTAAAAGGTTCCCCAATAAAAATAAATACAGCCCATCCAATCAAAGTAATACAGTTATGAAAGTTTGAGTATTTAAATAACATCTCATAAGATTTATTAATTCTCAGTAATCTTAATATCAGTTATTAGTATTACTTTTGAATCTATTCTAATAAGGAAAAATAGTAATAACTTCATTCCAAGATTAACTATAAAAGTAACACTAGTGATTTTAGAATTATGTAGTAAAACAGGGAACAGTAAATTAAATAACATAGTGGATATAAAACAAGTGGTTCAGTCTCAAGATAAGACCTAATCCACTCCACCTTGTGATCACCTACCACCGAGAAGTTTATATTAATAAACTTGATCCACTCCCTAGATCGGGGTAAAAACAGTGCATAGGACTGTCCAAGAAAAATGAACTCTTCCACAGTTCTTTGTGGGTATGAACTACCAGGTCACACAGGTAACTCTTCTACACTCATCTGTGGGAGTAAACAAGTGTAAAAAGATATGTGAGGAAGTATATCTTGTATCCTTCAGTTTAGTGCTGGAGACAGCATGTGTTTTTATATAGACACACACACACTGCTCGAATGCTAAAAACAATACACAATAGATCAAAATGGTGAGATAAGGTTAGAAGTTCTTTGAGAGCTATTCTATATACCTATATACTTCTAGGATGAAGAATATGCAATAATCGAGTCCTCTTGCAAGAAACAGATATCGTAAGTCTAGTGCTCTGGTTTTTAGTTAGATCTGGCTCATGTTCTTCATGGAGTTGGTATTGCGAAGATGTTCTTGAGTCTGATCTATGGTCTCTCAGCTTTTGGATGTGTGAATGCTTTATGTTTTCTTCATATTTATCTTGTTTCATGTGTCGGTTCGTGCTTCTTCATTATATCACTCCACCTTATTTTCGGGCCACAACTTTATTTTTATTATTAGAGTGAATGTGTTGGAGCCGACAATATGCATGTATTCTGCACCTCATACCTCATAATATCATGTGATATGTCTAAAAATAAATATTAATTATGTCATTGAATTTAAGAGAATCAAATATGACCATTAGAAATTAAATCGAAAATGGAAAAAAAGATTAAAGAATGGAGTCACAGTCTATCTAGAAATAGTGTCACTTGGAAACGTTGTCTGAGTGAAGCAGTGTCTCCATGAAGAGGTGTCTCCATGAAATAGTGTCTCCTAATTTTCCTTTGAGTGGTGAGATAGTTATGATGGCATAGTTGTATAGAGATCAGGAACCGGTAGCATAGATGCGGTGTTAGGATCACAATTTCTGGTTCTTTTACAAACTTCAAACGGTGTCTTAGTAGGGAACCAGTGTCACAGACTTCAATATATCTGAAACTAGTTTTGGTGTTTGGTCACAATGTATGGTCACGGTGTCTGGTCACGGTGTCTAGTCACGGCGTCTAGGTCACGATGTCTGGTCACAGAGTCTGGGTCCTTTCCCAGAAAAATAGAACTGGTGGCAGACTCATGGTTTCTCAGACATAGCTAAATATCTATATACAGACATGAGAAATAATATTCATAGAGTGAATTATAATTAATCATTCATAAAATAAATCATTATAGACCAAAGCTAAATATAGTTTACTATAATCGAACATGATTTATAGCAATTAAGATCTTGAGAACATCTATGTAAAGTATAAAGAAACCAACCATATGTACACTTGATTTGGGACATATTAAACAAGATTAACAAGCTTTATAGAATGTATAGGACTTGTGATCATTAAAACATGATTAACACAAGAGGAGTCCCACACACTCGACAAGGAGCACACACTCCACAAGACATGTCATTCTAGATGACACTTGTCTAAGGGATATAATACATCGGGAACAAATTTTCCATCCTTGATGGAACCTATAATAGATAACACTCAATAGGGTATCATAAGATATTGGAACAACACTGCCAATACAAGAGGAATACATCCAAGAGAACATGATCATCATATTTCTCTACAAAGCACATCACAAAGGAAACTCAATGGGTCTCTATCCTTGGAAAGGGAATCTCACCCATCCCTGATGGGGTATGCTAAAACCCTACTAGAAAAACAACAGCCTCAATCCTTAGACAGTGTATCACTCCTAGGATCTACTGGGAGATACTATGAATCCATTCAATAATAACCTACAAACCACATTTCCTTGGATATGGGGTCACTCCTAGGATCCTCTAGGTGATACCACTATCCCAATTCCGTAACTTGAATATCTCACTCAGATAGGGGATAACTCCTAGGATCCACTGGGTGAAACTACAACCCAATATAATGACTTGGATATATTATCACTCAGATAAAGGATGGTCACTAATTGAGTGTTAGTCAAGATGATTCCAAAAACACCATCTGGTATAAATCATGAAGTATGTAATCGTATAATTGATGATGCCACACCCCCACATGAATCAACTGTTGATTAAGGGATAATATAACCAATGATTCCACAATTGTACTATCACCACCCATTATGTATGGGATCATATAAAAAACGGTTCCATGAACCTTATAGGGATATCCTACTAGATAGGGGATCGTAACCCATGTAGTGTTGGTGATGGTGATACTGAGAACCCGATTTAGGGAAACAATATGCTGGAGGATCCCACTCTAGCCTCTCTATAGGGATAAAACAACACTAACAGTATGATAGAGGATCCTACTCCAACCTCTAAAGAGGAATACAACAACTCTATCTAAACTAATCTTATCGAGGGGATCACATTCCTATTCTGAGTATGTAATACCACACAAAACCCTCATAGGAAAAGAGCATGGGAGCTCACCAACCACTATTGGTCCAGACATCACCAACCCAAAAGACCCAAAACATAACCTTTCATTGCATCTTCTAGGACCAAAATGTGGCCACCATCATATTATACATGGAAAACTTCTATTAATGTCTACTCACATGCCTGAATCTGGGTTTTGAAGGGGGGGATACAGTGGGAGGAATCTCATCCTAGAGGAGACTACAGAGCATGTAAGGGGGTCAAAAATGTATGTGACCCATTATAAACACCCATAAATGTCTGGTGACCATATTATTGGCTACTCATGTGTCCCTACATGACATGTATTGGCAGTTAGTGGTGTATCTCACCTCACCCGGGCCCTATCTGTGTTTCCCACACGGAATGTACCCCTCGGTACACGATGTGTCCCAGCTTCTGGTCCACTTAGTTGTGCCTCTTTTCCAGGTCATTATCCAACACCCCATGATTGTGTACTCTAGACATGTACTTTTACATAGCTATATACATGTACACGGATACCAAGGACATTTCCACATTCCACACGACATGGGTTCACTACAAAGCGTGTAACCTATGTTTAACAGTGTGTAATCCTCAAAACTCATCTTCCCCAAATGGGAAGAACACATGATGTGTTCCTCCAGTATAAACACTATGTAGATGAGAAATCCATCAGTATTTCACATGCGATCATCCCGGATCACCCTCATTCACCCTAAAACACACAGATTGTCCCTCGATGGGGTCTTTAACAAGCGTTAAAGGGCAATAGAGCCTTAAAATGATGCATAAAAAAGGGGATCAGAACTTAAAACTCAAACCCCCTACCTCAGGAAGAAATTATAAAGCTTCATGTTTGAATATTCACTTGGAAATAGCTGATTCATGATCTGGGATAGATCACTATCAAGATTGGTGATTGACGGCACCTCATTTCCTCAATTCCATCCTCAGGTCATTTATTGGCAAAGAGGGAGGAGAGGGGATTCAACTCATCCTAAATGTGCACTAAAGGTGAATTGGATAGGGGTATTTTTTTAATCTTTATTAAAAAAATACTCCCACTTAACTCCTTGTTTACACACGCTCAGTCATCTTACCTCCGACCCGACTCCCAATGTCGAAAATGTTTATGAAGCACCTAGGGTAAACACGATGTTCTCAACTCAACCATGGACTAAAAAATTTGGTTTGAGACTCCACCTGAGACATATTCCACATTTCAAAAGAAACTACATGCACATGATAAAATCTATTTAATATATTTAATATCACCATGATGAGGCTCTCTAGGCCTCATAATCCCATGAAAATTTAGTGCCTAGCTTCGGAAATATTTGTAGGAATATTCCAAAGCCATAGTGGTCAAAAACTGAGTCATTAAATCCTCCCCAACTTAATTATTTTCATCCTAAAAATGAGAAATACTATGTATATGGAAATAAACTGAGCTCTCAACTAGGACACCCACACCAGTGAGCTCACCCAAGCCACCACAAATGCCACCAAGGGATCCCATGCTACCTATTAGCATGCAATTATGGAAACCACAAGTGTTATCACACCAAATTCCATCTCAACCAGGTCAAAATCATGTTATAAATAGGGAAAATGTCTTCTTAACTGTGATAGGTGTAAAACAAAAAGCACTCGGTCCATCCATAATCATAGGGTTTAGCAGGACACCACTATGCTAACTTAACGCAAAGACCAACAAAATCCTTCTCAAACCACGCAAGTAAAAGGAACTCATACTTATCACCTCGATTCTATCTTATTTGGGCAGCATTGACTTGTTGACATGGTTTTTCACCATATCCCAAGAATGTTTCTTAGTGGGGAAAGCATCCCTAATCCTCATGAGTCTGAAGCAACGTCAAACTGAACCACAACCTCCTCAAGAATCTCATTTATAAAGATGATATTGTACATGAAAGGGTACCAATTAACAAAATAGGGTTTCCTTGGTGGACACACTGGGTCATACTAGGCCCTTCATGCAAATCACAAACACAGAACCCCTCTCC
The DNA here is from genome assembly GCA_963277665.1 of Viscum album. Lineage (NCBI taxonomy): Eukaryota > Viridiplantae > Streptophyta > Magnoliopsida > Santalales > Viscaceae > Viscum > Viscum album. The sequence continues at coordinate 786,102,456 of OY728132.1, forward strand.
GAACACACAAGTCAAGGGGACTCATCCACCACACCTCGATACTATCTTCTATGGGAGGCACTGATTCACCCTCATAGTTTTAATATTTTAAAAAAACACTTTTATTTTGGGGAAGGGTCTCTCTTCCTTATGTATTCAAAGCTACATTGAACAACACCAACACAAGGTCTCATCGACGCCCTGTGTCACCCTGTACACACTAGGTAAGAAAAGAGTACCTCACAATATTGTCTATAAAATTGACTATAGAAATTATAAAGGACATATATCATACATATTTCCATCCTGGTAGATATGGTTCAAAGGCCTCTTCGACCTGCAGATATCCTCTCTTCCATCCTCTAGCTCCCTGAGCCAGGCGTGGACCACCTAGGGGTGGTGGTGGCAACACCTTTAACCTCCTGGAACCTCTTACTTCTATCCCATTTCATATTCCTTGTATTCCACCCTTCAGACCTCCCCACTCAAAATGCTACTCTTTCAAGGTGTTCCATCAATCACCTCCCTCTCATCAGCTTGGTGGGTTGAAAAATCTCTAGAAAACTTTCCCAACCCATCTCAAGCGTAACACTGCCTCATTTGTGGATAACTAAAACTGACTTGGAATACCTGAGCCTCAAACCCTCTATCATGGGATCACCTCCTGAAGCTGATCATATACCTGGATCCCCATGCCTATCGTTACCTACTTGATACTGAGGTTGTAGATCCCACATTCCTGTCACTAGTGGTCAAAGTTTTCTCATCTCGAAATCCCACCACCAACTGGGCCCACTCTAGCACTCCATCATTGGTGGGAATATTGAGAAACACCACTAACACCTTAATCTCCCAGAATAGGCCCTACTCGAAATTCCATACTCTAAAAAACAAATCCCAAACCATATCCAGGTAGTTACTTGAGAGGTTTGTGAAACTCATCGATTACTCTTACACAGTCATAATATCTCATAGAAGCTGCAAAATATCATGGATATGAATTAACCTCAACATGGTTGGATAGAACTCCTCCCCTATGATATGCAAAAACACAACCCATGTGGGCATCACCTCGTCATGCGACTGCGTCACTAAATTTCACCATCACCCAACTGAACCATACAGAAGACTCACTACTTAGAACACCATCTGATCAGAAGGTGTCCTCAATAGCTAAAAAATGTCTGACTACCTCAAACCATTAATCAGTTACCTAGGGGTACAGATCACCCTGAAACCTTATAGTTAGTTACCTATGGAACTCATGAAGCGCACTCATCCTGTGCACATCCTCATCATGAACTACTAGAAAAACCTGATACTCGATAAATGGTGGCTTAACTAGAATACCACCCAAAGGTCCATCCTTAGAAATAGTTAACTACACAAAACCCTCATCATGGGGTGTATTGTCACAAAAATCATGTCGGGGAACCCTCTCTTACTGTCATCATGGAGGAATTATGAAATAAAATCATGGAACACCACGATCGAAGAGTATATGTGTGAATTTTACTCAATACGGACAAGGGAAACACCAAAACCCAGTCTTATATGATGAATGTACCATTATTTCCCTCAAACTAGTGTCATAATGTACCATGTTTAAAAGTAGGTTATCAAGGCCCTGGTTAATGGATACGTTGGCTACAACACCAACACTAGTGGCCCTAGCCTGAAATCCAGACTCAAAGAACCTAAACACTATCATTATACAACCAAAACAAAATTCATGACACTATATTACCAAAGTGGAACCATATATAATACCACTCTGTCATAACCTATCCCAACGGGGCTTGATTCATGACTCCCTAATCCCAACTCCATAGGCCAGGGGCTAGCATCTAGTGCTAACTAGGATGTCACACACACAAGGAGGCCTTATCCTATGGTACCTATATGCACATACCCACATACACCGCCATGAAATAGTGTAGAGATATATAAACTGAAAAAAAATTCATGAATATTGCTATCCAAACCCAGAGTAAAGCAGAACTACAAAATGGGAAAATACTGGTCCACCAAAAGAAAACTATAAAATCTTCCAACCTACACATATGGAGGGGATCACTTTCAAATGAACCCACCAGAAATCTCCTCATTCAAACTCTTGTAGATACCCCAGCCAGTCTACATCACTAACCGCTACCAACTCTGGGTCCTTATAGGAATCTATCAAAAGGCATGTGGTCTGCATGAGACACAACACGTGTGTGAAAATCCCATGTAGGGGTGAGTATAACAATACTCAGTGGGAACCCAAAAAACCCAAATGAAAAGGGAGAAACAAATAGGTAATAGTTCACTCATCTTAACTAAAGGGAACCCAAATGAAAGATAAACTCTGTCTCAAGACCCACCATAGCTATTCATGACTAGTCAGTTCATACCACATAGCGTGTCTCCCCAGAAGTGATAACACTACAAAGACTCCCAAAAAACACCTAGATGCTCATATCAGATTCCCAGTATCATGAGGTTCTGACCTCATAGCCATTGATAGGTTCTACTTGAGGATCTAAAGTAACACTCGACTAAAAGAACACACTCCACGTGCCTAGTCGTCCCATATGACACTCATCTGAGAGATAGACTCCATCTGGAATAACTCTTCCATCCCTGGTAGAACCTCCAAGGGATACCACTGGATCAGTTATCACAAGATAATGACGCAACACCACTATCCCATGGGGAATATATCTAATATAACATGCTCTTCAGATATCACCACCAATCACATCATGCTAAAAACATAGCAAATATCAATTATTAGATAATGGATATCATCTATCCCAGATGGGGGTTCTAAAACCCCTAATAGAATCATAATGGTCTTGATCCTAAAATAGAGGATCACTCCCAAGATTTTTTGGGGGACACTATGAACCTAGTCTGGAAAAACCTATAAACCACATCTCCTCATATAGGGGATCAATCCTAAGATTCATTAGGGGATACCAATAACCCAATCATGTAACTCGAAGATCTCACTCAGATAGGGGATCACTCCCAAGATCTAATGGGGCCACCACAACCCAATTTGATATCTTGGATATCATATCAATCATATTGAGGATCATCACCCATGTACTGTTGGTCAAAAAAATTCCACATACCCCATATGGTAAAACTCATGAAGTAGGGGATCATATAACCAATGATTCCAAAACCCTACCAGAACCAACTACTAAGTATGGGATCATATAACTAATGATGCCACAACCCTACTGTCACCAACCTCTATAAAGGGGTTCTTATATCCAATAACTCCACAGACCCTATAGGGGTATCCTTCTAGATAGGGAATATCCACCTATGTATTGTTAGTCCCAGTGATACCGAGAACCCGGTCTAGGGAAAAGATATGCTAGAGGATCCTTCTCTAGCCTCTCTAAAGGGATACAAAAACTCTAATAGTAAGATAGAGGATTCGGCCCTGGTCTCTTGAGAGGGATACAAAAACTCTATCTAATCCCATCCTATTAAGGGGATCAAAATTCTATACTAAGGACTTAATATCAAACCCTCATTGTTAAAGACCAAGGGAGCTCACTCAACCACTGATGGTCCAAATGTCACAAACCCAAGAGACCAACAAAATTGCCAGACCTCAAATATCCTAGGCCTAAAACGTGGTCACGATCACATTCTATGCAGAAAACTACTTAGGATAGGCTACTCATATTCCTGAATCTGAGAACCAAATGAGGAGATAGGTTGGGCGGATACTCCTCCAATAGGAGACTACACGGCATGTAATGGAGTCTACATGGACTGTGACCCCGCCTTAACACACGGTCATGTCATATGACCACATATATTGGTTGTTAATGTGCACTTACATAGATTTTAATGGTGGTAAACAACATTTCTCACCTCACCCAATACCTGATCGTGTATTCTCTTCAAACGGCTCTTCTAGTCATGTTTCCTATGCAGCGTGTACCCCTTGGTACATGGCATGTCCCAACTACACAACCCCTTGGCTATGTCTCTTGTTCATGTATGTGTTTGGCACCATCTGCCTATGTAATCAGGTAGTATACTTTTACATGGCTGTGTACGTACACATGGCTACCTTGTCCATGTCCTCAGGCCACACATCATGGGGTCAGTACATGACATCTAACCCACAGTACACGGTGTGTAGTCCCCAAAAATCATCTTTCCCAAATGGAAAGAATCAATGGCATGTTACTCCGATCTAAACATCATGTAAATAATAAATCTGTTAGGATTTCAAGTGTGTGTAGCTTAGATCACACCCATTCACTATAATACACATACATTGACACTCTAGGGGTCCCTAGAAAGCTTTTAAAGGCTATGCAACATTTAAATGATGAGTAAACAAGGGAATCAAGACATAATACTCAAAATTCCTACCTCATGGTGAAATGAAAAATCTTTGAGGTCGAATTAGTGCTCAGAAGCCACTAATGCATGATCCGGGAGTGATTGCCTTCATGATTGGAGATTGAAGGTGCCATGTTTCCTCAATTCGGTCCTCAGGTTATCCATCAGAAAAGAGATATTAGAGGGGATTTACCTCCCCCAACATACACACCAAAGTGGAATGGGGAGATGAGAATTGTTTTAAATTTTATTAAAACAATACTCTCACTCAACTCCCTACCAACACACACTCCACCATCTTGCCTCTGACCCGGAACCCAGTGCCAACAATGTTTATGTCATGATTAGGGTAAAAACAATGTTATAAACTCAACGACAGTCTCAGAAATTCGATCTGATACTCTTATCAATATTTATTCCATGTTTCTAAGGAAACTATGTTCATGATAAAATATATTTAATATAATAAATATCACCTTTTTGAGGCTCTACGGACCTCTTAATCCCACACTAACTCAGTTCATGGATTCAAAAACATTCTTATTAATATTACAAAGTCTTACAGGTCAAAACCTAACTCACTACATCTTATGGGAAAGCTAAAACATGCTACCTCACTGCAATCACATGTCTTCACATGTTTCATCCATACATCAAACTATATGATCCATGATATAAAATCTAATGACCAATCCACATATTCATAGATTGTAATATCCAATGACACATTTAGAATGTAGAATTAATATTTTCATGTAAGGAACCTAGCTATAGTAGCCTAGAGATGATGTTTACTTCATTACATTAGTATAATATACTAGTGACTACATCCCAAAGATCAAAATAGTTTTTTAGTCTTGGTAATCTAGATACATACATGTTTCACATACTATATTGTAAAAAATATAAGATATAGTGAAAGTAAATATTTGTAATTATTGAACTCATTCAAAGATTCCTTCTTTATATCCTATTGAAGGGGATTAAAATAAAATTGATATATAATTCCCAGTAAGGGTATGTGTATAGCAGAATATATCTTGAGTAAATAAGGAATAATCAATATGAAAATGTGAATAACTAAAAACACATGTTATTTAATCAATAACATGAGAATATATAATAATATAGTTAGAATACATGATGATACAATAATTCTATATACATAATTATATTATATTGAAACTTATACATGAATATCATAACTATTTAAATATTCACAAGGACATTAATAACAGATTTTATCATGATATATTTCATAATGATGGACATCATAAACATACCTTTAAGACTTCATGCCAAGAAAAATTACATAAATGGGTAAGGAATCATTAAAATAACCAAACTAGTTTTTCTCATGAGACCTACCAAGAAATATAGGTCTATAATAGGCTTCACCGATCACATTCTAGGTCTAATTCATTCATTGCGTAAAATGGATTAATAAAGTAATATACATAAACATTCCTATTGAAGAAAAAGGTATACGATATGTTAATATTTCCCTAGTCAAACTGATCACAAACCATCCAATGAAAGAATAAATATGGTATTATTAGAACATATCCAAAGTTTATTATAAATAGAACTTAGTGTTGTAATCATCGATGAATAGATATTCCATAAAAACATTCTTGAAGAAAATACCATTTTCACTTTAAAACCCAATTTTAAAAACTAAAAAGTTTTAAAATGCTAGGGAAAACATTTTATTTAACAAAAATCAAGGAAACTTGTAAAGGAAGCATAAAATAATTGAGTACCCATGATGGTGGAAATTTTCATTCATACTTTATATGTTAAAACAAATATTCCTTCCACATTTACTGAAAAAAATAAAAAATTTCATCATTTGGAATTTGATAAGAATATTATTTTTAAACCATTTTTTAAAAATTAAAACATGGGTGAAAGTTAAATTAAAAAAATTGGAGAAAATTTAAAAAAAATCTTGAATTTTTTAGAATACATGGACATGGAAGAAACCTGATTTTTGACTAAAGAGAGAAATAAAGTCAGTTTCCCTTAAAAGGGTATTTTTATATCTTGACTAATTAAAATATAAAAATTAAAGAAAAACATTTATTATTTATAAATTACCATAGTATAATAAAATATATGGGGCTTTAGATAGAAATATCATATAATTCTTCCAATAGAGACTTAAACATATTCAATTCTGAATAATGATGGGATTGTGAAATAAATCTTTACTACTTTGGTAAATTTTGAATCATAATCCCCATGGAAGAAATAAATTTAAATTAATATTTAAATATCATGACTGAAATTTGAATAAATATATATCATATCATGTGGTTAGTATATACACCACATGAAATAGTCAAGTAGTGAATAAGATATATGTCTCATGAAAAAAATGCTATATGAGAAACCCTTACCTCAGGTCCAACTTGTCAGGTATATTATTTATCATCCTAAATAATAAAATTATGTTAATTATTTTCTTGATTAATAAAATATTCCATGTTTATTATTATATTTATTTTATTTATTACCATGTTGTATTTAATTACTTAATCAATTAAGTTCACATCAGATGCTATGATGATATATATTTCATATGTCTAAAATATATTCAGTAGGTTAACTATACTAAAGGAGGTAATTTTAACATCATATATAGAAAAATATTCATGAATTAATTATTATTTTTATATATATATTATACATTTTAAAACCATCTGTGATAGATGGTTAGGAAAAATGAATAATGTTACAATCATGGAGATGGTAATTCATACGCACACATGAGTAATGTTTAAATTTTTTAATGATCCTGATGGAAAGAAACTAAGTAATATTTTATATTTAAATAATGATAATTATATTATAAATATCATATTTTTTATTTGAATAAAATTATATATATCATATATGTGATGTGGTGATGGAAATGAATCACATCGCTTTGAGGATGTGGCCATCCAAAAATATGCAGAAACAATGTTATAGTATTTCAATCGATAGAAAGGTAAAAAATTAGATGATATATTATATTTTAATAATTATAAATATTTCATTAATATAACATATAAATATTAAATGTATCAATATAACCATTCTTGACAGGCGGTGAAGGAAAAATAATTACATCAGTTTGTGAGGCGAAGTCAGTCATACACACGAATGACGACTTTATTTCCTATTTTATGGAAGTCGATATGGATATAGGGTATTCCATTAACTTAAAAACATATCATTATATGAAAAATAATGGTTTTATTTTTTCATAATATTTTAAGAATATTTCAATGAGTCATAAGAAGAAACAAAACTAAAACATTCAGTTTGAATTCATACCTCTTCTTTGGACCACCTCCATTCCATTACACCTTAGGCCCTCTAAGGATTATATTCTGAACAAACTAGGACCTCTATAATGTATGAATTGTTGTTAGGAATAGATTTTGGTAAGTATTTACTGAACCAATAGGATCTTCAAGAGTTAATAAAAGTGGATATGGGTGAATTTTTATAATGAGCACTAATAGAAAAATACCCTATACCAACGGTTTGGATGTTTTGGTATAGGTATCAAAACTGTTGGTATAGCCTATTCCAACGGTTTGGAGGACTATTTTTTGGTTTATCATTGGTATAGGTATATACCAATGGTTTTGGGAAAACCGTTGGTATAGTTCATATGAAAAACCAATACCACTGGTTCCATAAAACTGTTGGTATAGGTAATTCAAAAAAAATCGGCTTGGTTTTGATCCCAACACCACACATTTATAATCAATTGACCTAACCACTAACCTAACATTAATTTTTTGAACATAATTACGTAAATATATATATTTATATTCCTAAGTATTTTATCTTTTGATTTATTTAATATTATTTGACAAAATATTCTTTAAAAAATAAGTGTACCTTTACCAATGGTTTTGAGAACCATTGGTATAGGTTCTTTGATTCTTTGAATTATTCCAACAGTTTTGGTGAAACCATTGGAATAGGGTGGACTTATACAAATGGTTTGGCCAAAACCATTGGTATAGGGTCACTATAATTAACCTATACCAATGGTTTTGGCCAAAACTGTTGTTATTGGTCCGTATAAGTGACATATACAAATGGTCTTGGAGAAACCGTTGGTATAGGTCCTAATTAGTGGCCTATACCAATAGTTTTTCCAAAATAGTTGGTATAGGTCCTATTTCTAGTAGTGGAGGGGAGGAGACTTCTTAGAATTTCTTAAAGAATTAAATTAATATAAATTTATTTTAATGTTAAAAGGCATCCAAATTGATAAAGTTTGAATATAATATGATTATGAGTGTAAATAAACACATAAAATAAAAATTTGAAAAGTTTCGGTGTTTTTTTCACCCTTACCTTTTGGTTTTAACCCTATGTTTATCCTTTAGACAATTACAACGATAATAAAGATTTGTACACTTTAAGAGTCAAGATAGTTATCATAAAAGAAATATTGTCTCATAAATTGACTATGGTTGATATTTCAAATCAAATCGTAATAAATTATATGAATATATGGTTTTTATTCATTATAATAATATTATAAAATATTATTTATTATAAATTATCATTAATTTCATTTTTGGAACTATTCATTTAATTTGATTTTGAAAAAAAAATGAAAAAAAGGAATTTGAATATAATATTTTAATACATATCGAAGATTTTGTATTTATCTACAAAGTTTTTGGAACATAATAATTCATTAAAATTAAATTACTTTTAATATTTTAGAATCATTTGTTTTATTTTTCTATAATTGATTAAAAAATATGTTGGTGTTATGTAAGAATTTATGGTAATTATTTCATCACTAAATAATAGAAAAACGTTACCAATAGAAAATAGAAATTATCATTAAAATAAGTATTTAAAATAAAACATAAGTTTTTTTATACCTATCAACAAAAAATTATATAATTAAAAGAAAGAGATGGACGTTTTTTACTTTATGTTTTACTTAAATATTATTAAGGTCAAAATCAAAGAAATATGGAACCAAGTTTCTATATTCTCAAAACTTTTATGTAAATAGATGAAATAAGATAATCAAATATGATAAATGAAAGTGTTAGGGTTGATCTTTAGTCCTAATCAAGTTCTTTTTATCCTTAATTACCTAATTTACCCTTACCGTTGTGGAAATTATTTATTATGGATACTATTAATAATAATTAAAAACATAAGGGAATTATTTACCAGGTTTGGAAATTCTGATTACAAATATGGAATCATTTATTCAAGATTAAATTTTTATAAGTGATAGAAATTAATTTAATATTTAAATAAAAAATGCAATGAAAAATATTTTCTTCAGAAAAATGCCTTTTAAGTATTAAAATGTTTTCATACTAAATTCAGTAATAAAATTGGTTCAGATTAACTAAATTAGATTCTTAATAATATAATCAAACTAATTTTACTTTGAAACCATTTTTAAAAAATTGGTCTTCCTAAATGCTTGAAATAAAAAACTATTTTCCACAATAAAACAATAATTTTCACTATTCATTGGAAAATCAATATTTTCATAAATATCCAAAAAATGGCCTAATATAATTTCCATATGATGATATTAAATATGATATTTTATTTATTAATTAATTTTTTTAAAATTTAAATAAAATTATTATAACATTTATTCACGAAAGGAAATAAAAACCTTTTTGAAGAAAATATATTTTAGAAAAATACAATTGCATGGAAGCAAATTAGGTTATTATTTCATAAGAATTAATAAATATATTTTTATTGAGTATGATATTTATATATTTTTATTAATATGTTTAATATTATTCATACCTATCAATTCAATATCTAGTTTATAACTCTAACATTTAAATGATAATATTTTGTGGGTCTTTTAGGCTCAGTGTCGTGTCTCATATATGCTATAAAACATAATTTTATTTTAAATTATAGTGGTTTCACATATCCCCCATCCCTTAATAAATTAAAAACTCTCAATTTGAACTCGATATTAGTAATCAATGTTTTAAAATTTCAAAATACTGTTGTTCAAAACCCATATCATAAAAAGGGTTAATAAAAATTACACATAAAAGAGGGAAATGGGAATGTGAAGGTAACCTTGAATAACACATACATTTCAAAATAGATGAAATTTTGTGGGAATTGAATATATACACTTTGAGGAAAAATAATTTTCCAAATAATGACAAAGAGTGATAGAGAAAATTGATCATAAGAAAGTTGTGATCATGATAATGTTAATGACCCCAAAACCATAAATCAATAAGTTATGAAAAATGATATTGATTTATCAAAAATAAAGGAAATATGATAGCATTTTTTATTTCAATACCCTTTTACATGTGTTGATGAATTCATTTACCAGCTCGACTATTATCATAAGTAAATATAATTACATGACAAGTACAATTTCATCCTTTAAAAATTTTCAACCAAAATCTCATCATTTCTAAAAATGATGAGTATTCAAGTTGAATTTTTCATGTCTGAGGAAGTAAAATCAACTTATAATAGATCACATAATCTATAAAAGGATAATAATCTATTTCTTCTACCTTTAAATTTTAACCAAAATTGAAATGGCGGCCATAAGTTAAAATAATATCCAAAAATTTATAATTAATCATATGAAAAAATAATACATTTTAATTCAAAATTTCCATAATAACACCTAAGGTTCAACTTATATTATTACAAAAATAAATAACCTTATATTCCAAATAACATAAATATCCTCAGCATTAAATAATATTTTAATATCAATGGTGATGTCATACATGTTAACTTAAATTCTTAAAATTTAATTTCATTCCTCCCAAATAATATTTCATGATAATCCCTATGTTAAACCTAAAGGATACATATACGTAAACCAAATGAAACACCCCAAAAATATCATTAATTACCATGAAATATCACTATATAATCTCAAAATTTCATGAATCAAATTTATAAACTAACTTAAAAGGTAATCCTTATCTTGAACATAAAAATGTATGAAAATATCACCTTGTTAATGATTCGATTCTTTACGATCCAGATTAATTATATACCGCTATCAAATAGACCCTAATAAATAAAACATAAAATTACATATTAATCTAAAGGGTTATTTAAAACTTAATAGAGTATTCTCCCTAAACCCATTGAATATTCCAAATCACCTCAAAATACAATCACTTAAAATCTCAAATAGGGTATATATTCCTTTGAACTTATGACAACCTTAAACTTATGAATCCCTAATGGTATTAAATCACAAGTTAGACCCAAAAAAAATTTATATTCTTTTAAAAATTAACACAATCCTTATTCCTCAAATAAAATTACATAATATTTTCATAAATCCAAAAATCAAATATAAATCAACAAAGATGACCTAAATAAAATTTTCATAAAATCACTGAACCATTTTCATGGTTGTAAAACTATGTTATTTACATCATCAATTCCAATCATCTCTTTATCCAAACTAAACACTATCCCCTTACCACTAAATAACTTTTTTTTATTTGTACCATTTAATTTATGCATTTTAAATGCTTAAATAAAATCTACTATGGAGTAATACATAGATGATTTAGGAACCTTATATCCAAAATATCATTTATATAACACTTTTAAAAAATAATTCTATAATACCAATACATAAACACTTAAATCCTTTAACATTAATGACTGGAATATCATTTTACTTCCTTACTCTAGGTGTTAACCCTTGGATTCAGGCATTGTCTCATACAATTTCCATATTCCCCACATATAAGACATTGAAAAATAGATGGAACATTGGGATATACTTCATTTCACTCAATAATACTCTTCATTTTTCTTTGGAAATTACTTTCTCTATGCCCTTCCATTGCACACATAAAACATCTTCTCGTTCGTGTCAGAAATTTCCTTGAGTGCTTCTTCCCACATGGTTGACATATAGGAAAATGATTATTTTTTTCTCCATGGTCTTCTTAAAACTAAATTTTTTCCATATTATGTGTGTTATAAAACACAGCCAATTTGATATTTTAAATCATATAATAAGATTTCTTATTAGGTATAATCATAATATTTCTCCTCCCATCACCTATTTCTTTTGGTTATTCACGAGGAAAATCATTCCATTGTATTCCAAATTCTATGTTAACTAAAATGTTCCTAGTTACATACATTGAATAAACAAAAAATGTATTATGGGCGAAATAATAACCATAGTGTGAAACCACATAATCATGAAAAATAATTTATAGGAAGTCTAAATCATGACATCTATTTTTCAATCTATAACACCATAGGTTTAACCTAGTTCATCTATGATCATCATAAATTTAAATCCTTCATGATGGTTTCTGAAGAAAATTTGAATTAACATTAACATATTCCATGGGAGTGTCCAATCAAGTGTGTTGTAAGGGAACACTCACTGTTCACCCGATTGGTGGTCGAGATATACTCAACCAACTCTTTTTGGAGTTTCTACCCCAAGATACATTTGTTCCAAAACCACATCCACTTATAATATCTATATAAGCATTTATTTATTGGAAAAAAATAATAACTACCTTATGAAAACTTTAGGATGTTTTCGTATACTTGGATTTATTATAAAATCCTATCATAGGGTTATGTTCTCGAATTTCTGCTTTTTGTCATCTAGTTCAAATGGTTTCTACTTACCTTAATATGATACCAAATGTAAAGACCCCAACTCTAGTATCCTAGAGCCATGAGTTGCTTTATTATGTTGGAATAAGATACAGGTGATCACACCCTGAGGAACTGAACAGTTTTATAGTCTTGGTAAAATACATACATGCATGCATCCCATATTACATTGTAAAAAAATACAAAACATAGTGAAATAAATATTCTTCAACCCTAGACTCATTCAATTATTTCTTCATCATATCATTTATTAAGGAATTAAAATAAGTTTGATCTTATATTATTAATAAGGATATGTTTACAACATAATAAATCTTAAGTAAATTAGGTATGGTCAATATGGAAAGGTAAATAACTAAAAACACATGTCATTTAAATAATAAATTAAGCATAAATAATAATATGGATGGAATAAATTATGATAAAATAATGTCATATAAATAATCATATGGACTTGATAATTATCCATGGATATTATAACTATTAACATAGTCACATGGACATCAATAATTGATTTATCATGGTTGAACTCATAATGTCGGACATCATAAACATACCATCAAGGCCTCATTTCATGAAATCATATATAAATGTCTAAGGCCTTAGCCAAATAGCCAAACTAGTTTGTCTCATAGGACCTACTGATTAATTTAGGGGCTATAATAGACTCTTCCCATCACTTACTATGTCTAATTCATTCATCATATGGAATGAGTGAATAAAATTATCAATATAAACATTCATATTGAAAAACTAGCATATCAAATGTTAATATCATCCATAATAGAATTGATCATTAACCATCTAAAGAATCAATATGTATGATATCATTTCATAACATTCCCAGTTGTGTATAAGTGAAACTAAGGGTTTTTTATTGATGAAGAGAAATTTCATATAAAAAATCTTGAGGAAAATACCCTGTTCACTTTGTATATCTCTTATAAACAAAACAAATTATAAAATATAAGGGAAATTTTATTTGAGAAGAATCAAGGAATTTTTTAAGGAATATTCTAATCATTTAGTAGTCATAATAGAGGAAAATTCTATTTATGTCATTTATATAAAAATAATGATTCCTTTCACATTTTTTGTAAAAAGATAAAAGTGCCTTATTTGGAAAATATGGTAAAGATTCCTTTCAAGATACTTTTCAAAATGAAAATCATGGGGTTAAATGAATTTTAAAAACTATTGAATAACCATAACATTATTCTATAAAATATTTTTATAAAACATGTACATAGAAGAAAAATGATTTTTGATTAAAGTTAGAAGTAAATTCAGTTTTCCATAAAAATATTATTTCATTATCATGAGTACATAAAAGTGTAAAATTAAAGAAAAAAATATTAATTTCAATAAATGACCTTAAGATAAAAAAAATTATCAATGAAATATTATATAATTTCACCAAGAGATAAATAAACAGAAACAATCATAAATATTGATGAGATTGTGAAATAACCCCTTACCACTTTGGTAACTCTCGAATCATAATACCAAATAAAGAAATAACTTTAAATGAATCTATAAATACCATTAATTTAAATTTAATCATGGTATATCATATAAAAGGGGTATTATATACACAACATGTAATAATTAAGTGGTGAATATGACATATGTCTCATGGAAACAAAACTGAGATGAGAAACTCTAACCTATTATTCGACTTGTCTTGTATGTTATTTATATTCCCAAATAATAAAATCATGTTAATTATTTACTATATTAATAACCATTTTAAATTTTATTATTCCTTTTATTTTATTTTATTTTATTTTATTTATTACCTTATTATATTTAATTACTTAATCAATTAGGTTCACGTCAAATGTTTCTCTATTATTCGGTTTATATGTCCAAAATGACTTTGGTAGGTTGACTATGGTAAAATAGATCATTATTATATAATCTCTAGAAAATTAATCATAAAAAAATTCATTCATATATATCAATTAAAATTTTAAAACTATCCATGAAATAATATTATGAAAAATGAATTATTCCAAAATAATGGAGATGGTAAGTTGTACATACACATGAGTAACATTTCCATTTTTCAACGATCATAATGGAAAGAATGAAAATATTGTTTTATCTTTTTGGAATGAAAATTATATCATAAATGACATATTATTTATTTAAATAAACTTATATAACATCCAAGTTATTTGGTTATGGAAACGTAACACATCACTTCATTGATGTGCCCGTCCACACATACGTACGAACGACGTTATAATTTTTCAATGGATAGAAATGTAATAAAGTAGATGATACATTATATTTTGATAAAGATAAATATATAATTAATATAATATATAAAAATTGAATCCATAATTATAACCAATCATGGATATGGTTATGGAAAATGAATTACATCGGTTCATGAGGTGGTAGTCTATCGTACACATAAATAATGGTTTTGTTACAGATTCGATAGAAGGGGAGATAGATATAGGGTATTACATTTACATAAAAACATATAAGTATATTGAATATAATTTTTTTATTTTCACCATGTTTGATAAATATTTTAAGGATTTAGAGGAATAAATAAGGTTAAAACATTCGGTTAATAGCTATGCCTCTTCCTCGAACAACATCTTTTTCTTTACACCTTAATCTCTCTAAGGTTGATATTATGCACAAACAAAGTCATCTATAATGTGGTATGTGATGTTTGAAAGTTATATTTGTAGTTATTGGCCAAACCAAATGTTTATTTATGGTTTAATAAAAGAGGATAGGGTGTATCCTTTTATAGTGAGGGAAGAAGAATTCTTGGAATTTATTAATGTATTAAATAAATATAAATTAATTTTCATGCCAAAATGGATCCAAATTGATCTAATTAAAATATAGGATGAGGATGAGTCTAAATAATCAAATAAAATAAAAAAATTACATTGTTGGGTGATGTTATTACCCTTATATTCTATGTAACCCTTTGTTAACCCTTTTGACGATTACCACAAAAACAAAGTTTTTTTACTTTTTAGAGGTCAAGATAGTTATCATAAAAGGAAAATTTGGACATAAATTGAAAATGGATGAAATTTTCAACCATATTCCAATAACTTGTATGAATATAGTATTTTTAAAAACTTTAGTTTATTTTATAAAGTATTATATATTATAAAATATCAATAATATTATTTTTGGAACTATTCATTTAATTTGATGTAAAAACAACATGAAAAAAAGGAATTTGAATATAATCATTTAAAAAAACCCTAAAATGTTATTAATCTAAAAATATTATATAACACAATAATTCCTTCCAATTATAATACTTTTAATATATATAAGATCATTTATTATATATTTGAATTGATAGAATAAATACTGTGTTGAAGTTCTAAAATCAATTATGGTGATTATTTACTCACTGTTAATTAGAAATAAATTAACATGAAAAAAAATAATTTTCATTCCAAATAAAAATTTATAATAGAAAATAATTTTTTCTTATATCTATCACAAAATATTATAGATATTAAAAGTAATAAGGTGACATTTTTGACTTTATCTTTTACTTAATTATTATAAAGTTCGATATCATAGAAATATACAACCAGGTCACCATATTTGTAAAACATAATTTTAAATAATATAAATATGGTCATCCAATAAGATAAATTAATGTTTTTGGGTCATTTTTTAATCCTTATCGTGTTATTTTTAACCATAATTACATGATTTACCATTACTGCGGTGAAAATTATTCACTATGGTTACTATTTTTAATGACGAAAAATAAAAGGGAACTATTTAAAAAATTCTCACCGCATGATTCAAAAAATAGGATAGATTTTTTTTAGATTTGATTTATATAATTTTAATAAATTAATTTCAGATTAAAACCCAAAATGTTACAGAATTTGTTTTCTCAAAAAAATGTCTTTTAAGTTTAAATATGTTTTAACCCAATATTCAATAATAAAATGGATTACAGTGAACTAAATTTTATTATTATTAATATAAGGGAACTAATTTTAATTTTAAATAATTTTTAAATAAAATTTAATTTTTTAAATTCTTAGAAAAATATTTTTTTTTAAATAAAAAGAAATATTTTTCACTATTCACTAGATTAACAATCTTTTCATAAAAATACAAAAAATAAACCCTAATATAATTTTGATATGATGATTTAAAATATGATATTATTTTAATTAAATATATATTTTAAATTTAAATAACTTAATTATAATATTCAATCACAAAAACCAATAAATACATTTTTGAAGAAAATGTATTTTTGAAGAATTAAATTAGTTGGATAAAAAATTATTTATTATTTCCTAAGAATTAATTAATAATTTTTTATTTAGTAGGACCATTTTATATTTTTCAGAATATGGTTAATCCTTTTTAGGCTTTCCAATTCAACACCTATGTTATAACTATAGAGTTTAAATAATACAATTTTATGGTTTATTTTGGATCGGTGTGGCGTCCCGTATATGCTATCAAATATAGTGTTATTTATAAATATCAAGGTGTTACATAGTGGGTTTATCCTTAGACCCCCCATGATTATAGATCACCATTTGTGTGCTTTATGAAAATAAGTCTCAGTTTCTTATAAGCGTCCAAAACCTGATAGTCAAATATCCGCTATATACCATTAGACATATGTTATCTAGACTATTTGAATTATATTTAAGAAAATTTTTATAGCATTTCTAGGTAATAATTATAGTTGGGAACTTCAATAACCTTTTTATGAGAAAAATACTATAATAATATTATTATATTAATGTTACAAATAAAAAAATAATCTTGCGAAAAGATATTTATTAATTTTTTAGCAATAAAAAGTAAAAAGTATGTTGGTTATGGGGTACCAACTAAAATATATCACACACACATAACATAAACATAAATGAAAAATATTGAAGATTAATTAATGTGAAAGAATTTATAAATTATAAACTCTAGTAAAAATAGCTAAAATCAAACCCCCTTCATAAGAAATATGTCATATATGATGAAATTTTCATGTTATGGAACAACAATGTCTAGATCATAGTCATCAATGATCACAAAAGGTGAAGGAATAAGATAAATAATCAACTTATTTTTCTAAAAGTAACTTTATCCCAAAAAAACTATTAACTCTTGAGAGAGAGATAAAATGAATAACTTAAGAAAGATTCATTACCTAGGTGGAATAAGTGTATAAGTAAGTAAAATATGCATATCCAAGAGAATCAAAATACTTTTAGTTCAGAGACCACTTGAGTATTATAATGGATTCTATTATGTGGGTAGAGCCCAATATGAATGACACAGACTTCCACCAAAATAAAGTAAGAAATATCAAGAAATAAAATTCACTTGAGAGGAAGATACAGACTAGAAACATAAGTAAAATTATGGAAACAAGAACACCTACAATGATAATAAAATACACAAAGGTAAAGAAAATGAAGTATTTACATGTTTCATACCTCATTGGTTATATGTGCATATCAAGAGCACCACCACTAAAATTTATAATTATGAAAAAAATAAAATATAAAATAATGGAAAGAGACATATAAAATAACAAATGGGGCCATAAAATCTACCTAACCATGAAGAACACTTCACTTTGGGAACTAGTGATGAACCCTGGATCAAGGATGGAAATGTAGGCTTCTAAATAGGACAAAGTCACTCATGAAACGCTAGGAGGACCAAATACAATCCAAATAAATAGTTAAATATTAATGAATAAATAAATGAAAGGTATTTTATACTTGCACCTACACCAAGAACCCACATATACTCACTATTGAAGTTGAAGAGGAACTGTTAGGGATAGAACTCTGCCGAGGAAGCCATTTTCCACCATAGAGCTCACAATGATCGATCTCTCTACCATATAAAAATATTTAGATAGTAATGTCGAAGCCCAATAAGAATTTGGTCCCTCTCCCATCACTCAAAAAACTATCTTCCCTGAAATTTTAAGTAATGAAATAAAAACTAAACCTAACACAATAAATCAATAGGTAGAGAGAATAAAAAATAGAATTCGTGAAATAATGACGAGCATGTGGAGTCAGGTGAGGCATTGGGGGTGATAATCAAGGTGGTACAGGTGGATTGATAAGGGTGCATGAAAAGTATGTACTTCTAGGATGTTATAAAATCATTGAATGGCATAAAGGCTGCATAGAATAATAATAATAAATTATCAACATGGATAAAAGATTTCCCAATACATAGTCTATGAAAAAACACATAGATAAACACAAATCCAAAAACGTAGATCCACTTAATCAATGTTAATCAATGTCCATCACTATTAAATAAGGATGGATGAGGATAAATCCATAGGATAATTCCATTTTAACAAAATAAGTAACCTAGCATGAATCTTAGTATAATTAACCCTATATAAGGCCCAAGAAACATAAATCCCCAAACAAAAATCCCATGATAGGATCCAAAACAACATTCTAAAAAAACATTATCATGATAATAAATTTCTATTAAAATTTTCATGGTGAAAAAATAAATACAAAATTTATTTAAAAAATAAAATTAACAAATCTCTATCTTTTTACATAAAATTAAATAAAGGCAATGTTATTTAAAAACCTAATATATCGGGTGGTTTAGGTTGATTTATATTAATATAAAATCTAATAATAAACAAAATAATCATATATAATGGTTATCACATAGCATGTTCCACAAGAAGAACTTTTTTATATGAACCACCCATCCACTTCTATTAAATACTAATAAAACATGCCCAGAAATAATAAATTGAACTAAGTAACAACATTATAGAAGTTTATTTCTCTATTACCTAGGTTTCTACTAAAATATAAAAAGATGAAATGACAAGGACAAATAGATATATATAAACAATAAGGAACCATCACTAGTGGGATCAATGTCATTGAGCATGAAAACATAGAAAAGTTCAAATAATAAAATAGTAAAAGGCACAAGAAACAAAGGATAACAAAAATTCAGAATCCAATAGGATACTAATTATCTACTTGATACAAAATGAATTAGGCCAGACCTAACTTAGCCTATCCTACAACCATGGACCCCTATAAATAATATTTTGGGATATTTTTAGGATATTATTAGAGAAACTACTTATAGTATATGCCTAAATCTAACAGAGGTGTAACATACCAAGATTTTTTAGGTGCTTTACGTATAAATCTATTTAGATTTTAAGTGTTTTGATTTATGCTTTCCTTGGGAGAAGCCTCAGAAATATTATGGTTTATTTTTTATGGGTTTAGAAGAATTAACTTGTATGCATAATTGGTTCATGGTTAGGGGAAACCAAGCAGATATCACCAAAAAAGTTTTCTTTTTTTAGATAAGGATAATGTAAAAAACAAGGTTTTCACATTGTTATAGATAACCTTGTGGAATTTCCTTAAAAATATGTTTCTCAAGATAGAGGAGAAATAACAATTGGTGTGTGTTGTATCAATCCATGAGTTCAAACTATATCAGTTCCCAAAAGGTACCCAAAGCCTCACACAATTGGCACACATCATAGAAAACTGTGCAACCAACCCATGCGTGGAATATTAATTAATCCAAAAATTGTCTTTTAAACTTGAACCTTCTTCAAACATCTCATTTCATCTCTTATCTCAAGGGATAAAAAACCCAGGGACATCAATGGTGATTCCAAGTGTTTTCTATCCCTCTTTTCTCTAAATTAAATTTATCTAAGGTGTCAACTAATGTGGATCAATATGTTGGTTCAAATTTGGGATAAATATATAGATTCTAAGAATAATATAACTATTTATTAGGAATTGATCATATATCAAATCTATATAGGCTAGATCTTTGAATTCTCAATTGGATATAATGGATAATTCATGATTTATTGATAGATCAGTTTTAGATTATGAGAATTAGCATCCTCTAATTGTTTGATACTAGATCTACTATTGACAGTGAATCCATTTTGGGAAGTTATTGTGGATTCCACCTGTTAGAATAATATTATCCAATATATATAATTCTAGTGAATCTATTAAGATGTTTTGTTTCTTGATCAAGTGAATTTTGTCCCATGTATGTTATCTGGGTATCATTCATTGATGAATCCTATAATTTGGAATTAGTGTGTTAAATGTTGGAATTGTAATGCCCCAACCCTAGTTACCTAGAGTCTATGCATTATTACATAACATTGGAATGATATTAATAGATCAAGTATTGAAAGACTGATTAGTTCAGTAGCCTTAGAAGTACGATATACATACATAAGTTTTACATTACATCATGAAATAAAGAAAAACAATATTGTGTCCCCTTTGAACACACACATATCTCTTAGCCTATTCCTAATGGTTAATCATGATATACTTCTTCACATCCTTGGAAAAAATAAAACATAGAAAGGGGTGAGATCCGATGCTCAGTAATGATAACAATATTGTAGAAACTTTCATAAATAATCATAAATATTTAAGGCAATGTATAAGACTAAAACACAAGCCTTTTAAACATAAACTTCAGAATAATATGGTAAATATAAAACAAATATTTCCATTTAATTATTCACATGGATATTCTACAAGTCAAATAATCGCATGTAATATCAATAGCTAATTTCATAATGATGGAATGCATAATGTCATACATCATAACCACATAGTCAAATCTTCGTTCTAAGTCTACAAATAAGATTTTTCCAATGCCTTGTGCCAAGAAACTAGTTTGTCTCATGAGACCTTCCAATGCATCAAAGAGCTATAGCGGGATCCAACTATCACTTACTAAGTCCAATTCATTCTTCATATGAAAATGTTGAAACATAATCTAAACATTCATATTAAAACTAGCATACGAAATGTCAATATTTTAACCACAAACCATGAATGGTATAAAAATAGCACATCCATAGTCAAACATAACTCATTCAATACAATATGAAAAATTGCATTATAATAAATATACCTTAATCAAGAATAATGAAGGATATTGACATAAATGAAAATAATCAGTAAAACTATTTGAGAGAAATAACACATTTTTCTTGAAAACATTTAAAAGTCTCACTATTTATCAAGAAGATTTTAAAAATATATTTTTGAATCAAAGTGTCCCATACCAATTTGAAACTGTTAAAATGAATTTTAATTTTCAAACATTCATTTCCATATAAATAAATCTTTAAAACCATTTTTAAAATATGGGCATTAATGAGAATGATTTAGAATAATAAATCTTTAAAACATTTAAAATGATATTTTAGTTAGAGTTTCTAACCAAATTAGAGATGTTTGAATACAAATAATTGAGGTGATAAAAACATTATATTATCATTATATAAATGTATTCATGATATATTATGCAGAGTATAGTATAAACACTATATAAAATTAAATTGGTGCATAACAACAAAAAAGCCTCAATAGAATGTAAATTGAGATGAAATCCCTTATAAAGGAGGTATTCTTAGGTTAAGGATAAATAAATAGCATAATTATGTGTAAAAAATATAAACACACAATATATAATTGGATATTTAGGGTAAATCAATCAGATGACATTCACACATATTCTTATTACAACAACTCCAATGACTTGGATGTTTATCTCAATGAATGGAAATTGAGATAAGATTACTCTTATCAAGTTCATATCGATGACTTGAGAATTTATCCATGGAGGGACTATGTGTATCAAAATTATATCCACACAAATGGGAGTGTAAATTACTACATAAATAAATAAATAGTGATTTTACACATAATCTTGGAGTAAAATAATCAATGAAGTTTGCAAAAAACCCAATGAGTGGAAATTGAAATTTAAAATTCCCTTACTGATTTGGTAACATATGAAACATACACCCTAGAAAGGAAGAATCATAAAATGATGATGTAAATAACCATAATTTAAACTATATTACACAAAGAATACAATAATGGTCAGTACATACACTACACAAAAGGTAATAGTGGTAAATATAGCATCAATCTCACAGGAATAAAAGTGAGATGAAAATCCCATACCATGTTGTAATCAATCGAGTCATATGACCAAAAGTTAATAACCACAAAATTAATCACATAATACCATGAATATAAATATAATATTAATAATATTTATCAAATGGTATTACACAATACACCACTTGCAATAAATAAGTGGTGAATAATGGAAATCTCACAGAATTAAAATTAAGATAAGAAACCCCTTACCTTGTATTTTTCCTTAGTATAAGGTAGGTTAACCTCCTATATAATGGTAAAATAATTTTTATTAAATTATAAAATAACCTAATACATAAATATGATATCATATATGATATTCTAATATTTCTTTGTTAAAGATATTTCAGTAGTATCATTGTTTTGGGTGTTAACTGGTTTGTTTTCCTTTATATGTTTTGTTACGTAAGTGAAGTTAGTTATGTATAGAATGTATTTAATTCATATACATAATTATATTATGTTCTTAAAAATTATTTTTAAATCATCAAATGAAAATTATTCTTGAATGGTTATGATGGGGAATGAATCTTATCACGTTTGTGGAGACGGTAATCTGTACATACACAGAAGCGATAATATCATTCAATTGATGGTAAAATAATATAAAATTGGATGGTATATCATATATAAATAATAATTAACATGTTATATTTATTATTTATATCAATTTTACACATTATTTTACCCATCAAAATAATTAAGTGTTGAATAACAAACTACATGAAGACTTGGATACGGTAAGTCGTACGTACGCACGTATGCTGACTTTGTCATTTATAGGATTGATATAATAATGAATATGGTTGTAATATATTTATAACAAAATAACAGTATTTATTAGGTTCTGGAGTTATTATTTTGTTATGAAAACATTAAATAAAGATGAAGTGGAAGAAGAAAAGAACTTTGAAAGATATGGTGAAATTATTACCTCTTCTTCGGGTGCTTTCTTTTGATTTGATCAAAAGAGCACCATAGGTTGTATTTATGATCAAATTAAAGGCTATATGTTGAAGTTAGGGTATTTGGAAGGATATTTGAGCATCATTTTGATGAGACCAATGGCTTTGGAGGTGTGAAATTAAGAGAAGGGGAAGTACCCTTTTATAAGAGAGATGAGGGTCACGTTAGAAAAAGCTTGAAATATTATTTTATTATATAATAATTTTCGGATTATAATGGCTTAAAATGAATTTATTTAGAGGATAAGGTTATTATTGGTACAAATACCTTCAACCAATAGGTTTTATACATGTTTAGGTCACCATATTAACCTTGTCTTTTAGATTTAACTCTTAGTTAATTAGTTTAACTTTTACCATGTCTTCTTGTATTCTTACACAATATGGTTAATAAACATACTATAAACTACCAAGAGAATCTAAAGTGGTTCATTAATGATATATATATAATTATATAAGTTATTTTTTATAACCTTATATTTTTAGGAATATTATATCATTTAATAATATAATATTTGTTTTAAAAACTCATTTATGTAAATTTTGACACTATTTAGTATTTGGTTTTTTTTGAAAGTAATAATAGCATTATTACTTCAAAAAAAAATTGAATCAACCCTAACATGTCATATTAATTTATAAAAAAAAATAATGCATCAAAAGTGTCAATTTACATTTATTTTGATATTTATAATATCAATTATTTTAATCTTTCATTAATAAGGTAATTACTTCATAATCATTGTGTTAAAAATAAATTTAATTATTTAATGTTTAAAAATTATAAATAAAATACCATGATGTATGAAATCTATTTATTTCTATAATGAATATTTATAGTCGATTTATCTTATGTATAATCTTATATTAAAAAAGTTTTAGTTATGAAAATTTGAATTTAACACTTTTAACTCTTCTTTAAATAAAATAATAATAAATGTCCTAATCTAATAAAAGTGGACCAAAGAGGATCATATTTTATACCTAAGGTTTATTTTTTTCCAAAAAACTATCCAATATAATTAGAACATGTGTTAGGGTAATTATAATATCATTTTTACCTTTAATTACCCTATTTACTTTTAGTCGTGGTAAATAAAAGTCAAAAGTTATTATTCACCAAAATTATTTTCATATTATTAAACCACATCTTACTTACTGATGTCAATAGTTTTTATTAAATTTTTTAGATTAAATTTACAGAATTGGTAAAATTACGTTTTATGCAAATTTGCTAATGTGACTAGAAGGTGGGTAAAAACGTCAAAAAATTCAATAAAATTTTATACATCTAATTTTATTATAAAATGACTATAATGAATTAAATTGAAATAATATAGGTATTATTTTTCTATTTTTGACTTAAAATTAATTTAAATCAAATAAATAATTATTTAAATAAAAAGTCGGTTTTTAAACAATAACGTAGTATTTTTCCCTATTCATCAAAAATTGAATGTTTTTAGAAAAATACCCAAAAATCACCCTAAGATAATTTTGATATTATAAATCAAAAAAATGATTTCTATTTTACCAAATTCAAAACATATAATTTTCATTAATTAATTTAAAATTAATTCCCATTGTTAAAACCAGAAAGCGGGTTTTTGAGAAGTAAAAACTATCAAAAGAATTATATGTGTTCATGTCAAATTTATAAGTGAAATTACATCCAATGACCAAAATTAGATTAAATAATAAAAATATAATCTAATTATACTTAAAAAACACTCAAATGTATAATTTAACACTATAAATTATTTTGATTAAAAAAGTTGTTTTCAATTAAAATTTAGTATCTTTTACTATTCATCAAAATAGGAAAGTTATCAGAATAATACCAAAAATTTATCCAAACTAAATTTTTATATCCTGCTTCTAAAGAAGAATTTAATTTCATCAAATTAAATATATAAAGGTTTCAAATAATTGATTATAAAGGGTTCTCCATTAAAAGGTGGAAAAACTGCATTTGTTGAAAAATACTTCCTTTATCTGACAAATTGAATCTGTCCATATATTATATCTAAGAAACACAAAATTTGAAAGTTAAGATTATATGGGATATATATATATAATTCAAATTTTGGTTATTACTATTCATAACTGCTTTTTAAATGGCTGGTTTAATAGGTTGTGGTGCGCTTGAACTCGGTGTTGCGTACATCGCACGCTATTGTATTATTCAAAGAGAAGCATTCCGTGGAAGTTTGGGGTGTTACATTATTACCTCATTCAATAAATTTCTTCCTCGCAATTTGAAATTGTTCTTTGGAAATAAAAGGTAAAAAAATAGAAAATACCTTTTTGGAAAACCCACATTGGAAATAGAGTTAATAAATTTTAGTCTTAATAAGGGGGAAAGGGAAATGAAAAAGTCACCACAAAATTAGGATTTCAAATAGGATAACATTGTTGTCAATTATAATTAGAGGAAAAACATAAATATTTATAAGGAGTGGTCGAGGTCATCAATCGCAAATAAGTGAATGGAAAATTGAGGGCCTCAAATCCATAAATCTATGATGAATAACATAAGGTATTAAGATAACACATTTTTTGGTTTAAGATCCTTTCCATAAAGTTTAAGAATTAATTTCTTTATAGAATAATAAAAAAATACTTTATAAGTAGATTCCCATCCTTTAACAAATTTCTACCACAAACTCATCTTTCACTCCAAACAATGAGTATTAAAGATGACTTAGTCGCACCTGAAGCACTAGAATCAACTTATAGAGAATCACATAATCTAAGAAGGATGAACTATATATTTACCAAATATTTAGATATTAACGAAAACCAAAATGGTTAGTACAAGATCAAATGATCCCAAAAAGGATAATCCTTTAGAGAAATAAATACTAATCTTAATTTCTAAAATTAAACCAACAATAACCAAAGTTCAATAAATACCATTCAATAAACAACTGTCCTTAAAATCCTTCAAAATAATCTAAACTAAGATTAAAACCCAAAACTAATAAAAATTTGATTACATAGTCTTCCACGTTAAATTGTATCTCTAAATAACATCAAATACTCTAAAAGTGACATACTTTAAAGTAATTAACCTAATCACATATTTTCTATGATAGTTTAATAATTTTCATAAATAATCTAAATCGGTATAAGTCCACAATAAAAACATATATAAAAATCAACCATTACTCCTTAAATGAAATCCCATTGTATTCTATTTTCCTTAGGCATATAGTGTTCTCAACAGAATGAATGCCTTCCAAAATAACATTCATCACTTAATCACCAAATCATTTTTCTACACTGAGGATATCTATTTGATAAACATAAGATCCCAAATCAACTTATTATTGATTAATAAAATCATTTGACTAAAAATAATTAGTCACACTAACTAGAGACTTCACGTAGTCCAGTGGTAGGTGATAAATCTCAGTCGCACTTTGGTTGTGGGTATGATTCCCGTAGCTTTTCCTGACACGACGGGTTGTCACACAGTCTGCATGTTGTCCTTTTTCAAAAACTATACTTTATAATATTCACAAAATGTGATAAATTCCTCAAAATAACCATAACATAATTAAATAATAAATTTTATCTCATACCTCTCTTTTTCATCCAAAAAAATTAATAACTTGAAATTGTCTCAAATTCAAGTATCATATAAACCCAAAACATTATTTATAACAGTGTCCATAATAGAAAAGATAATTCTTCGTCAAATAGAATTTTCACATAACAAACTGTAGGGTTACACATATAAGAGAAAAGTCTTACAAAGTAATCCCATCAACAAAGAGCACTAAAAATTTTGAACATTTTTCCATCAATTTATTTCTACATAGGTTCATCCTTGACCAAGAAGTTATCCTATAGAATAGGTAATTAACTTGGGTAATGATCAGGTCCCCTACATTTAAAAAAAATGACAGTAAATGGATTCTTGGGATCATTTTTATTTTTTTCCATAGTACTCTTTATTTTTCCTCAGTAATTCTTTACTTTATGTCCTTTATTCCCACACATAAAGCATTTTTTTGTTCAATTGAGACACTTTCCTAGGTTTCTCATTCCACATCTCCTGCATGATGGAAATTGAGCTTTCTTTTCTCCGTGGTCTCCACTGCTGGAGCTCTTATCATTCACCGCCTTTCTCTTTTTTGTTGAGTCCTGGAGTTGGGTAATATATATTTTGTTGATCATATTTTTGGAAAACTGATTTGGCATGAACATGATATCTTTTACACCTATCAACATTCCCTTTTGTTTCTCATTTCCACCACTGTTCCCACCTTGTACATCATGTTCAATGTAAATATGACTTCCTAGGAATCCATCCATTAACTAAAACCATAAATCATTGTGTGAGTAACAATAGTCATAAAATAATTTAGAGAATATCATGACACGTTATTTTTAATCTAAAACATCTTAGTATTAACCAAGGTTATTTATTCTCATCTTGTATAAAAATCCTTCAAATCAGTTTCTAATGAAAATGTGAATTATCCTAAGAATATCCCTGGAGAGTGTCGTAAATAAGAGTGCAGCAAGGCCTGTTGTCCTGCACCAGTTCTCATTTGATTCCAGCTCAAAGCGTTGTTTTGAGGTTTTACCCATAGGTACATTTCTGCTAGAGCCACCTCTACCTACTCGTTTCCAGACAGGGATGTATTTCTTGGAAAACCCACAAAATATTTACATTACCAAATTTTTGGATGTTCTTCTATACTAATCCCCAAAGTCTATCTTAGAGTAATGTTCTCTAATTAGAGTTTTTCTAGATATAGTTTACAAGGTTTATACCAAACCTCCTATGATACCAACTATAATGCCCTGACCCTAGTTACCAGATAAAGTTCATTATCACATAACATTGGCATGATCTCAAGAGATCAAGTCTCAAAATATAGATTAGTTTTGTAGCCTTTTAAGTACTAGATACATACCTAAGTTTTATATTACATCATGAAATAAAGGAAAAAAACATTGTTCCCCCTTTGAAAACACTCATATCCCTTAGCCTATTCCTACAGGTTAATCATGATATACTTCTTCACATCCTGGGAAAAATAAAACATAGAAAGGGGTGATCTCAGATGCTCATTAAGGATAACAATATAATGGAAACTTTCATAAATAAGCATAAACATTTAAGTCAATGTATAAGACTAAAAAACATGCCTTTTAAACTTAAACTTCAGCATAATATAGAAAATATATATCAAATAATTCCATTTACTTATTCACATTGATATTCTACTAGTCTAATAATTGCATGTAATATCAAAAACTAATTTCATAATGATGGAATGCATAATTCTGGACATCATAACCACATAGTCAAGGCATCGTGCCCAGACTAAAAATAATATTTTATCAAGGCCTTGTTCAAAGAAAATAGTTTGTCTCATGAGACCTACCAACGAATCGAGGAGCTATAGCAGGATCCACCCATTACTTATTAATTCCAATGTATTCCTCATATGAAAATATTGATACATAATCTAAACATTTGTATTAAAACTAGCATATGAAATGTCAATATTTTAACTAGAAACCATGAATGGTATAAAAATTTCACATCCACGGTCAAACATAACTCATTAAATTCAATATGTAATATTTTATTATAATAAATCAACCTCAATCAAAAATAATTAAGGATATTGAGATAGATAAAAATAATCAGTAACACTATTTGAGAGAAATATCCCTTTTTTCATGGAAACTTTTAAAAGACTCTCTATTTATCAACAAACTGTTAAAAATAGATTTTTGAATCAAAGTGTCCCATACAACTTTGAAACTTTTAAAAAGAATTTTAATTTTTAAACATTCATTTCCATATAAATAAATCCTTTAAAACATTTTTAAAACATGGACATTAATGAGAAGTGTTTGAAATAATAAATCTTTATAACATTTAAAATGATATTTTTGTTAGTGGTCCAAACCAAATGAGATATTTTTGAATAAAAATAATTGAGGTGATAAAAAAATTATAATATCATTAGAATAATGGGATTAATGATATACTATTTCAACGTATTGTATACGCACCATATAAAAGTGAATCAGTGTATAACAACAAAGAAGTCTCAATAGAATGTAAATTGATATGAAATCCATTATAAAGGTTGTATCATTATATTAAGGATAAATCAATGACATAAGTATATATAAAAAATATAAATACACTAAATATGATTAAATATTCAATGTAAATAAATTATAGTACATTCACAAATATTCTTGTAACAATAACACTAATGACTTGGATGTTTAACTCAAAGAATAGAAATTGAGTTAATATTACTCTTACCAAGTTCATATAAATGACTTGAGAATTTATCAATGAAGAGATTATGTGTATCAAACAATATCCACAAAAATTATAGTGTAAATTACTATATAAATAAATAAATAGTGATTTCACACAAAATCTTATAATAAAATAATCAATGATGTTTGCATAAAACCCAATGAGTACAAATTGAAATTTGAAATTTCCATACCAATTTGATAACTTACAAAACATACACCCCATCAATGAAGGATAATACTATGATGATGTAAATATACATAAATTAAATTATATTACAAAAATAACACAATCATGAGAAGTACATACCCCGCACAAAAGGTCATAGTGGTAAATATAGCATGAATCTCATAGGAATAAAAGTGAGATGAAAACCCCTTTCAACGTTGTAATCAATCGAGTCATATGACCAAAAGTTAATAAACACCAAATTGATCACAAATTACCATGAATATAAAGATAAGTATAATAATATATATCAAATTTAAGTACACAATACACCACATGCAATAAATAAGTGGTGAACAATGGAAATCTCACGGAATTTAAATTGAGATGAGAAACCCCTTACCTTGTACTTTTCCTTAGTATATGGTAGGTTAAACTCCTGTATAATGGGTAAATAATTGATATTAAATTATAAAATAACCAAATATATAAATATGATATCATATATGTTCTTTTAATATTTCTTTGTTAATGATATTTCAGTAATATTATTGGTTTGGTTGTTAACTAATTTGTTTTCCTTTATAAGTTTTGTTACATAAGTCTTGTTCATTATGTATAGGATGTATTTGATTCATATCCAGAATGATATTATGTTCTTAAAAATTATTTTTAAATTGTAAAATGAAAATTATTCTTGAATGGTTACGATAGGGAATGAATTTTATCGTGTTTGTGGAGACCGTAATCCATACGTACTCACGAGAGACAATATCATTCAGTTGATGGTAAAATCATATGTAATTGGATAGTATATAATATATAAAGAATAATTAACATGTTATATTTATTATTTACATAAATTTTAATCATTATTATACTCATCCAAATAATGAAGTGTTGAATAACAAACTACCCCACGACGTGGAGACGGTAATCCGTACGTACGCACGTATGGTGACTTTGTCATTCATAGGATCGACAGAATAATGAATAAGGTTATACCATATTTATAATGACATCACAGTATACAGAAGGTACTGGATTAATTATTTTTGTATGGAAACAATAAATAAAGAGTAAGTGGAATAAGAAAAGAACTTTGAAAGAGGTTGTGAAATTATTACATCTTCTTCAGGTGCTTCCTTTTGATTTGATCAAAAGGGATCTTTAGGTTGGATTTATGATCAAATTAAGGCCTCTAGGTTTAAGTGATGGTATTTTGAAGGATATTTTACCAGGTTTTGTCCAATAGAAATGGCTTTGGAGGTGTGAAATTAAGAGAAGGGGAAGAACCCTTTTATAAGAGAGGTGAGGGTCACTTTAGGAAAACCCTGAAATATTATTTTATTATATAATCATTTTCAGTTTATAATGGATAAAAATGAATTTATTTTGAGGATAATGTGGTGATGAGTCTAAATTTATTCAACCAATAGGTTTTAGATAATTTTTGGTCACCATATTAACCTTATATTTTAGATTTAACTCTTAGTTAATTATTTTTACTTTTACCATGTCTTCTTGTATTCTTAAACTATATTGTTAATAAACATACTGTAAACTGGAAAGAGAATCTCAATTGATTCATTAATGATATATTTATCATTATATAATTCCTTTGGCCAAACCATATATTTTTAGGAATATTATATCATTTAATAATATAATATTTGTTTTAAAAACTTATTTATGTCAATTTTGACACTATTTAGTATTTGGTTTTTGTAAAAGTCATAACAGCATGATTACTTCGAAAACAATTAACTGAATCAACCCTAACATGTCATAGTAATCTATAAAATCCGTGGAATACATCAAAAGTATCAATTTTTATTTATTTTGATATTTGTAATATCAAATATTTTAATATTTCATTAATAAGGTAATTATTGCATCATCATTGTGTCATAAATAAATTTAATTATTTAATGTCTAAAATTTATAAATAAAATTCCATGATGTAGGAAATCCTTTTATATTTCTAATAAATATTTATAGTTGAATTTATCTTATGTATAACCCTATATTAAAAATGTTTTAGTTGTGAAAAATTAAATTTAACACTTTTAATTATTCATTAAACAAAATAATAATAAATTTTCTAATCTAATCTAAGTGGACCAAATAGTATCATATTACGTTTTATACAAGTTTTCTAATGTACAGATGAGGTGGGTAAAAACGTTAAAAATTTCAATAAAATTTTATATATCTAATTTTGTTATAAAATTACTCCAATAAATTACATTGAACTAATATAAATATTATGTATATATTTTGACTTAAAATTAATTTAAATAAAATAAATAATTATTTAAATAAAATTTCAGTTTTTGAACAATAACGCAGTGTTTTCACTATTCATCAAAAATTGAATGTTTTTAAAAAAATACCAAAACATCAACCTAAGATAATTTTGATATTCTGAATCCAAAAATGATGAATATTTTTCAAAATTCATAATTTATAAGTTTCATTAATTAATTTAAAATTAGTTCTCATTGTCAAAACTAGAAAGCGGGTTTTTGAGAAGTAAAAACTATCAAAAGAATGATATGTGTTTATGTCCAATTTAAAAGCGAGATTACTTCCAGTGATCCAAATTAGATTAAATGATAAAAATATAATCTAATTATAATTCCAAACAATTAAAATATATAATTTAACACTATAATTTATTTTTATTAAAATATTTGTTTTCAATTAAATTTTTGTATCATTCACTATTCATCAAAATATGAAAGTTATCAGAAAAACACCAAAAATTTATCCAAACTAAATTTTTATGTCCCGATTCAAAATAATAATTTAATTTCATAAAATTGAATATATAAAAGTTTCAAATATTGAATTATAATGGGTTCTCCATTAAACGGTGGGAAAACTACATTTTTTTGAAAAATACTTCTTTTATCTAAAAAATTGAATTTATCCTTATATTATGTCTAAGAAACCCAAAAGATGAATGTTAAAATTATATGAGATATATATAAAATTCAAAATTTGGTAATTAATATTCATAACCTTTTTTTTAATGGATTGTTTGATAGGTCGTGGTGCGCTTGAACTCAGTGTTGCGTACATCACGCGCTATTGTATTATTCAACGAGAATTGTACTATGGAAGCATGGGTTGTTACAAATATTTCTTACCATCTTGGGACTTTTTATGGAAATTTTATTCTTTTTTTATTTTTTGTTTATTTTTAGTGTATATACCCTTTCATTAAATGAATTTTTGGGGTATTTGGGTAACTTTTGAGACTTTAGCTTAGTATGGATTGTGTGATCCATGCTATTTTGTGTAATATTTCATATCATGTGGAATGTTTGATATTCTAGGGTTGTTACTTTCTATATTTTACCACACATATGTACTATTCTTATTCTATGGAATATTTATTGTGATATATTATTCCTTTTTATTTCATGTTATATATGTGGATCTTTTAATATTCGGTAGGACCTTTTCTTAGTTTTCAAGTAAAAAAATGGCCATGATATACTTAACTATCTCTTTAGTGGGGGGTGGATACCCTGACTCATTTTATGTGGCTTTTTATTAGGTGGTTAGAACCTAATATTATAATGTGATTATTCCATGGGAGGATAATTCCATCGTCCATTAGAATTTGGTTATCCTTATTTTTTGTTGCGGAACATCCTTGTGTATGTATTAATTTCCATGGTTTGAGCATCCCAGGTGTTTATACAATCAAAGGAGAGTAGGTAGACATGAGTCATAGATGTGAAATTACCATAAGGATGGATTTGTATTTGTTCCTTAAAGATAAAACATGAATTTTCCATAGTTTTTAGTTTTAGGGAATGATCCACATCATGTGATAATCACTTATGTTATTCTTCCATCATAGAATAAAATCAAGTATGACTGTGTTTTTGGCATCTTGGTTTGTGAATGATCACTCAGTGAATTATTGGTTGTATAATTCCTTGAAAATTTACTTTTCTATTATTACATACACCTCTATACACATGCGAACTTATGTTAAGTATTCATTAGTAGTGTCTTATTTATTTTATAATTAGGTCCTGCATGGGAATCCTGGTCCAAATATAGACTTCATGATTTGGGATCTAGAGAAGGGAACGGGCCCTATGGGATTTTGGAGAGGATTTTGGATTTTGGATATGTATATAGTACCAGGATATTCTCTAAATAATTTTTAAAACACTTTTATTGAATATCATTTCTAGTTTTAATTTTTTTACTTATTTACCTACCACATTGGGTCCCTTTTTATTATACTTGTATGACCCGACATGGAATTTATTATAGAATATTTTTGTTTTTATACATTGAGGCTCTTTTGGATTATTTTTTATATTTTTATTATTCAGTAATGGATATTATTACTGAGGGTGTAGTCTCCCCACATTAATTTAGACCATCACCACTAGTCGACAGACTCTTGTGTATTGGTTGGTGCACATGAGATTATGTGACACTTCATATTTGATCTGATGATTTGAGTCATGGTGTCACAAAATTGAATCAAATGCTTAAAAATAATTTATCTTCTTATGGGGTTATGGAAAAAAGCTGATAGGATTTGTGGAACTCGGGTAGGGGATTTTACATGTTCCTGACCATATCATGTGTAATGGGTGTCTGAGTTACCATTTATTAGATTGTTGTTAGAATTTTATGGGATTTGGGTGAATTCATGCATCAGGCATAGAAACATAAGATCACATTATATATATATATATATATATATATATGAATGTTGTTTTTAGATAGTATTTTTTTAATTAAATTCATTAGCTTCTATTATATGTTTTTTATTACATATGTAGAAGAGTTAGTCAGTTGAACTTGTGGATGAGGTTATGATATATATATATATATATGACTATAATTAACATAAAGTTGAATAGGACTAGGCTAGAGCCTTTGGTGGAACTAAGAGGGTTATACCTTGTGTGTGTTTATCTCCATGGATAATCTTTTGAAGAGAAATACCTTATGTGTGACTTATGAATACTTAATTTATTCTTGTAAGAATGTTTTTATAGGTGTTTTAATTGTTTATTTTTCATTTTAAAAAATTACACATCAGATACGTCAGAATACTCATTCTTGGGAGGAAATACCAATTCCACCATGGGATATGCAGGAGGATTCACTTAAGCAAGCACCCTCACTAGCTCTGGTGGTTCATAAAGTAAACCCACCCTATCCCAGAGTCCTATAGATAATTCCTGCTTAGTGAGAAAGGGTGAAGAGAATGATGGGTAAATATACCTAAGAATTTCATCACAATCATTCAAAGGCACTTGTGTTCCTTGGTAAGTTAAGGACTTAATTATAATTATAAAGGAAATAATTGACCTAATAGAGACTCTTGATTATATGAGAGTAAATTTAGAATCCTTTATTCTTTATGGAAATGAAAGTAGGTGGTGGGAATTATGGTTCAGGTAGAAAAGAATGATGATCTTACTCGGTAATCCCTTAAAGAGATGTTCTTCACGGAATTCTTTACTGATATGATGAAGCTATAATAAGCATATGAGTTTATGGATCTTTAGCAGGGGCTGATTTCAATTTCTTTATATTCATCTCGTTTAAAGGAGTTTCTATACTATGCTTCTATTTTGACTGGGAATGATGCACGGGTGACTAAGAAGCCTTATTCTAATGATTATATGTTAGTTTTAAGGATTTTTTATGTAGAATTATGATAAGATTATTCAAAAGGTGGTGACTTTTGAGAAAGGACTCAAGGATAAAAATATTGTGGGATTTCTTCCAGCATGTAGTACACTGAAGACCAAACATCATAGTAGTGCAGTGAGTTCCTCTTCCGGTAGTAGGAATAAGAAGTATGATTAGGTATAATAGGGTGGTAAAAAAGTGCAGTACATTAGGTATTCTTCTACTCCCTCGATGAGAGGAGCCTTGACCAAGTTCTATAACTATTGATGGAGTATAAATTTTAGTCCATTATGTATGAAGACATCTAGGTAATGTCAATGATATGAAAATATTGGTCATATACAATAGTTTTATTCTAAAGTATCATCTACAGATTTGATGGGGTTAGTTTAGAGTGTAGTCAAGGTCCTCAACATCAAAATTAGGAACCACAAACATCGATTACACGAGAAATTCATACACTATAGAGGCAAGGTTTTATCCAAAGATTGGAAATATGTATTCAATGTATGAGGTTTCAACCATTTTTGGAGAGGTTACTTATATATTTAGAGGCTTGATATTAATCACCTCTATGTTATCTAATAATTATTTTTGATAAAATATCTTCCCAATATTTCATATCTTCTCGCATGATTTTTGGCTTAGATTTACCGATTAAGTTATCTTTTGAGTTTATCACTCTTAAAATTCCCTTGTGAAAGAGAGTAGAACGTGTCTAGTGATTTCTTGAATATACCCTAGTTATTGATAGATATGAACATCTATAAGAATTTATGATCTTAAAGATGAATAGTTTTTATGTGATCTCTTTAATGGACTGGTTGACCAATTATCAAGATCGTATTGACTGTTATTAGAGATGTTTTTCTTTTACCAAGCCTAAGGGATAGAGCTTTGAGCTGAATAGTGAGTGGGATCTCAAAGTGGGTAGCATGGGATAAAACCTATGATAGGTTGGAGCTATTATGGGTAAAATTGAAATCTTGTCTGTCTCCACATAATAATTTAAATCCCCCTATATCTTCCCTCCAATGGTAGATCATTATCAGAATGTATTCCCAAATGAATTGTTAGGTATTCCTCCAAATAAGAGAAAAATAATTAGTATTGGGATTATACATGGGGAAAATATACATTGTTTCTTCCTTATCATATGGAACCATTTTAGTTGAGAAAGTTGATGGTACAATTAAAGGATTTGGCGGTGAACGGCCTTATCAAACCAAGCACATCTCCTTGGGGTGCTCCCATATTGTCCTCTAAGAAGGAATATAGAAGCCTACATGTCTATATTTACTATAGAATGTTGAATTAGATTACAATAAATAATAAGTACCCTTTACCTAGGATTGGTAATATGATTGATCAATTGTGATGATCCCAGTGGTTTCCAAGATTAATCTTAATTCTAGATAACATTTGTACTAGTCAGAGAGGTGGATATTCCCAAGACAACATTTAAAAGTATATGTGGTATTTATAGGTATCATTTCATTAATTTAGGGTTGAAAAATTCTATATTGGTGTTAATAGATCTCATTAATATGATTTTCCATCCATACTATGATTCCTTAAATATTGTATTCATGGATGATCTCTTGATATATTTTAGGAATTCATATATGAATACTAGTGATGATGAGATTGTATTTAGTACACTTTGATTGCATCATATTAATGAAAAATCATTGAAGTGACACTTCTAGAATTAGGAGGTTGGATTTATTAGTCGTGTAATTTTTAAGATGAGTATTTCAGTGGACTTAGAGAAGGACGATGTTGTGATGTATTGTGAAATACCTAAGAACATGTTTGATATTAGGATCTTATTTCAGCTTTCAAGGTACTATTGATGCTTTTTCCAATAATTTTACTATTTGAAATCTCTAATGACAAATATAACTAAAAGGGGGTGATGTTTGAGTGTTTTATCAGTTTGAAGTGGTCTTAATAAAAATAAATAAGAGATTTAGGACAGTAATTGTTTTTGTCCTTCTAAAGACTAAGATTTGATATTTGGTGTTTTTTATGTCGTAAGTGTTGGTTTGGGAGATGTGTTGATGAATAGAGATCGAGTAGTCACCTATCGGTCACAATAGCTGCAACCCCATGAGTATAACGTTCATATTCATGACCTATGGTTGTAATCTAATGGTCATTCTCTAAAATTTGGAGACTCTATCTCTTTGGAGAGAGGTTTTTCATCTACATGGACTACAATAGATTATGATACATCTTCTCTCAATAGAATCTCAATATGAGTTAGAGGCATTGGCTAGAGTATCTACAGACATTCAACTTTTAGATAACCTATGCTCTAGAGAAAGTTAATTTCATTGCAAATTCTCTTTCTAGGAAAATTTTAGAGACTCGGGGACTTGGAGAGCAGCCTCCATAAGAGGAATAACATCTGATGAGTTTTATGGTTTAGTGGCTAGTGGATGAATCTAAGAATCATGGATTAATGACATGTCTTCCATTTTTTATCATTTACTTTTTAGTTCACTGAGTGATATCTGGAAAAATGTTAGATCCTGGGCGTGTAGTGATGCAGGGAAACATGGTGGGGGATGATTTAGTCCCAAGGTGGTCCTTAGATGAAGACGATGTCATCTACAATCCAGAGAAAATGGTTGTTATAACTAAATTGAGAGAGGATATGATAAGATACTCTTAGTATTTGAAATATATAGTTTATCTAAGGTGGGTTAGGATATACCATGACATCTTACATCATTTTTTCTAGCCATGTATAAAGAAATACATCACTATTTTTGTTTTAGAATACCTTACCTACCATAGGGTATTGTCTCAGAAAAAACACCATGGTTTTTTCTTCAAACATTTATAGTTCTTATGTAGAAGTGATATGATGTAATGACGGAATTTTTAGTGGTGTTACCCAGGACCTTGAGTAATCATGATGAAATTTGGTCCAAATTTGATAGAATATTTAAAATGGATCATTTCTTACCGATTAAATATACTTTTCATTGGATGAGTTGTAAAAGTTATATATATGAGAGATTTTATTCCTACATGAAGATCCTTTTAGAAACATATTCAATATAGATGCATGATTAACACCATAATTTTGGTAGGGATTATATAAGGTCTTAGGTACCTTGCTAAAACTGAGTATAATGTATCATATGTAGGTGGATTGATAATCAAAGACAATGATCAATATTTTAGAAGATATGATATAGGAATGCATTCTGGACCTTGATGGAGGCTGGGATGGTCACATATCCTTGTATATGTTTACAAACAACAACATATTTCAAGTTAAAATTCAAATGGAACCTTTTTAGGCTATTTATTTTTTGTCATGTCACACACCACTATGTTGGCATGAGGTTAGTGAGGTAGCAGTTTTGGGGATGATTTTTATATAGGATACCTCCAAGAGATTATAGTAGATATAAAAGGAGTTAGTCACCACTCAAAGTAGGAATCGATCATTTTATAAAAAATGATACATCCCTCAGAGTTCACTATGAGTGACTAGGTTTTCTTTCTGGTGACTCCTCAACTAGGGAATTGATGATTGCATTAGAAAAGGGAGCTACCACTTAGTTCTTTTTGAAATTTTTGTATTTTTGAGCTTTTCTAGGAATTTTCCTACCATTTGGATATTTCTCTATGGTATCAAGTAATTCATGATGTGTTCCATGTCTCTCAACATCATAGATATAAGATTAATCATATGCATGTGATCGATAATAAGGACATTGAGATGGAGCATAACACATCATTTATAATGTTCTTAGTGCATATTATAGACTGGAGTGAAAAGGTATTATAATGAAATATGGTTCCACTTTTTAGAGTCCTATGACATCATATATTTATCAAATAAGAGGAATGGTAGGGGGATTAGGTGTACAAACTCAATAGCAAGATTATTTTGAGAAAGAATTCTAAAGACACTTTTCAAGGATGAGAAGTACTTAAAGGAATAGATTGTAATGTCTCTGCGTCTTTAGATACTTTACACCTTATTTTTATACCTTATTTAATTTTTTTGAGTTTTTATTTTATTGGGAAAAGTAATTGGTAGTTTTTTATTGATTTTGGAGGGTTTTATTATCCTCAAATGGGATTCACTTTCAGCATATAGTTAGAGGAAACTGTGGGGATCTCCCCAATAAATTGTACAACTTGATTGGAAAAGGACAATAGAAATGATTGGTTTGAACAGAGTTAGATCAAACAATGTGAAAATTACCTAAAAAATCATGTGTCTTAGGATAGAGTATATGTAATGGTTGGCACACAGTATACCAAATCATGAGGACAAATAGTGAATGTTCCGAGGATAGGCTGAAAGACTTTCATGGATGGAGCATGGATTAGAAAATCATGTAACTAAACCATGTATGGGGTATTTATTAATCTAATTTTTCTTATTTTATACCCAAACCCCCTCTAAGAACTCTCATTTATTCTCTTATACTAATGGATTTCAAAACTATGGACTCCATTAGTGATTCTTGGTGGTTCCTATCTCTCTCTGTCTATACTCCAAATCTGAAAGATCTAAGATCATGACTCATGTGGATCAATATGTAGGAACAAATTAAGGTAATATTTATCCTTTATAATACTATTTCTATTATTTCTTTAGAATTAATCATATATCAAAGCCATTTTGGCTAGATATATGAATCCTTGACCAGATATAATGGAGGGTTCATGCTTGACTGATAGATCGGGTTTATATTATGAAATTTTGTGGCTTCTATTTATTTGATTCTAGATCTACCATTGAGGATGAATACCTTTTGTTAATTTACTATTGATTAAAAATATTAAAATGAACTACTTATAGAATCCCAATCCAAGAGAGTCTATTAATATTTTTTTGGTCATTTTATAGTGAACATTGTAATTTGGATGTGATTCAGGTATCATTCCTCAACAGATCTTGGAATTTGACATCAACATATTAAAGGTAGGAATTTTTTACCATCTTCAACCTTTTTATATAAACATTTGGAAAATTCAGATTTTTTTTATATTTCTAGTGTAGATAACCTATCATTTTATGTATGTTTGGTGTGACTGGGTATCCCATGATACCTTATCTTGGTATGGCATGACTGATCCAACCTATGTTGTGTATTTTTTATGTAATATTTCATAGTTCATGGAATGTTTGATATACCATGGTTTTTCCTTACTATATTATACCATGCTTATGTACTATTCATAGTTTATGGAATATTTATTTTCATATATTTTTTCTTACTATTTCATGATTTATATGTTTATATTTTCATATCCAGTGGGACCTTGTCTTGATGTTCATGTTGATAGATGGCCCTGACAGACTTTTTAAGATCCTTAGAGAGAGAACATGGACAAGCTGACTCATTGTATGTTGATCTATGTAGGTCGGTTGGTGTTTGATCTTATCATATGATTGGACCATGGTATTATAATTTTGAACACCTT
This sequence comes from Viscum album, assembly GCA_963277665.1. Lineage (NCBI taxonomy): Eukaryota > Viridiplantae > Streptophyta > Magnoliopsida > Santalales > Viscaceae > Viscum > Viscum album. The sequence continues at coordinate 786,144,047 of OY728132.1, forward strand.
TGGAATAGGTTTTATAGGCTAGAATGATGTGATGTTGGGAAACGTTCATGTGTATGTATAGATGTCCATAGTTCAGGACTGCCAAGTATGTATACCATTGAAAGAGAGTAGGTAAACATGAGTCTAATATGTTAAATTCCCTTAAGAATGGGTGTGGAGTTGTTCCTTATATTTAATGTGTTCATTTTTCATAAATGTAGATGGATTTTCAAATAATGATCTCTGAAATGTGATAATTACTTATGATATTCTTTTGGCATGTCACCGAAGCTGGTGTGGTTAGAGATTGTTGAAGCTTGGTTAGTGAATGATAACTTTTTGAATGATTTTTTGTATGATTATATGCATATTTAGTTTTTCATCATGACATACACCTTTATATACCTGTGAAATTATGTTAAGGATGCATTGGTTGTGTCCTATAGGTTTTATGCTCACATCCTACACAGGCATCATGGTGCATATGTAGACTTCATGATTAGGGATCCAAATATAGGAAAGGGAAATGTGGCATGTTATTTTGTTGATTAAATTTAGGAGATATATTTTGTTCTAGGACATAATTCTGATAGTTTCCGTAACAATTTTATTTAATATCATTTCTAGTTGTACAGTTTGTACTTATTGATATGACACATTGGGGTCCATTTGATTATATATGTATGACCTGACATGAAATATCTTATAGAATATTGTTATGTTGTTTTCTGTAGTTATTATATTCGAGTTTATGTTTATATTTTCATTGCTTAGTGATGGGTATGATAAGTTGGCGTATAGTCTCCCCACATCACTTCGGACACTCACTACTGGTCGGGAGCCTCCTGTGTACATGGAGGCACACATGAGGTTATAAAGCACTTTGGATCATACCTAGTGATTCATTTTAGGGTGTTACATAAGTGATATTAAACACAAATCCTAGAATATAATTATTGGTGAAACTGGGGCATGCCATATTAGATAGGGCCATACTATCCATACCATTTAAATCAGGGAAGTATCTTTTTATATGGTCAGTTTTACAACTATCAAAACACTTACAATTATTAAACCAAATATTATCATTCCATTATCTATTTTTTTAAACTGACCCCTAACGTTCACTAACTAAGGTTCAAACTTCTCCCCGTGAAGATCCTCCTTCAAACCATGTGTTTGAAGATATGGGGATAACATAGATTCCTTAACCTCTTATAAAGTAATAGAATCTCTACCATACACCATGTAATAGTTTAAAGTGTTAAAGGAACCATCAAGATTAGTAAACTAAATTGTGTATTGATACTCATCATTAATACACACATCTATATTAGCTAAGTCAATAATAACCTTACAAAAATCATTGAGATGAGAAAAAATAGAAGAACCATGGGCTATCTTAAAAGTATAAAGTCACATCTTAATAAAAAAAATAGACAAGTAAAGTATTATACATAAAAATATTTTTGAGTTTAAGACATATGTACTTAAAAGTGGTTTAATGAAATACTTCCTAATAAAATTTATCTGTTAAGGTCAACCAGAACATGTATTGGTCATTTTCAAGAATGATAGGTTCGACATCAACATAGGGGGTGGAAGGGTATCCTTTGGTAGAAAAAACTACTTTGAGACTCTTAGGACTTAAAATATAATCTTTGAGTCTATTTTGGATAATATTTTCCCACATCTTAACTCTTTACATATAAAATTAATTTTCACTATCGAACTTCTTAACCTACAACTTAACCGAAAAAAATTGATAACTTAGTATAATGGATTTGATATCAATTATGAGGTTGGATCATGGTCTAAACAACACAAACATATTGTAACAAGAATATAGAATGAAATATCAAGAAATAAAAGTGATTTAGAAATAAGAGACAAAGAATAAGTAAAATAAAAATGATAGAAACAAGAACACATACAATGATAATGAAATAAATAAAGGTAAAGAACATAGAGTATTTATGTGATTCAGACCACATTGGTCCTACGTTCATGAAAAGAACATAATCACCACATATTATTATTCTGAAAAAAATAGAGTACAAAAAATATAGAAAATATAGGGAGGAAACAAAAAACATGACAAATAATGTTATCTAAGTATGTAGACCTTATCAATCCAAGAACTAGTGATGAACCCTTGATCTAGGATGGTAACATATACATCTAAACTGGATGAACTCACTCATGAAACCCTAGTAGGATCGAATAAAATCCAAAGAAATAATGAAGTATTAAATAATAATAATGAAATATAGAGTCTTATAATCCCTTTTCTAAACCAAGAACCTAGTTATTCTCACTGTTGAAGATGAAGATGCACTTCTAGGTCTTAAAATCTGTAGAGGAATCCACATTCCACCCTATAGCTCGCAAGGATCAAGCTACACACCAGTGAATCCTTCAAAAATATTAATAATAATTCTAGAAGAATAATAGATCTCACTCATCTATCTAAAAAAATTATCCTCCATGAAATTGAATTTAATGGAATGTAGAATAACCACAATGCTCACAAATAAAAAGGAAAGGAGAATAAATGAATAAATATACAATATAATTTTGAGAAGGTGGAATTATGTGAAGAGTAATGGGTAACTATTATGGTGGGATAGGTAGATGGATGAGGGTGTGTGAGAAGGGAAAAATGTAAGGATGGCATGAAAAACTTAGAACATCATCAAAGACACATCGAAAAATTATAATGGAAGAGTAGCGAAGGAATAAGATTTTAAAAGATTCAATCTATGAGAAAACACATAGAGAAATAAAAATCATATGAATCAGATGCACATGATATATGTTAATAAATAGACAGAATCATTTGATAAGGAGGTTTGTAAACAAATCCATATAAGTAGGCCAATATAAGAAAATAATACACCCAACATGAAACCCGATAAACCAAAACTAGTAAAAGGACAAAGAAGTATAAAGGACCAAATAATAAACCCAAGAGAGGATCTAGAGAAATAACCCAAAATAAAAATATATTTTTCATAATAATAAAATTCTATTCAATTTTTCATGAAAAAAATAGAAATAAACATTTTATTAGAAAACCTAAATCAACTTCAATGATGATTATAAGTGGAAACCACTAATTGGTCAACTCAATCTACTCAGAATCCAAAAAAAATAAGAGTGAAATAAGATACACTAATAATAAAATATTTAATTATTATATATATATATATATCTTGTTAAAATACAATCAATGACTAAGGTTAGTTTTTTCAAGGAGTCACAGACCAAGGGACTGGGGAGGACCAATAATAAGTCCTTATAGGTTACAACTCAATAAATAATTAAGAATATGAATATTATTTTTTAAAATTTAAAAATAGGAATTCATGTTCTAGTAATAATATCCCAAGTGTAGATAATTTCTTTAAATATTAATTAAATTATTAATTCTCAATGCATGCATAACTGGATACATAGAGTAACCCTCAATGGAATCGATTGCCTCAAAAGCCAAAATTTAACTCATAAAAGACGTATTTATCTTGTATGTTTTATAAAAATTCCATAATACATATATCATATATTAATAATTATAGATAATTAAGTTAAAAATTAAAAATTGGTACAAACTGTGACTCTATGTGGTAGATATCCTCTCATTTACCCAGATTGGTTAGATTTCACCATCTTGTACACCACATAGTCTAAATTAAAACAATCATTCTATCTTTGTTTATATAAAAAAATTAAAAATTAAAATCTATTATAAAAATTATTATACATATAAAACAAATTTATTATGTTATATATCATCCATATCATATGCTCACTAAATGTCATTCTACAACCTCTATGTGTGACATGGTAATGGAATTTATTTTATATGAGTGACTACATCTTGAAGTATCATCTTATCCAATGGGTGTATAATATCTCCCTTACATCTATACTCGGGTTTTTATGGAATTAAGTGATACATCTATGACAGAATACTACAAGATTGATTATTTCATTTATTTCTTCCACACATTATGAAAGTAATGACAAAAATGATCTTGCATGTATGTAATCAAATTTAGCCCATAAAAAGTGTCAATCAAACATCTTTATAGGGTACTAGAGACCCAAATAACATGAATAATATATCCAAATAGTTTTTTAATGTAATTAAATAAATAAAATAATCCATTAAATACATTATATTTATGTTATATCTAGTGATTGAACATATGGAGTTACATCTCCAAAGATACATGCTCTAATGTCATCCATGCATCATGAATGTAATTGAAAAGTATAAAAACAAACTCAATAATATCTTGATACTATGAATTAAAAGTATAATTTCATAGATTATCAATATAAAATACATTGGTAATAAATAACATAAATATATAATTTCAATAAAATTAACATTTGTGATCTTATGATATGACCATAGTGGATGTGTAAATATTGTTATGGATCATCAATGTGGTGTGTAACAAACATTTTAAAAAACAAAAACTATTTATTTTGGATTTTCTATTCTAATTGTAATCAATCGACTCAGGATACCCTCATAAATAGGTACATATCCCGATCCTCCACATACCTTAAAGGATATTCCAATTCTCATGGGCTGAAGACTATAACTTGGGCATCCAACAACAACCAGAGGGAATGATTTATCCCAACATGAAGTAGAAGAAAAAGAATACATATATATAATAGAAATATAGAGTGTAAGAAAAAATATAATAAATATATATTCCATAACTCAAAGAAGACAACAAAAGTGAAAAAACTCGAAACAATCAGAACAAACACAAAGTACAAGTCCAACAATAATAGAAAACTGACAGAGAATGACTACTCTATTTGATAACATGGGAAAATTCACATCATCTCAACACCAGTTACTCATAATTATAAAACAAAAAACATTACCACACTACTATCACATTCCTTTTATTACATCAAAATACATAACCAAGTATACACACCACTAAAGGAGTGTGCAGGGTGTGATCTAAATAGGATCGGTAGGAACACACCCAGGTGTTTCATATCACATATCTATAGAAACAATTGAAACATTATTATTTTCAGAAAAAATATTGTGATAAATGATAAAGAAAATTATATCAAAATCATGGTAAATATTTCTCTTTTCCATAGTTCCAAAACTAGTCTGGAAAAATAGTTTCAAAACATAGTTTCCATAAAAATTTATCAAAGATAGAAAAGGTAAATCAAATATATAATAATAAAAATCCAAATAATAGGTAAATTATACCAAGGGATTACAATAGGATAGGCTAGTAGACTACTCACACCATTATCAATGACTAGTTCTTACCAAATTCCTTAGATCATAGGCCTTAGGAGAAAAAGAACTCCCTATGAGTGACCCCCCCCCAATATCTACATCATGTCCCTAGAAAAATGGGACTAGAGAGAAGAGGATAACCCCATGAGTGAACCCCTGATAATTTATGACTGATAGCCCTATGCTTCACCTTTCACTAATGTACACAAGTCTTCCCATGAGATCATTTTCCATAATCGTTACAAAAGGTCTTTTCACAATCAATTTCGAACGACACATTTATTTTACCAAACCTTATTTAAAAACTCATTTCATAATGATATGAAAACACCCATCTTCCCTTTACCAAAACAAACAAAACACCATATTTTTATTTAAATCCATTTATGTAAAAAATAAAAATAATTCCAATTCAGTGATAAGACAATTTATAAAATAGTAAAAGTCATGGTAAATTTAAAAAATTATAGAGATGAACCCACCAACCTAAACCTGGGTCTCATATGCCACAAAGGGATCCACCAATACTAAAAGGAATTTAAAGACAACAATGGAGGCCCTAAAATTAATTCTTTTATCTTGGAATCGATTCAACAAGAAAAGTGTTTTGTGGAGAAGATAAAACAACACATACCTCAAAGAACTCAGACACCGCACCACAATGAACATGAGGGTTAACCTCTAGGTGATGATTTAATAATGGATCTAGAAATAATAAAATCAAAAATCAACATAGGGTTGATGAATCCAAAACAAAGCACCACCCCTCTACCGTGACCAATGGAAATGAAGAAGTAGAAATGAATCATTCCAGTGAGAAGAGACACAACCACCACAGAGATCAAATGATGAATGGATAATCTTTTAAGGAGATAAGATCACCCCAATGACACCTAAAATTGTTAAGGGTTCAAGCATGGGATGAACAAACTGAATAAGTGAAGTTTTATGTGTGTTGAATGATAAAACCTGTTGGGCCAAAGGAATTTTTTTGTAAACACCATGTTTACCACGTAAATATACAATAACTCATATACATTAAAAAATGCATTGATTCTATTTAATTTTACCATGATTAATGGTTTTATGGAATAAAATAAAGTCTTACAGCATAAAAAGAATTTACAAGAGAAAAAATTATTTTAGGGTTGGAAATATTCTTTTTTTTGTAAACCATTTTATGTCGTTTCCCAAAAAAAGACTTATGTTGTAATCCAAACCATGTGATGTAAAAGTGTCTAGCAAGCAATTTGTACCCCAGGTTCTATAAAAACTCCAAAAAATATCTCATAATCCATCTAAACTCGAGAAAATGATCTTAAACATTAAAATAAGATTTTATCATAAAATATAATATATTAAAATATCCCCACAATTAGACTTTCCATCCCCATGAATTCATGTGAAAGAAGGGTACTCTAGAAAGCGGTGTGGCCACTTCTCCCTCACCAATGATTCACACTCTCAAGTCTCATGATTATTTGATTCATCCTTCCATAAGACTATGAAAAATGGGGTAGACTTAACACATAATACATTCACCAGAGAATCAAGGATCTCCACTAGATTCTATAAAACTGAAATTCATGGCTCCAAATTGATATATTCAAAAATCAAAACATGATAGGGGTTAGTATGGTACTTACAGAGTTGATATATGTGAAGAAAATCATGGATTCCTATCAATTGATCTTGTAATTATAATTGATGCACAACATACCCAAATATCTTAGTAACCTCAAATGGTCCATCATATCGTGGATCCAAATTTCCCTATTTCCTAAGCCAATGGTGACCTAAGCATGGAGAAAAATTCAAGAAAACTCACCCACCAATGAAAAACACAAAAGGACAGTATTGACAGTTTGTATATGATTTTTTATGACTATACAATGTAACCAGATGTCGACATATATCATGAATCATCATCAATGTCTCATGAACAATACTCAGTCCCACAAGATATTCCCTACCCACCTTAGCCCAAAAAAGTTGTGACCTACATGGGTGGACATACAAATACTCAAAAGGTTTCATTCTGATCAAGAACTTGTAACTTTTATTTTAAGTACTATAAAAAAGACCTAGATTGCAATTCCACAATCCGATAAAATCTAAAATATAGAAACATGGAATATACTACAAGATTAGAATAGAACGATCCATCTGACCATCCATCTATGTATTTTTAGTTGTACTCAACCAAACATGATTCTCCATCACCTCTTAGAGAACCTTCCAAAACATATAGGTAAACCTAGGATATATGTCCAAAATAATGGAAAAGGGAACCCCATGTTACCTCACAAAATTATAGACCTACATCTTACCCATAACATCAACCTTAGTGTTTTCCTTGATCAAAATAAAATGAATGCATTTCATCAACTGACCAGTCACCAACCAGATAGAATTATTATTTCATGGATTATTTGGTAGACTAAAAAATCCCATAGAACCCTCATCTTATTTCTAAACATTCACTAGAAGAGGCTTGAGAGAACGAGAAGGTTTCATATTCTTGATCTTTATCTATTGGTAGGTGTAACATTGGGAAACATAGTCTACAATTTCATGCTTCATATCCATCCTCTTGAAATGGTCTCCCCATCATAAATGGTTTATCAAATTCCCCAGAATTCATCATCCTACTACTGAATCTAAAGAATAAACTCAATGAGAGATGAATATATCTAAAAACTATTTTGAACCACACTAGAACCATTATCTTCAGTGACTAAATGCATCAAAGTGAAGATTCCCACCATTTTATACTCTTCCTTTGATTCCAAGGTTACCTGCAATGGTACTTTCATACTAAGAGCATCCATGAAAACATTCCCCTTCCCTTGGTTTTAAGTGAGGTCAAAATATAATTTCTAAAAGTATCTCACCCGTCGCCTCTATTTGAGTTTTAATTCCTTATAAGAAAATATACAAATAAGAATATTATAGTTAGAAAAGATTGTGAGTATCTCCCCCAAAAGGATATTTACACCAATGTTTATGGCATCCATAATTATAGAAAACTCCAAATAATGAGTAGGGTTATTCTTCCCATGTGTTCAAGATGTATGAGATTCGTATACCACCAAATGATCATTCTATATAATCATGAAACCCAAACTAGTATAAAAAATATCACAGAATACAATATACCCCATAACAGGAATAGGTAAGATCAAAATAAGAGATGACGTTAGAAGCTATTTCTACTTATCAAAAGAGGACTGACACTTTTCCTTTCATGTTAACTCCACCCCATTCCTGGTAAGAGTAGTCAATAATGATGCCAGTTTCTAGAATTCATTGATATCCCATCGATAGTATCCATAAAGACAAAGAAATATATAAATCTCAAAGAAATTACATGGCTCCATCCATGAAAAGACAACATTCACATTCTCAAGATAAGCTGGTAATTCACACTCACAAGTCATGTTCTCTAAGAATATTAGTTCTTAGATTGAAAATTTTCATTTTAAAATCATTCCATAAATATGGTGCCTCCTTGGAATCTCTAAAACCAAAAATTGATGGTGCTCATGCTCATGATCAGGCATTGAATAAACTAAAATATCATCCATGAACACTTCTACAAAAGTATTAAGATACTGATAGAATGTTTAGTCCCTCAAGGAAATAAAAATAGGAGGAGTGTTAGTATGACCACAAGGTATCATAAGATATTTATAATGTCTATACTAACTATTGAAATCCATATTCGGTATATTAGACTCCAAAAAACTATGCTGATGATAACCTGGTGGAATATTAATCTTTAAAAACTACTTTTCACCCTTTAACTGGTCAAAAAAATTATAATCCACTCAGGGTAGAGGATATTAGTTTTAAACCATCACTTAGTTCATCTTTCAATATTCAATGAACAATTGAGTTGAACCATTAGCCCTCTGGTAAAAGAGAACCGAGGATGCCCAAATTGAAAATTTAGGGGAAATAAAACCTTCCTCAATCAAATCATCCAACTAAATATTGATATCTCTCAGATCCACTAGTCTTATATGATCAATGGGTATTGAGATTGGATGAATGCACAAAACCATATCAATCATAAACTCTACCTCCCTCTCCGGAAGAAGACATCAGAATTAATCTATGAAAACATCAAGAAAGTCCCTAACAACCATGGGAAGATCAAAAACAGACAAAATAACATTAGGATCAACTATAATAACATACAAAAAACTCTTGATCTATGTATAAGGAGGTATTACATGACTAGATATTAGATCCCACTCTCCCTGAAATACCCAACAGATCTCATAGAAAACAATTAACGAGACAAGCTAATGATAGCAATCAACCTCAATATGATGAGTTTCAAGATAATCTATATAGATGATAATTTTAATCAATTACAGATCAAGAACAATGAAATATCAGACTCACTACAACAAAATCATCCCTTAGCGGCGGTTTTTTTCCCATTTAGCAGCGGTTTAAACCGCTGCTAAATGGGTTGGCGGCGGTTTACAAAAACTGCCGCTAAACTTGGCGTTGGCAATCTTTTAGCGGTGGTTTTTTCTATTTCGTGGTGGTTTAAAAAATGTGTCGTAGATGCCTTATTTCCCAGCGGTTTCTCTCCATTTAGCGGTGGTTTTATGGGTATGCCACACTTTTTTATTCGCGGCAGTTTTAACCACCGCAAAATTATTCCATTTGATGCGCCTATTTTGTGGCGGTAAAAACCGCCGCTAAATATAAACGTAATATATTTAGCGGCGGTTTTAACCACCGCTAAATGCTTCCCAGCAAGGCATTTAGTGGCAGTTAAAACCGCCACTAAATGCTACCAAGTATGGCATTAGCGGCGGTTAAAACCGCCGCTAAATGCTGAACTGGAAAAAAAATAATTTTGGTTCTACTACACCACTGCCCTGAAAAATAAATCAAACCAGAATATAGAGATCACCTAGGTTTCATGGGGATCTCGACCCCCTTCTTGGTAGTGTAGGATAGCAGTATAATAAATAGAGAAACAACATACAATAATTAAATCAACAATAAATGAAAGACAAAGCATTGGATGAATAATATAAACTAAATATAAAAGGCCAATGAAAATTGACAACCATGAATTCATGTCCAGATGAAGATAAAAAACTAAAAAATAGTATACATATAGAAGGTAGCATGATACACATTAGTACATGAATAAATAAAATCACTAAAATCCCTAAGCGAAGAAATCTTATAAACATACATCCACCCTGAAAATAGGGGAAAAGATATTGTACCTTCATAAATTAGGGATCGATGGTGATAAAATCTGATGATGGATGAAGGAGAACCATCAAATCCTAATGGAGGGAGGTGGAGAAACCCATAGAGGAGGGAGCTGTGAATGCTGGAGAAGAAGGAGGAGGAAATAAAGGGAGTTAAAACATTTAACCTATTAATGGGAAAATGGTAATTTCACCCTTAAGAATAGTTCGCATGGTTTGGCTATATGAATTTCCAAACCGTACACCAACCGTGAGACTCCCACTACTTAGGAATCCTACCTCACATTGTTTCCCCGCATAGTTTACCCTAACCATGTGACAAATGTGTAATGAATTGTGTGATAATAATGCCTAAGTGGCACTAACCATGTGAGCTAGGAACACAGTTTGGAAAACTGTGTGCAGCCCGTGTGGGGCACTTCTTCTCACCTACTCCAGCCGCATGGTTTTCTACTACAGGTTCGCACAGTTTTAGACAAACTGTGTGCACCTATCATACCACCCAAACTTGATATTTTTGGTGCTTACCTAGGCCCGTTCAATTAGATAAATGATCACATCGTCATCCCTTTAAGCATCCAACCGATGGTGCTCCCCACCATAGGTTTTAACATTAACAAGAAAATTATGAACCATAGTATTCTCCACCATTGTAATTTCCTATAAAAAATATCCAAAGATTTCCAATGATAATATTGGAATTTTTCCTCTAATTGGGAAATCCTAAATACTTCTGAGGCCATAATAGGGACATTACTATAAAGAAATAGTCAAATGCCAATGAGCCTAACTGAAACTAGTCATGCAATCTTTCTCAGAAGACATTTTCGACCCACCATATAACTGATGCTCTCTTAGTGCATCGAGGATGACGTAAAGATAGGGGACATGCTTGTTGCTAAGCAGGAGTACACTAATAGAGTATAAATATTATCAGAAGATTGGAGACACTTCCATCACCTCTAAGACACTTCCATCACTTCTACTACCTAGAAGGACATTTTTACTATATCTGACACGATGTTCCCCAAATTAGGAGTGTCCTAGTCATGAAAAGAAGAGATATACCAACTGCTCATAAGAGAACTAGGTTAGATTCACCTTAATCACACATGTGACACTTATCTGATTCACACTCACAAACTCCATAACATTTGTCATAAAAGATGAAACTAACCCGACCAGCATGTCAGAACACCCAATCCATTTATGAATCGAGCTTACACAATGGGGATACCCAAATGCTGCTATATAGTAGAAATGGTATTAATATGTGTTACATATATGGAAATTTTTTGTGGCAACTATATGCCATAAATGTTACATATACAAACCAACCGTTATCATACTTGTTCAACACATCAACAATACTACTACTCATCATCTGATGCTGCATTGTCACCCTCTCCACCTTCATCTCCACCACCTGCTGCCACTTGTAAGAACATTATATTGAAAATTAAATATTGTTGCATATTTATAATAAAACTTAAAACCAATATAAGTTTTCAAACTAAATGATTTTGATTTTTTTGTGATTTACCTGCTCACCACTACCCAATGCACTACCATTGGGGGCATATCTACTCATATACTGATGTATTTCAAGCAACTCTTTCTACAAAGAAGATATCTGATCCCCCTGCTAGTGAACTGTGTTTCGTAGAGAAGACATCTCCCTCTGACCATCTTCAGGTATGAAATGACTATAAGCAGGATTAGATGTAGCCGAAATCCCTAATGGCATGCAAAAGACCTCAGATGGTACAGGTCCCAAACCCATCCCACGCACTCTACCAGGATGCTCCTTCCCAAGGACTTTACCAACCGGGTCATCCTGGGAGACTAAGTAGGATTGCCCAGGATTGTCATCCCATATTTCTTTAATTTTTACCTATAAATCAAATATCAATATATATTAACACAGTAAAAACTGATAATAAGTTATTATAATAAATAATTGACATCGTACCCCAACTTCTCTGGCAGGTTCATTAACAAAACTTCCATCTGTTTTTTTATGAACATTTATCCACAATTCTGTTCAGGATGTGTCATGCCCTAAACTCTGTGACTGCATTAAACAAAGATAAATCAACAATTAAATATGTTAAATTGATAATATTATCTTATAAATATTTAAACTAATTAAAATATTACCAATGACATTCTGCTTCTTGAAAAGCTTTTTGAACCCGCAGTGTGCGGGATGACCTGCTTTACCCGGTTTGAAGCATTTTGTCTTGAGAGATCCTGAAATAAATAAAATTCAATTTAACAGTATTGTATTCAATGTCTATCTCCTCTTCATGTACATGTATAAATGTAAAATGAGGATAATATAATAATATATATTTCAATACCATCCGCTTCTCATCACGATGTCTATCGACAAAAACCTTCCACTGTTCTTTCGGTACCCCACTGGGTAGCTTCTCATACATCTACTGCAAGGTCAACAAAGTATCGTTGAAATCACACCACAACCTCCATTTGAAATCTTTCCATTTTTTTCCAAGATTTTTCAATGTCCACTTCCGTGCTATCACATCAGCAACGGTAAAGTGGAAGAACATCTGTATACAAAAATTCATTTTGAATATATTAGTAACATGACATTCAATTAAACCATAAAGTAATAAAATTACCTCTATCTGAGAATCATAAACTTCATTTTTCCGGTTTGGAGGCATATGCCTCCAATCATCATATAAAATAGGGAGGGAAATGGGCTCCGCTGCCAGCTGACCTATAATCTGACCAAGTAAACCTACGACGTCATCCATCGGGACCCCATAAGAATCAAATGGCACCACTATCTTCTCGCCATGCATGTTCCAAACATCAGAACTTTTTATGTGTTTTTCCATGGTTGCATTGTTTTCATCTGCAATGAGCAAAAAATTACTATAAACAAAATGAAATAAATTTATTTAATTAAAATTTGTACCTATGACTGTGACCCTCCTGAATGTTCGTGATGAACTGGAAGGGGCGTGTCGCTGCCCCACTGCTGAGGCTCCTGTAGGGGGAGGCGATGACTCATCCTCTAATGAGGCATCCACTGATGGTGTCAGAGATGGTGCAGGGGGAGATGATGCAGGGATGTAGGCAGCTGCTGCCTCAGATGTCGTGGGGACAGACGGATCGTCATCTGTCGCAGAAGTAGAAGTAATGATGTACCGCTTCTTCCTTGGCATTCCTGTTATTTAATCAAATAAAATTAAGTTCAGAATATATATTTCAAAAAATTTATGCAGAAAAAAAATTAAAAATGATAATAGATGCCCACTAATAATAAACAAAATATATATAACAATGATAATGAATGACTATAGAAATGAAACAAGTGGTTGCTGAATGAATAAATAATTGTACATACAATCATTTTCCCCTTCAATCGTGTCGGTTTCCTGCTCCATTGTTTCATCCACTTCATTCATCCTTGCTAGACTAATATTTTCAATATCATGATGGACAAATAATTCTGCTTCCTGTTGTTGATGAAATTCAATTGCAGAGGTCAAATCTTCCACTTCATCACCCATATCATACAAATCTCTTTGTATTATGTGAGTAACTACACTCCACCCTTCATCCACAACATCATTCACATAATATACCATTTTTGCCTGCGATGCTAAGATATATGGATCATGCAGTTCACGATCACCAACATCCATCAAGCGAGAGAAGTTTACAGAAGTAAATTGCAAGGAATCTCTTTTAACACCTCTGATAATATCGACCCATTTGCATTTGAATAAAAAAACAGACAAATGCCCGTGCTAGTTTAATTCAATAATATCATGCAGCTTTCCATAGTATTCCACTTTAGCAAATGTAAATATACCACTATTCTTTGTTTTCAAACCCACTTCTCGATCGACTGTACGAAATCTAAAACCATTCACATTATAAGCGCCGAACTTTATAACTAGTTTTATAGGACCTATAGCAAGAAACTTCAAATCTTCTGACAAGTCTGCATGAGTATCAGTATTCATGATCTGAAAAAAATATTAATAGATTTGCAAATTGTATGTGTCAAACTAATATTCGTATTTATTGCAATATTTATAAACTTACACGTCATGCAAACCATTCTACCAGCTCTTTATTCATAGCCTTCGTTATATCTTTTTCATTTCGTGTTTGGCCTCTCATTCGTCTCTTTGTTTTTATCCTCAACTCTTCAATAAATGGATCCGCAATTTCACTATTCAGCAGCACATATCTATGTGCCTGTAATAATTCCAATTCTGTTAGTGTCGCGTATGAGGTCCTCCCAACTAATCGGCCAATAGCAGGAAATATTTTTGATTTCTGATGCATTTGAGAATGAGTTGATGTGTCGACTATTGATCTATAATCACCGACCACCATGTAAGGTCAAATTAACCCAATTATCCCTTTTCCCAACATAATACACAACTAATTTGTACATTATCTATATATACATGACATGTAGGGGAATAACTCAATTAGGTTTCAGCACATATATACCCAACCTTCCGCATCCAAACCCGATATAGGAGGAATAGAATACATGTTAATATTAGACATCTGAGCCTAAAGATTGACAAAAAACTAACCCAACAATAAAGAGATATGTTCTTCAATGAAATCCAAAAAGGAGAGAATGGTTATGTCTATCTCAAATACCAGTCCAAAATAATGGTTTCACAACTTCTCTAATGAAATATCATCAATGCCCAGTATCATGCTAATTTGTTCAGGGAATTATTGAGGAGGACCAACACCTCATCAATTTTCTATAATCATATGGATCATAACAATCGTGGATTGAGGAATCTCTACATTGTGTAATAGTGTATTACCTCCTTTGTTTCGGCATAATGTGTATGGTGGATCCACAAAACATGTTCCTGGGGAGAACCATCATGTTTGATGGAGGGTCCTCTTCCTAGGGTTATAGGGATTACATAATATATTTCTACATAATGTTTATTGTGAACCTACACCCTAGTGTGAAAGGGGATACAATATTTATGGATATAGGACCAACACCCTGTTGCAATATAGAATGGTACTTAAAGTCATATTATATAAATAGAGAAGCAGTACACTCAAATCAAACAAAACAACACAAACACATACAAGAAAACTTTGCACGACTGTCCATGAAACACCATGGGGATTACATTGGAACCAATAAACCAAAGGCAATAAATGAAAAGAAACAAAATAACAAAAAGAAAACCAAAACACAAAGCATTCGCAGCACTACGACAAAAAATCAATAACGTGGAACCTGCAACCAGTCTGAAGCTTGACATTAATTCCTCAAATACACATAAGAACTCTCATTCCAGTAGAATATAACAGTTAAAATTCAAAAAAAACCACTACAGATGGGCCTAAATAGTAGTAAATGAAAATATCAGTGAACCTACAAACAAATCTGCAATTCATCCACAACTCAAACTGTTGGAACCAAAAAGATTTCCCAAATGAAATAGATGACATCATTGGCCTAAAACACAAATGAAATAAAATTAATAGATAACAGATAATGCAAGTACTTGATCTTGGATGAAAAATAAGAGATGCTCAAGAACCGCCATCCAAGAAACTGCAACTTAGGACATAGTGCCAAAAGAATGCCATGCTGGAAAAAGTTCAATGACAACCACAATTTCAGATCAAAACCCAACAGAGCATTATGATAAGAAATTAAGATGTATTATCCATACTGATATCAGTTAATAAAGGAATAAATTATTTAAGAGAGTATATTAAAGTCGTAACATACCTCTATACAGTAACTAATTATTAATAATGTTTTCTTGTTATCAAAATAATGTACTATGAATATGTTGAGATTGTTATTAAAGAAAAAATAGTGTTCCATCAACTGAATCCATTATTGACCAAGTGTTCATGATCTCTAGACACATTTTTGTTCATTTTCAAATAAAGGATGTTGAATATTCAACCTTTTAAAGAGAAATTTTCTAACCCAAACTAGTTTTCTATGTACAAGTCCTAGAGGGCTGCATGCAACAATACATCATATGCAAAACAATGATAAGAATGCCATTTATTACAACATTAATTCACAACTAAAAACATGTACTCAATTAACATGAAAAAGAAAAGTTAATAACCTATGATTTATCGTCAATTAATATAATTTAGTGACTATATATTTACAAAGAAACTAAATTTCAAATAACATATGGAATAATTAATTTTAAAGACTAAAAAAAACTATGATTCATTAACAAGAAACACTATTAGTTTATGACCACATAAATATATCATTGTGATGTTCAAAAATATGTGTGTAATTAAATATATATATCAACAATTATTCACAACCCAACTAATTAATCTTTGCGCACAAGGCTTGAATTGTAAAAAACTATTTGATGTATATAATCTCAATATTAGATTCAATAGTACACTAAATAATTCATGAAAAAAATGAATATAATGCATTTTCAAATCACATGGAATGGGAATCATGCATTAATAAAGAAAAGGCACAACATTATACCACTCCCTATACCAAATCAACAATGAATTGTAACAAGATTCAAAATAGAAAAACATAGTTCAAAAAAGTAAGAACATGTCCCCTTCTAATTAGAGAATTTAGGATGCACTAGTATGTTAAACATTCAATCTCTACTAATTAATGGTGTAAAATACCAATGTGGGTTTTATGTTTTACTACAAATCAGGTCATTAGATTACCTCACAAATCAGGTGCGGGGGGTCGTCGAAGGCCGCGGGGGGCGTGGGGGGTGCCGGGGTCGCCGGAGGGCGTGGGGGGCGCGGGGGGAGTGGGGGTCGCCGGTGTTCGAGGGGGTTGCCGGTGGTCGAGGGGGGCGCCGGGGGGTGCGGGTTTCGCCGGACAGCGGCAGGGTGAGGAGTCGCCGGCAGCGCGGGGGGTGGGGAGTCGCCGGCAGCACGGGGGGTGCGGAGTCGCGAGGGTTAGGGATCGCGAAGGGGAAGGGGGAAAGGGTCGGCGTCTGTGTAAAATAATTCAGGTTTCGTGGCGGTTTATTAAAAACCGCCGCGAAACCTTCATCGAAAAAGGTTTAGCGGCGGTTTTGTGAACCGCCACCACAAAACCGCTGCTAAACCATGTTTTTTTTGTAGTGACTAAATACACTTCACCTATTGATAGTGAATAGGAAGAAAATAAAAATCCCTACATTTTCCTCTTCTTATGATGTGTCTCTAACTCCTTGAAAATGGTCATGATTCCCATTGGAAGTTTCAACACATAAAAAATAAGAAGATATAAATGATTGGTAGGAATCAACATTGAATAAATCAGTCACTATATGAGATGTAACAAGAATGGTACCTCTCCCTATCGCTAGACCGATAACAACATCCACTAGAAATTCATCCACCATGTAAAGGTGCTTCACTCATAAGTCATTTGGATAAATCCCTATTGAATTTAAAGCTTTTGAATCTACTAAAGTGGCCTTTTAATATGATTATCATTGACCATAATGAGGCATAAACATATCCTGGAAGAACATTTGTATATTTTTATAGATGACACAAAAATTTCACATCTTTATGGGAATATAATAAGATCTTTTAGTGTGTCTAACCTTTCCATACTGATAGATATTTAGGTTTATATAATTGGATGTAACTAATGGTGAAGAAGAGGCCTGATTTTGAGAACCACCTCCACCACTCTTGTGATGCATGTGCCACTTACTCTTATTTCCTTATAGGCCACTGAAGTTTCCACTATGTGAAAGAGAAGGGGAAAAACAATCTTTCCTATTGTGTTCATCTTTTCAATCATAGCATTATTTTGCATCCTTTCATAGGTAGAGCGTTTTATCATAAATACCTATGACCTAATATCTGGTAGAAAAACATGAAGGTAATTTTGAGGTTTTAGCTGGTCTTTCTTTACCAATTGTAGATAAAAATGAACCATCTCTATAAAATGATTTTTTTATTTCAACACTGATTGATCTTCCTATTACAAAGATATAAAATTTAGAGAAATTTTCATCATTAGAGACTCTAGAAAAAATTCTAGAAGAAGAGTGTCTTGAAACTTTTACAATAAAAACCGGCATTTCTATATACTTAAACCATTGAATTGCACTATTGCTTACTGGGACCCTCAATTTTTAACATTGTGCACTTCATGTTGATATTCATAGGTGTATCTAGGATGTCAAATATCTAATTGATCTTTTACATCAAGTTTTCCACCTCTTAGGGATGATTAATCCCCTTAAAGGATGGTGGTTTCTTGTGTAATAACTAACAAGATTGATCCCATTATCTTCTAGCACATGGTCGTACCTTGAAAACTATGTTTTGGACTTGGAGAAAATTTTGGTCAATAGCATGAACTGCATACAAGATAACCTCCATAAGATTCTCATCCAAAGGTGGATTCTACTAAGGAGTTGTTATTGCACCCTCCTATAGAACCAATGGAAGACATATCAGAGGCATATCATGGAACACTGAAAAATAAAGAAACAATCAAAAAAATGATAATATCAGTTCAAACAAAAAAAACCATAAACAAACATGAGATTAAGATCAAGAACTCAACATAGGAGACACACATCCCAATATCCCTTAGTAACTTGATTCTCATCATAATAATAGATAGCTTGAAACTCACTAAAACCTACCTATACAATCAGGAAAATGCTATATCCCATCTAAGAACTACCCATGACTAAGAATAACCTCCCTTTTATACCATTTTGTAATGAACTAACCCAGGATACCCTCAAAAATTGTACTTAGTCCACTCTACCACATACCCAATGGATGTTTCTGATCCCCATGGGCTAGAAGATAGCTATCGAGCACCGAAAAAAACCCAGATACAATGATTTTACCCAACATGATAAAGAAGAAGAAATGGTAGAAATATACATAATAGAAAAAAAAATGGTGGAAGAAAAACCCAATATATATATATATATTATAACTAAAAGAAGACGGTATAAGTGATACATCTTTGAACAGTCAGAATAAACCCAGAGTATAGGTCCAATAGCAAAGGACAACTAAAAAAATTGACTCCTCCAAGATATAATGTGGGATACATCCCATATCTAAACTCTAGCTAATCATACCTAGTTGACAGAAAACTGAACGGCCTCAATGTGATTTTTACTACATCAAATGACATAACTAGGTTTATACACCACTGAAGGGGTATTCAAGGTGTGAGATAAATATGATCAGTAGGATCCCACTCAGGTGTTCTATATCAGGTTTCTATACACACAATACAAATATTCTCATTTTAATGAATACATGGAATGATAAATGATAAAATAGTATATATCAAAAGCATGTTAAAGATTTACCTTTTTATATAGTTCTAAAACAAGTCATGAAAAATAGTTTCATAGTATAATTTTCATACAAATTTATCAAATTAAAGGAAGTTATATCAAAGTTAAAACAATTAAAATCCAAATCATAGGTAAATCATGCCAATGGATCACAATAAGTCCTGATAGTAGACTACACATACCATAATAAATGACTAGTGCTCACCCAAGTCCATAGATCATAGGCCTAAGGAGAAGAGAAACACTAAATGAGTAAACACCCCACTAATGTCAACATCATTCCCATAGAACAATGGGCCTAGGTAGAAGAAGAACAACCTAGGAGTGAACCCCCCCCCCCCCAAATACATAGAATATGTTCCAAAGCTACACATTCCACCTATATACCCAATGATTCACATGTACTGCATTTTCTAAAATTATTTCCAAAGTATTTTCACAATAAATTTAAAATAACCCTTTTATTTTATAAATTCTTATTGAAAATTCATTTGATAATGCATTAAAAATCACAATTTTCCTTTACCAAAACCAAGGGAAACCTCGTATTTTACATAAAATCCATTTACACACCAAAAATAATCATACAAATTAATTTATAAAATAACTTATAAAATAGAAGAAATTAAGAATCATTTAACAAAGGCTAGAGACGAAACCAACTACCTCAACTCAGGTATAACATGCTCACAATGGGATCCATAAAACTAAAAGGAACGAAAAGACAACAATGTAGGACCTAGAATTTATTTCCATATCTTAGAATCAATTAAAAAAAAGAACCCAGTGGATAAGATAAAACAACACATACCACAATGAACTCACACAACGCACTACAACCTATATGAGGGTCAGCCTCTAGAAGATGATTTCATAAAGAATCTATAAATTATGAAATGAAACATCACTATGAGGTTGATGAATCCAAAATTCAGTGCCAACTACACTTCCACAATCAATGGAATAAAAGAATAAAAAAGGCCACTTACCAGGGAGAACTACCACAATCACTATAGAGACCAAACTTTGAATTAAGGAACTTGAGAGGAGTAGATATTACCAAAATTTCACCTAAAATCACCTAGGGTTCAGCAATGGGAGAGAAAACTAAATGAGAGAAGGGATACATGTGAAATGTGATAAAACCCACTGGGTCAAAGTATTTACAGGTTAAAACCCCTATTTATGACATAAATATCCCATGATTAATTTACATCAAAAATGATGTTTCCTCAATTCAAATTTACCCCAATTTATGATTTTACATTATAAAATAAGGTCTTATAGTATAAAAAGAATTTATGGTGTAAAAAATATTTTATGGAATGAAATATTATTATGCTGTAAAGAGTTGTATGACTTGTTCCTATCAAAGGATTTATGGTGTAAGCCAAAAATTAGGATTTAAAAGTATTCACCAAGTTATCTTCACCCCAATTTCTTCAAAAACTCCAAATAAACTCTTAATCTTTCCAAACCAAAGAATAGAAGCTTAAAATTTAAAAAAATATCATACCTTAAAATCTATGATGTTCAATAGTAATTTACATTAAATTACACACTATCAATACATTTACTCAAATCATAAAAAAATAATTTTATTGTCCAATATGAATTAAGTACATCATACATGAGAAATACTATTATATTTATTTAATAATTAATAATAGATATGCTCATAATTTATATTATATCCATAAAACTTTTATTTCTTATTATAACTCTAAGTTCTGTAAATATTTTCCTCAAATTTGAAATTGTGAGCTTGGAGTGTTGAAGAATATTAATCACTATAGCATAAAAATTCTCAATAAACATTCATGAATCATGATAGGGGTCATTAAAAAATGTGATATGTATATGAATTTAGACATTTTGAACATATCATTAAGGTTAGTAGTCAACAAAACATATGGATAAGTCTACCTTACAATACACCCTATAAAAATGGGAAAGGATAACTTCTAGTGCACATGGTATATCTAGAGATTGATCATATTGGTTTGTGTTCTGAATCCAAAAAACATGTAATGTATCTAATGAAATTATTGTATCATAATAT
This sequence comes from Viscum album, assembly GCA_963277665.1. Classification (NCBI taxonomy): domain Eukaryota; kingdom Viridiplantae; phylum Streptophyta; class Magnoliopsida; order Santalales; family Viscaceae; genus Viscum; species Viscum album. The sequence continues at coordinate 786,165,968 of OY728132.1, forward strand.
CATTATTCATAAATTAATAATGATAATTTTTCATTATATCATTATATCTAGATATAAAATAGAAATGAGATACGATCTGATAATAGATCCTTACGTATACATGATATATATGAGGTTATTAATAGGGGATGGTAATAATGGGAAATTTGTTATAATGATATTTTAAAACTAACATGAGTATTGTTGATAGCATAAAAAATCTCACTTTGAACAATATTATAATATACAAAACTCCAAAACCTATAGCCAATAGATATATTACATTATTGGTATGAAGTAAAAGATTTCCCAATGGATCAAATAGTTTAGTAGTATTTGAAGACCAGATACATACATATATTAAACTTTAAAAAATAAGATACAACATGAACACATTTTGAGAACATGATTATCCCTTCCTTCATAACCATGAAAAATACACATAGTCTTCCTCAAGGATTCTTGGGGAAAGTAAAACAAATAAGGCTGAGCATAAATTCTTGGTAAGGAGTAGTATACAATGAAATCATACATAACAAAAAAAATTTAATAACTGATATGGAAATAATAAATGAATAACATGAATCCATAATCAAATAAAACTAAGGGAATTATATATTCATGGAAATTAATAAAAACATGTATAATAATAATCCTTGATCTCACACAGATATAATAAATAATTTCAAACATCAAAAACGTGTTGTCAAAACCTTTTGCAGAGATTATTTAAATGTCATTTAGACTACATTCAATACATCATGTCATGAAATCCTTTCTCCAAGAAACTATCCTATTATAGGAAGAGGAATACACTAAAACACATCCAGTTTTTTCTCATCAAGAACATTCATAAAATTTCATAAAGAACCACTTTCTGAATAAAACATGGTCATCCATATATTGATAAATAAGAAAATAATATAATTCCTCGTTAAATAGAATAATGTGCATGTCTGGGATAACATCCCTTAATCAACTTAGATGTTATTGGGTATAATCAAAGTAACACGATGTTCCATTATCAAATAAATATATTAGTGAGGGTAATTAAAAATTTCTACATTATCAATGAAATATAGTAATTGGATTCAATATATTGAATTTGTAGGTTACCAAGTTAATGGTAGGAAAAATCCTTCATCATGATTCATTAAGAGTTTTTAAATGTTCCAAATCATATTACCCAGTAGTGTTACTCTAGTTGTGTAGTCATAGGCCCAATCATATTGTATCATTTTGATGATTGAGTCATTGATAAACCAAAAAAAATTAGGTTATTATCCCTTGGTGCATATGTTCCATATCCACATCAACTTTCTATTATCTATATAGGTATTTATTTTCTAGGAAATTATACACACTTTTACTTTTCCAAAATATAGGATAATTTTCCACTAATGGAATGGTAACACTTCAATCAAAAGAATATGGGAGGGGGATAAAAACATATACTTTTAACTACCTTAAATTTATTGAGTAACATGGAAAAATTATTCCATAGAAATGTATGCACCATGAAAAAGAAAATAGGTTCTCATTACAATATGATTCGCAAAGAATGAAAATTGAGATGCAAAACCCCACTTATGGATTGGGTAGAAGTTCAATAATGACCTCTTAAAAAAGGGATTAAACATTATCCTAAAATAATATGAATAAAATAATTTTTTGATATAACATCTTAATTAGGTATTATATATAGAACTTAATGGAAATCAGGTGTATATTACAAAACATGTCTCAAGGAGAGGAATTTGATATGGAAAACCCTTAACTATTGTCTAAAATTATAGGAACATAATTTAAACTTATGTATAATTAGAATATATATCATATTAACTTAATTTATAACCTTAATAATATCAATTTTCTTCTATACTCTTCATAAATAGTTATTCTCTATATGAATTCTTTTTCATTTTCCACATCAGTGTTTATAGTTTTGTTCATTTGTAAAAGTTTCATAATAAAGATATTTGTATTCATTCCTCTTCCAAAGTGTAATATTTTCTTGGTCATTAAATTTACCATTAGGTTATATTTATAATAAGTTTTTATGTTTCAAATCTATTTCATGAGTGGTTTATACATTATCCTTGAAGATGAAGTTGATAATAAGCATGTTTTAGTGATTTTTGATAAACGAAGGGTTATTATTTAAATGAGGAAATAGATTTTGATATGAAATATTTAGAACAAAAAAATAATTATTTACACATTTATATAATATTATAATAGTAAATTCATTATCTTATTCATCCATGGAATAAATTTATAGTATTTTTCAAGTAAGCCGTTAAATCAACTCAAACATGAACCTAACATGATAATGGATGATTATGAGATGTTTTAGTTATGATATCATTACAACTATTGTATGATGATATTATTTAGTGTTTATTAGTGTGATATATCATAATTATAAGTAATTATAAGGATAATTAATAGATATCACAAAAATACATAATTTGAATAAAATATTATACTCTTAATAAGCTTATTTTAAATGTTTAAAATAACGATGATTTTTTGTTGGCCATATCATTAATAGGTTCATAAATGTGTCACAATAGAAACTTAATGATATCATAAGCCTAATATTTATTCTTTAATTCCATCCTTATATCTAAACTTTTATGGCCATGAAGGAAAATGAAACACATTACATCATGGAGGCGGTAGTCCGCAGAATGCTCGAACAACGATTTTGTTTTCCTTAATGGATGGGGTATGTGAATAAATAATGATAATAAAATTTATATATTAACATTAAAGTATATAAATGATAATAATATCATTATATTATTTTTTATAGAATAAATATGAAAGAATATAATTAATAATATTGTTACATAGGTGATAAAACTTACATCGAGGGATTGAATTTTCCTTAGAATTCTCTTTGAATTCAAATGGATTTAAATAACCATAAGTGATCAAGGGATTATGTTATTTGTAGATATTTCTTGGGTGAAACGTATGAGAGTTATTAAAGGATAATTATAATGTTACTCATGTATTGAAGTGGTGATGATATTCCCCTTTTATAAGTAAAGGGAAGGGTAGTTTTGGGAACACCTTTACATTTTTCCTTAATGTCGTGACACTATTCTAGGTTAAATAGATAAAAATGGAAAACATTATATAGTAAACATTTATTTGTTAATAAAAATATACTCCCTTAAATCCTAGGAATGCTTTTAATTTTTGTAGGACTTTTACTCCAGGTTAAACTCAATTTACTCCTTTTACTTTTACCTAGTTAATTATTTTAAAATATTAGTAATTAATTTTAATAAAAAAGATTAAGACTGACTATTTTACCTTATTTTATATTTATAATTTCATATCATAAAATAATTTTATCAAATAAAACACTAAAAGGTGTGAAAATTTAATTTTTTTAATGCATATTATTAATCATGTAAAAAACTATTTTTAGAGAAATAAAGTTTTTTGATTTATATTTTTATATGATGTAAAATTATATTGGATAATGATTTTAAAGAAGTAAATTGATTTATTATAAAATAAATCAATTATATAATGATTTCATGTAAATAAAACTCTGAATATCTCTTTAAAATACTTTATTCAATGAAAATACTTAAAATGCTTATGATATTAATGTAACATTTTAAGTTATTCTAAAAATTATATCCATTGGGTTTATAAGTTAAAAGAATATTGTAAAATGTAAAATATTATTCCTAAAATTTATAGTTTATTTATTAAATTGTTTTATAAACCTATAGTTCAATCTTATATAATGAAAAAATCATAAAAATTACAAGTTTCAAGAAAAACATAATTTTATACTAAAAAATGAAATTTTCAGAAAATGATAAAAAAATCATAGTAAGATAATTTTGATATGATGAATTCAAAAAATGTAATTATTTTGGTCAATTTATAATTCTAATATTTGACTATTAAATAAATTATTGAATAAATGATCCTTAAATTGTGATTTTTCAAATAGTTTATGATACTCTATTTTCCTGTTATAGTAGAGTCTCAGGTGTTACAATCTCCACCCCCCCCCCCCCAATTACTTTTTTCCTTGAAATTGGGGTATTTATTATCTATTTAACATATTTAAATACTCTTTACTTATATATTATTCATTATCATGAGTTTACTAGTCTTGTTCTCTATTTATCCAAAGGACTTTCACCAAACAAGCTTTCTAATTATGAAATACTTAATCTATTATGTCAGGAATCCTGAAAGGCCCCTTATTATGATTCAATTAAAGATCCAACTCTTTTTTATCATATGTGAGCACATGAATTGGATAATTAATTTATTTTCTATGTGATAACACATGTAGGACATTTTTTACTTTATTAAGATTGGCCAGCATAGCTAACTAGTAAGCTACAACCCCAATTCTTTTTAATACTTTAAAAGTTCCAATATACCTAGGGCTTAAGTTTGATTTTTTTTCAAATCTTATGAATCCCTTCCATGGTATAACCTTTGAGAATACATTATCCCCAAATTAAAATTTAATGTCTTTCCTTTGATTATAAACATATCTCTTTTTTATGATTTCAGATGCTTTATTTTGATCCCAAATAGTTCATACTTTTATAGTTTTATCCTATACAAGCTTTGGGCCAAATAACATTCTCTCTCAAAATTCTTCCTAGAAGTATGTCATACAACACCTCTTACCATACAATTCTGTGTATGGTTCTATATGGATACATCAATTGAAGATATAATTGTATGAAAAGTCAATCAACTCTAGATATTGATCACATATACTTTGGAAGTCAAGAGAACATGATCCCAACATGTCATCCATTGTATGGATATTTCTTTCAGACTATACATCGGTCTGAGGGTGATAGATGATGCCTAAATGTATCTCAGTGTTGGGATCACTTTTAAGACTCTTTTATTATTTTTAAGTAAACTTATGGTCTTGGTCAAATACAATGAATATAGGTTACCCATTAATCCTTATGATTTCACTAATATAAAGTCAGGTAAGATGCTCAAGGGGTCAATCTGTTATTTTCACTAATAAATGAGAATACTTAGAAAGATGATCAATGATAACCCATATAGAATTTTTCTTCAATAGATTATTTGTGAGTCCATTGAAAAATTCTAATGTGACATTGTCCCACTTCTATATAAGTACAGGCAGAGGTTTCATTAATCCCTTTGGATGTTTTCATTAATCCTTTACCTGCTAGCATACTAAGCATCTGGACACATAATCCAAAATTTTTCAAATCATATCATCCTCCCACAAATGTTATCCTAAATCCCTATACATCTTTATTTTTTAAAGGTGTATGTAGAAATTTTTTCTATGAGCTTTATCTATCAGTTCTCTCTTCAATTCTAGTATGGATGGAACACATAACATATTCCTAAAATTCAACATTCCATCTATATAGATTAATTCCATTAATTTTCCATCACCCTCTATTTTAATCATCAATTATATTCTCTTATTATCCTTCAAGGAATTATCAATAATTTCTATTAAGGATGGTTTAGAAATTTATTGGAAAAGGAATAATGGTTCCCCTTGCTAAGAAATCATTGTATCCATATTTACTAGATATTTGTATATGGGGTCTTTGTTAATCCTCATCTTGGTTATAAATATATGTCCCCTCTTAATAAATGAATCATCCGACTTTTTTGCCTTCCTAGGTCGTTAGTGTATCAACAAATCGTAGTACTTGAGTAGATACAACAATTTTATTTTACTCATGTTGAGATCATTTTGAGAGAATATATACATAAAACTTATTTGGTTGGTATATATCTCACATATTTCACCATATAGGTAGTGTATCTATATTTTCAAAGAAAATATTATATATTTCATTTCATAGTCATGAGATGGATAGCTATATTCATGTATTTTATATTACCGTGATAAATATAAAATCACTCTATCATTCTATATAAGGAAACATTGAAGTCCTTTATTTGATTCATCATTATAAATTACAAACTCTTCCATACCTGATGATAGATTTAATATCAATGAATTAATTGGTCACCCCATCATCTCATCAGAATTTTCCTTATATTCACTTGACCATGTGAATTTAACCCATTTATGTATAAACATGGTTAACAAGTTGACCAACCATATGAAATCTTGAAAAAACCTATCGATATTAACCTAGTAAGCCTAGTAAACCTTTGATATTAATTATTTTTATTGGTTTAGTCGATTCTTTGAATACCATTATCTTTGAGTAGACAACAGATATCCCATCCATCGATATAATATGTCCAAAAAACACTTCATTGAGAAAAAAGTCACTCTTACTAAACTTCCCATATAATTTTTTTGTGAGGGTATCCAAAATTAATTATAGATAAATCTTGTGCTCATGATAGATCTTAGAGTATATCAAGATATAATCAATGAATAAAAATAAAAAGTTATCAAGATAATCCTTGAATACTCTCTTCATAATATCTATAAAGGTATAAAGAGCATTATTTAATCCAAAATTAATTACCATAAACTCATAATGTCCATACATTATTCAGAATGTTGTCTTTGGTATATCATCTTTCTTTACCCTTAAATGATGATAACCAGATCGAAGTTCAATATAAGAAAAATATTGGTGGTCTTTAAGTTGATCAAATAAGTAATCAATTCATGGAAAAGTATACTTATTATTAATAGTGATGAAATTGGTCTCCCTATAATCGATGCATAATATCATGGACCAATACTTCTTTTTCATGAATAAAATAGGGGCTCTCCATAGTGAAATTATAGGGCATATAAATCTATTTTCACACAACTCTGGTAGCTATTTATTTAACTCCACTAACTCCTCTACTTCTATTATATATGTATTGAATAAATAATGAGTTCAATTGAGAGATCAACTTCACACTGTGGTGGATGACCAGGTAAATCATATAGAAAAGCATTAATAAAATTTTATACCATGGGTAAATTATTTAAGATTAGGATACCATTATCATCCATATATTTCAATATATATTCCTATTTACCCAAAATTTAATTATGGATATCTACTTTTGGTGGATCAAGACATGATTTAAATGATGAATATTCTCCTATAAATATAAGAGATTCCACTTCAATTTCACGAATCTTAATCTCATTTTATTGGAAATAAATTTTTTATTTATAATTTAAAATCCAATACATACCAAGGATCATAAAAAATTAAATGATATGAATGATGACAAATTTTTCCAAAAGTGTACACCCATTCATCATAATTGGAATGTCATGACATATCTTTGTTTCTATAAGCCTTCTAATTAGTGTCTTAAATTATAACTCCTTTAATATTGTGATACAGAATTATCTAATGGTTTTTGAAAACATGGAAAATATAAAAAGGTGTGAAGATACAAAATTAAATAAAACATTATCACAAATTGAGGCAATGATCACTTTCACCACATAATTGTAAAATTAAAATTTAGTCATGGTTACCACATAATCATGGACTTTAAACCTTACCATTTTATATAGTAAATTCACTTAGTGTTTGGGGAATTGGTTTGAATAATTTCCCATATACCTAAAATTAAATCATTAGAATTTAAAAATATTCTATCTTTTTATTACTTTGGTTATCTTGATTTATTTTTTCTTTATACTTTTAAAAAAATATTGTTCCCTTCCTATAATATTCATAGTGTTTCTTCCCACATTTATCACATCTGGGAAATCCCATTTTTCCTTTATTACCCTTACCCACATTGTTCTTACCATGATGCTCAGCTGACCTCTTTCTATCCTTATTTCCATTGAATACATACATCCTAGAAAACATCATTTTAGTATTTATGGAATTTGAGACAATATCCTCATTTGAAGAAATGGTATGAGTGACTGATTACCTTTGAAGTATCAGATTTAACCCATCAAATATATGGTTAATAATGATTTCTTTGCAATTTACATAGTCTATGGAATGTCTAGATAACCCTCTAAAGATAGCCTCATAATTAGAAACATTTTAAACCTCTTTTAATCTAAGATTGAAGAATATCCTTTAAATTTACACTATATTCTCATGAGGAAATTATTGTTCATAGAAGACCGCTTTAAAATTTACCCATTCAATGAACTTGAGATCATATTACTATTTATTGTTTTGAATTATCAACCACCATTGGTCTACATTTCACTTCATACGATAGACCACCATGATCTATTTTTCCTTTCCACTACTTCCCAAAGTGAGAAAGATATTCTCTATGGACTTGATTCACTATTTAGCTACCAATAGATTAATATTTACACTGAATTATTGAGGATGGTATCACATGAATTGATTCTACATATCTACACCATGTTGTGGTTTAGTAGGATTATTTTTAAAACAAATATTATTTTTCATAACATGGGATAGCTTCCCTAATATAGATTTGAATTGACTTTACTTATCTCCAAATTTATTAACTTGTTTAAGATAATATACCAAAACTAACTATAGGTGTTGATCTTGTCCTCATTACTCCCATTATTCACAATATTTCTAAACTTCCATTCACATAATTAGCTCATTTTATTGTAAAATACAATTCCTGATATATTTTCTAGAATCTTCCCTAAAAATATTTGGGGATTTTCAAAATAATTTTTTTATATTACTTGGTTTATCTAAATCTTATTCCCAAGATTTCTATGAAACTTATTGAGATACAAAATGTAACATCCCAGACTCCATAAACTTGGACCTGGTAGTTATATTACATTTTTGGAACTAAGTAAAATATTTTATGAAGGTTAAAATAATTTAGTAGTCTTGTAATATCAGATACTTACATACATTACACATGAAAAAAATAAGATAAAATATAAACATATTGTGAGAACATGAATATCCTTTCCAATGTACCCTAAAAATTATACATATTCCTCCTCTAGGTTTCCTCAGGAAAGGAAAATAAATAAGGTTAAGTTCAGATTCTCATTAATAAGTAGCACATAATGGAATCTTAAGTTACATAAACATGGAATAAGTTATATAGAAATAATAAATGAAAAACATGAATCCATAATCAATTGAAACATAGGGAAATTTATATCCATTGAAATAAATGAAAACATGGATTAAAATAACCATTGATCTCATACTCATGGAATACATAATGTTGGACATCAAAAATCTGTTTTCATGGCCTAGTGTCAAGAAATTTACATACCATCAAAATTTTAGTCAAGAAATCCTATTGTCCAGGACTTACACCATGAAAATATCTTATTATGGAAAGTTACATACACCAAATCCCAAATTGTTTTATCTCATGAGATCTATTGATTCATTGAGGGGATATATATTGTTGGGGCCCACCTACCACTTGTTTAAGTTCAATTCATTCACTATAAGAGTCAAAAAGAGATTTCAAACCATTACCTAAGGAACTAATTTCCCAATAAATAATTTTTATATTTATATTGAGAAATAATTACATCAAATACTTACCCATTTAATAAAATAATATGGATGTCTAGTAGAACATCCCTTAATCAATTTGGATTTCATGGGGTATCATCAAAGTAACATGAAGTAGCCTTATCAAAAAAATATAGTGGATAGTGTACTTAAAATGTGATAGGATATAAATTGAAGATAGTAGTTGAATTAAATAGATTTAATTGGTTGTGACTAAGTAAATTGTTAGATAACCCTTCATTAAGATTCATTAAGGGTGTGTGAATATTCTAAAGAATATCCCCCAATAGTTTCTCACTAAGTGTGATATCTTATCCCCAGTAATCATAAGTCAAGGTTATTATTGATTCAATTATCAAACCAATAAATTTAAGGGTTATTAACCCTACATGAATCTATTCCTAAATTGAATCTAATTTCCAAAATCTAGATAGTGATGTATTTGTAAGGAAATTACACCTGCTTTTACTTTTAGAAAACATAGGATGATTTTTCCACCATGTAAAAGGTAACTCTTAAATCAAAGGAATGTGAGATTTGGATAATGATATAGACTTATAAATACCTTAAATTTCATGATTAATATAGAAAAACTCATCCATGACAATTTATGAACTACCCAAAAGGAAATTGGTGGTGTTTACAACATGAATCCCAATGAATTAAAATTGAAATGGAAACCCCCACTTATGGTTTGGGTAAAAAATCAATCACAAAATATTAAGAAAATGGGATTAAAAATGATCTTATACAATCATAAAGAAGATAATGTCATGAAATATCATAGCAAATAGGCATTATATGCACCACATAAAGTATATCTTATGGATATTAAAAAATATGTCTAAATGAGAGGAATTTTAGACGGAAAACCCTTACATCTTATACTGAATTCCATTAACATACTTTAACCAACTGTATTATAAAAAATATATCATAATCAATTAATTAATAACCTTAATCATATAGTTTTTCACCTAATATTTTCATAAATAGTAATTATCTTCATGGATTCTTAAAATTTTCCACATCGTTGTTTGTAGTTCTAATCATTTGAACAAGTTTCATAATAGTGGTGTTTTTATTCATTATTACTAAAATAGAGATAATTTATAGGTAATTAAATTTACAATTATAGATTATTTATAATCATTTAATATGTTTCAAATATATTTCCTTAATTTTGTAGACATTATCCTTGGAGATAAAGTCAATAATAATATTTTTTGGGGGGTTTTGATGAATGAAGGGTGTTTACTTAATTAATGAATTAGATGTTGATAAAATATCAAAAGAACCAAAAAAATAATTATTTACATATTTATATCTTATCATTTTTGTAAATTATTTCTCATCATCACCCATGACATACATTTATAGTATTGTTGATGTAGGTGGTTAAACTGACCAAAATAAGTTCCTATAAAGATTAGTGGGTGATAATTAGGTTTTTTAGTTATAATATCATTATAACAGGGGTATAATGATATTATTTAGTGTTTATTATTGTGATAAATAAATAATTATAAGTAAGTATAATAATAATTAATGGATATGGAAACATTATACAATTTGAACAAAATATTATCCTCTTAGTAAATTTATTATAAATTATTAAAGTAATGATAATCATTTATGGGTAATATCATTAATAATTTCTTAAATATGTCACACAATAATATTAATTATGTCATAAAATTTATATTTTTACTTTAATACAATCCTTATATAAAAAATTTTAAGGTGGTGAAGGGAAACAAAACACATTATGTCATGGAGGCGGTAGTCCGTAGAATGCATGAAAAATGGTTTTTTAAATTGATTGCATATATGAATAAATAATTATAATACCCTTAATATAGTATAAATACAGTTTTTAAATGATAATAATATCTTTATATTATTATATATAGAATAAAATTTAAATTAGATAATTAAGATTAAAATTAATTAGTTGACAATACTCATGTCGGGGGCTTGAATTTTCGGTAGAAGTCTTTAAAATTTCAATGGATTTAGATAACTATGTTTAACCATGGGATTATATTATTAGGATAGGGTTATAGGGAGATAAAAATAGAATAGTTTCAAGGATAAATTAGAATAGGGTGTGTGTCATGAAGTGGTTAAGATGTTCCCCTTTTATAAGTGAAGAGAAGCAAAGTTTTGGGAACACTTTTACATTTTTCAATAATTTAATTGTACTATTCATGTGTTAATGGATCAAAAATGGAAAAAACTATTGGAGAAACATGTATTGGTTAAGAAAAATATAAAACATTAAATTTTATGCATGTTTTTTAAACAATTTAGTAATTCTACACTGGTTTTTATTAAATTTAACCATTTTACTTTTACCTTGGTAATTATTTTCTAATATTAGTAATTAATTTTAATGAAAAAGATTAATATTGACTATTTTACTTAATTTTATACTATTAATTTTTTATTTGAAATTTATTTTATCGAATAAAATTTATAAATGTTCGAAAATTTAATTTTAAAATATGTACACTTAATCACCTAAATTGATTATTATAAAATAAATAAAGGATATGAGGATTTCAAGGAAATCAAACACCAAATATCCCTTGAACATATGTGATTTAATTGAAATATTGAAATTCTTTTTATAGTAAAGATTCATTTTAACTAGTTCTAAAATATTTTCCATGGATTTTATAAGTTAAAATAATTTTTTAAAATGTATACTATTATTTTTAAAATTCATATTTGATTTCATAACAGTTTTTTAAACCTCTAGGTCATTCTTATATTATGATAATGTTATAAAAATTTCAAGTTTCATGAAAACCATGATTTTTTACTAAAAATAGACTTTTTTAGAAAAATCACAAAAATACATATTAAGCAAGTATTGATATGATGAATTCAAAAATGGAATTAGTTTAGTTAATTTAAAAATCTTAATTTTAACTAGTAGATAAAATCATGAATAAAGGATCTTTGAAGGGTGAATTTTTTTTCATAGTTCATGATACGGTATTTACGTGATATAGTAGACTCGCAGGTGTTACAAATACTCTAGACTCCTAAACATTAGCACACAAAATCCATAAAGTGAGTCAATCCATTGCAGCCTAGTCAAACCATCACATTTGTGGTTCCGAGAAAATAAAATTAGAGGAATCCTTCCACAAAAAATAGTATTCAGAATCATGGAGACAAGATAATACCCACACAACCTTGCTCCAGTATCTCATCCCAACAACATTACGAACCCCTTATAGAGATCCATTAATTCGGGATGAAAAACCTGATCCACTCTAAGATAGATTCATCCCACTAATATGAATCCCATTTTGGTCTAGCATTTGACACCCCTCACACTTCATACTGATGTGAAAGCAGTTTTATTTAAGTTGACCACCATGTGGACTTGATTTTATTTATGAAAATGAGTTACAAAATAGTGAAATATTTTCATGTTTTCACCCAAATCTAAAAAATTTAGAAATATAAAATTGTTTCACATTTTTAGTGTTTATGGTGAACCAAAAAACGATCATTTCTTGTTTTTTAAGTATTTTTTATAAAAAAATTATTTTTATTGTATATTGTTTTGTTATAAATATAATAGAAAATTAATACTATTTAAAATACTATTTCTTTATTTGGAAATACTAATATTATTTTAATCTCAAAATATTTCTAAAAGACACATTTGAGGTTCCCTTATATAATAGAAGGGTTATTAGTAACTCTAGAGAATTTTCTATATAATAATATATTATTAATAAGAAAACAAAATAATAATAGTTAATTAATAATAAAATTAATTAAAATAAAATATGTTTAGTATAACTAATAATTAAAAATATAAATAATAATAATAATTAATATAATAAATAATAAATAACCATTAATAAAATTATTTCAATTAAGTAATATATTCTAAAATAGATTGAACACTAATTAAAATAATAAAAAAATTTAAAACTTAAAATGTATGATCAATCATCAGAGAAGTGCATCATTGAATAAATATAAATCAAACCATTGGGATGATGATGTTGATTTAAAAAATGATATAAAAGAATTAGATAAGAAGTATAGATAAATTATAGAAGTCCAAAGTTATTATTTTATTGATATAGAGACACATGTATATAATGTACATGAAATTGTAATCAACAGGTGAGATTAAAGCATGTCTCCCTTATCATATCCAATGGTAGGAATAGAAATGGTTGTTGAAATTGAAATGTTAGTCATATGATGGATATTTGTTAGTAATTGGGTATTCATCATCTTTATTTTTATTATAACATCCTCATATAAATGGTATTGAATAACGCACCCACTTGAATGTCATAATTTCTAGGAATCTTATATAATCCTCACTTAAAAAACTATAATGGAAAAACATGCAAAGGAAACGTAATTGGATTCCCTAACTTGTTACTTCATTAAAAACTATATCCTAAAAATCCAATCGGAAAACTCAAAGAAAAAAATAGTTCATGATTCCCAACTCACCCTCATAAAATAATAATTGAATTTTCAATATCTACATCCCTATTTTATAAATTAGTTTTTTAATTAGTAATGACTTTGTTAATAGATCACAAAAATTATCACAGAACCATATTTGATGGATATAAATCTCACAATTATTTTGATGTTTATGACTGAAAAATAATTTTGGTGATATTTGTTTTTTTCTATTAACTTTGATATACTCACCCTATAATTTTGTTATACAAGAAACATTATCTTTAAATAATATATTATAAATATCATTATTTATTTATAATACAATATTATTTATAATAATATAAATTCAAAGGCCCTCATCATCTTGAGTTATAAAAATTCCAAGGAAATTATATTTTTTGGGCCATTGAGGGTTAGTCTAGTGAATTTGGAATTAGATTCCAATCAGATAGATGGTTCCTCTTTCTTGGAAGTGTTTCAGGTGTGGTTTAAGACTTGGGAGGCGATGTTACGCCGTAAGATTTTTAAAATAGGAACATCATGTTAAATAAAATCTATGAAACAAAAAATTAATTATAAAAGAGAATATAAAATCCCATGAATTTATGAATTATTTTCATTTAAATAATTTCAATCACTTTTATATCTTTCAATTCAAGCAACGCCCAGTTTAAGTGAAAATAGTCCATTAAAATGTTATTTAAACATGACCATTATATCCTAGCCATTAAGTTGGAGGGTGTTAATAGTAATAAATAAATTATAAAAAACATATGATTTATACATGTAAAAAATAAATTAAATAGATATAAATTTATTATAAATAAAATAAGAATCATTTTACATAAAAAGAAATGTTTTTTAGAAAAATATTCTTTAAAGAAAATAGTTTCATCTCTTCATGTACACTTATAATAAAATATGTTTTTTACAAATTTTGAAAATTTATTTGAAAAAATAAAATTCATTTTTAAAATTATAATATCAAATTTATCTTAGGGTGATTTTTTGGGATCTTTCTGAAATGTTTCATTTTTTATGAATATTGAAAAATATTGGTTTTAACTAAAATTTCTTTTTCATTTAAATTATTTACAATGTTAAATTAAATTTTAAATTGGTTTTAATGTAAAATTAGTTCAAATATATTAAAATTTAACTAATTTAGGTTGTTGGAACAAATTTCACATTGAATTTTGATATTAAAACAATATATATTTATGATATTTTTCTCTTTCAAAACATGCTTTTTCGTTGCGTCTATGGGTATAAATTTAAATTGAATTCTTCAAATTCTCTGAATTGAATTTGTAAAAATATATTTCATATTTTTAATCCGAATAATTTATATTATATAGTAAGTTTAACTTAATTTTTTACCCAAATGAATAGTGAAAATATATAAAATTAATTACTGTGATTAAGTTAAAAATGGGTTTACCATGGGCATAAACAAAGAATATAAGGATTAAAATGAACTAACAACACATCAAAATAATATTTTATTGAAATTTTAACACCTTATACTATCCCAAATTCAAAACTTTTGTTATTTAGAAGCATTTTATATTTTAATTACTTTATCATTTTTTCTTTTCAGAAATTTCAAAGTTATTTCTAAGAGGGGTCCCTTTCCCCACTTATAAAACGACACTCCCTCACATCACTTATTCACACCCATAAAGACATTTGTATTGAAATAAAACTGAAAATATATCTTCCTAAAATCGTTATACATATTTTATATATTTTTTCTCTAAAAATACCATCCCTAATATCATTAAGAGGAGGTTCTCTTAGAGAAGGTAGTTATCTTAACAAAGCACTTTCATTTTATTTCATCCTTTTTCACATTCAATTATGTATTAAAATTTCCAATATAAAAACACCATTATATCTCATATAATTATATTTTATTATATTTATTAAATAATATTTATCCTTCTCCACTTACACTAAATGGAAAATGAAATCATTGACCGTGCGTGCTGAGGACACCGCCTCGTGAACCAAATTAGTCTGTTTTCCATCACCGCCATTAAAGGATGGATATAATGATTGATTTATCACATGTATATTATATTTATTATATGATTTAACTTCTGTAATTTTAATATCATATATACCTTTTTTATCTTCTATTCTATTTCAAATATGATAACATCATTTGTGTGTACGGCAGACTACTGTCTCGTGAAAAGATGTGATTCGTTTTTCACATACACTTTACATTGAATGAAATAAAGAAATATTAATGAATATATTTGAAATATATGATATTATATTGATTATATAAACATAATATATCATCTACTTTTTTAACCTTCTACTTGTTAAGGGAATGATATTGTCCCTCGTGCTTGCGTACGACCTTCGATCTCCACGAAGCGGTGCGATTCATTTTCCATATAAAACTTTCATAAATATTTTTAAAAAGGTATATAGTAAATAAATATTATATTTATAAAATTATTATAATTTTTAATATGTTATATATATATATTATTCACAAGAAGTGTAACTTTCATAACAAAACACACATGAGAAAACATGGAAATAAACACCTGAAATAGTGAAAATAATGAAATATTATTAATGAATGAGTGGTAAAATGTTATAATAGGATAATATATGATATTATAAATATTATTATGGTTCTTTTATTAATTAATGACATGATTAAAACCATTATAAAGTTGGTACATGCACATGTGAAGGAAATCATACAAGAGGTAAGGGTTTCTTGTTACGCTTTTACTTCAGTGAGACAAATGCCATATTCACCCCTTATTTAATTTTTTTGTTTTATGTACTTTCCCTTTGATATGTTTTATATTGAATATATTAATATTCATGGTATTTAACATTTTAATTTATGAAAATTATCTTATGGGATCATGATTCAAAAGTTACCAAAGTGGTAAGGGTTTATTTCACAATCATATCATTATTCAAGATTGTTTATGTTTACATTTCCCATGGGGGAATTATTGGATATTTTTTCTTCAAAAATATATATTTTATTAACCAATGGTTATTAATGGAATTTTCAAGTAATACTTCCATTTTTTCATTCTTTGGTAATTAAAATTATTTGTAAAGGTTTTTTAATAAAATCCAACTTTTTTTCCTCTCTTCAGTCGCAAATCATATTTCATCAAATCCCATGTTTTATAAAAATGTTTTCAAAAATGTTTTTTAACTTTTTAAAATGATTTTCCAAGGGTAGTTTTACCCATTTTAAATTTTTACTGAATGTTTTTAAAGTAATATTCAATTCTTTTTCAAAATAATTACTATTTATCTTTACCAATAATGTGAAAGGAATCATTGTTTTAACATGACATGAATAGAATTTTTCACCATCATGACAAATTAAGGATTTAATGCATATTTTAAAAGTTTTAAAATTTTATTTTCAATGAATACTATTTTCAATTTTTTTAAACTTTTTGTTTTATAAGGTGATTTTCCATATGCAAAGGTTATTTTTTCCAAAAACAATTAAGGAATATTTTCATGGTATTTTTTTCATCATAAACATCAACCCTCAATTTTAGTTATGACCCATTGAGGATATATTATATCAATACCATCCTTATTATTTCTCCAAATGGTTTCTGAACAGTTTTACTAGAGATATAAAATTTTATTACCATTCACCATTTTACTCTGGATAGTTTATGATTATGTTTATTGATTGGGGTATGTATTAACATTTTATATGTTAGTTTTTTCAGTGCAATGTTTTTAATTATGTTTTAACCCTTCTATATTATGAATGAAATAGACTTAGAAATTCATGGAAAGGGACCACTATAGCACCTTAGTGCATTGGTAGGTCTCATGAGACAAACTAGATTGGGTTTTCACTGAGGCCTTACAAATTTATTTATATATCTTGGCATAAGGTCTCAATTATATGTTTTAGATATTTGGAATTATGAATTCCATCATTATGAATTCAGTTATCAATATTCCATGTGTTTATTTGATTAGTTAGAATATCCCTGGTTAAGTTTCAATCTTTTTTTATTATTCATATGTTATTATTTGATAATCATTTATTTATTCCATTTTATGCTCATGTTATTGATTAAATGGAATGTGATTCAATTATTTACCTTGCCATATTTATAATGCCTTATTAATTCATAGCTTTTACTATACGCATTCCCTTATTGAGCATCTGATATCATCCCTTTGTTATGTTTTGTTTTCCCCTATATACCAGGAAATATTTTATGATTTATATATAGGGATATAGTAATTGGAATAGTGAAATTCTCAAGGAAAACACTTTTTTTATTTTATGTTTTCAATTATAATGTGAGATTTATATATATATCATTTTTACCAAAACTACTAAAATATTATATCTTTTGGGATGAAGTTCTTTATATCTTATTCTAATGTGATAAAGTAGAAACTAGATTTGTGTTACTGGGGTCATAGTTTCTACAGTTGGTATTATAGGAAGTTTAGTAAAAACCTTGGGAACTAGATTTAGAGATATATAGATTAGAGAGCATAACCCTTTGATATAATTTTAGGATATGTATATAATATCATCTTAATGTTTTGTTAAGGAAGATATTATATAGTTTTTCCTAGAAAATACATCCTATTTTAGATAAAAAAAAGTGTATTTTGTTCTTTCACTAAGGTACCTAGAGGTAATAACTATGAAAAGGGGCCATTTATTTTGAATCGATTGTCACATAGTGCATCAAAATGGGTCTTACTATACATCTGGTTTGATACTCTCATTGGATATGCTTAAGATAAGTCTCATTTTTTGTTACAAAGTGTTGTGAAAGAACTGAAAATAAAGACATCCCCAAAGAAACCATGTTTATGATTATGATATTTTCTATGCATAAAATTTTCAATTTATGTTAAAGTTTTCACTAGTTTTGGGATTATTCATTTTGTTTCATAATTTTATGATATAATCTAGTGTATCGCATTATTTAGAAATCTAACCTAATGAAGTGAATTTGAACCAATTAATGTGCATACCTCATCTAGGGATTTCCCCTTGGGAAACATAATGAATATGGAGTTGGAGTTATAGTTAGAACTAATAAAAGTTTAACTATATTGAGGCATATGACTCAGGTTTTGAGTAATTGAAATTCTCATATAGAGCATCCTACTGATCCATTATGTGGTGTAATGATGATAGACCTCTTCATGAATCAAAAACCTCTATCATTAAATGGGACTAAAAATCCATTTTTTGATGAGAAATGGATATGTTTCTCAAAGAACATGTTTCTTGCTCAGGGTAATAGTGAAAGGGAGAAAGATTTCATGTATGTTTTTTATATCATATTAGATTAATATCAATGGTAATAACTACATAAAAACACTTAGTATGAGTAAAAAATAGTAAGCATTGAGTCGAAGTATTTCAAGGTACTATTCTTGGAAAAATATTTCCCTCGTGATCAATGAACATATATGGAAAGAGAGTTCTTGAGTCTAAGAATGAAAGAAAAATAAAATTTTTCTATGTATGAATCCAACATTACAAGGGTAAAAAGGTGTACTATGCACTACATACATAATCCAAAGAGAAATATTGATTTTTTCTTTGATTATCTTAAGATAATCCTATGAAGGTCACTAGTATCCCAAAATTTAACATCATGTGAGAATATTGTTTCATGTGCTATAAAAATAGTGAAATAATCCTCCAATTATTATGACTTAGAAGGAAAGAAAGAGAATAATTAAATAATAAAGAAAAATATGGATAAAGGTAAGAAGTGAAAGAAATATTTTCCAATATGTGATACTTTTAGAGGGAACAAACTTGCTGCATTCATAAAAGGAAAATGAGTTTTATACAAGTGTTGAGAAAAATTCCACCATGATCAAGATTCTATGAGAAAGAAGGAATATTAAAATGTTTAATGCTTCCACTATAAGAATATTGGGCACTATGAAAATGAATTCCATAGTCATCAAGGTGATATAACATAAAATAAGGGATCAAGGTCAATATTGTGATATTACTATAGACGAATGGAATGATTAATGTTTTTGTGTTTGGATTAAAAATTTATTTTTTTGGAGTATTTTAATCAATTATATTATTATTATAATAATTATTAAATTTATAAGGATTGTATTATAGTATTATTTCATTACAAATTTAAAATCATGTGTTTAATGGTACCAAGGAACATGATTCAATAGAAAGTTGAACTTTTTGTAAAACTCATGATTAAGGGAGTATAACACTTAATATGTGTCCAATGTTGAGATAATAATAATAAATATGTTTTTATGTAGGTATTTGTAAACATTAAGGGTTATCTAGTCTTTTATGTTATGGTAATTATGGGATATTACAATTTGGTAACATCATAGGAATTATATTGATATGGTTTTAGAAAAATGACTACCTACATTCTGAGTGACAACCTGTCGTATCCAGAAAGGACACAGGGTTTGAACCCACAACCAAGGGATGATAAAGGTTTAGCACCTTCCACTAACCTATGTTATTCTCTAGTTACTATGTCATTTTTTTAAAATTTTTTATAGATAAATATTAATGTTGAACCGGTGGTATTACTATTGAGTTTTAGAGGTTAATGTATTATATTGGATAACTTGTGATAACCATATTTTTTGGGAAATATTTATAAATATATAGAAAGTCTTTTCACTCTTTTATGGATATTATGATCTATTAAAAGTTAATTTTAGATCTTAAAGAATAAAAAAATCATCATGGACAATCATTTCTTATATTAAGAAATGATGTGTAAAATGATTTAATCACAACAAAAATATGAAATTATTCCAATGAAATAAAAATATTTCAATTAAGTATATTTTTTTGTATTCTCAATATCTTTGGTAAAGGAATTTCCTCAACTTTAAGAAAAGGGTATTGAAACGAAATTTTATCCTAATACCTTCATTTATATTGAAACGATGATCTATTAAATTATAAATTATTTATCATTTTTATTTCCTTAACTCTACATTTATCATTAACTTTATTCTAATCAATTACCTCTATCACTCTATATAATTATTTATACCTTTCTTCCATGTCCATATCTTTACATTCCACCAATGTTCTTTTATATAGAAAACTCATTATGTGTTATTTCATATGTACTTTGTACTTCCCTTTCTCTATTATTAAGAGGATTTTTTATTAAACCTTTTTAAAATGTGGGTTTCAATGAAGGTATTTTTAAATTTCAAACCCTTTATTATCAAGATCAAGATTAAATTGCAAGTACACCTTTTATTAAAGGGGAAGAGTGTAAAACCTTGAGATTTTTAAAATTGGATCATCATGTCTGATAGTGTGTATGATGAACAACACCAATGATAAAATAGAATATAACATCCTGAAATTTTACCACATATTTCCTTTTAAATAAATTCGATCTCTTTGATAGATTTTGATGCACACAACACCAGTATTAAATAATAAATATTATATTAAAATAATATTTTAAAAATACCATTATAACCTAGCTGTTATGTTGGTGGATATGAATAATACTAACAAAATTATTAAAATTATATGGTTTATAAATTTATAAAATAAATTAAATGGATATATATTTAGTATAAATATATTGATAATCAATTTACTAGAAAAAAATGTTTCATAACTTCTTAAGAACTTATGATAAAATTAATTTTTGACACTTTTAGAAAATTTATTTTAAAAAATAAACTTCATTTTTTAAATCATAATATCAGAATTATCTTTGGGAAAATTTTTGGGATCTTTCTCAAATGTTTCATTTTTCAATGACTTGTGAGATATGCTGATTTTTATTAAAAGATTCCTTTTCATTAAAAATTTAGATTATATTTTAAATTAGTATTAAAGTAAAATTACTAAATTAAATTACCAGTTAGCTAATTTTTTTAAATAATTTTATATTTAATTTTTACATCAAAACATTCTATACTTATGAGATTTTTCACTTTGAAAACCCGCTATTTTGATGTGTCAATGGGTATAATTTTAAATTGAATTCTACCAATTCTATGAATTAAATTTGAAAAATGGATTAAATATTTTGAATTAGAATAATTTATATTATATAATAATTTCAACTTAATTTTTGACAAAAAAATTAATAGTGAAAATAATAAAAACAAATACCATGATTAAAGTAAAAATGGGTTTGTTGTGGGGTTAAACTATAGAGATAAGGATTAAAGTGACATACCAACTTTTCAAAATTTTATTGTATGGCAATATTTATTCCTTATCCTACCCAAAAATAGAACCTAATGTTATTTTTAAAATTTGTAATGTGAATTATTTTATCATTTTTTATTCTTTTTGGAGGTTTCCATGTAATTTCCAAGAGGGTTCACTTTCCCCACTTCTAAATGGGAACTCCATCCACTCACTTATTCACACCCCTCAAGCCATTTTTATTGATAAAAAACCTAAAACAATATCCCCATGAAATCCTTATACATGTTCTAGAGCCTTTATCTCTCCCAACATACAATCCCTTTGGTCCTTAAGAGGATATATAGGGGAGTTTTCACTTAGATAAGGAAAATATCTTAACAATGCCCTTTTATTTTATTTCATCCATTTCAATCATAAATAATGTATTAAAAATTAAAATATAATAACACCATTATATACCATATATTTATATGTTGTTATGATGGTAGAATAACATTTATCTATCTCCACTTCCATTAAATGAGAAACGAAATCAATGATCTAGTGTATAGAGAACTACCGCCTTGCAAACAGATTTTGTCCATTTTCCATAAACACATTTAAAGGATAGATATAATTATGGATTTACCACATTTATATGATATTTTTTATATTATTATACTTATGTAATTTTAATATTATATATGCCTTTTTACGTTTCATTCTATTTCAAATACGATAACGTCGCTCAAGTGTACAATGGACTACCACCTCACGAAGCAATGTGATTCGTTTTTCACATATTCTTTATATGGAATATAGTAAGGATGATATTAATTAATATATGTGATATATATGAGATGAAATTTATTCTGTAAAATTGATATATCACTCACTTCTTTAACCTTTCACACATTAAGGGATTTATATCACCACTCGTGCTTACGTATGGCCCACCATATCCATGAAGCAATGTAATTAATTCTCCATGTAAAGCATTGATAAATGGTTGTAAAAATGAATCTAATGAGTATATATTATATTTATAAAATTATTATAAATCTTTATATGATATATATATATATATATCCTATGCATAAAAACCAGAACTTTCATCCTAAAACATGCATGAGAAAACAAACAAATTAACACTCAAAACAATGAAAATAATGAAATATTATTAACAAAAAAGTGGTAAAATGTTATAGGAGGATCATATATGATATTATAAATATGATTATGGTTCTTTTATAAATTAATAAAATTCTTAAAACCATTATACATGAGGTATGAATACTTACTAAGGAAATCAAACCCGAGGTAAGGGTTTATCGTCTCACTTTTACATTCTTAAGACATATAACAATTTCACCAATTATTTTCATTTTGTAGTGTATATACATACCATTTTATACTTCATATAATGAATATATTTATATCCATGGTATTTAATGTTTCATTTTATGTCATTCATTTTATGGGGATTAAGATTTCGATGTTTCTAAAGTGGTAAGGGTATATCTCAATCTGATAATTATTTGGGATTGTTTATGTTTACATATACCATGGGGAAATTATCTAAAATTTATATCTTAAAATAAATATTTTTTATTCACTTTTGTTTATGAATAAATTTTAAAGTAATAGTATAATTTTTCCACTATTTGGTAATTAAAATGATTAAGAAAATATTTTTAAGACAATATGACTTTATTTCTCTCTTCGGTCGGAAATCATTTTTCATCAAAACCCATGTTTTATAAAATTGTTTTCAAAAATGTTTCAAAATTTTAAAAATAACTTATTAAATGCATTTTTATCCATTTTTACTTTTAAAAAAACTTTTGAAAGAAATATTCATGTTGTTTTTAAAATAATACATGTTTGGATTGTACCAAAATTGTAAAAAGAATCTTTATTTTAACGTATATGGAATAGATAGAATTTTCCATCATCATGACCAATAAATGTTTTATTACATATTTAATGAGTTTTAAATGGTTATTATCAATGAAAATTATTTTCAAAATGTTCTGTGAACTTTCTATTTTAAATGGTTATTTTAAAAATGCAATGTTTATTTTGATCAGAAAATGTTTTTAAGGATATGTTCACAGTATTTATATTAATAATAAACAAAAAAACTTTATTTCAATTATGATACAGGGATGATATATTTTATTGATATCATCCTTATTATTTTTTGGATGGTTTATGGTCAATTTGATTATAGATTTACAGTTTTATTATTATTCACCTTTTTTCTCTTGATGGTTTATAATTATGTTTATTGATTGGGGTAAGTATGAACATTTCATTTGTTAGTTTTTTAATATGAATGTTTATATTGATAATTTTTACCCATTTCATGTTGTTTAAATCATTAGACTTAGTAAGTGATGAGTGGGGCTCACAATATCCCCTCGATGCATCAGTAGGTCTCATTAGACAAACTAGATTGGGTTTTTTCCAAGACCATTCCCATTTATTTAGTTATATTGGAAAAAGGACTTGAACTTATGTTTTATATGTTAGGAATTATTCATTTCATAATTCTAAATTCAGTTATTGATGTTTCGTGTGATTATTAGATAAGTTAGAATAATAATGGTTAAGTTTCAACCTCATGTTATAATTTATATGGAATTATTAAATCATCATTTATTCCTACCATATTATGCTCAAGTTATTGATTAAATGGCATATGTTTTTTTATTTCCCTTTCTATTTTGATTATGGATTATTTATTCATAGCTTCCACTAAACACATACCCTTACTGACCATCTGAGCTTATCCCTTTGTTATGTTTTATTTTCCTTAGGATACTTTGAAATATTTTATGATTTATATATAGGGATATTCTAAGTGGAATAATTATGTTCTCAAAGAAAAAACATTGTGTACTTTATGTTTTCAATTGTAATGTGAGATATTTGTATGTATCTAGTTTACCATGAATAATAAACTATTCAGTATTTCAAAATGTGATTCCTTATATCTTATGAAAATTTAATAAAGTATACATTGAATCTAGGCTACTAAGGTTGGGATCATTATAGGAAGCTTGAGTACTTAGGTGAAGCTTAGGAGATTTAGGTGTGAGTCGGGGTTTTTGGATAGTTTTTAGCATGGTGTATGGTGTGGTGTGAAAGACTTAGTGAAACCCATAATTCCCTTTAAGTATCATGGTGTTTTTAGTTATTTTTATTTATAAAATGTTTTTGTGTATGACTTGTGCACTATTAAGGTCAAACCATGTGGATTTCAAACAAAAATATGTGGGGTGTGTGGCTTATAATTCCAAGGTGTATGACATTCACATGGTTGAAAAAAACCATATGATGTGTTTAAAAGGGGTTTTAGTGTTTTTTCCTGGTGGGTTCATGATTATAAAATCATATGACCAAAATGTGTGACGAGTGTTGTATTGGGATGTTCCTACCAAAGGGTTGGCACACAGTTTGGAAAACCATGCAGCTAAATCATGTGGCTTGTCTAGTTGGGATAAAAAGTAGGGAATAACCAAAATAACCCCTATGAATATATTCTTTCCCCCTCTATTATTTATTCATTATGAATTCATGAACCAGCCCATCTCCCTATCTCTTTATTCCTTGAATCCTCCTTGATCTTGGGTGTATTTTTGGTTCATGCTTCAACATTTTGAGGTAAGAATCTTCATGTACTTCCCCCTTTCCCCTTCCTCCTACCTTGTAGTTTATTTTCTTTTTCTTATCTTAGGATTTCAATTCTAATTCCCCCAGAGTAAGGTGTAATCATCCAAGAATAATGTTTATTTGGCATGGCTTAGTGGGGGAACATTCTAAGACATGGTGCACACATCGATGCTCCCATTTTTGATGAATGTATGATTCTTATATTTTTCTCTTTAATTTTCTATTAAATTGATTTGAATTTCCATGTAATTAGGTTTTATGTGTTAGGTATTTTTCTCTGGTCAGTCTTAAGGGTGTGTTGAAAGCCTTTCACAGATAGTTGGTTTCAGTTCTAGAGAATATATACACCTCGGTGAGTTTTTAAGCTCTATTAATCTATGAATTTTATTAATTCATTAATTTTTAATTGTTTTAATTAATTTAATTTAATTTTATGACATGATTTAGGTGATTTAGTTATTGGTGGTGAAGGTAATAATGAGGCATTAGAATCTCAGTGGGTTATGGAATTTAAAATGATTCTTCATCGGGACAACAAGACTTATCATCTATGACTATCTGAGCATTGGTATGGTCTAAGGATCTCATGTAAATTAAATAGATCAAAAAACATAAATAAAAAACTTACCTCTTTTAAAACTCATGTTGTTCTCAACATCTACTAGTTTTCAGTGATAACTGCTTAAAGGATACAAATAAGGATCCCTCTAGATCATCCTCACCTACTTCAAAAATCCTCTACAGCATCGATAGTTGAATTCTGGGTGCAAGAATAGAGATCTGATGATTCCTTCTACACCCTGATGATCACTACATCATCATACTATCAATGCATGGATAAGTACTCAATCAGATCACCTAGATCAAGATATTATCTCCCTAAAATGTGGGGGAGTATAGAGGGGCTTTGTAATTCTCACCAAGATTAGTCACTAGTGAAAGTCTCCCTCTGCCTATTTATAGTGGATGTCCAAAGTACTCGATAGGGTTCCATGAACCCTGTTTTATTTAACATCCACTAAATAAATAATAAATAATTATGATGAACTAAACTGCATCAATATTATCTATTATTTTATAATATACCTATAATATATATTAAATATATTATGTGATAAAACTGAGTCATTAAATGGACTCGTAATTCCATCTTAATATTAAATGAACCTGGAATATTAAAATAATTTTCATTTGAATGATATTTTCTCATATTTAGTTAACTTGTAAATACATTTAAAAACTCAATTCAACCCAATTATTCTTATCTTGAATAAAAATGAATTTATTTATTTATCATTGATTGATGACTTGGACAACACTTGAACCTTGTGGTGGGTCCCACCATGTATGAAATACATATTCAATAGAATAGGGTGGATTCTTGAATATCATATTATGTGTGACCCTCTAAGACCTTATCTTGATAGTAGTGAATAAAATCCACAGACAAAAAGTGGTGTGTAAAAACCCATCAAGGCCCTTAAAGAGATATGGATAATCATAGTAATGAAAACTAACCTATGAACACGTACAGTTTAATATAATCTCTTTATACTTATAAATATTATAAAGCAGGATGCACACTTATGTCATCTCCTTTTTCTTGATTTATTATTTTTTTATCTAACTGGATGGATTGACCCTCAACTTCCTCGTCCATGGTATAATGAAGGTACTTCCATCCAAATCAACAAGTACTAATATATTTTACTTCCTCAACCCAAAAGTGACAAATTTTTTCTTGACCATTCAACCAATGCAACAACACTAATGATACACCCAACACAAGCTATCTCTCTATGATTTCATTATCATGGTTTTTTCATAGCATCAATGTATGTGATCAAATTTCACACCTTATAAATGATCACAAGTCAAGAGAACAATACACATACTCGTAGATAGGAATATCCAATGAAACATGAAACATGTGGTGTTCCTATTGGAGGGTCTATCCTCGTGATCTTGCTACTAGAGAACACCATGTGTGAACTTCATGAGAATAAATCTCAATACCTATGATCCCCCTACTCTTGATATTCAAACATATATTATTTTTAGAAAGTATAATGTATCTATACTATAGGACCTTAGTTTATGTTTAATTTCATGTTATCTATAGGTTCTCATTATATCCTAGAATCTAATATAAAATTTTGATATGACATTTAATCTATGGACATTATAATTAAATAGTGGATAGGAATTTTTACACTATAATGGTAAGAATACATCATTTATATCTAACTATATACATGATATGGTAATCTAAATGTATTGTATAGTTGGGTCCTATAAACCCACTATTACAATACTCTCATTTGAAATAGATTAAAATTGCTAACAAACCTTGTTAGCTCTCAAATGATAAATATCATGTTGTTATTGAGTAATGGATTTAGATACTAGTTCTACCATGTTTCCACCATGTTTCTATTTTTTATATGCGACCTAATATCCTTGAGTAAAACTTGTCAAGAGATGTTATCCCCAAGTAATTCCCTTTTTTCCTCTATCAAAGCTTGATATCTTTGCTAGTACCAGTAACAAAATTATAAAAAAATAATGCTTTACTTGGTATGTGAAGTTCCAAGAATATGAACAAATATTTTCATTTTATAATTACTTCTTAGCTACCTTAGAAGTTGCAATATACTTGGTTTTGTGGGAATGGATACCACTAGATTTTATAATCTTGTCTTGTTCATCACCTAATACAAACTATGATTCTAGATCAAATTGATCTCAAAGAAAAATTATTTTATACCCAAATATAACTAGTATCCATTACACTCCATATACTATGTATATATCATTTGTACTTGGCCATGTAAAATCAAATAGTTTGGATTTATTTACTTTCACTTTCCCAAAATATAGCTAATATTTCCCTACCTCAATTTATGTGTTGGATATATAATTTCTTATATATATCATCAAATATGTTATCGATCCATCGATGATACATATGGACCACAAATCACCACTTAATATCCTCTTATTCCATTGTATATATACTTGGAGATATTTATTCCATGTGAAACTGGAAACAATCCATTTCATGAATTATTCCAATATGTATTTTTCAATACTATGTAAATATATGTACAATTGACTATGTATAAGAAACTACTAGATCTACCTTAGTGGATCATATTCCCAAGAACATAGGTTACTTGTTTAAGTCAATAACTGGAGAATTACTTTCATCTTGGTCTCAATTATCTGTAAGACCAATATCTATTTTCTATATGTTGCTGAAAATATTTCACTTAAAAACTATAGTTCTTCTACTAACCTTTGTTAGAAACATTGAAAACATTCATTATAAATGAATAATCTAAGATCATATTGCTTACTTTTATCTTGAAATATATTTCTATAACTTGCAACCCATATTAGCATCATATGGTTTCTCCATCCCTTTCTGGTTATGTCGTATAGACACCTTCCAAGAAAGATGGTCTTTACATCCAATGGCCATTTAAATGATCTTAGAAAACATCTGTGACAAAAAATATTCTATTGGATTTAGGAATAATGAATTGGTTTTACCAATGAATCCTTATTGTTATTTCACATGTACCATCGATGTATAATATCACGTGAATACCCACTATAGTATTTAAAATAATAACCCCCTATGAATTTTGATACATAGAATCTATTATAAAATTTTAATTGAATTTTCAATCTTATCTCACTGCCATATACCACCTACATGTATGAATTATTAGTCCCAATGACTAGTTTATCACCGAATATGGTGAATATAATAATATCCCTATGGTTTTAACCTTCCTAAGTAGTATGAGTCTCTAGAACATTACTTTTCCACATGAACTTGTGGAAGTTTTTTTATGCCGACTATATGTGCATCTCTAGAATTGACTACTTCCAAGTCATTCATTCTCCCCTATATCAAGTAGACATGTTCTCATGTATATATAAATATAGTCAATAACATTGACTATCTATTTTCTATATTATGTATTTATGTAATAGCCTAACCACCTTTTTGGATAATTACCTTAGATGCGCAATGTATTTTTCTTGATACAAGTTTGTTTATATCCTTTAAAAACACTATACATAGAAACACATATTCTTATGATAATGGATTTATATCATACTATATCTCATATGATACCTATTTTTCATTATAGTTGGCACATGGTTATGGCATATCACCGTTATTTTCAAAGCACATATTGAAATATAATATAAATTTTCGCAAGTTGAAAAACTGATAATACTTAAATCATGACATTGATGTATAAAATGTGCATTTATAAATTTATCCATGCTAAATTTTATTGATCATTGTTAAAATGTAAAACTTATCATCGATCCTCCTTAACATCAATTTCGTGATGTATATTAGGTAATGTGAATTTAGGAATAATTCCACGCAACATTATATTGATCGATAAATTCTTGGTCAAGATATTCTTCTGTATGCAAGCCTGAATCACCTTATATCTTTTTACCATGCATATATCATTCTTCACATTATCATTACTTAATTAATTAAAGGAATATAATGAAGTATGTATACCACTAACTCACCCGTGAAATATTTCACGCTCTTTGGTTGAACTAATTCTAGAAGCTCTATGGAATACCATTATTTCTAAAGGTTTCTTTGTCCAAAGAAAATACATCGATAATACCAAAAGTGTTTGGATATACTAATTCAAAATACCAAATATGTATATCCTTGAATTTTAATTTTAGTTTTTCTTTAAAAAATATTTATCTTTCCACGACAAGGTAAATGATTCTTATATTTTTATATTCATCAAGTATTGCCTATGATTAAAGTATGACTAAACTATTAGTTGATCATGAAATACTACAAACATCATTTGTTTCTAAACTTGGAATAATGTATCCTTATGTTCAATGGAAATAGGACAAAAAAATTATTATACTCCATAGTAGTTTGGCTTAAATCATCAACTTGGAAATTATAAGTAATGTGTTTCTCACCGCTGACTTAGGAATCAACCTTTCTTAGCTGCTTAGAGAATACATGTTACACCTTGTAATGTTTCTATTACATACTTGGTTACTATATTTCAATACACATATGTGAAAAACATATTGTATTTAATACCCAAGAAGTATGATTGGAAATTTACATTTTTTTTATTAATATACTTGAAGAATAAGAAAAAATGTGCTTCTCTAATGTATTTCATTATGACTAAACATCAATAAATTTATTTTAGGATATGCAAAGAAAATAACCTCCTATGTATTAACCAACCTCATTTCATTGAAGGACATAGCAAATTATCTTTTGTAGCTTCACTTTCCATTGTCCTTTTGCCCTTTCCTTTTAATTTTTTCCCATATGAATTAAATATGGTACATTACTTAAAGTTATTATTTACTTGGAAAATCATTCTGAAAAGGTAATGATGCGTTTAATCCATTATATTATTTTTATAACCTGAAATAAAATTGGATTAATTATGTGTATGATTGGGATTCCTTGAAAGATAATCATCCTTCTTTCATATTTACACATAATCTAGTGTAATTTATCACCCTTATATCTTACTCCACCTTCTCCTCATAATCTACTTAGAGATGAGACAATATGTGTAATCACCTGTGTGCAGATGTTATATCCACAACAATGATCAGATGTTAACGATAACTTAATGAAATAACCATAATATTCTCTATAAATGAGTCTCCTATAATTATATTTCTCACCCTCTCTTTTTTGAGGTTATTTAACATGTATTGGGACATGACCACCTTGAATTTTCGATACTGTAGTAGTGTGTGGAAGCACCTATACTACACTTGGAAATTCATGCTAGTTTGGACATTTACTTTGTCCAATTTTTATAGAAGTGTATCTTGTGGTATTGCCTTATATTTTATACAAAAAATAAAATTCTATGAGATATCAATTTTATCATGATTACCCAATTTATACATTATTGATTAATTATATCATTTAATATCTCATACTATTTTATGAAATTCTATGAACCCTCTATACTAAAAGTGGAATAATTTTCTGCTTGAGTATTCTAGTGGCAAGGATCCTCAAACTTTCTTTCATAGTCTATAATATATGGCTGCATAGCTACACAAAGAGTTCAATGTTTTCTTTTGACTAGCCACCCATATTAACTCATGATTCATTGATCTGTTGAGTGAAGTCCCAACTTCTAAAATCATAAACAAGATTTTCTCAACACTTACCCCTAAAGTTATAGTAAGTTATTTATGGATAATCTATACTATAATTTTAGTTATTTCAACTCATCATTATTAAAATAACTCCCCAACAGTAAGGGCACCCTCAGTTGTGGTTGGACGAGCACCCCGAACACCTAGTTGTGTTCAAATTCAAATGATGGAAGGCGTTTGTGACTTGATATTTTATTTTGGGTTTTGTGTTTTTTCTCTTAATTAATTTAATCCATTTTTATTAATCTTTTTCATCTATGTTGTTGCACACATAATTGAAAATTAATATAAAATCATTCACCACTTCTTTATGAATTTTTTTATTTATTTTTTTATGTATTTTCCCGTTATAAAATTCATAAAATAAAAAATAAATTCATAATGGAAACCTACTAACCAAATGTTCTTGAGCATCTAATATTGGTTGATCCATTTAAATTCAATGTACCAACCACAACCTAGGGAAATCATACCAGATTCATCGCTTAACTCATGATGCAGCTCGACCTCATCTAGTATGTCTACTTCTCATTTGGATTTCACCTCGACTTGGCGTTGTATACATCATGCATCATCTTCATCAATATGTACTGCCTCATCTTTAGGATATCCACATCATAAACCATCTTTTTCCAATGTAGAAATGATAGTCACAGATAGATGAGAGGAACTAGGGGTGAAATGTATATCAGTTGAATTTGGACGTGCATGCCCTTATACAAATTGACCAAAAATAAATGAATATGTGTAGACTATTTTAGTTAATTACTTACAATTATCACACATAGTTAAAATATTTAATAAAAAATAGACATACATTTGTCGGTTCATTGCTCAGGACTAGTCGGAAACAATTTAAGTGCTATAAAATTAAATTGTATTAAATAATGTATGATAGTATTTTAATTAAATTAAATGAATTAATTAAATTAATTTAATTTAATTATTTTTTGATCAACTATTAATTTAATTTAAATTCCAAGAAAAAAATTAATTAATTTAATTTAATACCACAATTAAATAAATTCTTCCTACGTATTAAAATTATTATTATTTAAAACAAAATTAATATTTTAATTAATTTAATTAATTTAATTAATTAAATTAGTTTTGGTTAACCAGACCCAATTAACCCAGTTCATTCCCAAATCAGGTCATGTCGAACCAGCGTATACTTGTTTTGGGCCGCAAATCATTTATTGGGCCTTCCATTCCAGGCGGGCCTGCCAGGTTGGTAAGATCCTTTGAGGCCCATGGTAAGGCATATTTCACCCAAAAGGACACTGTGGGTCTACCTAGCTTATTGGAAGGACATCGGGTGCTAACACCCGACGGAGATTCGATAGTTGGGTTTCTGGTGACGGAATCTGTCCGATGTGAGGGGAGGAGGCTACAGTGGTCTCACTAGGTGGCGGATTTTTGGGAGGTGCGGTGTCGGGATCCATAGAGTGGGTCACATATAGTGTTGTGGCTAGGGTAGCTAAAGGAAGCGGTCAGTGCCGACTGACTGGATGACACATGGTGGACTTTTGGTGAAGCTGCTCCAAGTGGCGGTCGAAGGGGATCAGGTTACGGGATGCAGTTGTAGCTGACTGTGGGAGGAACTCATGGAGGATACCTGGCTAACATGGTGAGCTAAAACCCTTTATTTTTTTCTTTTTTATGCAGGTCATGCCGCTAGCCCAAGTCTCCTCAGTTCAAGTCTCCTAATTTAAAATTCCACATGGCCAAAATATTTCCAAGTGCTAAAAATACTATTTTTATTATAATGATCATAAAATTATTATAATTAAATAATAATAATAATAATTGTTGGGAAAAACCCTCAAGGTATCATTCAATCATTTTTTAGGTGATTGTGTTTGTTGACAAAGTGGACATATGTGCTGTGATTGTTGACAAAGCAAACCATGACATACAATTTTGTTGACAAAGGGGATTTCATGGTAGAATGTCAAGTTCAAGAGCTGTGGTCAACGATCCATGTTTGATTCAAGAACTTCGACAAAGGAATGGATGATCTAGAGGTGGTTCAAAAAGAACAGATATAAGGCGACGTCATTTTCCAGGGTTTGCCAAATTTATGGGCCTAAAAATAAACAAAAGGAGAAAAGTGGTTTTGGCAAAGATACTTGCGCGCCCTATACTTGAAGGAGATGAAACTTGTGTGCCTAATGTTTTTCAGGATCATAAAGTCAAAATATGGAAAAGGAAAGAGGGTCGCGCATGTGACCTGCACACCGTGAAAAGACTTGCGCATCGTTTCCTAGGAGGATTGGGAAGTTGCACGCCATATGTTTCTCAAGATCAGATCTTCGAAATATGTAAAATGAAAGAGGTTCGTGCAGGTGACTTGTAGGGGTAGATACCTGCATGACGGGACTTGCACGATGAGGGTAGACTTGCACGTCATCACTCAGGGTGACCAAATGCCTATAAATACAAGACCACCCCTCCACATTTTCAATAGAGTTCAACACTTAGAAAAATCAGAGCTCCTGTCACGTTGGTGTGGTGGTCGTGAAGGTGGTGTGTGGTCGCGCAGGTGGACTTGCGTGCCAGTGTTTGAAGTTGCGCGCCTGTTGGTAGTTGCGCGCCAATATTGGTTTGGGCGTAAAAGGAGTTGAGTCGCGTAGGTTTGGAGTTGCAGAAGATTGTGCCGCGTAGGTGTATGGGGTAGACCTGTGTGCCTGTTGTGACCTGCGTGCTAAGACTTGCGCGCCAGGTTAGACTTATGCACCAAGTAAGGTTGATTCAAGATGGTTATTCAGGGCTGCATGAAAGATGGGAGATTGCCCGATACCTTCAGTGCAAATTGAAATTCATCTACAGGTGAAATTTGGACTTGAACAGAGCATTCACATACAACAGAGGATGTATTCATTAGAGATAATGAAGAGACCTACAAGTCTATAAACTATGAGTGGATCCTTTTCTGAGTAGTGAGAAAAGGAAGAGGAAGAAGGTGATCCTCTCCACCGGTAGTGAGCCAGAGAGAGAGAAACAAGGAGTGACCCTTGGGAAAGCAGTGAGATGACCCTAAACCTTGTAAAGGTAGTGAGTCTAGGTATAAAAGTTATCTAGCCTGAACTTTGTAAAGGCAGTGATCCTGGGACAGAGTGACTCTTCCCGAACCTTTGTATCCACATCTAGTGAAGAATAGTGGAATTTAGTACGACCGACAACTTGTTGGCGTATGCTCTTTAGACATAGCTCAGTGAGGGTGAACCAAGTAAAAAATCTTCGTGTCTGCCTGCTTACTTCCCTGCATTGTCATTTAAAGCATCATCATCAGGTAAAGAAGAAAATAAGTGATCATTATAAACACACAAGTGTAAACAAAGTGGCCCTTGTGATAAAGAGGTCAAGATCCAGTGGGGTAGGAAGAATTTTGAAAAAGAATATTCATACCCTGATGCACCCCCCTCTTAGGATATATAGGCCCTTATTTGTCCTAACAAAAATAATAATAATAATAATAATAATTTTTGTTAAAAAAATAAACCACAATTAATTTGAAAATACCAGTCACCTGTCAGAGCAATTCTGGCGATTGGAATCTGACATGTAACCAATCAGAATTAGAAAATATTGAAAGTACCATTGAAATAAAAAAGAACTTGATCATATATATATCATGTTCTTCGAGATTTATATACCTGAAAACAATGAAATTAATCCTGTTTTAAAAACATAATATGACCATAACTTGTTCATCTAATATCTGATTGACTTTACGTCAATAACTTTAGGAATGAATTATACCCTCTACTTAAATTCAATGCAACTTAATTTTTCTAGACTTAAAAAATTTACATGATCGCTATGATACCAATTGAAGGTACCAAGGTCACATCATAATATCAATGGGATAGGGAAATTAGAAAAATTCATCTTCAGGATGATGAGACACATCTTCTCCGATTATCCGAGCCTGGTACGGTCTGAGGATCTCATATAATATAAACAAAGCCCAAAACATAAATCGAAACATACCTTTTTTGAAACCGAATTCACGCTCAACATATTCTTGTAACTGGTGATTGATTTTTAAAGTATCCAAAACAAAATCCCTTTATATCTTCCATGTGCCCTCAAAAAAATCACTTGAACACCGATCGTCAAACTCTAGGTGCTGGCATGGAGATCTGATGATGCCTTTGACGCCTTGATGATCATTACATCAACTTATCATCGATGCATGGAGATGTACTAAATCCAAAAATTTGGATCAATAGCTTATCCCTCTATAATTTTGGAGAGGAGAGAGAGGCTCTGGAATTCTCTCCATGAATAGTCACTAATGAGTTTCTCTCTCCACCAATTTATAGTGCATGTCCAAAATACCTGATATGGTTCCCCGAATCCAATTTTATTTATCATCCACTAAATAAATAATAAATAATTCTAACGAAATAAACTTTTTCAATATTATTTATTATTTTATCACATACCTATAATATATATTAAATATATTACATGACAAAACTGAGTCATTAAATCAACCTGTAATTCTCTCTTAATATTAAAAAAATCTAAAATATTAAAATAATATTCGTTCGAATAATAATTTCTCATATTTACTAAACTTGTAAATACTTTTAATAAATAAATACAACCCAATTATTATTTAATTTAATAATAATGAATTTATTTATTTATCAGTGATCGATGACTTGGAAAACACTCAGACCTGGTGGGGGGCACCATGTCCAAAATACCTATTCAATAGAATATGGAGGATTATTAAATGTGTTATTATGTGTAAACCTCTAGGCCCTTATCTCAATAGCAGTGAATAAAATATATCGACCAAGTGTAGAGTCTAGAAATTAATAAAGGATCCTAAAGAGATAAGGATAGTCATAGCAATGATAACTAACCTATGAACACATACTGTGTACTATAATCTATTTGTCATTAGATATCTCATAAAGTAGGATGCACACTTGGTTTGTTTCCCTTTTCTTTCTTATTATTTATTGACCTAAATGAACAGATTTTCCCTTGACAACCTTGTCCATGGTATTATAAAGGTAATACCATCCTGATCAAAAAAGCTTGAGATATATTACTTCCTCAACTCGAAAGAGACAAATCCTTTCTTTACCATTTAACCAATGCCATACCACCTATGACTCACCCAACACAAGATACCTCGTTGCGATTTCATTATCATGGTTTTCCCTTGAATCAAAGTATACGATCAAATGACACACACTGGTAATTATCTCAAGTCAGGAGACCAAAACACATATCCATATATAGAAATAACCAATGACACTTGAACCATGTGGTGTTTCTATTGGTGGGATTTCCCTCATCATCTCACTACTATAGATCACCAAGTGCGAACTTCATGAGACGAAGTCTCAATTTTTATGAGCCACAAACACTTGATAGTAAAACATATAATATTTATAGTCAGTAATATATATCTAGACCATTGTATGTTTATTTATGATTAATTTCATAGTATCCCTAGGTTATCATTATAGACTAGGATTAGCTATAACCTTTTGATACTACATTTAATCTATGGAAATTAGCATCAAATAGTGGATATAGAAATGGTTGTAGTATAATGGTAAGAATACACCATGTATATATTACTATATACATGATATGATAATATAAAATTACTATATAGTTGGGTTTAGGGAACCCAATATTATAATAGGTGGAACATGGGTTTGAGCCAGAAGCTTCAGCGGTTACAGCTTGAGGTGGGTTAGGGGGATTATTTTGGTATTTTTTCAATGATTCGTAATAATTTAATTATTTCTAAATTATTTTTGACCAATTGAGATACCTCTAAGGTATTTTTTATTTGAATTTTTGGAAATTCTTGGGTTTGGGTCTCTTCATTAGAGGTTCTTTTTCCAAAACCCCCTTCTTTATTAGTTTATATTTCGTGAAAAAAGCTTGGTTGTGTTGTCGACACATGAGGTAGTGAGGGGGGGGGGGGGTTGGATTCCCCACACATATCTAAAACATGAGAGGGATTGATTATAGTCCCCTTCAAGTGATTCCTCCCAAGTGGGATGAGTTAGGGTGGATGGAGGTCACTTAGTGGTCATAGAGTGGTTCTTTGGATTGATTGAGTTTGGACAAGAGGTTCCCCTCATGGTTTGGGATTTAAAAACATATAACTGACTATTTTGTTCTCATTGGTTGTCTTTTATTAGTATACTAATAGTTTTAACCTATGTTCTCTCTTGAGGGAGATGTAGTTACGAGCCAGGTGGGGGTCATAGGCATTTTATTGACCTGTCATGGAAATGCCACGGGGGTTTGGATTGAGGATTCTCTGCCTGTTACTTGAATGATTGGACCAATTTCTCAGTATTTGAGTTGTTTATGTTTAGATACAGTTTCTTGGGATCTAGTTTAATTATCTCTCTTATGCTAGGCTGACACAATGGAGTGTTGGGTGCTGCATGGTATCTTTGAGTTGTGGATTGAGAAGAGTCTGAGGTATTCTTGAGGATTCCACTTGGGGATATGCTTAAGAATTTGAATTTACTTTTAGAAGTTTTTTTGATCAATGATCGATGGTTATATATTGCGGGATTCATGAAGATTCTTCTCTTCTAATGACTTTCCTATGGTTTGGATGTGATAATGAGCCCCTCATGTGGTATCTTATTTTATATTTATAAATACACTCATGGGTGTGATTGTGGTCATGGATTGGGTTGGGTTTCAAGTCACTGGTTAAGTTTTATTAAATTAGGTGTGGCCTGTGTTTCGAGATAGATGTGATCTACGGGACTTTCTAAAACTTATTCTTTGGTTGACCCAATGATGGGTTGGTTCTTGCTCCGCATTGGTGACTTTAGGTGTCACCCTATAACCCGGAAGCTGACAGTTTGAGACCTCAATGGTTATTTTTGTGTTTTAAGGGACCATGTGAACCCAAATTTTGTTTAATATGATATTCTCAGTGCTAATGAATTATCAATTTGGATGATGGGGTTGATAGTCGAAAAACTCATGCCTTGTTATCCTTTAGACATGATGTTTGAGGCTGTTTTTTTCATGGTATTTTTTTGTGGGTGGATACTTTTGGGAGATCTTTAGAATGAGTGTTGGAATTGATATTTATCAATTTCTCTCCTCTATTTGATTATTGTGGTTAGACAGGTATATAAAGCTAATGGATGATCTGGAGGAGTGCATCCCTCACCTAGGACATCAGATGTTTTACCATGGATCGAGTTTGGTTTTCGATGATACCAAAAATTTTAATAGACCCAGTTTATAGGATATTCCATCCATGAATTTATATTTTATGGATTCATATAGTTATGTAGGACTATCAGGATTAGGATAGGTTCTCTTAGTGTTAATAGAGTGCATATCTCTAGTTCGGATCATGAAATTAGTGTCCCGGAGCCTGATAGTGATGTGTTTTATCATGTGGATACCTATGATTATACCTTGGGGTCTGGAACACATTCATGTTAAATTTTTAGGCATCCTAGAGCTCATTTATAAATCTATTAGATGTTACTAGATTTGTGTGTCTAAGTGAGCTACGTGGTATAAATCCTCTAGCATGGGCCCAAAGTGGGGGTATATTTACCTAGGGTGTCACCCTAGATCCCAAGATTGGTTATTTTATTTTTATTTTTTTTATCCCAAGATTATTTACACTATACAATAAATTGTTTTATATTTAACTAAGATGGTAATATCACATGTTACATACAATTTTTATAACAGTAGATTATAGGTTCTCCATTTGTGGTGGCCTACCAATATTCTTTTATCACCCTCTATGCATACACCTTGGTGTACATGTAGAATTGTATGTCTACTATTAGGTTGAGTATAGGTTGTAGTTGATGGGGTTGATTCCCAATATTTCATGATCGAGTAGGACTACTCACACAGAGTCTGAGAATTGTGAAAATACTACTCGATGTTTTTCCATAGACCAGGTATGAATATTAGATTGGAGTTAGCATAGAGCCTTTATATTTTGTTTTATTTATTTACTATCTATATATGTGAATATCCTAGTGGGAGGTCAGTTTTTATTTAGTATTATTTGAGTCTGTATGACTGTTTTCACATTTCACTCGATATAGAATATTGTTTCATTATTTATATATTATGGCATACTCTAATTTAGACAGTGGATATGGATTTTTTTGGTTATTTTTCTAATATTATTGAACTATTACTGAGGTTATAGTCTCCCCACTGTATCTTTGTTGACCCTCATAGATAGTCGATAGCCTCTAAAATATAGGGAAGAATTCTTGAGGCCATGTGGCGATCTAGGTTGTGTGATTTGTCTTTTTGACTTTGGACAGTTCTTTAAAAGATGGTATCAAATCATATCTTCATTTCCTAATTTTGTGAGTTTATAGATAGGTGGTTTTGGGATGTGTCAATGCCAATGATGGACCTCGGACTAGTGATTCAAAAACACATTTTCTAATATAAATCATAGGTTACTAGGGTAATGGTGTTGCTATTCTTGGTTTCCAATTTTATTGTTGTATGATTTCACCTTGGGTTATGCACTTGTGTTTGTGGATTTATAGATTTATTGGTTTTGGATCTTGGTTGGTTGGAAAGAGGCTAGTGTACATACATTATTATAGGAATATAGGAATCACATGACATATTCCTATATATGTGTGGTTTTACTAATGATGGAGGTTCAGTTATTTAAAGTGTCTACAATGACCTATATGGTGTTTTCCTATATAGCTCAATGGAGGCATTATAATCTACTAGACCGCATGTATTTTTCTTTTGATGATAGTTCATGTGGATCTTTTGGTGAGGTGTTCGTAAATGACCAAAATAGAATTCCATCATCAGGGTATGTGTGGAGAACCTAGTGGTTCAGTGTGGGTTTTAGAGGCCCTTGTTATGGAAGATAAGGTAAAGTATGTCTGAGAGGTTTTTAGATTAGGCTCAATTTTTCCTGGTTTAGAGTATTATCATTGAGATTGATTATTATTTTTAGGTTTCTTGTCCGTTCACCGCCCTCCACCCCCTCGTCGCCCGTCCCCCATCCCTTTTCTGTCATCCCCTCTGGCTCCCCGCCATCCCTTTTCCCCTCCCTATTCTTCCTCTCCCATGCTGCACCACCACCGCCCATCCCCTCCCTCACCACCCCCTCCCTTACCGCACCGCCATTGCCTGGTCCCCTCCCTCCCCGCACAGCCACTACCCATCCCCTTGATGTTGTCGCCCATCTGCTCCGGCTCCCCACTTTCCTCTATCCCCTCCCTCATCGTCCCACCCTCAATGCATTGTCACCACCTCACTACCTCCTCCTCCTGCTCACTATCGCCACCACCACCCATCCCATCCCTCGTTGCACCGCCTTCAGCTCTGGATCCCCTCTATTACCTCTCCTCTCCCTCATAACACTGCCTTTGGCTCCCATCCCTTCTAGATTTATAGAGCAATCAGGTATTCCCTAATTTCTGTTTAAGAGTTTTTATTTTGGGAAATTTACAGCACAAATTTGGCATGCATGAAGATTATATGAATATTTTGTGTGAATAAAAAGTTTGTAAATGGAAGTTCATGTGTATACGGGCTTATGTGCATATGAAACAATGTGTCTTGATAGTGTGTTTTTGAGAGACTTCACACTTTACATGATATTTTGAAGTTACATACAATGTTTGAGTCCATGTATATATTGACTGAATTAATATTAAGTTGTGTTGTTATTTGATTTATACCATTCTTTAGTTTTATCACATGTCTCTCTGTGTGTGTATCTTATGAGAAAATGTTTGAGGTTTTACCGCATGTGTGTGCTTGTATAGCCCATGAGACACTTGTTTGAGTTTGATCACATATGTGTGTTTTGATACTATATTTTATTCTTAATATTATATGTTCTTTCTCTATATGATATTCCATGTTTTAAAGTGACGAAATTTGTATATATTTTATATTGTGTTGTTCTATGCATGGTACCAATGTTACTGGTGTACTTATTGTGGATCAGTAGCCCTTAAGGGGGAGTATGATAAGATGATGTATGTTCTATGAAGATTGGACTGAGATAACACAAGTCATGATAGATTGGTATTTTTTTGTTCTGGAATTGTATATATTTGATGTTATCCTAGATATAGATTAGTTATTTTTCCATAAATTAGAGATTGATTATTATCATTGATAGTTACTCTATAGTGCCTCTGATGGAAAAAAGGTAGTGTGAATCCAAGAGGCAGTGATACATTATTTGTACAAAGATATAGTTTCTCTGAGTTTGAGAATACTAAACATATTCTTGAATGAAGTATTCCCTATTTGATCAAAATATGATTAGGGACTCTTGAATATAGAATCATCATTAGATTTACCATACCAAATGATGATGATGACATGGGAATTCACTTACATTCCATTATCTATTCTCTTGTTTATTATTCAGAGATATAATTTGATTATTTTATCAATGGTCCACAAGAAATTGGTTAGTATTTATTTTAAATATATTGGATATGAAAAATCCATGTAATAAGTCTTTTGTAGATGTTTTTTATATAGATATTATTATGAATAAGAGTTGGATTGATCTTTCAAATCAATTGTCTAGAGAATATTTCAATGGAATTATGCAGTTTATTGAGTTCACTATAGGATTGGAAAGTGACTATATTAGCTATCCATGTAGAAAATGTGCTAACATATATCAATTCACATGAGATACTGTGAGGGAGCACCTATTCTTTAATGGATTTCTGAAAAAATTATAAGAGTGGGACTTGTCATGGAGAAGAAAATGTTCATTGTCAAAATAAGGATGTTGTTTAGATGGATGTTGATTCAAGGATGAATGATCCAATGCATGAAATGCTTACTGAAATGGTACATGGGTTGGATCCTGAATGCATTGACATCTAGAATCTTGAGACCGGTGAGATAAATATTCACTTTAGTGCATCTCGGGATTCTAAGATGTTTTATAAATCACTTGATGATGAAAAAATAGATTAATATCTTGGATTTACTTATTACAATAAATTTTTGTTTATCGTGGATTTTTTTCATTTGAATACTTTGAATCATTGGTCAGACATATCATTGGACATGCTATTGGTGTGATTGAAAAAGGTTCTTCTTATTGACGCTAAGATGCTCAAGTTGTATTACCATTCTCGTAAGTTGGCAGATAACTTAGGTTTTACATAGAGACCATAGATTCATGTGTAAAAAACTGTATTTTGTTTAGAAAGAAAACTACCCATTGGGATATTTGTACAGTTTGTGGTGCTTCCATGTGGAAAGAGAACATGGGAAATCAAACTCATCAAAGTCTGATTGTGATACAAGGGAAAATGATTATCATAAAGAAAATGTGTTACTTTCCCCTTAAACTGAGGTTGAAAATATTTTTTATGTTATCTAAAGTTTCTAATTTAATGAGATGGCATATGGAAAGAATTCATGAAAGTGATATGTTAACCCACCTGGCAGACTCTCATGCATGGAAGGATTTTGATAAGAGAGATCTCAACTTTTCTAAAGATGTTCGTAATTTCTGATTAGGGTTGAAAGCAGATGGTTTCAATCCATTCAAGTATATGGTTGGTGAAACTCATAGCACATGGCCCATGGTTTTGGTTCCATATAATCTTCCTCCATGGCTTTGTATGAAGAAACAATTTATATTAATTTCTACACATACTGATGGACCTAGAAGTCCAAGGGATAAGATTGATGTTTACCTTCAGCCATTAATTGATGAGTTGAATGAATTTTGGGGTGATGGTGTGATTACTTATTATTGTGAAACGAATGAAATGTTCAAACTACAGGCTGCTTTATTGTGGGCAATAAATTACTTCCCGACATATGAAAATTTATCAGGATGGAGTACAGAAGGGGAGTTTTCTTGCCCTTGTTGCAATAAAAGTAAAAAATGTGTATGGATTAAACATTCCAAAAAATGGGCATACATGGGTCACATGCATTTTCTCCCCCCTTAGCACAGTTTTAGAGAGGAAAGAGTGGCATTTTATGGTTCTAGAGAGTTCATCCCAACACCAAAGATCATGGCAGGAGTCAAAATGTTGTCACAGATTGAGGAAGAAAACATTCACACCATATATGAAATTCAAGATTTGGTGGCTCATCCGTTACATATTTTTACTACTGTGGGTAGGCAGCATAGTCACAATTGGAAATAGAAAAGTATTTTTTATAGTCTTCTATATTGGAAAACTAACATGCTAAGGCATAATTTGGATTTCATGCACATTGAAATTTGTTTTGTAATAATATATTGTGGACGATTTTAGGTGTCAATGGAAAATCAAAGGACCATGTTAATGTACGTTGTGATTTGGAAGAAATGGGTTTGTGGAAACATATGAATTTATAGTTAGTTGAGGGAAACAAGGAAAATATAACTACTAAACAATACATTATGACTACAAAAAATAAAGAGATTTTC
Source organism: Viscum album (assembly GCA_963277665.1). Lineage (NCBI taxonomy): Eukaryota > Viridiplantae > Streptophyta > Magnoliopsida > Santalales > Viscaceae > Viscum > Viscum album. Next base: position 786,210,369 of record OY728132.1, read on the forward strand.
CTTTCCATTTTAAAGATGCTCAAGGTGCCTGATGGTTACTCTTCTAATATTTCAATGTGTGTGAATCTAACAAGCAAGACATTTCAAGGGTTGAAAAGTCATGACAATCACATGTTACTTCAACAGTTGATTTCAATCTCAATTTTGGATTTTTTATCACCCAATTTTGTTCAGTCATTGATTGAGATGAGTAATTTTTTTGGACAGCATTGTTTAAATAATCAACAAATGAGTGATTTAAAAAGTTTGCAGGACCAAATTTACTTATGATTTTTCACTTTGAGAAACTATTTCCCCCCTCATTTTTTGATTTTATGGTTCACTTGATAGTGCACCTAACTGATGAATTAATGGCTGTTAGTCCAGTGCAATTCAGGTGGATGTATCCTATTGATCGGTATTTGAGTACATTGAATCTATTTTTATGCAACAGATCTCATCTGGAGGCATCTATATCCAATAGTTATTTTATGGATGAGTGTACAACTTTTTGTGCAGAATATCTTATGGATGTTGAAACAAAATTAGATAAGACCTCTCTAATTCTTAATGGTCCAGTTGGAGAAGGAAATATATTTTATATGGACAACATCGAGTGGATACAAGCACATCGCTATATCTTTTTCAATACTCCATCAGTTGCACCATTAATGCAGTAAGTGTCTTATAACTTTTATTTTTTAACTTTTATATTTTTTGTTTTCATAAGTTGTTCATTTAAACATCGCATTATCATTTGCTGGAAACACATTAATGAGATAAAATAAGAGATGTATTGTGCGACTGAGTATCAAATTCAACAATCTCATTATGCGTCATTTTATGATTGGTTCAAGGATTTTGTATGTATAAATTGATTTTCATTATGAGTAAATTATTATACTAATTTCTTTTTTCATAAATCATTATTGAATTCTATGAATTATGTAGGTTAATAAGCCGAGGGAGTTAGGGGAACCCATGCTAACTAGAGAATTTATCCAACTGGCTGAGGGTACATCTATAATGGATCGTCGTTATAAATTTATAGATGCTAATGGTTTTTGATTTCACATTAAAGATGTTGATGAAAAATGAGAAACACAAAACAGTGGCATCGGTTGTACATTCATCGATTCTGGTTATTAATATGTTCAATTGATAGATATCATTGAATTTGTATACTCACATGGGTTGAAGTACATATTGTTAAAGTGTAATTGGGTTGATCCAGTGTGTGGATGTAATGTCGATCAATATCAATTTCCATTAGTGAATTTTAACTATATTTTATACATAAATTAATGAGTTGATAATGAACCTTTCATTTTGACATCACAAGCAGAACAAGTATTCTTCATTACTTTTCCTTTGAATCCAAGTTAGCAAGTTGTTGTGAAAATGTCCCAATGAGGAGTGTTTTTATTTGAACAAGATGAACCCGAGATTGTTCCCTTTGTTTCCCAAAATCTTGATCAAAATACCACAGTTCAATGTGAAAAAGATTTTTATTGGGTCAGAGTGGTCGTTGAAGGAGAAACGGTCGATTTTCATGTTTAATTAAAGGTATAATTGTTTTCCCACTATGCATTATTGAATTTCCTAGGATATCATAAATTATGTAACCATTTTATAAATCCATGTAAGTTTTAATCCTCACTTTTAAAAGTTTATTCATTTATAAATATTTAGGGTGATTTCTCTTTTGGTATCTTAATGTTATTGTTGGTGTATCTTACGACAACCCTAATCTTTTATTACACAATTAAACATAATTTATTACATAAACTTCACTTGATACCACATATAAGATCGAGAGTTCTAGTGTCTTTGCGGCTTAGAATCATTAAATAACAACTTAAAACATTAAATACAACATATTTATTGAAAACAACCTTTACATTATCACTGCATTCCCTTGTACGTAGCATTGCATGGGATAACCTGAGGAAATGCATAAGAAAAGGGTGAGCTATGAAGCCCAGTAAGGGAATAATCATGGAATAACATGAGGAATACAATACATGTTAGAAAATAGGCATATCAATAGAGCACAAGAGAAGCATAAACATAAATTCATGATAAACCGTGATAATCATAACATGGAAATGTGGAAACAACACTTAACATGGAATTAGCATGAGCCAAGGCTCATTGAACATGGAGCATGAGTAAATATTCATTTCACATGAAGCACAAGTAAAACCTAGTTTCACTTGAATTAACATGATTAAACACCCATTTCACATGATGTATCATGATACTATACTTTACCCAATGCATTGGAGCTCTATAAGGGTGCACCCTTCTTAAACATTTCATTTCATGAATAAGTGTGCCACATGGATCATAAAACATTGAATCATTGAACATAATATTTTATTCCATAATAAATGATTGTAGAATACATACATGAACCTCTTTAAACAATAAGTAAATGTGAAAAAAGGTGAATACCATTGATAGATAAATGGGCATGGTATTCACTACACAATGACTTTGGCTTGGAAAAGCGCAGTGCAATTTCGGCAGCATAACAGTGTGACATTAGAACTCATAAAAATGGTTAATGAGAGATAAATGGGTGTCTCATCATATTTACATGACATGGATAGTAAGATTGTCATATATATACATGTACCAAAAAATGTAATGGAATTTAGATTCATGATACAAAATAATTGCTTGAATGTAAATGGAGAGAGAGAAATTCCTTTCGGAATTTCGGCATAGTAATGTGTGTACATGGGAGGAATTTTATGAGAGATAAAGGGGTATACCATCATTATAACATAAATATGTAAGTAAGGGGGTGGTTTGAAACCATACCCCAACATTTATAATTGAAATTAAAATTTCATAACAATTTAAATAATATTGGACAAAAATGAGAAAGGAAGAAAAACCCTTACTTGGAAGTGTGCTTCCAAAGGCTTGAGAGAGGCATGAGAGAGGCTTAATGGGAGATTGGGGAACCGTGAGATGATTCTAGAGAGAGTAGGTCAGCGGTTGGACGAACTCCAAAGGCTTTGAGTGAGGAGGAAGTGAGAGCTTGGGTGGGTTTATATAGGAAATGTGAGGGAATTCTTTATTATTTAGGTTTCGGACACCTCACATTAAACTGATCCAAACCACAAACCAGCCCATGGTTTTTGCCCATGGATTTTGGAAAAGGGAATTGGAAAAAATATTTTATAAGTCCAAAGTCCGAACTTCTTAAAATAATGGGGTTTCTTGTGTGTAGGTGAGTCACACTCCCAAGGAAAACAATTTAAAAAGAGAAGATGCTTAATAAGTCTTAAAGTGTCCATTAATGCTTTGTAAAATAAGTCAAAAAAACCCCAAACCACATTATTTTAATGGTAAAATATATATTGGTCGAACATAAAGCTTATAGTATTTTATTACATTGCTATTGGGTCATTATGATGTCATAAAACACATTATATATTTAATCGGTATTTAATTTTTACCCAAATATTTGACTATCTCATAAAATTATGAAAAATTCACCATTGGATAATTTCAGTGTCCTGATTCCAGAAATAATATTTATTTAATAGAAATAATCTTTTTACATATGTTAATTTTCACTTTTAAAATAAAATCCAATATTTATAAAAAATTCACGGGTTTTGACAAAAATGGTTTTCAAACATTAATAAAAATTACAATCACATTCATTAAATTATACAATAATTTATATTTAATAAAAATTAATTTAATAATAATAATAATAATATTTTATTAAAATATTATTATATTCAAAAATCCATTAATTCATCAAAATAGATTTCTTAGTTGAATATTAACTAAAAACACTATTTGTTCTTTAAAAACTATTTATAAGGTAATAATAATAAAATAAAATTATATTAATTATTATATAAAAAAATAATGTACATAACCATAGTGATAAGGTCTTGTTACATAACCCCTTATAACACCCTTATATGACCAAAGAGTAAGGTGAACGATGGTGACTGACTCTTGGGGTGGCTCGGATAACATTTCTTGGGTGGTAATCTCTATCAACTTCTACTTCTCTCACAGGCGATCCCACTTGAGCTTAACATATTCAAGCTTGGCTTGGGATTTGTCAAGAGCGAAGCCCAATGATGCCACCTCTTTTCCAAGCTCTAACAAATGGGCTTCGTATGGGTCATGTCTACTAGATGAGGCCATCGCTTCCTTTTTCTGAGTAAATTGGATTTCTTAAAACCCTATATTTATACTAATCAGGTGATCAGTGTTCAATGAATATATTAGAAATGGTCATAATTATTAACATAAAACCAAATAAGTTGACATTTTATATAAACATTTTACATAAATTGAAATTTAATTAGATCAAGAGGGATTTACATTAAAGAAAGTTTGGGTCATTACAATCTTCCCCTCTTAAGAAATTTCGACCTCGAAATTTCCTTTTCCCACACTAAAACATATGTGGTTAACTATGCTTCATCATTTCCTCTGATTCCCACATCCCTTATTCAAACTTGTGGTTTCACCACAACACCTTGACAAGGGGCATTGTCTTATTTTGTAGAAATTTTTCTCTATGATCTAAGATCTTCACTGGTTTAAGAAAGATCGTGCTCTAACTGTACCACATCTGAAGAGAGTACATGTGAAGGGTTAGGTATGTACTTTTTTAAGAGGGATACATGAAAGACATCATGTACTTTGGAAATGGTAGGTGGAAGTGCTAGTCGATAGGCCACAGCCCCGTCACGATCAAGAATCTCAAAGGGAATGACGTACCTTGGACTTTACTTCCCTTTCTTTCCAAACCTCATGACCTTCTTCCATGGAGATATGCATAGAAATACCATGTCTCCAACTTTAAACTTAAGGTCTCATCGATGGTTATCTGCACAACTCTTTTGTCGACTCTGGGCTGCCTTGATATACTAATGAATGTTTTTCACCTTCTACACCATTTCATCAATCATTTTTGGTCCAAGAAGCTTACGCTCACCGACCTCATCCCAACACATCTGTGTTCTGCACCTTTTCCCATAAAGAGCTTCATATGGTGCCATTTGGATGCTCGAGTGGAAACTGTTATTATAAGAGAACTCAACCAGAGGAAGATTTTGATCCAATCCTCCTTTAAAGTCCACTGAGCATTCTCTCAATATGTCCTCAAGTGTTTGGATAGTCCGCTCGGATTGGCCATAAGTTTGAGGATGATATGCTATACTGAAGATCAGTTTAGTATTCAGAGCATGTTGAAGACTCTTCCAAAAATTAGAGGTGAATCTTGGATCTCGATCAGACACAATAGATAGTGGTAATCCATGCAGCCTTACCACTTCCCTGATATATATTTGTGCTAGTTGATCCAATGATAAATCCTGTTGAATGGAAAAAAAGTGTGCAGCCTTTGTAAGATGATCCACAACAACCCAGATTGCATTGGTTCCTTTGGATGTCTTCGAAAGTCTGGTGACAAAGTCTATGGTGATGTTCTCCCATTTTCATTCTGGTATGGAAAATGGTTGCATCATCCCCTTAAACTTATGCCTCTCTGCCTTCACTTGCTGACACACCAGACACTTTGATGTATATTCAGCAATCTCCTTCTTCATATTATCCCACCAATAATGCTCTCAAAGATCTTGATACATCTTTGTGTTTCCTGGGTGAATAGAAAAATTCAAACTATGTGAATCATCCAAAAGTTCCTTCTTTAGCTCTAGACTTGATGGAACACATAGTATTTTCCCAAATATCACAATTCCTTCTTCATTAACATTAAACTATGAGGATTTACATTTTCTGATAGCTTCCACTTTTACTTGAATTCCCACATAATATTTTTGAGCATCTTTTAACCTTTAAAAAAGTAAAAGTTGAGCAATAATTCGTGAAAGGATTGATGATGTTCCCTTCTTTATGATTCCCATGTCCATCTTCATAAAATATAAGAATATTGGATCATTTTCAATTCTCATCAAGGATAGAATTTCAAGGTCATTTCTACTTAGGGCATCTGCCACCTTGTTCGCTTCCCTAGGGTGGCAATGGATTGAGCAATCATAGTCTTTGATCATCTCTAACCATCTTCATTGGTGCATGTTCAACTCTTTTTTTGTGAATATATACTTGAGGATTTTGTGGTTCATATATATTTCAAACTTCTCCCCAAAGAGATAATGCCACCAAATTTTCAGAGCGAAGATCACTGTAACCAACTCGATGTCATGTGTTGGATAGTTTTGTTCCTGATCTTTCAATTGCCTTGAATCATGGGAAATGAATTTGTCATTTTTCATCAACACACATCCTAGGCCCTTCATCGAAGCATCACTCAATACCACAAAAAGTTCTCCACTTGTGGGTAAAGTGAGAATGGGCGTAGTGATAAGCCTCCTTTTCAACTCCATGAAGATTTCTTTCCATTCATCACTCCAAGAAAACTTTATTCCCTTACAAGTTATCTTGTTAAGAGGGTTGTACAATTGTGATAAATTTCTCACAAATCATCAATAATATCTAGCTAACCCCAAGAAGCTACGGATATCCATTACTGATGTTGGCCTCAACCATCCCTCAATTGCATCTATTTTGGAGGGATTCTCATATATCCCATTTCTTGTGATGATATGGACCAAGAATGAGACCTCCTTCAACCAGAACTCACACTTGTTGTACTTTTCCTAGAGTTTCTCCTACTGCAAGGTCTCTAGTATAGTTCTCAGATGCTCCTCATGATCCTCCTTGGTTTTGGAGTATATCAGAATATCATCTATAAAGACTACCAAAAATTTGTTGAGGTAATCTCTAAAGACTCTATTCATCAAGTCTATAAAGATTACTGGATCATTAGTGAGTCTAAAAGGCATTACTATGAATTCATAGTGCCCGTATCTTGTACGAAATGTAGTCCTGAGGATATCTTCCTTCTTCAACCTTACTTGATAATATCCCGACTGCAAATCCACCTTGGAGAAGTATTGTGCTCCACACATCTGATCGAACAAGTCATCTATTCATGGGAGAGGATACTTGTTCTTTATCATTATTTTGTTAAGCTCACGATAATCGATGCAAAGGCGCATTGACCCATCTTTCTTTTTGACAAAGAGGAATGGTTCACCCCATAGTGAAGCACTTGGGCATATAAACACTTTATCTAGATACTTCTGTAGTTATTTATTCAGCTCTTCAAGCTCCACAACATCCATTCTATAAAAAGTCTTGGATATTGGTAACACCCAAGGTATAAGTTCAATTGATAATTCAATATCTCTTCTAGGAGGAAGACCAGAAAATTCCTCGGGAAACACTTCAGAAAATTCCCTCACAATAGGCATTTCCTCTAGGATGCTTGCCTCCTTAGACTCAATCATCTAAGCCAGATATGGGTGCTCATATATAATTAATATCCATGCTTGAGATGATGGAGATAAAGAATATTCATCTTCCTCCTTGCACTTGTAAAGAATCAGGGGTCGATTCTCCACATAGAGAGTGATTTACCTCTCACGGAAATTTATGTTGGCTCTATATAAAGAAAGCCAATCCATGCCAAGAATTGAATCAAATTACATCCTAGGGAGTATGATGAGGTTTTCTGGGAAGTTTAATCCACAGATTATGACAGTAGAGGAGTTATATTCATGGGATGCAATGATTTCCCCATTTTCCATACTCACTAACATCTTCACTTCCATGATTTTTGGTGGTGCTGGGATTGTTCTACTAAACTTTAGAGATATAAAATAATGCATAGAACTTGAATCAAAAAGTACGTTCACCATTATTGAATGAATAAATAGTGTACCTGTCACAACTTTGTTTTCAGGGTTCACTTCGGCATTAGTGATTGTAAAAGCTCACCCTTGCTACCTTGGAGGTTGTTGGTTGCCTCCAAAAACCCTTGGCTTAGGGAAGTGATTTAAAAGATGCCTTGTTTATTTGCAGTTGTAACAATGAACAACGATTTGAGGTTTGAACGGAGCATTACTCTCCTCTATTATATTCGCGGGTCTTTCTTGCTGACAGTTAACAGCTAGGTTCCCTTCTCTTCCACACCTAAAACATTCCCATGTCCCCTTTAGGCAATTTTCAGGGTGCTTCTTTCTGCACCTTTGGCAATTGGGGTGTTGTATCTTCTTAGTACCATTGGATTTATCCATCGGACCGCCAGCATTGAATTCCACATTACGTTTCTTATTCCCATGATACCCCTGAGATTCTATGATCTCTATTTTGACATTGAGGGAACATTGGACAATTTCCTCATAGTTTTCGAAGTCACGGATTGCTAGTGCTTTCTGCAGGCTAGGTTTCATCCCACCAAAGAAGTGGAAAACCATGTATTCGGGGGTAACGACAAAGCTAAAAGTGTATCATGCAAGCCTTTTGAAGTTTTCCTTGTACACTCCAATATATTTTTTGTCTTTTTTTCTTGAGGGAAAGGAAGTCCCTTTCCATCTTAAGTCAAATGGTGCACGGAAAATATTTATTGAAAAACATCTTTCAGAAATCCTTCCATTCCAATGCCTCGATATCTTCCTCAGGCTTCATATTTTTTATCAACATCCACCATTGATCATATTCACCATCCATATGATTAGAAGCTAGGAGAACCTTCTCTTGTTCAGAACATTAAAGGATGAAGAAGATCTTTTCAATTGAGTTGATCTATTGTTCAGTGATTGAGGGATCGGGTGACCCATTAAAAGTAGGAGGCCTTTGTCTCATGAAGCTCTCAATAGTGACTTGTTCTTTATTAGGGGGGGTTGAACATTCCTATTGACCCATATTTATATTAAAATATTGAGTTATTTGAGAGATATTCATGACAAAGTTCGCGATTCCTGCTCACATTGGATTGGGAATCTCATTAGTACATTCATCACATTGATCTTCACATCAGTTGTTAGCCCGAGTCCTCCTATTACTAGCCATTGGATGGAATAAAAGGAAAGTTAGGGGAAACACATAAAGGGTAATCCAATGACAAAACTAATGACTTATAAATAAATTTTATTTCCTTAACATATGAATCTATTGGCTTCATTCTATGTTATCCATGATCTACTTTCAAACATATATTCTTAGGGAATTTTTTTGGTCCCTTAATAATGGTTCATACTAAGCTTGTGAATTTACCAAAGCATATCCCCCAGGAGTGTCATAACCAAGAGTGTAGCAAGTCTTGTTTTCATGCACCAGTTCTATTCGAGTCTAGCTCAAAGCGGTGTTTTCGGGTTTTACCCCTAAGATACATCTGTGCCAGAGCCGCCTCTACCTGCTCGTATCGAGACAGGGATGTATTTTCTTATTAAACCACTTACTCAATACTCACCAAAACTTAGTGATGTTTTTATTATACTTAGTATTTTCTCCAAGTATTCACTAGGGTTTTCTAATCCTAATCCAAAAAATAACTAAACCTATCCTCTGATACCAACTATGACAACCCTGATCTTTTATTACACAATTAAACATAATTTATTACATAAAATTCACTTGATAAAACATAGAAGATTGATAGTTCAAGTGCCTTTGGAGCTTAGGATAATTAAATAACAACTTAAAACATGAAATACAACATCTTTATTTAAAACTTCCTTTACATGATCACTATATTCCATCGTACTTAGCATTGCATGGGATAACCTAAGGACATGCATAAGAAAAGGGTGAGCTATAAAGCCCATTAAGGGAATAATCAAAGAATAACATGAGGAATACAATAAATGTTAGAAAATAGGCATATCAATTGATCAAAAGAGATGAATAAACATAAATTCATGATAAATCATGATAATCATAACATGGAAATGCGGCAACAACACTTAACATTGAATTATCATGAGCCAAGGCTCCTTGCACATGGAGCTTGAGTAAATCTCATTGCACATGGAGCACAAGTAAAACCTCATTGCACTTGAATTATCATGATTAAACACCCATCGCAAATGAATTATCATGATACTATACTTTTCCTAATTCATTGGAGCACTATAAGGGTTCACCCTTCTAAAACATTTCATTTCATGCATAAGTGTGCCACATGGATAATAAAACATTGAATCATTCAACATAATATTTTATTCCATGATAAACGATTTTGGAATATATACATGAAACTCTTTAAACAATAAGTAAATGTGCATAAAGTTGAATACCCTTTATAGAGAAATTGTCATGGTATTCACTATACAATGACTTTCGCATGGAAAAGCGCAGTGCAATTTTGGCAGCATAATGGCGTGACATAAGAACTCATAAAAATGGTTGATGAGATAGAAATGGGTGTCTCGTCATATTTACATGAAATATATAGTAAGGGGTTCAAATAGATACATGTCCCAACAAATTTAATGGAATTTAGATTCATGATACAAAATAATTATTTGAATGTAAATGAGAAGAGAGAAATTCTTTTCGGAATTTCGGCATAGTAACAAGTGTACATGGGAAGAATTTAATGAGAGAGAAAGGGGTATAACATCATTCAAACAGAAATATGGTACTATGGGGGAGGTTTGAAACCATAACCCAAAATTTATATTTAAAATTAAAAGGGAATAACAATTTAAAGAATATTGGAAAAAAATGATAAACGGAGAAAGACCTACTTGGAAGTGTTCTTCCAAAGGCTTGAGAGTGGCTTCAGAGAGGCTTATTGGGAGCTTGGGGCACCTTGGGATGATTCTAGAGAAAGTAGGGTAGAGGTTGGATGAACTCCAAAGTCTTTACACTACTGGAAATTTGGGCTATAGCCACGGTTCCAAACCGTGGCTATAGGCCCCAAAACCGCGGCTATAGGTTATAGCCACGGTTTCATGAATCGTGACTGGTATTGGCATGGCTATAGGTCTGACCCTATATCCATAGTTCCAAACCATGGCTATAGGACTATATCCATGCTTTCAACCATGGCTAAAGCCTTATAGCCACGGTTTCGAACCGTGGCTATAGGCCCAGCCTAATAGATGCAGTAAAAGCCACAGTCGTCGTGGCTATACACCTATAGCCACGGTTCCAAACTGTGGCTATAGGGCTTTCCACTGCATAAAAAAAATCTAGCATGGTGAACCGTGCTGGCTATTAGGAGGACTGCCCTAGCACCCCCCCACCCCCTTCTCCTGCACACCTCCATGCCCCCTCCCCTTCCCTCCCACCTGCACACCCCCTCCCCCTGCCCCCCCCCACCTGCACACACCCCTCCCCTTCACCAGCACACCCCCCTGCCACCCCCCCCCCCCCCACCTGCACATCCCCCTGCCCCCTCTCCCTGCCCCCTACCCCCCACCTGCACACCCTCCCCCTGCCTCAGCACACCCCCCTGCCCCCTCTCCCTACCCCCTGCCCCCCACCTGCACACCCTTCCCCCTTCCCCATCACACCCCCCTGCCCCCTCTCCCTGCCCCCTTCCCCCCACCTTCACGCCCCTCCCCCTACCCCAGCACACCCCACTGTCCCCTCTCCCTTCCCCCTTCCCCCCCACCTACCCACCCCTCCCCCTGCCCCAACACATCCCCTTCCCCCTGCCCCCCACTTGCACACCCCTCCCCCTGCCCCCTGCCCCCCACCTGCACACCCCTCCCCCTACCCCAGCACACCCCCTAGTGCATCTATAAAAAACCATTTAGATGAGGTTAATAAATTCATGTTAGATTTAGACAATATTAATGTTTATGTAGATGATGTGGATCCAGAAATGATCATATTAATCACTCTTGAAAATAGATATAGAACACTTGTTACGACCATGATGTATGGTTGAGTCTATTTAACATTACAAGATATCAAATCATCCCATCTGTCTAAGGAATTGCATTCTAGAACAAAAATAAAAGGTGAGGATAAGAGTTATTCACAAGGGGGAGACCTTAGACTAAAGGTATGAAAAAACAATTCAGTAGGGACAAAAATAAGATTACTAAATAACCCAAATCTAGGACAATCTCTATGGATAGAAAAGTAATATTTTTTCACTATGGTAAACATGGGCACATTAAGCCCGAGCATAGGAAACTCATGTGTGAGTTGGAATCAAAACAGCCCACTAACCTATATTTTCTGGTTGATTCAGGATGTGAAATTTTTTTAAATCTTGAATGTTCCCATTTATACACTCAATCAAGAGTGGGTCCTAGACTCTAGTTGTTCTTTTCATATTTTCCAATAGAGAGATTCATTTTTAGAGCTGTTCAAAAAGAGAGAGGTAGATGTATTCATAGGTAAAAATAATAGGTGCAAGGTTGAGGGAATATGATCCATTATTATAGAGTTAGATAACCAATCCATCATCACATTACTTAATGTATGGTGGGTCCCCATCCTTTAATGAATCATAATCTCCTTAGAGGTCCTCGCTCCCCTTGCAGCCCCCCTCCCCCTGTAAAGCCCCGCTGGACATCCCCCCCCCCCCACTCCCCCTGCAGTAGAAAACCCCCCTGCAAAGCTCCCCTGGACAGCCCCCTCCCCCCTGTAAATCCCTTCCTGGACAGCCCCCCTCCCCCCCCCCCCAAAAATAGCCCCCACCCTCTCCCCTGCGCAGCCCACCCACCCCCCCCTGCAGCCCCCTCCCCCCTACAAAGCCTCCCCAGGACAACACCCATCCCCCCTGTTGGGATGATAGGGAACTAGATGTTTTTTTTTGGGATTTGGGTGAGGGTTTTGGTTGTTGGAATTGAGGGTTTTGTTGAGGTGATGTGGGATGGGGTTGGGATACTCTTGTTAGTGCAGGGTTTGGATGTGTGTACATGGAGTGTCTTGGATCTGGTGAACTCTGATGTTGTGCCTTCCATTTTTATGTCCTTGGTTTCTGGACTCGTGAGGTCATTGGCTATTGTTTCATGTGGTTGGAGTTGGTTGTGGGTGGATTTGTGGTACTTACAAGTGTGGTTTCATGTGTTGTGGGACTCTCTTCTTATCAGGCCTTCATCCAGTTATAGGTAGCCTTGATTTTGTGGTGTTGGGGTCTCTGGACGAAGCTACTGGTGCTGCTAGAAATGGGTCTTCTACAAGGTAGAGGGGATGTGTTGGTGGTGTAGCTGTTGTGATGCTTGGGCTGGTTGTTGGCTTCCGTTGTTACCGGTTGTCTTTCTTTCCACTGGTTTCTCATCGAGGCGTGGAGCATGCTAGTTTTGGAGCAGCTTGAAGTGTATTTGATGGTTTTTTTTTGGTTTTTGTGTTTTGTTTTTCTGGTGTTGGTCTCGGATATCTTTGGTTGGGTTCTCATTATAGGTTGTGTCTGGTGCATCTTAGTGTGGCTAACCTATAGAGGTTTGTTCTTCTAGTTTGGCAGGGGCTATTGGGGATTAATGCTTCCTCCTTGGTTGTTGTTTTCTTCTTGTAGGTCTTATGGATGCCCTTGTGCTGGATGTAGGCTCGGTTGGAGTGGGATTCCCTTGAATGGTATTTGGTTTAGGCAGCTTTTTGTGAGGCTTGGTCTTTTTTTCATGGTTGTTCATTGGGTAGGATATAGTATTTTTCAATGTTTCATGTCTGGATATTTTTTTTTATAGTTTCTGAGTTGACAGTTTTCATGGGTTTCTCAGTGCAGGTGGTTTCTTGATAGGGCATGTGGATGGTGTGTGTCTCTTGGTTAGTGAGGTTGCATGTTGTCTTTTTTAGAGTAGGTTTCTAGGAGAATTTGGGTTGTGGCTTGCTTCTATTGTGCTCATGGATTGGTGGGGTGAAGGGAATAGCGTGCCTACTCTCCTAGGTTTTCTATATGTTCTTGGGGATTCCTTGGTCATTGATTGGTGGTCGTGCTAGGGCTGGTGTGGGATAAGGTTTCCAGTGGTGCTTGGGTGTTGAGGGATGGAGGAGTGGAGTTGGCTGGTTTAAGGTGTAGATTAGGACGTTTTGGGAGTAGTTTGGTTAGAATTCTATTGGGTGGGCGTCAGCTGGTTTGCAGGTTGCTTTGCATGAGGCTGGTCTTTACTGGGTTCGGTGGTCAGGTGTCATGGGTGTGCTAGAGTTTTTCTTTTTGGTCACATGGTGAAAGCTTTTGTCGGTTATTTTTTTGTTTGGTGCGGTGCAGGCTCATATGGACTGGTGTGTGGGAGTGGTTTCTTAAAGGTGGTTAGGGGATGGTCGTTGATTGGGGGGATTCCAGTTTCTTTTCTTGTTGCTACTTTATTGGGATTCAAGTGGAGCTTTCTTGGGTGGTGTTTCATGAGTGAGTGTGTGCGTCTATGTGTGTGTGAGTGAGTGGATTGGGTAGTGTCAATGGTTAGTGGTGTGTTATAGTGTGAGTTTATCAGTTTGGTTGATATAGATTCTGAGTTTAGCTTGCAGTTTGGTTGGCTTGTTCCTTTTGGAAATCTTCTTTTCACTTGTAGGTCTTTCTTGCTGGGCTCATGGGTTTTTCTGTCGCTACTTTCTATGAGTTTATAGGTGATGTCTCTACAGTACTCGAGTGCCACTGGATGGGAGGGGGATCCACCCTGTCTCCTGTTAGTTTTGTGTGTGCCCATCTCTTACTGGATGTGATTAATGGTGATTCTAGTTGCCTCTCTTGGAGTATGGAAGCGCTTGGGGCAGCTCTTAGATGTTCCCTTATTCCCTAGTTTCTGTTACAGATGCTTGAATTCTATGACTTCTTGGTTATTTCTTCATGATCTCATGGTTTTGTTACTTTTTTTTTGCTTCATTCATGGATGTTGCTTTGCCAGTTTGGAAGCGAACCACATCATCCGGTTTCTGTTTGGTTGGACATCGTAGGGTCTCATGTTCGCTTAATTTCTTGGTTTCTTGGTGTTTAATGGGCACTTTTCTTGGTTCCCATGTCTTGATATGGTTGAGCTATGAATTTGGGTTCTTGTTTCAATTATCGTTTCACCTATGATTGATCTTTTGCAAATCATCTTTTCATTGATATTTATAGTACTATTTTTGCCTTGCAAAAAAACAAAAACAAACTTAAAACTTCTAAAAACCCTAAAAAAATCTAAAAACCATAAAAAAACCTTAAAATTGAAGGTGGAATGGGGCTGGTGTGGGATGGATGTGGCTGGAGCAGGGCCAAATCATGGCATTAACACGGCGTGATCGCGGCGTGACTTCAGCGTGACCTCGGCGTGACCGCGGCATGACCGCGGCGTGACCGCGGCGTGTTGGCCCGGTCCAGTGACATCTGTGGGGTAGTATCTTCCGGCCAGGAGCGAAGGGAGCGGGAGGAGGTTGGAATGCTGGTGGAAGGGGGCTGGTTACAGGTGCTGCGGGGATGGTGTGGGCTGATTCGAAGGTGGCAGGGGGGCTATTGTGGGCTGGAATGTTGGTGGCAGCAGGCTGAAATGAAGGTGGAAGGGGGGTGGTGTGGGCTTGATGTGGCTGGAGCAGGGCCAACTCACTGCATTACCGAGGCGTGACCGTGGCGTGACCACGGTGTGACCACGGCGTGACCACGGCATGACCGCAGCGTGACCGCGGCGTGTTGTCCTGGTCCAGTGACATCCGCGGGGCAGCATTTTCTAGCTAGGACTGAAGGGAGCGGGGGGAGGCTAGAATGATGGTGGAGGGGGCTGGTTGCAGGTGCTGCAGGGGTGGTGCAGGATGATTCTAAGGTGGTAGGGGGGCTGTTGCGGGCTGGAATGTTGGTGGCAGTGGGCTAAAATGAAGGTGGAAGGGGGTTGGTGTGGGATGGATGTGGCTGGAGCATGACCAAATCATGACATTACTACGGCGTGACCGCGGCATGTTGGCCCGGTCTAGCGACATCCGGAGGGTAGCATCTTCCGACCAGGAGCGAAGGGAGCGGGAGGAGGCGGGGCAATTGAATTGCGAAAACCAAAAACATGCTAATATATGGTATTATACAAAAATTTCCAGTCAAATTAACTAAACTAATAAAAAACATTCTAATATGACTAGAACTAAATCAAACATCATCAAGCCAATTTGATTAAATTGGAACAAAACCAAATGGTTTTGAAAAAGATAAAACTGAACAAAACTAAAAACAATGTAACCAAACTGACTCAAACCAATCAAAACTGACATCAATAAAGCATAATTGAGCATGAAAAAAATGAAACTAATGAAACATACCTGATTGGATGTAAAATTAATTTAATTGAACTGAATAGCCCCAAATCGAACAAAATGAACCTGTTAAAATTGACATAAACCAAAAAAAATGAACCCAATAAAAAATAACTTAGCAAACCTAACCTGGCCCAAATTGAACCAAGGAGGCGAGCCTTGTGATGAACTTTAATAAGGCCTCATGCCCATAGGTTGAGATGATATCCCAGTCATGTGGTGCTTTACTGTCCTCAACAAGATCCAAAAGGCACTGCAAAAATATAGGGAACCCAAAAATCACAAAAACCCAAATTAAAATTGAGCCAAAAATAAAAATGGAAGAATCCTTACCTGAATCTGATGTTGAACTCCCTGCCTTCTATGGTGGTGGGTAGAATCGACCTCATCATAAGTAACCACCTATAAGTAAATAATAGGAAAAAGAGTGAGATATAACAACTTCAGATTGATATGTGATCAATGTGTCAATTGTACATGATAAATGATACATAACTCCATAATCAAAAATGAACAAAGAATATTCAGAATGATATGTAAATCCCAATACTGAATAATGAAAATCAAGACAATACACAAACCCCCTGCACACACCCCTCCCCCTGCCCCCTGCCCCCCACCTGCACACCCCCTTGCCCCCTCCCCTGCCCTCCCACCTGCACACCCCCCTCCCCATGCCCCCCCCCCCACCTGCCCCCCCCCACCTGCACACACCCCTCCCCCCTGCCCCAGCACACCCCCCTGCCCCCACCTGCACACCCCCTACCC
This sequence comes from Viscum album, assembly GCA_963277665.1. NCBI lineage: Eukaryota > Viridiplantae > Streptophyta > Magnoliopsida > Santalales > Viscaceae > Viscum > Viscum album. The sequence goes on from OY728132.1 coordinate 786,227,142, forward strand.
CCTCTCCCTGCCCCATGCCCCCCACCTACACACACCCCTCCCCCTGCCCCAGTACACCCCCAACACCCCACCTGCACACCCCCTTCCCCCTCTCCCTACCCCCTGCCCCCCACCTGCACACCCCCCTGCCCCCTCCCCTACCCTCCCACCTGCACACCCCCTCCCCATGCCCCCCACCTGCCCCCCCCCCTACACACACTCCTCCCCCTGCCCCAACACACCCCCCCTGCCCCCCCACCTGCACACCCCCCTGCCCCCTCTCCATGCCCCCTACCCCCCCCCCACACACACACCTGCCTCCCCCCACCTGCACACACCCCTCCCCCTACCCCAGCACACCCCCCTGCCCCCCACCCGCACACCCCCCTGCCCCCTTCCCCCCACCTGGACACCCCCCTGCCCCCTCCCCTACCCTCCCACCTGCACACCCCCCTCCCCCTACACCCCACCTGCACACAGTCCTAGAGAATCACACAACCTAAAACTGTAGCCCAAAGGTTCACCCAACAACGCTCATACGATATCAAATTCCACATAGCATCCCATTACAATGCAATTTAAACCAATACGCCATAATAATGAAAATCAAGACAATACACAAGCCACGATCATAATGAAAAGAAACCAATCGATCAAGTTATCACTTAAGAAGGATTACAGTTAGTACGCAATGTATTGGATATATTATAAACTTCAATAGAACACTAGTGGCATTGTAACATGGTACTACACCACTAACGGAGCACTATATGTGAGGTCTTCCAACAATGTAATCTTGCAAAGATGTAAACGATAAGACCCTCTAGCTAAGCTAAGATTGAAAGGATACAAGTTATCATGGATAATTAGCTAAATCAAATGGATCCAGTAAAGCAACAACATTTCAAAAACACAACGAAGCAGAAAAACAAGCAGTTATGATGAAATGGATATAGCAGAAGCTGTTCAGGGATTTAGAAGACATAGACGGTGCTCTGACCGTCAATTACAATTAGAAAAATAGTCATTCTCTAACACTCCACATCACTACTCATAACTAGTACAAAACATAATACTGAGAAACACAAAAATAAACAAAGGGTACGCCATGCATTTCCTCTCTCCCAACGGCTACTCTTCATCCTCCTACAAAACAGTGATTCAAATAAATGCAAGACACCATGAAACACACATAGCTCAGGTTATCACAAACCTCTTCGTTTCCCCCTTCTTCATCTTCATCTTCATCATGGACCTCTGATTTTGACTTGTCGGAATCTTCATCCTCGCACTTGCTTGCTCTCTATCCCTTGCTTGCTCAGGTTAATGTGTTTACTGAATTTGGATGTTTCATTTATAGAATTGAAATATGTGATCTATTGTTGCACTTTTAGCTACTGAATTTGAATACATGGCTTTAACTGAGGTAGTTAAAGAAACTTATTGATTGAGAAGTCATGACGGTAGGGTTATATCTAATACTGGACATAGTTAGCTTAAGGTAGATCTACAGGTTAGTAGTCATTCTCATTCCCAATAAGATATGGTAAATATTAATGATATTGATAAAAAAAGCAGGGTAATATGATGCATGGAACTCGTCATACATTACCAATCCAAAAATACAATTTACATCAAAAGTTAGTCTCAATATCAGTATCACCAGAATCATGATAACCCTCATCCACACCTCCTAAAGAAACACCATCACCACCTCTCACACCACCAACATCATCATCGGCATCTGCATCCGAACCGGCACCAGCACCGGGTCCAGCACTAGGTCTGGCTCCAGCTCCGACAGAAGAATCTACATTAGCAGAACGCATCGACATAAAAAAGGCATCAATCGTTGTAGCTGATTCTGGTCGAAGTGTAGAAGAAAGGAAAGACATAAATTTCATCATATTTGCAATTATCGCCTGTTCTGATTTGTTACTTGCTTATTTGATTGCGGCATTCATTTGTTCCACCGTGACAAAACCAGAACTGGTACTTGAAGAAACGTTAGTAGACCAGTATCGAGATGGTATAATATTCTTCCCAGGTTGACAATGCACTCTACCCTGATGCTCATCTCCTAATACCTGATGTAGATGATCGTTTGGGCCCAAATTGTTCGGTTCTTTTTCTGCCAATTCCTATAAAGAATTTTTTTGATTGATATATAACATAAATTAAAATGATAAAATAATATAAGGAATAAAATTCAGTAAAAATCAAAGAAATTGAAATATACTTACAATTGCCTTATTGGTGTCGGGATTTGGCACAGTACCATCTTTCTTTTTCCAGCTTGTACAAAACAAAGTTGAGAGAGGAACGCAACCCTCGATATTCAATGCCTTTTTCTGGAAAAAAAAAGAAATAAATCAAAATTTGAAGTTAAAAAATTACACTAAACAAAGCTAAATATTTTAAATGTTAAATTACCGGTGTTTGCTCATGATCTGGTAATGAAGTGTGTCTGCGACTATAAATGTGTTTCATTGAACTCTTGTTTGTTTTATTTCTGTTTGATTTCTCCTATAAACAAATAATTATATAAATTCCTTAACATAAATAAAACAAGTAATTTGAAATAGTTTTCAAATAAATAAATGAATATATATATAAATTTAACAAACACCTTAAATGCTGGACTCTTCTAATAGCTGATCATCTCTTTATATTGTGATATTGGGCAATCTTGAATCATCGGTACTTCTTCAAGCTCTGTACCAACTCTCTTTTTCCAACCAAGATATAAATCATACTTGTAGGCTCGCCACATTTCACCTAAATCCATTATCCTTGCAGCCCTTGCATTTTGTCCATCAGTAAAATTATATCGAAGCTACAATGGACATAATATTTGTTAAGAAAATATTATAAATTTATATATATATAAAAGGTGATTAACATTACTTACCCAAATCTCTTCACAGGATTTGTCCTTTATTTGTTTTCCAACTACCTTCCAACTTATCGGTTGAACCGGAATGATATTGTTGTGTCTAGCAAGTGTTCCCATAAAACTTTTACATTCAGTGCCATTTTTATTAATTTATAAAATTTCCCTCATTGTAATCAACTATAATTTTCATGTTCCGATTCCAAGCCTCACGCATTTTTGTGCGGTCTTGTCGTCTGGTAGAGGATGGAGCTAACCATGAAACCAAAAATAAAAGAAAATAATATATATGAATTTATCATTAATCAGTAACAGTAATGTTTAAACAAATACCAGTAGATGGGGGATCTGCTGACCCCTGAAGTGCTGCATCTAGAGGGGGGAAGCCTCCATGGTGGGTGAGATATCTGCAGGAGTACTATGTATAGTAGATGCAAAGTGTACTGATGGAGGCAGAAAACCCGATGGATAACCCTGTACAGATGAGGGTGGATATGGATATGGATATGGCGGTGGGATATATGGGGGCACAGTACCCTATACAGTGGATGGTGGGAATGGAAAATGAGGGATGGGAGTCTGAGAACTACCATCTGATGTGGTTGTGGGAAAAAAGGGATACAAAAAAGGTGGTTATGGATAATATGGAGGTGGCATAATGGGAGGATGGCCTCCTGGTGTCTCAAGCGGCGTAGTAGTAGGCTGACCTATAGAATCAGTACCCCCCACCACAATATCATCCTCAGTGGCATAATCCAAGCGTCTCCTCGACGATGCAGCCTAAAATAACATAAATGATAAAATAAAATGAATGATAACAAGACAAATAATATGAAAGACCATAATATTCAAACATAATTTGTACTTACATTGTTTCCAGGAGGATACCTACGTTGTTCATTTCTCGGTATTCTTATACTCCTTCTAGTATCATCATAATCAGACATTTTGACCTGGAAATTTAAAATAATATTCTCAAATAAATATAAATAATGAAAAATGTTAAATAATACAATTGTATCATAAAACAATGAGATACATTTTCATGTGTGATATTTATATTGATAAAATATCAATACTTTTCTATGTTCACGATTTACTAGAGAAGTGGTTAAACATAAATTGGTGAGGCTATTAATAGTTTAATATTTGATAATGGTATAAAATATACTAGTTATTTTGATATCATGTTTGGAAGATAAAAAAACACATACAATATTACGATAATATTAGTTAAATACTTACAAATGTGTCAACGCTATGTGGGGTCTGTGACAATTTCTGGTTCACAATCTGTTCTAAAAATTACATCATCCGTATCATCAAATGCAACATTCAAATAAATACTGACAGGTTCATCCAAAACATCATTGTCATACATTCCTTCGTCATAAATATGTCTAGGAATAACATCAACAATAACACCAAATTGTGGTTGTAACGGGTCACTTACATAAAACACATGTTTAGCTTGTGACGCAAGAATATAAGGTTCATCGGTACGAATCTGGCGGTTTATATTAATCACTCTAAATCCATAGTTATCAATATGAATTCCTTGTCATGTCATTGAATCAAACCACTTTCATTTCATTATTGCGACACAACCATGTGCATAGTAATCTAATAAAATGATTCTTTCAACAACACCGTAATATGATATATTTTCTGATCAGGGCTGCATGTCTGATGCACTCGCATAACAATATGTTGTGGCGCTTATCGTGACACCGTCATGCTGTGTTGCCATTTTTTTGCACAACTATTTATAACAAATTTAAATCCATTGACAACCATTGACTTACAATCACGTACCACATCGTTTGGACCAAAGGACAATGCTTTTATTTCATCTGATACTTCAATCATTAGTAGAGTTAAAACCTAAAAGATACCAACATAGAATATTAAACAGAGACATGTGATTTTGTTATGAGAAGAAGAAAAAGAAATCTATTACCTTTGACTTTAACCAGGTAGCAAATTCTTTGATGTGCAACAGTTCCTTCCTCTTAATAGATAGAGAGTGATGTCTCTTTTTTATAATTTCTAAATGTTCTCTACAGATATGAAAGCATTAAAATGTCAAAAGATATAAAGAAATCACACAATGAAAAAAATACATATTTATTAGTTTACTTACTTGATATAATCATCAAGCACACCACAGTTGAATAATACTATGCGATGTGCCATTTCCCACTCTTCCCTGCTTAAAGTACACAACGAGTACGATCCAGATATCCCCCATGTTTGGGGAAGTGAAGAAAATGCAAGATCAATGGGATCATATTGCTCATCTTCAGTTCTCATTAGTCGATTAGACCACGTAGTGACGTTATCCAAGTACGATGAACATAAATCCATGCATTCTTGTGCTAAATAGCATTTCACAATGGAGCCTTCAGGATGATATTTATTTCTCACATAAGATTTCAATGTAAACATCATTCTTTCGGTAGGATACATCCACCGACTCGAAACAGGACCACCAAAGAGAACTTATATGGGAAGATGCACAGTCAAATGTAACATACATGTGAAAAAAGACGGTGGGAAAATTTTCTCCAAGTCGCAAAGAATAATCGGTGCATCTCTCTGCAATTTCTGAACAACACTTCTGCTCAATATTTTGGCACAAAGATCTCGATAAAATTGACATAACTTAATCACCAAAAATCTAACATTATGTGAAAGTAAATGGCGAATGGAAATGGGAATCAACTCATGTAACAAAACATGGTAATCATGGGTTTTACGAGATTTGAGTTTCACATCTTCTGTATTCACCCTTTTCGAAATATTACTTGAATAACCATCTGGAACCTTCAAACTTTCCAAGACCTGAAGAATGTTTTTTTTCTCCACATTTGTCATTGAATAACAGGAAATAGGGACTTTCCACTTATTTTGACCAATTAACTCAGGATGAATTCTTGCTCTTATACCCCAATCCATCAAATCACGACGACACTGCAAATCATCTTTTGTTTTGCCTTTGACATTTAAAATAGTAGCAAGTAACATTCACAAATGTTTTTCTCGATATTCATTACATCCGAACAATGACGTAATAAATTTGATGACCAATACGGCAACTCAAAGAATATGATTTTGTTTCTCCAGTTGCTATTGGAATTCGAATTATCATGCTTTCACTTTCTGATATTTGATTGACTTTTTCCAAGAACATAATTCAAATCATCAAGTTATTTAACAATATTAGTCCTTGACATTCATTGAGGTGTCATATCTGTCTCGATGGAATTATCGAACTGTCTCCAATTTTTCCGGTATGGATTATCCATTGGTAGAAAACCTTGATGCCCTATGAAGCTGAAAGTTCGCCGAAACTTTAATCTTCGGAAACTTGTATTTTTCATACAAATAGGACAGGATAATTTCCCTTTAGTACTCCAACCAGAAATCATTATGTAGGCAGGGAAATCATTTATCTTCCATAATAAAGTTGTACGAAATATAAATTACTCCTTTCTGAATGAATCATACACTTGTGCACCAACAATCCAAAGATCTTTTAACTCCTCTATTAATGGCTGCAAGTAAATATCAATATCATTTCTAGGATTACTGGGTCCAAATATCAATATACTCATGATAGTGAACGGATTATTCATACACATCCATGAAGGAAAGTTATAAATGTGAATGAAAACAGGCCAAGTACTGTGTGCAATATGCATTTGGCGAAATGGGTTAAAACCATCACATGATAATCCCAATCTAACATTTCGTGGGTCGGCTGCAAAATTAGGATGTAACCTATCAAATTTCTTCCAAGCCAACCCATCTGCAGGATGTACTATTTCATCGTTATCCTTATTTCTTTCACATGCATACCATCTCATATTCTTTACCATTTGTTCTGACATAAAATTTTTTTGAAGCCTAGTAATTAAAGGGAAGTGCCACATCACTTTCTGTGGTATGAAATATTGAGAACCGGCTTTATTAGTCTTCCACCTTGATGTGCCACACTATTTGCACTGACTCAAGTCTGCATTCTCCTTCTAGAACAAACAACAGTCTTTGAGGCAAGAATGAATCTTACTAGATGAAAATCCAAATTTGTCAACCAACTTTGATGCTATGTAATCATTTTCTGCAATACATGCATCATCAGGAAGTAAATACTTAATAAATTTAAGGAGATAGTCGCCCACAGTATTACTAAATCCATACATTGTTTTCCCATGATATAATCACATTAAAAACTCACGTTTGCTCATTTTTTCACATGCTTGATATACTGGGGTATTTGCATCTTCCATCAGCTTTCTAACACTCTCAATGTCATCATCCTGATTAATAGATGAGAACTGTGTTCCAGTATTCATTTCCTCTTGAACTGGTCTACATGAGGAGCTAGCTTCAGAAACAAAAGGAAACCGATCAGAAATCAGATTTTTCATACCAATCTTTTCCGCTGAATCGATTTCATTCAACACTTGAGCTTTTTCTCCATTGTGAAACCACACATGATAATTTTTTTGGAAACCACTTTTAGTGATATGGTAACTCACTTCCTCACAAGATAACCAAGGTATTCCAACACAATCAAAACACGGGCATCGAATCAATCCACCATCTGAATCATTAGTGAATGAAAAGTCCAAAAAATATTGTAACTCCTTCTGAAATTCATCAGTGATCCGGTCAATGATGTACATCCAGTATCTATCCATTCTGAAATAGATAAATATACATTAAATAAATAATCTAGAAAATGAATTAACATTATATGTATTGTTTCATAAGATATTAAGTAATCAACAATAACAAGTTAATAAAAAAATCATAACAAATATATTAAAATTATGGTTTAGGGAATTCATAAATGTTTTAAATTAAAAAAAATCTCGAATAGTCATACATAAGTTCCAAGAATGAGGATTGATTATTGTAAAAAGAGTTTATATAAAATCTAAGAGATAATAATAATCAATTCCCAAAAGTGTTTGGGTTAATTCATAACGATTTGTGATGTTTTGTATTAAATCTACAAAGATATATTGAAATTTATTAACATTTTGAAAATATAAACCATATCATATACCAAGCATTAATATTAAAGAATTGGCTGAGAATTAAAATGTTAAGAAGATAAGAATAATAACTAATGTCTGAATCTATACTTTAATGATGGTGTTCACCTTAGAAAAGGTATATCCCATCAACTTGGTTGTTCCCACCCTTGCTCGTATTTATGAACTGTTGGGTCAAATACAGGAATGAAGATCCCCACATCACCTCAGTGGTCCATATCAATTATTGTATGGATGGGTGGTGAAGTGTTATCAATGTTATGAGTACCGGTATACCTGAATAGTCCCCCACTCTAACTTTCATCCTACCCTACTCTACATTGTTGTCATTCTACTAAAATCCTTGGGAATTTCAAGTGTGGTTGAGTTATTTAGTTATTTTTCTCAGTTTTCTTTTATGCCTTCCCCCTGCACCCCCATGGATGGATTCTCATTATTTAATCACACCCATATTTTTAAAGAATTTGTTTTTAAACCATGAGTAATAGATAAATATGCATGAGTAACAACAGATTTAAGATCGCTATTGTATTTTAACTGAGTGTGGTCACTAGAATGGAGCATGCTCATCTAAGAATGTGTTAAAAATGGATAATGAATACCACCGATGATGAAAAATGTAAGAAAACTTCCTTTGGAAAATTTTAAAAAAATGAAGTTGGAAACACTATTCCCAAGAAGTTTTTAAAGAAGGCAGATGATACATCCTTGGGTAATAAACCTAAGAAGTCTAATCCAAGTGCTAAATATAAAAGGATCAGTTCTTCTATCATGGAAGAAGGAGAAAAACTTAGATTCATGCCAAAAAACCTTGCTTGTATGTGAAAATAGAGGCAAGAAATAACATAATGGAAGATTTGTCCAAGGAGAATACAAATGTAGGTGGAAGGGGGATGGTGTGGGCTGGATGTGGCTGGAGTAGGGCCAAATCACGGCATTACCATGGCGTGACCACTGCATGACCACGGTGTGACCACGGTGTGACCGCGACGTGACCACGGCGTGACTGTGGCGTGACCGCGGCGTGTTGGCCCGGTCTAGCGACATCCGCGAGGCAGCATCTTCTGGCCAGGAGAAAAGGGAGTGGGAGGAGGCTGGAATTCTGGTGGAAGGGGGCTAGTTTCAAGTGTTGGGGGGATGGTGCGGGCTAATTTTAAGGTGGAAGGGGGCTGTTGTGGGCTGGAATGCTGGTGGCAGCGGGCTGAAATGAAGGTGGAAGGTGCTGGTGTGGGATGGATGTGGCCGGAGCAGGGCCAAATCACGGCATTATCGTGGCGTAATAGAAGTGTGATCGCGGCGTGACCGCGGTGTGACCATGGTGTGACCGCGGCGTGACCACGGAGTGTTGGAGTTTTACCAATGGGGGACGGTCATGATAAGTTTATATAAAAAGATTAGATAGTTGGAAGAGATAGAGATTAAGGGTAGGCACTGTTGAGGAAAATAAGTTATGGGAATATTGTTAGATGAGCCATGTACCAAACGTAACTAAGGGATTTCAGCTTTAACACATGTATTTAGGGGCCCCAATGATCCAATGAAAACACATTCATGTATAATTGGACAACTAGGTGAAGTGATACTAGTTGCAGAGTATAAATATGAGATAGGATACATAATCATTATTCAATTCATACGCGTTTTAATATTCTAAATTATAGGTTTATGAGTCTATATTCCTTTAATATTATTTAGTTATATACCCAGTATGATATCAAAATTAGCATCATGGTGTAGATGATATGTTTTTTGAGTCATAATACCAGCATAGAGTTGATTCAAATGATGGTTAGAATTAGAAGACAATTTTTAAAAAAATAACACCAGAGTACCAATGTATGGGTGCTTGATTTTATATGCACTGAAAAATGAATTTTCAGAGGAAGTTAATATATCATTCAGTTTTACTTCTGATAAAAAGGGGAACTAGAATTCATTTGTGGTGAAAATTCTGTTTGGAAAATATTGGAAATGGTTGTTCTTGTTCTTTAGATATTGTGCGGATCAGATTGTTTTGTTGTAGAAATATTGGGATAGTTTGGTGAAAATTTTATTTCTTCGACCGTGATGGGAGGTAGTTTTAAAAGTTTATTACCCTTCAATTGTTAAGAATCAGTATGTGAGAGTTTTATATATATTTCAGGACCCAACATCAAAATTACTCAAATCTATATTCTTGATGAGGAGGCTCTGTAGGGTAATTTGCAGGGTGTATTTTTTTTTAGATCGAGGAACATGTCACACTATTTATGTTTCTACTGTATGTCGATCAGATAGAAACAACATAGGTCATGGGAGGTTATAACTTATGACCAGATTATCATGAGTTTGTACTCATCATGATTTTCTACATTAAAGATCTACTATCATTAGTTCCCAGCTGTTTGGAAAAATTTTTAGTCAACCATTCTGGCGTATGTCTCATCCATTGCTATCTATTTAATCTACTGGGGTTTTCCCATTGGATCATACTATAGAAATTTTTATCTTTTCTTGTATAGTATATATTCATCAATAGTTAACATTTACAAATATTTTTTATTATGGAGTTTGTGGTCAGTTTTATGCTCTAGGATCCACTATTTTAGATGATTCAGTTGATTTAGTAGAATCATGATGTCTTTCTATTGTATTTTTTGTGTCACCTACTCAATGTGACATTTTTTATAAAGATACTACTAGTTGAATTAATGAACTCTATTACTTCATATTAGATTATTCCTTTTAATTTGATGTAAATTCATGTATAAATTGATGGTCTATTGATGTTTGGTTTTGTTCTTCCAAGTGTGTCCCCTTGGAAAGTATCAGTTCAATTTATAATATAGTGTAAATGATGTATGTGTTTGTCTATAAATTATCCTCACCTGAATCATTGGATTCTGAATAATCACTTCCCCCTATTATAGATTGATGAATTATTTAATTAACCTGTCCACAGCTGCACCCCTCCACCCTCCCCCCTGCCCCCTGCCCCCTGTCAACAACTACACCCCTCCACCCTCCCCCCCCCCAGCGAGGAGGAGATCGCGGGGGAGAGAAATGGCAAGGGCAGGAGGGTCGAGGAGGAGCCTGATGGATTTTGGGGGAAAAAGGGCATGGATGATTATAGGCACAGTTTCTTAATTAAACTGTGTCTATAAATTGGCTATAGCTACAGACCTATATAACCGTGGTAAAATGAATTTAACATTGATTATCTAAATAACTATAATTAATTTTATTTATGTCGATTATAAAATAACTATCATATAAAAGCCAATATGAAATCCTATTTTTGTATTTGTGTTGGTACTTCAAAGAATGCTCCTCCAAATATCCAATCTCTAAGAGGGTATAGCTTTCAATCAACTTAAGACTAGTCAATTCCCAAAACATCCATTGTTAAAAATGCACTTGAAGTATAAGGCATAAAGTTTCATACCCAGTAAGGTGTTAATGTAGTGTATAAGAATTTATATACTCAATAGGGAACCAATGACATACCTCAAATCACAAGTGAATAACCATGTGTAAGTGTGAACATGTATACTAATTAGCATGTTTAAATAAAAAACATTTTTAGGAAAATAACCAAAATAATATTAAAATAATTGTAAATAGGTAGTTGAAAGACAAATACAAGTTATATCAAGTAACTCTCTATACTAAGAAAATTCATATTAGAACTTACATAAATTTATATTCTTTAATGGGGATCATTATCGATGTCAATCTAGAGATATAGAAATATTGTAAGACATCTTGTCTAGGTTAGGTGTAGGGAAATCTTATAGGCCATCCCACCCAGGTGCAGGTGCACTTCTGGAGTCAGGTCCTAAGCCCATCCCATGGAATGGGGAAGGATTATACAAAGTGGAGGCCTCATCTCATCCCATGGAATTATTAAAAGGGTATACTCATTCATAACTCAAAATGATATCCCATGTAATATACATGTACATAAATGGACAGAAAACATGCTTAACAATATATAATAAAATGGAAAAATATAAACATACCCTTTATAGCATGATCATAATCATATACAAGGGTATTCTATGAATATGGTTGATATAAAAAGGTAAAAATTGGATAAGTAAGGTTCTTTACATAGTGAAAATCCTAACTTTTGGAATTTATGACTAAAATATCCAACTTCTGAATTCTGTAAATTTCATAAATACAAAGTCTATTACACAAAACACTTAGAAATAGATTAATAATTACATAATAGTAAATAGAAACATAATAATTCTAGAATAGTAAATAGATGACAAAATAGTAAACAGATTAGACAATGAATACCAGAATACTAGATTAATTATGATAATTATAATGAAATATAAACCATGAAATACTAGTGAATAACAGTCGACAGAATACCAGTCAACACACAAGACCCACAAAACAAGAAATAAACACAAACCCTTCCTTGAACTCCTCCTGCAAACTGAAAAATTCCTAAACATAATAAATACTGCAAACAATATTCAAAGAACCCACAAAACAGGAGCCAAAAAATAGAAAACGCTCTGAAAGGGTGTGGAGGAGGGGAGTAACCCTTCAGAAAATGTTGCATCGAATGGATGAGGAACACCCAAATAAGGGTATGGAGGAGGGAAGTACCACGCGAGGGATGGAGTAACCCCGAATGGAGTGGCTGAGCTGTGATTGGAGAATCCGCATTGTGGATGAAGGAACCGCGATGAGGGATAGAGGAACCGAAGCTGGTGAGAGAGGTCGTCGGGAGGAGGAGCGGTCGTCGGGAGGAGGAGCGGTCGTCGGGAGGAGGAGCGGTCGTCGGGAGGAGGAGCGGTCGTCGGGAGGAGGAGCGGTCGTTGGGAGGAGGACCGTTCGTCGGGAGTAGGAGAGGTCTTCGGGAGGAGGAGGGGTCATCGGGAGGAGGATTGGTCATCAGGAGGGGGAGGGTTTCAAATCGGGGAAGGAGGCCCAATAGGAATCGAAAAAAAAATGAAACACAATGTGTAGCCACGGATGGAAATTAAACTGTGGGTATAACCAAGCTATAGCCACGGACTTATAAAACCGTGGCTATAGGTATGTGGCTATAGCTTAAATTTTCATTATTGTTAAGTGATGAGGAAGTTGGATATTGGGTGGGTATATATAATAAAGGTGAGGGAATTCTTTATTATTTTGGTTTGGGACACTTCACATTAAACTAATCCAAACCACAAACCAGCCCATGGTTTTTTCCCATGGTTTTTGGGAAAGGGAAGTGGAAAAAAAATATTTTATAAGTCCAATGTCCTAAATTCTTAAAATAATGGGGTTGCTTATGTGGAGGTGAGTCACACTCCCAAGGAAAACAATTTTAAAAGACAAGATGTTTAATAAGTCTTGAAGGGTCTATTAATGCTTTGTAAAATAAGTCAAACAAATCCAAAACTACATTATTTTAATGTAAAAATATATATTGTCTAAACATAAATCTTATAGTATTTTATTACATTACTATTGGGTCATTATGATGTCATAAAACACATTATATATTTAATTGGAATTTAATTTTTACACAAAAATTTGACTGTCTCGAAAAATTATGAAAAATTCACCATTGGATAATTTCAGAGTCATGATTCAAGAAATAAAATTTATTTCATCTAAATAATTTTATAAATATGTAAATTTTCACTTTTAAAATAATAACCTACATTTATCGAAAATTCACGGGTTTTGACAAAAATAGCTTTCAAACCTTAATAAAAATTACAATTGGATTCATAAAATTATACGATCATATATATTTAATAAAAATTAATTTAATAATAATAATAATAATATTTTATTAAAATATTATTTAATTCAAAAATCTATTAATTCATCAAAATAGATTTCTTAGTTGAATATTAACTAAAAACACTATTTATTCTATAAAAACTATTTATAAGGTAACAATAATAAAATGAAAGTATATTCATTATTATATAAAAAAATGTACATAACTATAGTGCTATGGTCTTGTTACATAACCCCTTATAACACCCGCATAAGAGCGAAGAGTAAGGTGAGCGATGGTGACAGACTCTTGGGGTGGCTCGAATAACATTGTTCTGTGGAATCATCTATCAACTTACAATTTTCTCATAGGAAGTCCCACTTGAGCTTAACATATTCAATCTCGGCATGGGATTGGTCAAGATAGAAGCCCAATGACACAACCACCATTCCAATCTCTGAAAAATGGGCTTCGTATGAGGAACATCTACTGGATGAGGCCATCGCTTCCTTTGTCTGAGTAAATTGGATTTGTTAAAGCCCTATATTTATACTAATAAGGTGATCACTATTAAACAACTATAATAGAAATGGCCACAATTCTTAACATAAAACCAAAGAAGTTGACATTTTATATAAACATTTTACATAAATAGGCATTTAATTAGATCAAGAAGGATTTCCATTAATGAAAGTTTGGGTTGTTACATATCTTCCCATTGAGGTATTATTCATTTGGTTCATGTGCTACTTGAATTTTTATTAATTCAATCTTCTTATGAGTTATTCACAACACCAAATCACCATAAAAGGAATTTTATTATTTTTCCCAATAAATATAGCATATGGTTTCTTTATGACTTCTTAATATGGAATGCAGTTTAGTAAAAATGTTGCAACTTCTATACCATAACCCCTAAATGAATAGGAAGTTCATATAGAGTTATTAAATACCAAACCATATCCAACATGGTATGATTCCTCCTTTTATAAATATCATTCCATTGCAGTGTTTTAGGTGGAGTAAGTTTTGAAAAAATTCCACAATCTCTAATATAATCTACAATTCTTTAATCAAATATTCACCACCTTGATCTAATTGGATAATCTTAATACTCTTTCCCCATTTATTCTTAACTTCATATTAAAAATATTTAAACTTATCAAAATTTTCCTACATATTTTTCATTATAAAAACATATAGATTACAACTAAAGTCATCAAAAAAGGTACTAAAGTACCTATAACCACCACTCTCTTATTTTATCAATGGTCCATAAACATCACTATGTATGAAATTGAATAGTCCACTACCCCTTTAATATTTTCTATCAAAAGGTGTCTTTATAAATTTTCCCAATAAAAAAATTCACATGTATCAAAAGATTCATAATCAAATAAGTCCAAAAAATCATCTCTATTAAATAATAGAACATATTTTTCATTTATATATCCAAGGTTATAATTCCAAAGATAGGTGGGATTAAAATAAACTCTAAACTTCTTATTCTGAATATTATAGATTGGGTTATTCATACATAGAATAAATAAATCATTTACCATATCCCCAATTCTATAAAACATTTCATTGTAATATATAGAACCACTCATGTTCTTAATAGTGAATGAAAATATCAGCTTTTCCTAAAAAGATATAGAAATAAAATTTCTATTTAAGGTGAGAACATGATAACAGTTTTCCAAATCTAGAACTAATCCACTTGGTAAATTTAGAACATATATACTAATCTCTAATGTGGTAACCCTTAATACATTGTAAACATAAATTTATTCTTCACCCTTTTTTAATTATCTATTATCTTTTAGTTTGTGTTAGTCAACACAAATTAGTGGTGCACACCTGGTATCTAATACCCATGAGTTAGAGTTGGTGGAATGGATCTCTATAACATTCAGATTCAGGATCTCAGAATTCTTTACCATGAGAACACTTCACAACCCTATATACTAACATATTACTATTCTATATGTCATACCTATAATTGATCCCAATATTACCATCATAAATTATTCCATAATCTATAATAAGTACTTATCATTGGGTGAGTATCAATTTTTATATCTTTTCACCAAGGAATTTTAATGAATGTGTTCCCAATAAAAATTTTGACCACATACATCATATATTTTTTGTGAACCAAGATCCATATTTCACTAATTAATGAATCAACTTCAATTTTCATATTATCACTAAGTTATTTTGGTAGGGAACCATCCCAATCCTAATAGTTATGATTTATGTATAGTTGAGTTGATAACACATTATCCCAATCTATTATATGGATATACTCAACTATATTCCTATGGTATCATAACTATTGGGGTTTCTCAAAAAATTTAACCCAAATAAAATTCCAAAAAAGACCCTAATAATTTGATAAAAATTATTTCTTGATTTCTATATAGAATATAATCTTGTGAAACCCAAATTCATCATGAAACTACCTAGTTGGATTCTCAAGGTCATGAAAAGTGCAACTTTTTAAGGAATCTCATTCTTAGTATTTTAGGGGTTTTATTAGTCCCAAAAATTTAATATACATCATTTGCATATTAAATTTTATAAATATTGAATTTAAACAAATCATTATCTTCTCAAGTTTTATTCATTTGTGTATGCATGCTTCTAATTATTTTGTTTTGGAATCCCAATTCCATCCACCAAATTAAAGTGTAACTCTTTATGCCACCAACATTTTATGTTACACACATAAATATTGAGGAACACATGTTAATTCATATCTATATGCATCTTATGAATAAGGTATATAAACTCCTAATGTGAGGTCTTAAAAATATATGAAATTTAAAATATCCACATAAGTAATTCTAGATCCACATTTATCCAACCATACCATTCTATAACAAGACACAAGCATGTAAGATAGTCGAATGTATGACCTAATGTCCCTCTACCAAGGGATAATTTACTCAATATCTAATTCAATTCATGATAATTCTAAAACCAAATATAAATAAACTATACCCAACTACTAAATTCTAGCTAATAACTCTATTTACAAAATAAACTCCTGGTAAATGAAAACTAAATCTTATGGAGTCCTGCCTAGAATATAATTCAATGATTTATATGCTATAAGAAATTTATCACATAAAAATTTCATATAAAATATTCATATTTCATTAAAATTTTAGCAAACATGAATATTAATGGAATTAAACAGATAAATAAACATTTTATATTTTTTTTAAACATAATATATTATATAAACATTCCACATTCAATTTAGGCATGTAAAATGTAATTTTAAAATTTCTAACACTTATATTTTATAACCAGTATATAAATCATAATTCAATTTATCAAATAAATTATTTAAACCATTTAAAGACCACCACAAGTTTTATCACATTGTTGTCCTGATGTTTGTGGTCATTTTTGTCAAGGCCAATATGTCATAGATCTGGCTACGGTGCATGGTGAAACACCCATATAAAAATCATACTTCAGTAAAGGTGGGTGTTTTTAGGGTTACCAATCATATAACCACAATGTGTAGTATGTATTAATTCATGTCGTTGTATTTATACTTTACACTGGACCATGAGGAGTGCAATTAAAAACCTTCTACATGGTGCATGACATGGTGTCTTGAGAATTCACAGTGAATAACCACCACTCCTTAACCATGGTAAGGTTATACCATAGTGAATATTGTAGTTTCTTGAAAATTTCCCAATGAAGAACTACCATGACTTGCAAGGTAGTGTGGGGATAGAGATGATAACATTTTTTAGTCCCCACACTGGCTCCAAGAGGACATCCATTCCATGGTGTTGGTATGTGTTCTTTAAAATAAAATTATTTACACATTTAATTATTTTAAATCAAGACTTTGATACCACTGATCGGTTTTGTGGAATAATACAATGATTCTATGTAAGTGGAATAAATCCCAAACATAACATGCTCTATCTTCAAGGAATCGTAACATGAAATGAAATTAAGAACAAAGAAAACCTTGAATGTAGTTTTAATGACATCTATCTTTCTTCTTTGATAGAGTATTTTTGATGATGAAAACCAAAGCATAAAATAAAGTATTTTTGGGTTTAATTGAACTACATCATATTTTATATACCAAAAAATTTATTGAGGATCCTAGTACTTAGAAGGGGTACTATCACCTTCACAATGAGTTATAAATAGAGTAATAGGGATGAAGAGAGTTTCAGTAGGGCATAAAACTCATCATAATCTTCATCTTCCAACAAGAGAGATCATGGACTCTTATATTGTTCATTATGATGCATTTTATCAAATGAATCACATTAGTGATATGAAACATATAAAACTTCATTGCTCCTATTTGAATTTATTCATTGAAACCATTTAATAAAAACGCATGCCATAAAAAATCCTTTTAAAATTGATGATGAATAATAAAAATTGAGTAGATAGAAATCTATAATATGAACACATCATGTGAATGAAAATGGAGGTGTCGATATCGACCATGACATCCATAAGAACCACCATGGCACGATGCTTCCCATTTTAGAGCACATACAAAAACTCAATTAAAAAATACCACATCCAAGTATAATAAATTAATATCAAATCATAGAGAAAAATTTTACCCCACAACCACTTCCCCATTAGTTTTCTACACTCACACCCTAGTGTTAAATGTTATGTTCTTCAATAACTTCTATATATATATCAAATAATACCTAATTTGGGTCAGACTGTAGCCCTACCTACCCCAACCCACATTGGGTGAAATGATTTCCATGGGAACCAATCCATACAAAAATCACATTTCCACGTCATAATATATAACCACATATCCCTGGCCACATGAAACATGTCCATATCTCAACTACACATCAATTTTCCATTATATTAAGGTATCATTAACATAAAGGATATCAACCTCATTCACTTATATTAACATATAAAGCCACCCATTATATTTAATACATCATCATCCCATCATAATCGCATCAGTCAAATTATCATCCTATGGCCACACAACCATACCACGTCTAAAGGGAGAGTGTGGAAGAGGGGGTATTCAATCATTCATTCACTCTCTAACCAGGATGTGGGGGAAAATACCCAGAACCCAAAACATTTGGGAATTAGTGAGGTAATCTGACTTGGGTGGAAGTTTATATGAAAATATAGGAAAATAAAAATATATATATTTCCACACAAACCTAACCAAATAATACTCTTACAAATACATCACTACCACACCCATCATAAACATTACTTAATGCCATTATTCTCAAGCAATTTCTTCATATATAAATCAATAACCAATCCCATCATTCACACACAATAACCACATCGTCATTAATAATTTATAATTTTGGATAAACCACTTACCTATTTATAGAATTACTATTTTACCAAATTTATTATGTTCATTATGTCATTCATTAACTATATTAAATACCAATCCAATCAATAATTTATGTTCTAATTCATGCATCTCTTAGCATGAATTAATCCCAACCATTCCATCATTAGCCTTTCATTTCAAAACATAAAATTGTTAGCAACCATTACATATTAAATTCTACCCCATATTCAATATTAATCAGTTATTAACTACCAA
Organism: Viscum album; assembly: GCA_963277665.1. Taxonomy (NCBI): domain Eukaryota; kingdom Viridiplantae; phylum Streptophyta; class Magnoliopsida; order Santalales; family Viscaceae; genus Viscum; species Viscum album. The sequence continues at coordinate 786,246,410 of OY728132.1, forward strand.
TTACATATAATTTCACCCACTATTTTCAATCAAATACAAGTCATCGAACTTCTATAACACTATTCCACATCAGTCATAGAACTATAAAATCATCATATCAACAACCTCATATGTTCTAAATTAAGAACCACAATATAAATTCCACTTATTTTCACATCAATCACATGAAACCAACCACCATATTTTTCTTCCATTAGAAACATTTTTCCACATCCAACTATTTTCTCATAAATTCCATCTTTCCACATAACAATTTATTACGGGCTCTATGTGATTTATCTAATTATGATGGTGAAAATTAGATCAAAATTAGTTTCCAATGTTATCATAGAAACATACATCATTCACCCACATAATCACAATAAAAATAAACAACACTATAGAATAGCAGTAAGTCACACCAGTCAATCTTATTTAAAAAATTCCTTCACAATAATTTGAGTGTGGCCATCAAAAAATCATTACCATTATTTCAGGTTCTTAAGAAACTATTTCATTTCCATATTTACATGATTATACTTTTATAAAGGTGAATAAAATACCTAAACCACGACAAGGTACGCAATCTATAACAATAATGAAAACATCCAGCATTATGCCAACGTAATATTTTTACATCAAATTCTTTGTTTAGCGATAGTTTCAACTACTGCTAAATCATGTGCTAGAAATCATTTAAAAGTATTTTTTCAAAATTTTCATAGAATTATTTAGTAGCGTTTTTTTTTAAAACTGGTAGATTCATATCATAGTGTTTTTTTATATTTTAAAATTATTAATTATTTATCATTTATCATTTATCATTTATCATTTATTTATTAAAAATTTATTACCATAACATGTCATGTCCCATATTCATATGCCTTATATGCCTAATAGAAATTCAACATATACACATGTTGGGTGTGATTTGAACACCTAACCTCTTCATTATTCTACAAAGACATTATCACTCTAACAAGATCTTCATGTGGTGAGCAAATAGAATTTAATATACTTATATATATAGACAAAAAATAAAATAATAATTTTAAAGAATAATAATAAGTAATAAAAAAATAACGCATAAAAAATATGAATTAAATATTAAATAATTAATTAATTAATTAATAATAAATAAAAATTAAATAAATGTTAGTTAAATAAAAAATAATAAATTTATAATAAATTTATAAATAATAAGTAATAAATTAATAATAAATAATAAATAAATAATAACAAATAACAAATAAATACAAATTAAATCATTAATAATTAATAATTAATGGCTAATAATTAATAACTAATAATAAATAATAAATGAATAAGGAATAAATAATAGTAAATAAGTAATAAATTATAAATAAATAATCAATAATATATAAATAATAAATAATAAATAATAAATAAGTGATAAATAAATTATAAAAAATAGTAAACAGATAAATTATAAATTATAAATAATTTAATAATAAATAAAAAATCATTCATTCATTCATTCTATTATAAATAATAAATAATTAATAAATTAATAATAAATAATAAATAACAAATTAATAATAATTAATTAATTAATTAATTATTAGTTATCACTAATTACTAATTAATAATTATTTAATTAATTAATTATAGGTAATAAATAAATAATAAATAATAAATTTATAATCAATAGTGAATTTATAATAAATTAAAAATAACGTGTAATAATATATAATAAATTGACATAAATATCTATAGATATATATAGATAAAATTATATTTATATAAATATATATAAATGTAAACATTTATGTTACAGAAATATATAGAAACACACGCATATATATAATTGTATGTTAATATAAATATATATATAAACACAATTATAAACTTCTATATATGTACCCATGTAATATATGAAAATATATAATCATAAATATGTATAAATATTTACAAACATATATATATAAACAAATATACATAATTACATATATACTTACATACATATATATATATATAATAGATAGTAAGTCACCAAAATAGGGAAACCGACAAAAATTTCAAGACCATCAAATAAATAGTAATGTAAATCCATGGAATAAAATTTTAGACGACCCCACAATCATATGAAGACACTCTTAAATGAAGTTGAAATCTCATTGAATGTTTAGAAATCTTGGTATCCAAACTAAAAAACTCAATTTTGTAAGCCTCCCAAACCTATTTTTACATTCAAAAAAGAGTGATCAGGGTCCCTCATAGTCAAAATGATGTTTAGCTCATCTAAATTTTTTGTTTTATATATGGTAGAGTGCAAACGAACACCCAAATTAAAATTTATATCCAATTGAAGTTGAAGTTCTATTTTCAACTTCTCTTAAAACATTATTAAATTTTATTCAATTAATTATTACAGAAATATTATCTAATTTTATTGTATTTCATTTTATAATATTGGATTTTACTTATCGCCTTCCTAAAACGGACATCCTGATCAAAATTTATGGTCATTTGATGTTGAACTCTACTTTTTAACTTATCTAAAAAATAATTAAGTTTCAAATAACTATTAACTGTTATTTATAAATAATTAATAATTAACATATTTAAAATATTTAAAATTTTCAATAATAAAAAATAAATTATTATAAATAATAAATAATAATGAATAATAATAATTAATAATTAAATATTTAATATTTAACAATTTTTTCATTAATTTGGCAGTATTTTTTATTAATTTTTGTTGAAAATTAATTTAAATGATTTTTTTAAAAAAATGAAAAATTTGTTTAACTATGGTTTTTCAAAAACTGCCATTATATAATATTTGAAAAAAAACAAAAAAAACCCACATCTAGTGATTGTTTTAAAAAAAATTGTGGAATTTGTTTTCACAAAATACTTAGTGATGATTTTGGTAACTGACACTAAAAACCTACTGATAAATCTCTTTTTCTTAAAGTATAGTAGCAATAATAATCAAACACCAATCATAAGATAAATAACATAAATCATATAATCATAATTGAATCACCCCTTCCCCATTGATTTCTTTTAGTTTATTCCATTATCTTTATTAATACAATACATATTATCCACCCAATAAAATCAAGAGCATGTTTATTACATAGGTGCACAAAAATAAAAGAAAGAGAAGCCCTAAATCCACCAACTTAACTATAACTTCACAATTTTCTATGAAATAATGGGGTTAATAATAGGACCATAAGACCAAACCAACATAAGGGATACCTCGATCAACCTAAATAATATAATAATCCATCAAAATCCATAACCTAACATCTACCAAATTAAACCATCATTTTCGGCAAAAACATCCAAGACAACAGAATTAGAGAAAATGATCATAATATAAAATCTCGCTTTGGACCATGAACAAGGTATATTCAATAACCATGGATCAAATCTAAAAAAATGTCACTAAAAGTTGTCCTAAAAATTCACTTTATGTAACCCATGTTCTAGAGAAACAAAATAAGTTGAATGATATCCAATGGTGTTTTTTAAATTTATAGCTAGGCTGAAAAAAATAAGACCATAATGAAAGGGGTGTAGGTCACACTGTAGTGGGTGAAATAAAATTAATCTATGGTAATCACATTGTCCATCCACCCCTTAAACGTGTCTAGCCCTTTAATTTGATATAAGAGGGGAAAGTTCTACGATGCTATGACTATCACCACTCCATAATATTTTAACTCCTAAAATCGCAAGGAAGTACTTGAATCCTACCACAATGAAACACATGCACCATGAAACAATGAAATCAAAAAGGACATAACCATATAATTGACCACTCCATTCTCTATAATGAACCATTGAAAACCACTTTGGATATCCTTATCCATCACCATATTGATCAACCCAAGTTCATAACTATAATGTATGTAAAGGAACATGGTGTAGGGAACCCTAAAAGAAAAGAATAATAAATCTCAACCCTTGAGATCCATAGAATGTCTTAACCTCCCCATGATGCAACAAACCATAATAAAAAATTTCTCTCTTTTAACTAAGCACCCATGGTGCAACATTGAGAACCATACTGTAATGCACTCTTCTAAGCTAATATTTTAGGTCTAACTCAACCTTCATTCCTCAATCCCTCTCCTGATGTACCAAGGTCCCAAAACATGAAATGTAATAGGCTATAATGGTATGGGTCATTACATTATATACCTATTAGATTATTCACACCCCTAAGACTAAAAAATCTCCCCAAAAATAAACAATAACTACAAAACCTAAAACTTTTTAAAGATACATCTCATTTAGTGGAAACACCATTACCAAGAACGAAGATTAATCATGAAACAACAACCCTAATCCTAATAACACCTGATAAATAATTTCAAAGTAACTCAATATGGGGAATAAATAATCTTTAAATAGAATAGATATAGTAGAGACCTCCCTAGGAAGATCAACACTATCAAATGTAACTACTCTCCAAACTCAGGGAAGAAAAAACTAGCCATGGTACCATCATCTAATTTCCAGGGACTACTACATTCAAGGGAAAACGACAACTACACACTAACCATCCTTGAATTAAAAAATATATTACAACACCATACCTATTTTAATAATTAAATCTTTTAAACCTTTTAGCTGAAGGATATGATATGTCATTAATATTATTATTATTTAATTCTATAATCCAAATCATATTTAGTGATTGGATCTTGTCATAGGCTATGGAATATGATCCCATTCTTAATATTGTCTCACTAAATCCTAAGATATGATTGAGTGTAGAACATAAGGATGGATTCAACTTCTTATTAATTCATATTTTATGATTGAAGGTGTATCATAAAATCATAAAAATAGTTTTCATATCACTAATAATATCATAATGGTGGAATTAAAATTCCTTTTCCATGTAGTCATAAAGTATAAATTAATTTTATATGCATAAAGTATTGATGTGTTTAAATATTAACACCTAAACTTCCTATATATTTTGTTATCATAAATTAACCATTACAAGAGTTTTAACACCAGGTAGATAGCCTATGAATACAATGCATGAGTTGGTGAATGATGAATTAACTCAGACATTGTACATGAAGGAGTTAATTAATGCATGAAAATTCAAGGTGAATATTAGAGTGTGATATAATAATCCACTTACATGCAATGGAAGTGGATGTGTAATGAATTCTTGGAACTTGACTGAATCTCCCTAACCCTAAAGACATTTCTTATTCTTCCTTAACACATTGAGGTACTAGAATACTATAGAATTAAGGTGATTCCTACATGTATGACATGTGATTATGTTTGGTACATGGATACATCATAGATGGGGGATATCATATGGATACCCTTTGTGATAATGATCATATACTAACAAAATTGTTTGATATGATGTTGTGGCCTGACATTGAAAGGTACACAATATAAAGAAGTCATTCATTTCTAGTTTTATGTATTTTTTTCTATGCATCTAGATTCTTGATATGGGATTTGATTACTTATTTTTCTTCTATTAAGTTTTAACGGATCCATAGAAATTATAATAGTGATATCAAGTCATCCCATAGCTTTATATTTATAAAAAATGTGTGCAATGATGTTTATAAAAATTATATTCCATATAATTTACACGTCATTACATATGATATCTATATTTTTTCAACTAATTTTATTTTATAGAATATGAGCTATGACATTATAAGTCTTAAAGAAACTTAAAATCACATTTTTCTACTAGTCATAGTGTATGACCACTAGGTATTAGAAAATATGATAATCACATAGTATGTTTCAAAAACAAAGCATCATGTCATTACTAATATATCATGTATATCATTAAATATTATATCAATTCACCTAGGGGTTATATTGTAAGCTACCTATTATCTATGATAAAATTTTATAGATAATAATTTGCACCGTCGGTTACAGTATAGCCTAAATTGTAAAATAAGAATAGTGAAGAAATTTTTTATTTTTATTTATAATCAATTATGAATTGAATAAATTATTTATAAATTTTAAATAATTATAAAACATATTTAAGGGATATTTATTAATTTTTAATGATTTTATTAATTAATTATTTATAGAGTCAACAATTAACTAAATAAATTTTTATGTAACATTTATTATTAAATATTTGTTAATATTACAAGTTAATATTAATATAACTTTTAGATAAAATTATATAGCATACCTTGTGATTAAAAAAATCAAGTGTTTATTTAGAAATTGTACTATTAGAGACTGCCATTGGCAGTCTCTAATGGTCTTTAGAGACCATCTTCTGGCCACTAATGGTGATTGCATTAGGCCCATTGTTGTTGGGATATAGTGACCGCCAATGGAGATCTATGTAGGTGACCTAACACTCGGTCTAATATTGGATTCTATTGGGTTATGCTATAGTGAACCCCAATGGCAGTCGTTACAGGTAACATAAAAATCAGCCTACAATGACTGCCAATGGAGATCGTTGGACTCTGGAAAAAAATCCACCCATTAGAGACAGCTAACCTAAGATTTTTTTTAAAAAAATTATAGTGTTGCTTCTCAAACAGCAAAAATATATCTAAAAATAGAACAAAATAAAATCAATTTCAAATATCAGAAACACCTGGATCCTCAAAAACAATAAATTACATACATACTTCTTCACATATCCAACGATCCAAATAGCTCTAATCCATTCTAATCTTTTGCTTCAATAAACCTACAATAATATAAAAAAGAAACAACTAAACAAAGAACATGAAAATTGGACATATTTATTCAGTTAGTATATATATATAATAGTCAATTTGGGCCATTAGGCCGTTAGGGAGTTAGGCCATTAGGTCTTTAGGCCGTTAGGGCATTAGTCCGTTAGGGCGTTAGGCCGTTAGGGCATTAGGCCGTTAGGGCCTTAGGCCATTAGGGCTTAGGCCGTTAGGGCGTTAGGTCATTTGGCCCTTAGGGAATTATGCCATTAGGGCATTACACCATTAGGGCGTTAGTATGTTAGGGTGTTAGGCCATTAGGGTGTTAGGTCATTCAGGAGAAAGGGTGTTAGGCCATTAAGGGGTTAGGCCATTAGGGGGTTAGGCCATTAGGGCATTTGTCCATTTGAGAATTTGGTTATTTGGCCAATTGGCCATTAGGCCAATTTTTACATTAGTCTATTAGTCCATTAGGCCTTTAGGCTCACTACTATACTCTATTAGTGACCAACTGTGTTGCTCGTATGTGATGAGAAGGTTTAGAAAGAGGTTTGGACAACCATTTGGCTATGTTCGCTCGACATCGAACTATATAGAGTAAAGTTCAGTACTGAATATCCCCCACCCCCTATAAATCCCCCTCTCAACCCCCTCCAACCCCCAAACTCCCCCACCCTAGACACCCCCCCCCCCCCGAATAGCCCCCACCCTTTGATAGACCCCACTCCAACCCCATGGAAAACCCCACTCCCAACCCCCACACCCCCTGGAGAGCCCCCACCCCCACACCCTGAACATTCCCCCTAGATATCACTCCCCACCCCAATCCCCCACTCCCAACCCCCACTTGAACACCCCCCCCCCCCGAAAAAAACTCTCCTCAGATACCCCCCCCCCACTCACCCCGAACATCCCCCACCCCCAGACATCCCCCACACCCCTTGGACAACCCCCCCCCCCCCCCCCCACATACACACACACTCTCCCCCAAACAGCCCCCCTTAGATAGACCCCACCCCCAGACACCCCCCCAGCCGCACACTCCCCTGCGGAAGCCCCCCTGGACATCCCCCACTCCCAACCCCCTACCCAAATACCCCCCCCCCCCCCCCCCCACTCCCCTGGACACCCCCTCCAATGTTCCCTGGATAGCCCCTCCAAACTTTACTCAGACAACCCCCACACACCCTGAATCCCCCAATAGCATATTTATTTTCATTTACACATGCACAATGTGTCACTTTGATTATTATCAAATTGTAACCTACACCAATTCAGTAAACATGACTCTTAATTCTCTATCCAACTAATTATCAATCAATTCAGGATTTACCTTCTTTACCAATTTCTATCAAGTAAAACATACTAATCAAATATATAACAGAACAGACTAACAATAATAGTATATATAGTACACTATATAGCAACACATTATGAAAACTGTTATCATGGTATAAAGAAACAACATTGTCCATTAGGTGATTAGGTCATTTTTTCATTTGGGAAAAAGGCCATTAGGCCATTTTTCCATTAGGAAAATAGGCTAATATACCATGAGGCCAATATGATATTAGATAATTTGGACATTATTCCATTTGGACAATTGTTTCATTGGATCATTAGTCTATTAGGTCGTTGAGCCATTGGGGCGTTAGGCCGTTGGGGATTTAGGCCATTGGGGATTTAGGCCGATGGGGAATTAGGTCGTTGGGGCATTAGTCCATTGAGGTGTTAGGCTGTTGGGACATTTGGCCATTAGGGAATTAGGTCATTGGGGAGATAGGATGTTGGGGAGTTAGGTTGTTTAGCCGTTAGGCTATTTGGGTGTTAGGCCATTAGGGTATTTGGATATTTGGGAATTTGGAAATTTGGGCATTTGGGAATTTTTCAAATTGGCCAAGTCTCCATTTATCCAATTGGTCATTAGGCCAATAGGCTAATATTACATTAGGCCATTTCATTATTATTCCAATAGGATAATATTCCATTAGGCCAATAAGACATTAGGTAATTAGAACAGTAGTCCATTTGGCCAATTGTCCATTAGGCCATTATTCCATTGGGTCATTAGTCCATTGGGTTGTTAGGTCATTGGGGCGTTAGGCTGTTGGGGTGTTAGGGATTTAAGCCATTAGGGCATTAGGCCATTAGGGCATTTGGCCCTTTGGGCATTTGGGAATTTGGAAAATTGGCCAAGTCTTCATTTATCCAATTGTCCATTAGGAAAATTTTAACATTAGGCCATTAGGCTCACTACTCTACTCTATTAGTGACCTACTTTGCCGCTCGTATGTGATGAGGTGGTTTGGAAAGTGGTTTGGACAAACATTTTGCTATGATTTATCAACAATGAACTGTATAGATTAAAGTTTAGTACTGAATAGCCCCCCCCTCCCCCCAGCCCATCCCCCTCCCAACCCCCTGTATCCCCCACACTCCCCCCAGACATCCCCCTACACTCGTACATCCCCCACTCCCAACCCCCCCCCCCCCCCCCGAACATCCCCACTCCCAACCCCCCACACTCCCCGCCTGGACAACCCCCCACCCCTGGATAGCCCCCCCCCCCCAATCCCCATAACCCATTGGAAAACCCTCCTCACATCCCCACAGTCCCCTCAGAATCCCCCCCCCCCAATCATTCCCTAGACAGCCCCCCCCCCAAACTATCCTCAGATATCCCCCCCCCCCCACCTGCATAGCCCCTCCCCCTCCACCCTGCAGCCTCCAACAATAGATTCATTTTTAATTAGACATGCGCAATGTGTCACTTTTATTATTATCAAATTAAAACCAAAACCAGATTCAGTAAACATGAATCTTAATTATCTATCCAATTAATTATCAATCAATTCAATATTTACATTCTTTACCAATTTTTATCAAGAACAACATGCTAATCCACTGCATAACAAAAAATACTAACAATAATAGTATATATAGTACAATATCTAACAGCACAGTAGAAAAATTGTTATCATTGTATAAAGAAACAAAATTGTCCATTAGGTGATTATATTATTTTTTTCATTTGAGAAAAAGGCCATTAGGACATATGGTCATTAGGATAATAGGTTAATATTCCATTAGTCCAATAGTACATTAGGTAATTAGGACATTAGTCCATTTTTTCAATTGTTCAATAGTGACGTTGGGTCGTTAGGTCGTTGGTCCGTTAGGTTATTAGGTTGTTAGGCCGTTCTGTCGTTGGGTCGTTAGGCCATTGGTCCATTAGGCTGTTGGTCCATTATGTCATTGGTTCGTTAGGTTGTTGGGTCATTAGGCCATTCGGGGTTAGGCTGTTGGGGCATTAGGCTATTGGGGTGTTAGGCCGTTGGGCCATTAAGACGTTGGGCCATTAGGCCGTTGGGCTATTAGGCTACTGGGCCATTAGGCCACTGGGGCATTAGGCTATCAGGTCTTTAGGGTGTCAGGCCATTAGAGCGTTAGTCCATTAGGGAATTTGGCCAATAGGGCACTTGGACATTTGGGAATTTGTCAATTTGGGCGTTTGGGAATTTGGCTAATTGTCCAAGTCTCCATTTATCCAATTGGTCATTAGACCAATAGGCTAATATTCCATTATTCCATTTTGTCATTAGTCTAATAGGCTAATATTCCATTAGTACAATAGAACATTAGTTAATTATGACAGTAGTCCATTTGGCCAATTTTACATTAGGCCATTAGGTTTTTGGGTCGTTAGGTCGTTGGGTCATTAGGTCATTGGGGCGTTAGTCTGTTTGGGTTTTAGGATATTTGGGGGTTAGGCCGTTGGAGAATTAGGCCATTGGGGAATTAGGCCATTGAGGCCTTAGGTTGTTGGGGAATTAGGTCATTTAGGCCATTGGGGTGTTTAGCCATTTGGGTTGTTGGGCCATTGGGCTATTCAAACATTCGGCTATTAGACCAATAGGCCAGTAGGTCATTCATCCCTTTAGATAATCGGCCATTAGGCCATTAGTTCATAATGAAATTGGGCCATTAGGCCATTGGGAAACCTAGCCTAATTTGTATCCTCTAATGGGTATTCTAAGAAATTATCTATCATAATAAACTATACAATTACTAATCATACTCTTTAAATAAAAAAGCATTGGAGTTTTTAAAAACATAAATATTTCTAATATCAAACAACTCTACATTTAAATTCTAAATCAATATATAATATTAATTCAATAAAAAATATAAAAGCAACACACCACGTGAATATGATGCATCATGCATGGTCATGGCTGCTACCTCCATCCGGTGTGCCATGGGCCTACAAAAAATAAATATTATAAAGATTTTAATAATGAAAATAATAGAAAATAAATAAATAAATTCAGTATAAAACTGTGTTGTATAATCCCCTACACTATCACCCGGACGCACATATTCCTGTAGTGTTCTAAACTCAGGAATCAATTACGCATTTACATCCTTAGAATCATGCAATTGTGCCTAGAAATATGAAAACTACTGTTTCATTCAAGCAATAGCAGGACCGATAACCTTAGTGCGTGATACTACAGGACGAGGAATTCATATTCCATAGGTCAAACTATATCCATGCCCATCACGACCAATAATGTGATGGAATATCTCATCCCTATACATGGGAAGCTATTGCTGGTCCTTTGGGAGCTGTTCTAACTCAGATTCAAATTGAACATGTTCAATATTTAAATATATATATGTGTGTGTGTGTGTGTGTTTGTTTATGTATATAATCTTGTAAGTATTTGTAATGAGTACAATCACTTACTATAAGAGCTAAAACCACTGGATCATTTTGATCATGAGTTATCATCCACACTGACATTTTATCAGTATGTACACCATGCTCCCATAACTGTATACCAATAAAATATAAAAATATAACACAAAACCATATTAAATAATAAATTAAAAAATGAATAATAAATACGTCATGTCGGATCTGAGACACATGATGAGTCCTAAGCCTGTGAGGTGGTCCCTACAATGCTCGATTCTCGGAATGGCATGCTGAAATCTCCCACATTCAATTAATTCAAATTTCAAACAAATAGTGTCACGCATTCTTGAAAATATATATAACAAAATAAATATACTAACTGCAACAGCCTTAGTATGCCAATATGCAACTAAGTCACGTCACTGAGATGGGAGAACACCTCTCAAGACTTTTTCCAGAATGTTTGGTGCACCCACATTTGGTACCGAGTGCTCCCTCTTAACTTTTCCTTTACAATCGTTCCACATATTATGACATTTTCCCATACACACCAGCCAAAACTCATTGGGTAACACTTTCAGATTATTCTATTTAATAAAACAATCATAGATGTTATTATTTTTTAAACATATGAAAGAAACTAAAATGGCGTTCTTACCTGGACTTCCCTCCAAAATCCAATCTAAAGTATCCTGAAGGATAGAAGCCCAATCACGTTTGGTCAATGGAAATCGATGTGGTTCACGTATGATATGATCTAGCTAATAAATAAATGAAAGTTCAGTCAGTCCCACAGGATGAAATATCTCGTCAAATGAAACATCAAATCTGGTGTTGTAATTTTGTGATGAAATTCCATGACCAAGGCCTCTCTTGTGAGAGGAAGAAGAGGTCGAGTCTGATCCTATTGAAAAAAACATTATACATAATTTGAAAGATGTGAATATATATATATATATATGTTTAGAAATTACATGAAAAAATAAACATAGTTACATTCAAACATACCTCGACCCTAAGATGTATATGGCTCATATGGATGATGTGGATCTACTACATGTTCCCCTGACATGCCTAAAGTCATAGAAAACATTATTAAGGGGACCATTCAATGTGTCAAAAAGATAAATTGGATTGTTTTTTAAAAAATCAAACTTGTATGGTTGTTAATAAAAAAAAGGGATAGAATAATTAGTTGTAAATGGATTTTAAAAAATCAAAAACTTAACAAAACAGAAATAAATTTATGTACAAAAAAGGGATTGTATTTAGAAGGATCTATTAATTTTAAGTGGTTTAATATAGTGGACTATTTTACATAGTTATTAAACATTTATATAATAGAATACTTATTAGCTTTTCCAGTAGAAATATCTTTCTAATTTTACAGTAAGGAGTTAAAAATTATTTTATCATGGGTAGGTTTGGGGTTTCAGTGGGTTCGGAGGGTGGGGGTGGGATATTCGGGGGAGTTTTTGGGGGCGGGCTATCTGGGGGTGTGGTGGTGTCCAAGGGGTTGGGAGTGGGGGTTGTCTGGGGGTGGGGGGATGTCTAGGTGGAGGGGGAGGGGATGTGCAAGTGGGTGTGGGGGAGGCTATTCGGGGGGAGTTTTGGGGAGTGGGTTGTTCGGGAGGGGGGGATGTCCAAGGGGGGTAGAGAGTGGGGGTTGTCCAGGGCTGGGGGTGGGGGGCTCTCTAGGGGTTGGGGGTACGGGGGGTGTCTTGTTAGAGGGGTTGATTTTGACAAATAATAAATAAAATTTCGTACATACCAAATTAGTTTTGGGTTGTTTTAATCAATTTAAAAAAAGGATTTAAACTGAAGAGAAGGAAAACAATTATACCTTTCATTAAACATGAAACCTGACTATTTCTCTTTCAACAGCTGCTCTAACTCAATAAATATCTTCTTTACATTGAACTTCAGTATGTTGATCAAGCTGTTGGGAAATAAAGGGAATAGTCTCGGGTTCATCTTGTTTAAATAAAAACAAACCTCATCAAGACATTTTCACAACAACTTCCCAACTAGGATTCAAAGGAAAAGTAATGAATAATACTTCTTCCATTTGTGATTTCAAAATGAAAGGTTCATTATCAACTCATTCATTTCTGTATAACATATATTTAAAATTCACCAATGAAAACTGATATTTATCGACTTTACTTCCATGCACTAGGTCAAGCCAATTCCACTTTAACAATATGTACTTCAACCTGTGTGTGTATACAACATCAATGATGTATGCCAATTTACCATAGTAATAACCAGAATCGACGTATGGACAACTGATGTGACTATTTTTTGTTTCTTGTTTGTCGTCAACATCTTTAATGTGAATTCAAAAGCCATTAGCATATATAGATTTATAACAATGAGTTGTTATAGATGGACCCTCAGGTAGTTGGATAAATTCTTCAATTAGTGTGGGGTCACCTAACTCCCTTAGGTTATGAACCTACATAATTCACATAATTCAATAATGATTTCTATAGAAAGAAATTAGTATAATACTTCACTCATAATGAAAATCAATTTATACATAAAAAATCCTTGAACCAATCATGAAATGATGCATAATGAGATTGTTGAATTTGATACTCAGTTGCACGATACATCTCTTCATTTAGCTCATTAATGTGTTTCTTTCAAATGATAACACAATGTTTAAATGATCAACTTATGAAAACAAAACATGTAAAAGTTAAACAATAAAATTGATAAGACACTTACTGAATTAATAGTGCAACTAATAGAGTATTGAACAAGATATTTCAATGTGCTTGTATCCAATCGATGTTGAGCATATCAAATATGGTTTATTCTCTAATTGAACCCTCATGAATCTGAGAGGGCTTATATAATTTTGTTTCAAAATCCATAAGATATTCTGCACAAAAATTAGTACAATCACCATTAAATAACCATTAGCTATTGATGCCTCCAGAAGAGCTTTGTTGCATACAAATCGGTTCAATGTATTCAGATATCACTCAATAGGATACATCCACCTGAATTGCACTAGATCAACATCCATTAATTCTTCAGTTAGGTGCACTATCAAGTGAACCATAACATCTAAAATGTGGGGTGAAATAGATTCTCAAAGTGACAAAGATTAATTACAATTCAGTCCTGCAAAATTTTTAAATCACTCATTCATTGATTTCATAAACAAAGTTGTCTAAAAAAATATTCATCTCAATAAATGGTTAAAAAACATTGGGGGATAAACAATCAAAAATTGTGATTGGAATCAACTACTGAAGTAGTATTTGATTATCATGACTTTTTAAACCTTTCAATGTCATTCTCATCAGGTTTACACGATTTGAAATATTATAAGAGTAACCATCAAGAACATTGAGCATATTCAAAATAGAAATAAATGTCTCTTTCTCCTTTCTAGTCATCGTATACTATGTAGCAGACATATATGCCTTGTTTCCCTCAGCTAACTGTAAATGCAACAGTTTCCTTAAACCCATTTCTTCCAAATCAAACTGTTAATTAACATGGTCCTTTTATTTTCCAATGAAACCTAAAATGGTCCACAATATATTATCAAAAACATATTTTTTTCAATGGGAGTGACATCCAAATTATGCCTTATCATGTTAGTTTTCCAATAGAGGATATTGTAAAAAAAATTTGTTTTTCCAATTGTGATTGTGCTATCATCCCGCACCATGAATATTAGGTAATGGATGATCCACCAAATCTGGAAATTTATATACCATGAAAAAGTTTTCTTCCTTAATCTGCGATAACATTTTGACTCCTTTCATGATCTTTAGTTCTGGGATGAACTCTCTTGAACTGTCAAATGTCACTCTATCCTTTCTGAACATGTTCTGAGGGGGTAGAAAATTTGTGTGACCCAGGTGTGCCCATTTTTTGTAATTTTTAAGCCATACATATTTTTTTACTTTTATTGCAACAAGGGAAAGTAAATTACCCTTTCGTACTCCAGCCTAATAAATTTACATAGGCTGGGAAGTAATTGATTTTCCACAATAAAGTTATCAACAGTTTGAACATTTCATTCATTTCAGAGTCATAAGTAATCACAATATCTCCCCAAAATTCTTTCAAATCATCAATCAGTGGCTTAAGGTGAACATAAATCTTATCCCCAAACTTATAGGTCTATCAATAAGAGTAGAAACTAATATAAATTGTTGCTTCATAAAAAGTCATGTAGGAATATTATAAGGAACCAACGCCATGGTCCATGTGCTATGAGTTGCACCAACCATAGACTTGAATGGATTAAAACCAACTACTGCCAACCCCAATCGGACATTACAAACATCTTTAGCAAAGTTGGGGTGTCTCTTATCAAAATCCTTCCATGCATGAGAGTATGCCAGGTGAGTTAACATATCACTTTTCTAAATTAATTTTGAATGCCATCTCATTAAATTAGAAGCTTTAGATGACATAAAAAAATATTTTCAACCTTAGCTTTAGGGGAAAGTAACATATTTGATTTATGGAAATCGGTTTTCCCTGTTTTGCGGTCTAACTTTGATGAGTCTGATTTCTCATGTTCTCTTTCAACATGAAAGCGCCATAGACCATACAAATATCCAAATGGGTAGTTTCTTTTCTAAACAACTTATTTTTGTTTTCACATGCATCTATGGTCTCATATGTAAAACTTAAGTTCTTGGTCAACTTATGAGCATGGTAATATGAATCGAGAATCTTAGCATCGATAGGAAGAACCTTTTTGAATAACCCCAACATTATGCTGAATGATGTGTCTGACCACTTATTCAAAGTCTCCAAATGCAACAACTCTATGATAAATGACAATTTGTTGTAAGAAGTATATCAAGGATGTAATTCCATTTTTTCATCATCAAGTACTTCATAAAACTTCTTCGAATCGTGATTTGGACCAGAGCACAGATTTATCTCACTGGTCTCAACATTATAGATGTCAATGCCTTCAGGAGCCAACCCACATACCATTTCAGTAATAATTTCATGCATTGGATCATTCATCCTCACATCAACATCTATCTAAACTATATCTTTATTTTGACAATGAAAATATTCTTCCCCATGACGAGTCCAACTCTTATAATTTTTCAGAAATATATTTAAGAATAGGTTCTCTATCATGGTATCTTGTGTGAATTGATATATATTTTCAAATTTTATACATGGGAAACTAATATAGTCACTTTGAAATCCCCTAGTAAACTCAATAAACTGCATAATTCCCTTGAAATATTCTCTAGACATTCAATTTAGAAGATCGATCCAAATGTTATCCATAATAATATCTGTATAACAAATATTTACACAAGACTCCATATTACATGAATTTTTCATATCAAATATATTTAAAATAAAGACTAACCAATTGCACGTGGACCATTGATAAAATAAAAAATTTATATCTTTGAATAATAAAAAAGAAAATAGATAATAGAATGGAAGTGAAAACCCATGTCATCACTACCATGTTGGTATGGTAAATCTAATGATGGTTATATATTCAAGATTCCCTAATCATATTTTGATTAGTTTTTTAAAAAAAAATCAAAATGAAATATTTCATAACTCCTGAAAGATTAGATGAAAATATGTATAATGAAGATACTATATTGAGAAGAAATTTGGTCTATAATTCCATTGAGTAAACATTTTTCCGGAAAAGAATATTAAATCTATGGAATATCATTATTCAAACATCCAGTATACTAATTTCTCTTTAAAACTGTTTAATTTTTCACATTCATTGGTTAATTTTTATCCTAAGGTAACTAATTGGGTCATCCACAACAAGCTTGTCAGCATTGACCTGTGAATTTTAGGTTTTGTTTCTCAAATCTGTTTCCATTAAGTGACTCACACTTATCATATTATCCTCTTATCAACATTATCATTGGTTCCCTTCAAAATATTTTTCATCATAATATAGAGTTGAATATATCATGGGTCATATATAATGACATTACTTAACTCATTTGATCAGATGGGTGGGTAAGTCGATCAGTTAAGAAAAAAATACATTATATATTGAGTATACTAAAAAATAACAAACCAACATGAACAATAAGGAATCTATGGTCCACTAATATCATAATGCATAAATTTTGATACACTATAATAAAAACATATAAAGAAACTATAACTATAGAAATTCAAATTCTAAATCAAAAAAAATGAACACAACATAATAACCTACATGCATTTGCGATACATGAAAAAATTCATCAAATACCAATCTTGAACTGTCAACCTTAGTGACTAAGTTAATTCCTACCAATAAATTAACAAATATAATTTTTAATGAAAGTTCCAAAAATCAATTAGTGATGAAAGTGCCAATTTTAGATTTCTACATACATGTACACTGTATGTCATTCATACATGTATGATTGATATTATATTTTCAAGTATGAAGGTACTCACATTTATTTTTATTCTATATATGTAAAATAAAAATATTTAATTTTCATAGGGTGAGTATAAGACACTGTTCACTTCTTATTTTCTTCACACAAACACACACCTAGTTCACACATATTTTCCACTTATTAATTTCTTCACACACACACCTTCTATGCACACATTTTCCATTTATAATTTTCAATACACATTTACATTTATGTTTTCATAGCATCTTTCTTGTGCATTAACCTAAATAAGTATGCATGATACCTTTTCAAACCATGTGCCTTTTTCAAACTTAATCAAATAGTGAACACTTCCCACACGAATATGTACATTCTTCTAAAACTCATAGAAACTGTATCTTTGTACAAATAATGTCTCACTACCTCTTGGATTCACACTGCCTTTGTGCCATCAGAGGCAGTAAAGATTAACCATCCAAGATAGAAATCAATCTCTAATTTATGTAAAACTAACTAATCTATATCAAAGATAACATCAAATATATACAATTACAGAACACAAAAAAAATCTATCTTGACTTATGTTATTAATATTGAATATGTGGGACAATGAAAGTGATTCCCCATGCTGAATCACAGGGTCCAAGATAGTGTTCTTTATGGCCTCAAGTAGGTATCCTTTTAGGCAAGATGTTTGTTACTATCAGTAAGGGTATCAATGTCATCAGTGCAGAAAATATACCCTTGGTATCAATAAATAAAATGATAAACAATAACATAATAGAGTCAATAAATAATTAAAAACCATAATCCATGGTAGGTATCTCAATTTATATAGTAAAAACCCAAATACCCCCAAAGTGTTAGGTCAATAAAAGTGTGGGAAATAACAAGAATATTAAAAAAATATTGGTACATCACTCTAAATTCCATCCCAATTCTACCTCTAAACACCATTATCCATATCCTAGCCCCTATCATGAGGGCCTTTACCTTTCTTGTATCCTTGACTATGAAGTCTTAAAATGCATTGAGATTCCCATGCATGGTGGGAATATGAAAGTAGTAGGAAACAACCAATTTTTCATTAACACATGTGAAATGGTATAAGAGTTTATGTTGTGATAATAAATAAATTTTCATTAAATAAAACACACAACCATGTTCAGAGTGGTCATGTGCTAAAAAAATTTGGCTCTGTGATGGAAATGTAGTTATAAAAAAATTCATGAACTTAGTTAACCACAATGTCACATCATGTATTCCAAAACATAAAAAGGTAGGAGTATCAAGTCAAACCATATAAGTCCATCAAGACCCATATCTCTCTTAGTTAATCAATAAGGCCAACACATTTGTACACTCCCTTGGGCCTTCATATCCCAAAACTATGTCTCATTTCATGTCCTTGAATACCATCATGCCCCCTTGTCACCTCATGGTTTAGATCACATAAGTCTAACATGACCCTATTTGAGGCTAAAAAAATACAATATACCCCATAATTTATTTCAATACAATCTTCATGGAACATACAGCATCTTATCATGCTCCCCCTTAAGGGATACTGATCCACAATGAGTACACTAATAACATTAGTACCATGTATAGAACAACACAATATAAAATATAAAAAGTACGTCACATTGAGACATGGAATATAATATAGAGGAACAACATATAATATTAATAATAACATATAGTATCAAAACACACACATGTGATCAAACTCAAACATGGGTCTCATGGGCTATGTAAGCACACACATGTGGTCAACCCTTAAACATTTTCTCATGGGATACACACACACACACAAAATCTCATGTGATAAACTCAAGAATGGTATAAATCAAATAACAACACAACTTAATATCAATCCAGTCAACATATACATGGACTCTACATTGTATTCAACTTCCAACCTCAAGTAAAGTGTGAAGTCTTCTCATACACACATTGTAAACACACATTGTTTTATAATTCTTCATGCACACAAGCTCATATACACATGAACTTCCATTTACACACTTTTTATTCACACACAATATTCATATAATATTCATGCATTCCAAATTTTTGTTGAAAATTTTCTCAAAATAAAAACCCTAAAATGGAAATTAGGTCATACCTAATAGCACGACAAATTCTAAAGGGAGGGGAGCTGAAGGTGGTGTTGTGAGGGAGAGGAGGGGCAGCGAAGGGGAGCCGGAGTTAGAGTCCGTTCTAATAGGGAGGGGATGGGCTAAGGTGATGGTGGGGATCTGGAGGAGGAGGTGATAAGGTGGTGGAAATGAAGCGAGAGAGGGGATGAGTGGTGTAGTGAGGGAAGGGACGAGTTACAGCATCAGTGGGGAGTCGGAGGTAGAGGCAGTGTCGCGTCGATAGTGCGGAGTCGGCTGTGTAGCAAGAGAGGGGATGGGTGGTGGTGGCGGAAATGTGGAGATGGAGAGGATGTGCGGCTATATGGGGGTAGGGTTTTGGGATCACGTGTGAGGGTCGGGGGTGGGGGTGCCGATTATTTTTTTGGGGATTTTTTGCAACTGCCAATGGAGGTCGCCCATGTAAGGGGTCTCCTAAGCCTCCCTTTCTAGTAGTCATAAAGGGGTAATTTATAGAAGTGTTTTTAAATTAAAAAATTTAGAAAAATATAAACTATTTATATTTATTATGAAATTTCATATTGATTAATTTGAAGTGATTAAATAAAAATAGCCTTATTTGAAAATTATTCAAACTTTATGATTTTTTTGATAAATTATATAATCAAAAGGTTTAAAAATGATTAATATATGAATTTTAGATTTTATAAAATGTTTACATAATTTAAATTGAAATATAAAATTTTTATATTTTATAAAAATATAATATATTAATGTAAAATTAAATGTAATAAAATTATTAAGAGTTCCTATTACAAAATGAATATAACAATTTTATATTAAAAAAATTATGGAATATCTATAATAAATAGATTGATTATATAATTTTTCTCATAATATTTAATTTATGAATTACCCATAAATGATTATTTAATGTTTCAATTAATTAAATGTTCATTTATTTAATGTTTATTCCCCTGTTTATAATTCATTATTATAATTTTTTTATATATTTTGAATAAGTGTATGCTTTAGTTTAATATTGTTAAACTATTTCTTATACATTTTCATGCCTTGAAATACATGTTAGGAATGATAATATAAATTTATTTTCAATCTACCATGACCTCGGTTTGTAATTGAAATTATGATATTGAGTGTAGTAGTTGATCATATTTGGTTTTAGAGTTGTGATGAGTTGGATTATCTCTTGAGTAAAGTCTCTATGTGGATAGGTAATTCAGTTTGGACTACCCATTAAACTGAAGGATTATTGTTTATTCTAGAGATGTTAGGGGTTATTTATCTATAACTCTGGGATTTCTCAAGTGGATATTACCAATCTTATATAACTCTAATACTTTGCATGAATAGTTAATGTACCTTATACATGATAAGCATTTGGATATATATGAAAATGTTTGATTTCTGTATTTCGGTGAGTAACACAAAATGTGGGTTTTGTAAAGAGTTATACATCAATATGGTTTAAAAATATTGGTTTCATCATTCGTATAAGATTCAAAAACTAAATCCTTAGAATCTACACAAATAAAAGTAAATTTCCTGAGATAAGATGGTGATATTAAATCCCCTTCAAAATACTATTGGTTATATTTCTTCCAAATAAGAACTTTTAAAAACCTTGAACATTCAAAAAAATAGGTTCTACCAAATTAGGGTTCCCATAAATTATCTCGTGTAAGGAAAGAAAGTAATGGGTGGCATTGGATTATTTGTGGGTAGGTTCTACAAAAGAAAGGTTCCCTTAGATTTTATTATGTTATCCTTGTTCTTGGTACTTAATTTGGAATATAATTATCTTGGAAAACCTAAAAGTTATGATACAAGAGGAATAAATTTAATGAATCTATATAATGTATTTGGATAAAGAGTTATTCACTGAACTATCCAAGAATCATAATTTTCATGATGGGGATGATTCCCTACCTAAATAGCTAATTGTTAAGATAAACACTAAATTGGACTCAAAATTTAATGAAATATGGTTCTTTTCCTACTAATAGATATGATGTATACAAAATGGGTCACCATTTTAGTGGGATACCATTTAGTAAAATTTCTTATTAAATGGTAATAAAATATGATATACATTTGATAAAATCTTCTATTGTTGATAAATGGAATTATCATCGTCAAGAATTAATTTTCAATATCATCATCAAAAATGACTTTGTGGTTAATCCTTTTGGAAGAATGTGATTATTGTAAGAAACTCCTCTAATAGTAATATAAGAAAATTTCTTAAGAATAAAATATATGTGTTAGAGAAACACATTCCTGAGTAACCAAGTGTTGAAGTTTTTCAATAGGTGAATCTATTTTCTTTTTAAGCATAATATGATTCATTTAAGGTTTAAAATATATTATATGAAAAATAACCTAATAATTTATTGTCCCATATACTCAATATTATTGGTCATATCAATGATTGTTAATATGATTAAGTATTCCAATGACTTGGTGATACTATAAATTTCCTTAAGGATTATTCTTGTTAATGGATTCAAAATATTTATATCTATGTAAATTTTATGATAATAATATTGAGTTTAAGATAATTCCACATGATATTATCAAAATGATAAGTAAAATGAAATAGGTATGTGATTTCTAGGTTTTGGTATCATAGAGACAATAAAAGTATGTAATAGTTCAAACCAGATGAAAGAAAGTTAGTTGGAGAGTCCAAAAAATTTTCTTCAAGTAATTTAGTCATGTTCATTGAAACTTAATGGTGTTATCAGGAATCAATGAAGATTATATAGGATGGTATTGTTCAAGGAACATGGAGGGGTTTTGGAAACTCCATGGAACTTCTATGTCAAGATTCAATGTTAATGAAATTGATTCTTTATTTTTTGAATGGAATGTGATGTCAATTGTTTATTTTATAAGAGTTGAAAATATATAGGGATTCAAAATCAATTGAATATTTTATAGAGATTATAGTTTTCATTCAAATGATTTAGAAATAGTTTCTAGGTCAAGGATTTGAGTATAATGGAATATATCAAACTCATAATGATCTTAAAAGGATGTTTATATTTATCTTATTTTTATTATGTGATAAGAAAATTTGTTCATTAAGAAATAATTTTTATGAAAAAAATGAGACTATTAATTATATAAACATGATTTATGATTAATTGGATTTTAAAATATGTTTTGAGAAGTATATAAGCATAAGAAAAATTGTCCACAATAAAGTGTTTATCCAAATGTTTATTCAAATATGAGGGAATATGTTCCCACCACCCATGGATGGAAAATTTTAGTAATGTCTACCTTTCAATGTAAAATGATCTAAAAACATAGAATATAAAATATGATACAGAACACGTAGTCTATTTTTTAAATAGTCACACTAATAGTAAATAAGATTTATTTCCTACACAAAAGAGTTTGTGTATATTATCATGATATTATAAAGAGAATGTAGTTTCTAAGAGGCTATAAAGAGTGTGTTTAAACTTATGAAATTCAAAATTAACAAATAAAAATTTATACTAGTCTAAGGTTAAAGTGTGTACCACATAATATCTTGAATATTTTAGGATATGTAATGATAAATAAAAATTTAAAGGTCATATTTAGTTATCATGAAAATTGAATATCTCTTTTCCCTCAAGTATTATACTAGCCAAAATATAGAGTAAATGTCATTTTATCCTAAAGGGTTTTAGGATGTGATAGTGAATATTAATGTAAATAGTTACATTATTTTTTTAAGGAAAATATTTAATGTAATAGGTTCCAAGTATGATGATGTTAAAATTAAAAATTTATAAGTAGAATATAGAATTTGACATAATAACATTTTCTTTATGAAGTTAAGTAGTTTGAATATGTTTAAGGAATTGAACATTAGGAATATGAATCCTAAATCTCACAATTATTCGAATTTTATTTTTCATAAATGTTTCTCACTAAATATTTTAGTGGGAAGGTTTAACCACATCTTCACATAGGGATTTGGAGAGTATTACATATATATGTAATGTGTTAAAAAATGCAAGAAAGTGTAACAAACATAAGGCTGATTTGGTAGTCTATCATATATTATACGGTAGACAAGTTATTATATAGGGTTTTGTTTATTATTATTAATAGAGTTTTAATAATAAAATATGTATCATATAAAAGGTAAATTTTAGATTATTGTTCATTAGTGTTTGATATATAAATGTATATATAGATGTATATTTTATGAAATGAAATAATAATTGATTTATCAAAGAAATACTTAGTTTTTACTACTAATGTTCATCCTGAAATTTTGTAGGTTGTGATGAAATGTTAAGGTTATCATGAGTAGGATTCTTGTATAAGATACGATTTATGTTCACAAGGAATAAAAAATATTTTCTTTACTAGATGATCCACAATGTATACCACATGGAATGTCATACACTATGTATTTAATACAATAGGGGTGAATGGATCATATTAGATCCACATCACCTATGTTCAGTGAGATAATTCGGATTAGAATCCTCATACTTTGATACATTTCTAACACAATTCATTGTGACTTAGCTTATCAGGGGTGGTTGTTTATAATAATTTTATTAGTTGGAGCTCAACCAATATGTAATTTATCCCCTCATATGACGAGTATGGAATCTGGACTATATATTGAGATAGACTAGGTGTTTTTTATCCACACCTAAATATTACATATGATGTTCTTGTCTATTATGATGAGGGGAATGTGATGTTCTCATCCAAAAATATGGATAACATGTGATGTATTAATCAATCAGGTCATTCTATACTCAGATAGTATAACACCCCAATATTTTATGGTATGTATCTTTTTAAATAAATTCAATTTATTTGATATCTTATATTTCACACAACACTGATCTTAAATGAACTATGATATACTATTAAATATTAACATGACTGTTGGAATAGTAATGTGATTGTTCAGAAGAGTATTGTGGCCAATAGTATAATATCATCACCTAATAAATTATAAGTAAAATTTTGGTATTTCATAAATTAAAATATGATATATTCATATAATATAATATGTAAATTAATGTTTTAAAAATGATAAATCAAGTGTTGCTGTTTTTTGAAATGTAATTGTTTATTTATAATTTTATAATTAATATAATGATTTAAAATAAATTTATTTTCATAAAATAGACTCATAAATTAATATTTTGTTTTATTATAATTATAATATAATTTTATGAGACTATAACTAATTTTTCAAATTGTAGTAAAATTGGTTATAATATTAAAATCGATATTTTTGGAATAAATAATGATTTTAAAAAATTATTTATAATATTTAGAAAATTATTTTCATAAAATCAAGTCTATTTTTAAATCTACACATCAATAATTTTTTGGGTTAATTTTTTGTATTTTTCTAAAATAGTTAAATTTTTGGTTAATAGTGAAATACGATAATTTATGGTATTTAACCTTATAAGTAAATAGATGAATTTTTGAGTCATATATGATGTATGGATGAGGTAAAAACCCATTATTTTGAAATTTAATTCACTATTTACTGTGATTATTCATAATAATCAACACTATTGATGGTTTTGAGCTAAAATATGAAACAAATGAATAAAATAATAAAAAACTCCACTCTCCCCCTATAAATACACCCCTGCTCCTCACACCTCAAAAGCCTTTTATTTGGTATAAATTATTCCAAATTACCTTACAAATCCTCTTTCCCATATACAAGACATTATACTCTTAATAAAAGACCAAATACAAGTTCGTTAAGGATGTTCTCAAGGAGAGAATACTCAAGAGACAAAATCCTCATTCTTTCTCTTTTAATTTATTTTATTTTCTTATCCTCTCCTTACCTCCCCTATACAAAGTGGCATGGAAACTCCAGTATAATATATATAAATTAATAATATTTTAATAATGAAATATCCATCATCAAATCTCTTCTCTTCTGTAGTTATTCTGAAAATGAAAACGTCATCTATGATGTGTCAATTCACCGCCTTCATGGAAAACGAGTTTTAATTTTTCTTTACCGCATTAAATTATCATCATAAAACCATTATTAGGGATAAATAAGACTAAAATATGTAATTTATAACTTTTTTTATGTTCTGAAACTAACATATTTGTACAATATTAAATAATAAAATAAAACTTTATCATCCTGATCGAAAAACCGCCAAAATAAAGTAAACATTTAGCATTCACATTTTATCTAATGAATCATCCTCATACCATATAACTAAATGATATATTAGAACATTTGAAATAATATAATTATATTAATATCATTTCATTCCACTTATAGAGGTTTTATTCCATTTAAAAAAATCCCATAATTATATACAAGGGAACCAACCATAAAATCATGAAACAAACACTCTTGAAAAAACAAAATTAAACATCATAACTCATCAGAATGACCATAATTAAACGTAATAAAATTATAATAAATAAAATATATATTTAATATATTATTAATTAATTAATTACTAAATCTAATTTTATTATAAAGGACATTAAGTATATGTGTAGGATGATTTCAAACATAAGGTAAGAGTTTTCTCGTCTCAGTTTTAATTTTGTGGGATATATTCCTTATTCAACCCTTATTTATTGTGTGTGGTGTACATAATACCCTTTAATATATCATATCTTGAGTCTATTTATCTTGCTTTTATTTAATGTTTCATTTTATGATTATTAATTTTATGGGTCATACGATTCAACTGATTACAAGTGGTAAGGAATTTCTTAACTCAATTTTCATTCATTGGGTTATACATCTATTTCATTGATTATGTCATGATAAGGTTATCTGTTAAATAAAATTTTATTATATTATTTTTAATTTAAACTCTTTTTATTTCAGTTTATATTGAACAGACATAATATATTCATTTGATTAATGATATGATCCTTGTAAGGGTCTTCGTTTCAATCTTTACTTCATTGAGACTTATTTGGTATTGTGAACCTAATTATTTTTATGTGGTGTATATACTACAAATTTTATATCATTTTTAAATTGAATTATATTTCTCTTAAGTATTCATATTATTTATATCATGGATATGATTATTTATAAACAATATAACATTTTTATATATGATTTTTACTTTGAAATATATTTGATTATCTGGGGAAATATTAATAAATTTGTATCCTCTAATCAATACAAATATTTTGATAAGTCGTATGGTTCATGAAATAAACCTATATATGAATAATTATTTGGGATTATAGTAAAGGGTGGGACCCAAAATTATATATCCCCTCGATGCATCAACAGGTCTCATGAGACAAAACAATTGGTGACAAACCCTTCAAATTTGTTTCCAAGAAGAATCAAATGGTTTTCTATCCACATACTTAAATCATCTTGTGAATGGTCTTGATGGTAGTTGTTCATGTTCCAAATACATGATGCCTGAAAATTAATCATTTCCTTTACTAAATATTTTGGAAATTACTATCTATGACAGTTTCATATGACAAAATTTATTGTTTCATTTTCACTCTTAGTTTATTGATTAAATGTCACATGTTTTCAATTATTTACCTAGCCATATTTATTATTCCTTATTAATTATTATTCACTTATTATTGATTCATGTTTATACTATATGTAACCCTTACTCATCATTTTATCTCACCCTTTTATTTTTTTCCTTTTCCTTGGTTATGAAGATGAAATATTGGAATAAGTGTCAATGAAGCAGTTTATTTTCCTTCTTCATATTATATATTTAATTACCAATTTTATACGAAAACCATAAACGTATCTTGTTATTAAAAATTAATAAATTTATTTATACTTGGTGATGTGATCTCTTGTATATATTCCATTGTAATAAAATAACCCCTGACTCTGTGTTATTGGGTTCGGGGTTGTTATTGAGAGTCGAGAACATATGAGTTGGATATATAGGATTGGAAATCACCATTTCTCTAGTAACTCGATGTCTTAGACAAATTGAAAATATTATAATTTATTCTAGACTGAGATATGGATAGTGTTAGGGGACATGGGTATAAAGATATATATGTTTAATGTAGATCACAAAATATCCCTTTATAACTTTAGTACCATTGATTATTTGCTTGAGGTTTATCATTTCTTACAATTATTGATATTAAAATTCATATTTTTTACAATTATATAATGTTTTATGGGGTTATACTTTATGTTTTACTAAATGATGATTTAGTTGGACTCAGAGATCTTCTCTAAAAATGTTTTAGAGTTAATACAAAAGTTTTTTGGAAGGGAGTTCACAAGGTATTTCATGATACAATGTGGAATTTTATGATATATTTTCAAAATAATTTTGGAAGATATATAAATGATTTTTGGACATGATTTCACATGTTATTTTACATGATAAAATATAAGGTTTATTGAAACTAAGACTATAAAACTTTAGATAAAGTTGGAGATTGAAGGAGATGACATTACCTAAATATTTTTAGTATGTGATGTTATAAGACCAATCATATTTAATGATTTGAGAATTTTTTATGGTATTTAATATGATTCCATGTTATATAATATCATACTCAATCTTAAGGTTTTATTAAGTGTAATAAAACTTCTAGAAATTTTATATCCTTGGAAACCACCTCTAAAATAAAAACCTCACAACCATGGGAAGCCTAACTCCATAGAGAAATATAACAAACCCCACTTTAGCCTAAATCTCATCCTTATTCTCAATAAATTCATATCCTTTCATAAGGGTAAAATTAATTTTTTAAATTAAATTTGTAATAAAATTTATCCCCACTAACCATGAATTTTAGTTTTCTAATAATCTTCGTGCATTTGAGTACCCAGAATAAAAACTTCCATCTTCACTTATGAAATTAGTCAATTTTAAATGAGCACACCCACTGAATCAATTTAGTTAAAATGTATTTTTTTTAAATAATTCTATTAGTAATAGGAAGAGAATATGACAAAGAAAACACTTTAAACATAAATTTTAAATATCATCTAGAAAGAAGTTTCCTATGAAAGGAATAAGTTTAATTACTAAAAACGTACTCTTTGACTCTCAACCCAAACATACTTCATCAAGAATGACTTCCCAAGAAATACCAACTATATTATAGACAAAATCAACCTCCTCGCTCAAACATAGAAACACCATAATACATGGGGAACTCAATCTGTCTGTGTCCCACCACACAACAATAACAAACATCGACTTACCTGATACGATATTCCTTGAACTATATATTCCTGGGGCTCTGGGATGTTTCCAATACTTAATCAACAACTTTACATATTGCCTTGATTTAATATTGTCCCCATAGATTAAGGTTCCACTTGAAACCTTCTAAGAAACTAAAATAAGACTTTCCAAATTACATGGGTATGATCCATAGCTTATATCCAGAGCTTCGACCACAAACTTTATATAATTTGTAAAATTCCCAGCATCAAGGAAGACTCAAAATACTATGTGTGCATGTATTCATAAACTAATAGGTCCATAAATTTGGTATACAAGGTAAAAAAGTGAACCCTAATACCATGTTCACTAGATCCTCCCTACTGTAGATCTAAATTATTCTTTATAAGTTCATCCCTTTACAAAAAGAAAAAAATCTTATTCCTGATCAAGATAAATAATTATTCCAAAGAAGCCCATTTTAGCTTACCATGATTCTTCTTCCACCATACTTGAGCCACACCTTAATGTGAGCCTACTTATAAGGATACTTGGAATATATATAGATTCTTGGTTAGTTTAAAGGAAACATCAACATCTTCTAGAAACTCATCAACATCAAGTCCCAACACCCCATTAAAATATATTGGCATCTTCTGTAGTTGATATTTGACCAAAATATCATCCCATGACTCAATCTTCCTCCTAAACACAACACCTTGATGATGATCCAATTAAATTTATTCAATCCAAAGATAAAATTCAATAATGTTAAACCAAACTATAGTGTCCCAAGCTTTTCATACATAGATATTTTATCTTTTTATATGAATATTTATTACATTACACAAACATGTTCTTGAGGACCATAATAGTTCAGTGACATTAGAAACATGGAACAGAATATTCTTAAATAATGAATGATCTTCAATGCCTCCCATAAAGATCTTCCCCTTTATTAATCTTCACTAACATACCCCCACTTACAAACTTTCTTCATAATATGAGGAAAGGAAAAATAATAAAGGGTTATATAAGATACTCAGTAAGGTTAAATAAGGGAGATATGTAATTTTAACATGAGAATAAGGGCATAAGAACATGAACACAATATTTTAAAACCATACTCTGTATATTAAAGGTCATAATATTGAGTAATATAATAAATATTGATAGTTCATAAGAAATTAATAATAAGGAAATCAAATAAAATGATCCATGATAGCATAAAATTATCACAAGACAAATATTTGTGGCATACACATTGTCTTATAACATTGTGAACATGTATAAATAGAGATATGTTCAGTCATTAATTAAAGGAAATGAAATAAATCCTTCACATCAACTAAAATACATGAGACCAGGTCCTTGCATAACATTATGGACATGAAAGATAGTTCCATATATAACATTATGTACATTAAATATAGGTCCACACATAACATTATGAACATGTAATCAAGTTCACACATAATTTTGTGAACATATAATCAGGTTCATGCATAACATTGTGAACATGTAATTAGGTTCATGAATAATATATTTACTCATGAGTTATACATCTTTACCCAATGCATTGGAGGTATATATATGACTCACCCATCATATAACGAAAACCATACATATGTGTTCCATAAGATCATAAAACATTCATCATATCATAACCCTTGAAATGAAATGGGTTTAATAAAAATTAAATCATATCAAAACCTATAGAAAATAGAAAGTTTTAATAATCATTTGACTATTCCATCATGGCATAAACTATGGAAAAAGAATCAGGTTTCATAATAATTCTACCATGGTATAACCCATGGAAAAAGAAGTGGGTTCTACAAACATCATATCAATATAAACATAGACCATTCAGGGAAAGAATTAGAATCGTATAATTTGATTTTGTACCAAATAAATCATAGGTAACCTCAAATTATGTCACCTTATATGGATAATTAATTTTATATAAAAATCACATGGAATATTTCTTGGGGAAAATAACATTTCTTTTAAAATATCTTTTTAAAACTAAACTTTACAAAATATTTTGTAAATAAATTTCTTTTAAAATAAATATTGAAAACATATAAATGAGGATTTGAAAAATAATTTAAAACATTTATTGAATAAAATATAATTTTTTATTTTAAAAACACCATTTAAAATATAAAAAATTTTGAAAACATTTTTAGAAAACATGGTTTTCGATGAAAAATGGTTTTCAACTGAAAAAAATGTTTTTCATAAAAACATTGTATTTAAACTATTGAGTAAATGGAGAGTAAAATTAAAGGAAAACATTTATTATCATTAAATAAATATAGGAGAATAAAATTCATGAGTTTATTGATATATGGATCATAATATTTTATCATTTGAAACATAATCATAAACAATCCTCATAAATAATGATATTGTAAGATAAAATCATTCCTACTATAGTATCTTTGAATCATATGACCCATGAATGAATAACATAAAATGTTACATAAAATATTATGTGATTAAATAAATTCATTATATTACAATCCAAATGGTCTTTATATACACCTTATGAAATAATATAGGTTCATAACATAACATACTTCTCAAAAAAAGAAAATTGAGATAAAAAACCCTTACCAATTTAGTAATCTTTTGAATTATAATCCAAAATAATTTATAACATAAAATAAAACATTAAATATAAATAAACTAATAGTATTAATGATATAAAATATCAATGGATTATTTAATACACTACACAAAAGAAACGAGTGGTGAATTTTCATATGTCTCTCAAAAATAAAAGAGAGCGTAGAAATCCCCTTACCCTAAGACTTAACATTTTTCGTACATGTTCAAACCTATTGTATAATAAATATAATTTTGTTATTAATATATTAAAGAAATATAATTATATATATCATACCATTAATTATTTACTCATGACCTTTTATTACCAATTTATTAATAATTCTAGGTTTAAATTCATGTTTCGGGTAATAACTGTTTTGTTCTTCTTGTATGTTTTGATTATTTATTTTTGGTCCTATTACATTGATCATTGTTACATGATATCTATAATTTTAACCATGAAATAAATATCATATATATTTATTCAATATTTATTTATATTAATCCATAAAATTTAGTGATATAAAATGAAATACATCGTTTATGGAGATGGTAGGTCATACGTATGCATGAACGCTCTTTCCATTTTCTTGTCAGATTAAAATAAATAAAGGTAAATGATATATTATCATTTCATAATAATTTATATGTCATATTCATCACATTTTATCATTAAACCAATCCTTATTACCTTCCATGTAAATCGTGAATGAATCACATCGCTTCATGAGGCGGTTGTCCACCGTACACACGAGCGATGTTGTCATATTCTCAAAAAATTTAAATCATGAAGGTATGTATGATATAACAATTCCATATGAATAATAATATCTTAAATATCATATATAAATAATAAATCCATCATTATAAACATCCTTGATAGGTTGTAATGGAAAAAAGGAATTACATTGGTTCACAAGGTGGTAGTATTCTGTACACACAAACGATGATTTTGTAACCCATTTGATCGAAGTGGAGATGGTTTTAGGTCATGAACATAACATAACAACATATTAGTATATTTAAGACAATGATGGTTTTATATAATCATGGTATATTAATAAACATATTAGGTGGAGGAACAAATAAAACATAAACACTTGTTAATGAACGTTACCTCTTCTTCAGGTATCCTCCTTAGGCTTACGCCAAAATCATTCCTAGGTTGGAATTATGTTAAAAATAAGGCTTATAGTATGATAGGAGGTAATTTTTTACGTGATTTGGGAAGTTTTTAGTTTATCTAAATGGCTGGATAGGTTTTCATAAGTGAGGGGAGGGAGTGCCCTTTTATAATTAAGGAGTGGTATTCTTATAAATACCCAAAAGTATTCCCTATTGGGAGGTCACTCTTACCACATGTGCCTCAAAAATAGATAAATAGTTAACTTTATAGATTATATTTTTTGATAAACACCACCACCACCCAAAATAAAATCATTTTTTATCATGTCATTACTTAGTCTTTAAGTTTACACATAGTTTTTACCACTGTAACTTGTATCATTTTATTTACCTAGGTATTATATCCTTTATTAATAAAATTAAAATGATATATATTAGATAATTTACACATAATTATTCTAAATATTAAATCCAATTTATTAAATACAAATCATGTGTGTTGTGATAACTAACTTTGACACAAACACATGTAATGTGCAAACCCCATTTTAACCTTAATCATGGTAATTTATTTCAACTATTTTCAATAATAATTATGGTCAAAAAAATAATTTTAACATATTATATAATATAAATTATTCATATTACAAATAAATTATCCCTTTTTCGAAATTCTATTCATATAATTGGTATAATTTACTTTAAAATTAATCTCATCGACGTGATGAGAAAGCAGGCTTTCAAAGAGAAATGTTTGAAAGTTTACAAAGTTTTTATATCCAAGTTCAATATGAAAATGATTCAAATGAACTAAATTTGATTAATATATATATAAAAATATAAATTATATAATTTTACGTTAAAATATAATTTTCATTTATAAATATATTAAATCAAAAAGGTAGTTTTCAATTAAAATTCGAGATTCGTCATTATCCATCTAAAGAATAATCTTTTAAGAAAATTATCAAAAATTCACCCAAGATAATTTTGGTATTATGATTTGAAAAATTAAATTTATTTTGTTAAATAAATTTTCTAAAACTTAGAAAAAAATTAAAATAATTTCACCAAAATGTGAAAAAACTGCTTTTAAAAAAATACAATTTTTAGGTGCAACGTTGGATTTAATTATATCTATTATCTAGAAAAAAAAAAGATGAATGATAATAAGTTGATTGAATATATAATATATTTATTTCATTAAAATAATTCATAAAAATTTATTTTTTAAAATATTTATGTAAACCACATTTGTATTCATAAAAATAGTTTTTCAGATAAATATTTCCTTTATTTTAAAAATGTTTTTATTTTTATTTTTAACAAATTGGTAAAAAAATTAATTCATTATATATAAATTTGTAAAAAATATATTTTCATAATTTAGTCACTCATATTCATACTTTTTATTCTAATGTCCAGGTCATAGCTATCATATAATGATATTTTAATAATATGACATGTTTCGTTTAAACTTGGTATTGCATGTAATACAAGAAATACTCAAGGTTGCGTATAACACAATCCAAACTCTCTATTTATATTAATTAAAGATAAACATAGTGTTTCATATAATCAAAAATATCTAAAAGATTAAATTTATTTGAAAAAATATATTTCACAAAATCTTGGGGACTTACAAACACAATCAAATCACATATCAATAGAAATGAAACACCACTATACCATAAAAATCACATCAACTACCACAAAACATCCTCATCACCCTTATTCCACCATCTTTAAATCCAAAAATTAACAAAACATCCATTTCTTACTTACAACCAATCATATCAAACATACAATGAGTACAATAATCCTATCTACACAATCGACATTAATAATACTCTCTAAAAAAACAATAATTTACCTTAGAGAATTTTAATCACTTCAAGCATACTCATAAGGACCTTAAATGAATTAATTCAAAACATAAAAATGTTTCCTTGGAACCCACACATTTGAAACTTTTTTAATTAACAAAATCATTTTAAACATTAGAAATCAATTCAAATGAAAACCCTTTTATAAAACAAAACCATTATTGTAAAAAAACCTCGACCCATTTACCAACACCACTTTTAAAATTAAATAAATTTTATTGAAAGAAAATATTTCAATTATTTAAAGAAAATTATTTACAAAAATCACATTACCATTAAATAAAATCTATATAATCACATTTAAAATCACTTCACATACTAGTAAATAAAATTTAATGAAATCCAAAAAATCATTATGCTTAAATTTAAATTAGTTTTCTAGAAACATATCATTATAAATTTAGAAATACTTTCTATATCAATAGTATAACTAATTCAAATTATCATTTATAAGAGGATATTAATATTTCATCCTATTCTACATTAAAACATCAGCATTCTTACAATTAATCTTGTTGACAACCATAAAAAATATAAAATATATTAAACATGATGACCAATGCACCATGTTATACATGATATTTTTAATAACTCACATGTCATGAATTAGGAAAGGTTTCATTCTCCTATCATATTCCTTTAATTCAACTAATATTACTCTATCTTTATCTTTTTAAAATCAATATCAATATTCTTAACTTAAAAGCTAATAAATCCACATTTACAACATTTTTTTTAAAAGAAAGTGAGTCTGTGACAATTAATTTTATTTAGTTCAATGGTCCTCCAGGTTAATATCACATCGACAGTTATCAATAATACACCATAGAAAATTCCCACAATTTCAAAAATAATAAGTTCAGTTTTAACAATTCCAAGATTTCTATTTATCATTTATCATAGATGAAACTCATTATTACTAAGGGTTTCAAATAAATACTAAATTTTACTTCTTACAAAAATACAAACACATAAGATCACACTCATATCAGCTTTTATATATTCTTATGTATAAGTCGATCTAGATAATAATTAATACTATAACATAGAGAAAAAACACACCGAAAATGTAATACTATCCAGGTTACTTGAACATTTTATTTTTAGAATTATTTAGTTATTTATTTATTCATGGACTCCTTAAGGGTTATAGGTCAAGAGACTCTATTTTTATAAAAACAGGCCATGGCATATGGATAGTGAAATATATGTCCAACCATTCGAGTGGTATTTTTAGGGGATAAGAGTGTTTCACATGAATTGAAGACAGTTTTTATAACTATGTGATGATATCTAGAAACTGTGTGGGTTCTGTTTTAGGGAGACGATGACCCCTATACGTTTAGCACATGGTTTTTCTGACCATGCGTCCAAACCATGTGGTTTGTAAAGGTCATCAAAAATGTATTTTTACCATTTTATCCTTTCAAATATTTAATGTATTATCCCTCATTTATTCCCCCATGAGTTCATATAACTTAGATTTTCTTTGGAGCCTCTTCCCCCATAATTTTAATTTTATCCTTAGATATTTAGTGTTCTACCTTGAGTTAAGCCTGATTTCTTCATGTTTCCTCCTCCTTTTACCCTTTTTATCATTGTTCCTTGATTTTCATGTAAGGTGGAAAACCAATATTATGATTTGTTCAAACCTATGGTTTCTATGTTGTTGTTTTTTTGTTTCATTGTAGTTTAAGTGTGTGAGTGACTCTCCTACTTTAATCTTGTGGTAGTCATCAAAGATGATGAGATTTGGTTTGATTTCAATGTAGTTTTCTCTAATTAA
The DNA here is from genome assembly GCA_963277665.1 of Viscum album. NCBI lineage: Eukaryota > Viridiplantae > Streptophyta > Magnoliopsida > Santalales > Viscaceae > Viscum > Viscum album. The sequence goes on from OY728132.1 coordinate 786,282,854, forward strand.
GGGTTATTTTATATTTTTTTCTAATTTATTATTGATTTAACATTGTTTATTTTTAACATTACCATAATTAAAGCTATTAGTGATGGTTTATTCATTATTATTATGATATTTGAAAGTGGTTAAAAATTTAATGGTTTAAAGTGTCTTTTCTAATGTATTCAAATTTGATGAACTCTATGTGTTTCTTTAAATAGATCAAAAAGGTATTATTCTTTCAAATGAGTTTTTGAATAGTTTTTCAAAGTAATGTTTCATGGTGTTGAATGCATTAATTTTTTTGGTATAAAAGGTTTATGAAAATTTATTTTAAATGTCTTATGAAATTGGCACTTGTTGATGTTTGCAAGTTATAAATTATATAGTACATAAGAGACCTTGGTTGTGTCTATGAGTGTGCATGACATAGACAAATAGATCCTTATCCAATGTCTTTGACTATCTAGGGAGTATTGTCTAAGGGACTAAAGGATCCTTTGGGATGAATATTGAGTGAGACTCCAAAATATAGCCATGTGAACCAAGAGTACCCATGGAATTATGGCTAGTCATGTGGAAGATTGAGAGAGTTTCTAAACTTATTATAACTTAATTATTTGACTATAAAAACCTTGTCTTATAATAATCCACATGAGACCTTATAATTTATATCTTATGTTGTGTATTACTTGCATCTAGTTTTTTTCATGTTATTTATGCATGATGGTAGTGTCATGTTTGGTTGTGATGTATTTTTCATATTACATATCTATTATTTTGGTATATATATTGAAATTATAATTTTCCCATGCTCATTACATTTTTTGGTGTATTGATCACTTTTATGTTAGGTGTATTTGTTGCTTTATTTGATCCTTGTTATCTATGATTTTAAAATGTGTTTTGTTTTGAGAAAAAAACCAAAGAGTTTTCTAAAGTATTTTTCTCAAGTGAACTTGATTTTATAAGTGAACTTGGTTTTTAGAATTCTTTTTCAAACTAGAATTAATGGATTTCTTGGTTAAATACCTAACAAATATTCATGGTGGTGTCCTATTGGGATTTGTGCCTCATATAATGCATATGAATTTGGGAATATATTAAATATGTTTTATAAGATAAAGGTAAGGTAAAGGGAACCTTATAGTTTAGTGCCCCTTCTTGATTACTGATGTCCTTTATTGGTTAAGATGGTGGAGATGTGGTCTCACAGAGTTGTCTTAGGTAGATAATTTTTTAGATGTTGTTTCATTGGACTTATATGTATTAGTTTTTTGGATATATTCCTTATGTTGAGTTTCAAATATGGATATCATATATATATGTTTGTTTATGACTTGTCATTTGATGATGTTATGATATATTCTCTTGGACATTACTGTATTTACACTATTGTATATTTATATCTATTATATCTATTGTACTTGTTTGTTGGTTGACATGGTCTTCCACATGATCAATGGTTCATGTTGGATTTTCATGGGGGGGATTGTTCACAAATGGTTATCTATTATTCCTTAGTGCTTGTCTCCATCCCATGGTGACTTGCTATACACATCAAGTATTGTGTCATGCCATCTCTGTTGAGTCAAAAGTATCTTTTTGACTTTTTCATTCTTTTTTTTTTGAAAATCACAAACTATTTATTAAATAATTAATTACTAACTATTTTGTAACAAAAGTTTTTTAAAAATTTTCTAATACATATGAATAGTTTTAATGTATTCATGAGTACAAGAATAATTTATACATTTCAATTATTATAATGACCATAGATTAGATATTGGTCAGATTCACCTTTCTGAAACTGAATTTAAGACTTTATATATTGTATTCATACTGAAAGAAGTTCTTGTAATTAAACTTCATATAGAAACCAATAAACATAATATTTACTCAAAAAAATATCATAATTCCATATATATATCCATAAAATTAACAAAAGTTTGAAATCTGAATATGAAAAAATAAAATTCTATTATAAAGATATTTCTTTAACACTGTAAATGTGTAAATAAAAACGATGTTGGACATTATGTTATAATATGACTATTGAACTTCCAATTGTCCAATTCCTTGAAAAAAACACAGAGAAAATATGATTGTTGGAGGATCAAAATAACCATTGCAAGTGTGCCTATAAATACCAGGTCATTTGAAGAGTTTGGGCTACTAATTCAATTTCACTCTCAAATTTTCTAAAGTGTAAAAATAATTGACAATTTGTTCTTAGTCTCTTGTATTGATTTAGAGAGTGTCCTTCTTAAGGAAATATTTTCAGTTTTTCCCCTTAAGAATTAGTATTATAATTTCATTGTGCATCTGATTGTGTGAATAAGATCGATGGTTTAAGATTCTAGAAAGATAGAGAGATGATTTACTTGACCGAGGGCTTGTAGGGATAGTAAGAAAAAATCCAATACATTATATCAAGGGCTTTTAGGTATAGGTAGATAGAGAATATGATCCTCATATCGAGGGATCATAGGGATAGCGAGATATACCAATCATCATATTGAGGGCTTTCCCGAGTAAGGGAAAGACATAATTTATTGTTAGTAAAAAACAAGGGACCTTCATCATAGGATATTGGACACCCTACTATTTGGCATAAAATAATTATATTCTGTTGTATTACTTTATTTGTTCTGTTATAAATAATAGAATGTGATACTTTTATATTCATCTTTATATTTGTAAATTATTTATCATAATATATTTAATTAAAATATAATTATTTCAATATGATTATAGTTATATATGATTTTAGATAGAATCACTACTTTTTTAATACTCTGATTTATTGTAAACATTGTGATTATGATTCATTTTGTGTTTAATCTGATTAAATCATTTTCTATTGTGAATATGATTAAACTTTGAATACATTACCACTTCTTACTAATTATGATTCTAAATTATGTTAAGGTAGAATCATTTTTCTCATTGCAAACTGTATATTGAAATATACTTGATTATGATAATTTTATTATCATACCCAAGGGGTAAGTCCAATTACAAATTAAATACTTAATAGGTATTGTGAATATGATTTTTTTATCTATTTTAAACTAAGTTTCTTTCAATGTTAAAAATGATTCTTTTAAACATACAATTCACCCCCCTCTTGTATTTATCCATCTATATATACATTATGAACCAAAAATTGATATCAGAGCCAATTATTTTTAATATTGATTCCAACACTTGGTATCAAAAGAGGGTTACACTACTTCCAAGTAATGTATTATTTTTTTTAAAAATCTTTTACTATTGAGTAAATAGTACATGTTAAATTTAATGAAACTAACCCTTTTTTAAACAAATCCAACCAACACCCACAATTTTGTTTTCCAAAACAGATCCTCATCCTTTATTGGAAGAATATTCTAATAAGGAAAATACTCATTAAATTATTTATAAAGTGTTTACTCAGGAATAATTTATACCTTATGTTGATGAAAAGACGTTACAAAACCCAACTCAAATTTTCTAGGAATCATCCTAGTGATAGTATCATTGGATATGTGAGTCAACCAGTTAGGAATATAAGTTTCTTAGGAAATTAATTAGAACGTCTTACTTTTATTGGTCAATTTGAAACTAAAAATCCTAACAAGTCTTTAAGTGGTTGAGAATTAAATCAAGGCTATTCAATATGAAAATCTTTAGATTCAAGAGTAAAGGTTAAAGAATATATAAAAGAAAAATTGGTCTTAGTAATAGTTCATTACAAATATGGAATGGGATCGAAAGAATCTGAAAACGTTAAAGACCATTATAAGATACTTAATTCCAAATAAAGATTAATTTTTTTCTTCAGAAATATTATTTTAATTTCCCTAAGAAAACCATTTTCTCTATTGAAATTAATAAACTATTCTTCTCATTCAGATATTTTTGTTTTAATGTTTTTCCAATTCTAATTTGTTTAATATTATTTCATAATTTTTATGAAATATTAAATAGTTCATTCTTTTTATTTTTTATAATTGTTTCTCTAACCCTTTTTAGCTATTACAAGAATCTTCTCCATACCTTTTTCAAAATCAAAAAGGGGTATAAATTTATGCAAATGGGGAGAATTTTATAGAAATAGGGATATTTTTTAGTAAAAGTGATAGATATCTTTAAAGAAAAGAATATGATTCTTATTGGGATTTATTATCCTAAGGGGGAGTTAGTCATATTCATCACTTCATTGAGATAAGTTATAAACTCAATGGGAAATAATTATTACGATCTAAATTCTGAATACAATTTTCCTAAAAGATAATGTAATTTATTTATTTAAAAGTTATTTTTTATTTAAGTCTTTTGGATTGTTCTTTCCAAAAAGGGGGAGATTGTTGAGTCAAAAGTCTCTTTTTTACTTTTTCATTCTTTTTGTTTGGGAAATAAAAAACTCTTTCATAAATACTTAATTACTAACTCTTTCATAACCAAAGTTTTGTAATAATTTTCTCATACTTAGAAATAGTTTTAAAGTATTTATGATTACAAACCTACTTTATTCATTATAATTATCGTAATGAGAATAGATTCGATATTGATCAGATTCACCTTTATCCAATTGGATTTAGGACATTCCTTATTATCGTCATACTAAGAAAATTTATCCTAATATGAATTGATATATTAATAAGTAAAACATATATTAACTCATTAAAATTATATTAATACCATATGTAAATCCATAGGATTGATTAAAGGTTAAAATATGAATATGGAAGAAATATATTCTATCGTACTGATATTTATTTTACACTATAAATGTTTAAATCAAAATGACATCAGGAATTATGTTATAATATGATTTTTGATGTTCTAGGTGTCCAAGTCATTTCTAAAAACTCAAATAAAATATGCTTGTTGGTGGATCAAAATAACCATCAGAAGTGTGCCTATAAATACCTGGTCATTGGAAGAGTTTAGGGATAATGATCCAATTTCACTTTCAAATTTTATACAGTGTAGAAAAACTAAATAACTTGTTATTAGTCTCTTTTATTGATTTATAAAGAGTACATATTAAGGAAACATTGTCATGTTATCTTCTTAATAATTTCTATTGTAAATTCTTTGTGCGTCTGATTGTGTGAATACAATAGAAGGATTCTAAGGCTAGGAAAAAATTGATCTGATATAATTGATCGAGGGATTGTAGGAATAATAAGACAGAATATGATTCATCAGATTTAGGGCTGAATAGGATAATAATATATATAATTTTATTATCATATCTAGGGCTTGTAGAGATAGCGAGATAGACCGAGCATTGTATCGATGGATTTTCCTGGTAAGGGAAAGACATACTTTATTATAAGCATAAAACAAGGGAACTTTATCCTAAGTTGCTAGATACCCTACTCTTTGGTATAAAACAAGTATATTATTTTGTATTACTTATATTGTTACATGTATTATATTTCTCTTGCTTATAATATAATGTGATACTTTTATATCCATCTTTCTATTTGTATGTTTTTTATCAGAATAGATTTAATTATGTTACATCTGTTCCACTCTAATTATGATTCTATACACTGTAAGATATAATTACTAATTTATTATACATAGATTTATCATAACCATTGTCATTATGATTATTATTTTTTACTCTGATTAAATAATTTTCCACTATGAATACAAATAAAATCTAAATTAGTCACCATGACTTACTAATTAAGATTTTACACGCTGTTAAGGTAGAATCATTTTATCGTTATAAATTATATATGGAAATATACATGATTATGAAATTTTTATTATAAAATCTAAGGGCCAAGTCTGATTACAATTTAAATACTTAATAGATTTTGTGAATATTATTTGTTTTACTTTGTTAAACTAAGTATCTTTTAATTTTAAAAATGAATGTTTTTAAACATACAATTCACCCCTAATCTTGTATTTAGCGATCATCATATACATTATGATCAAATAATCTCAAGTAACATTTTGGATCATCCCATAATGGTTCCCTATAAAATAATATTAAAGGCTCTAATTTTTTGAGGTTTAGTGGTAGATAGTAGATTGGACTGTCTATGATCAATAGGTAAGTGCAGAGGAGTGCTTGGCTAGCACTTCCTTATACCAAAACATGAGTTTCCAAGGGTGGTATGGAATATAATTTATGATTTTAACTTGGTTATTGGTTTTTTTTTATTTGATGGTTTTCATCATTGGATATGGTTTTTGGGAAGAACCCAAGAGTGGAACTAAGATATCTTGAGTTTTGGGGGGAAATAGGGAAGAAAAGCATAGGCGCATGATTTAGGAATATGATTAGCGGTAACCATTTGAAGAATTTTTAACAAGTTCTATAATATTCTTTACCCCTTCACATGTTTAGCACATTTCTTACCTGATCATGTGGCCAAAACACTCATAGTGGGAAAATGTTTAAAACTTTTACATTTTCAACACTTTTTTTTTAACGTCAATTATGTTAATGTTGTTTGTTTGATACATATAATAGGAGATCATGTGGTTTATTTTATGTTTTTAATATTTAATTTTTTTAGTGAATAATTTTTACCATGTGTTTATAGATAATCCCCCCCATAATGACCAATTTTAGGTTTAGAGAGGGATTTACGAAGCACATCCTATTAGTTACCCCTCCCGCTGATCCCATTTTAGTGAAATTGATACTTCATACAATTAAGTACGTAGGCTAGTTGGGAAAACAAGGTTTGGAATAGTTATTGGACCATGCTCAAGAGTTCACTAAAAATAATCTACTAGTCTTCTATGGTGACAAAGGTACCCATGATCATGAGGAATATATAGAGAGTATTGAAAGTATCTTTCATTTTCTAAAGACCCTTGAGACCTAAAAATTATGATTTTTCACTTATATTAGAACTACCTAGTATTAAATGGTTGGAATTCATGGTGAAAGAAAAGTGGCATGGAGATATTACCTAAAATAAATTTAAAAATGATTTTAATCAGTATTTTTATCCTTAGACACTGAAGGTAGTGAAGGCCCATGAGTTTATGATGCTGTAGAAAGGAGACCATTCATTAATAGAGTACACTACATAGTTTTCTAAGTTATTTAATTTATATCCTAATATCATCATGAATGAGTATCTCGAGGTGAAAGATTTTTAAATGGTATTGAAGGCTGATATCATGTAATTATTTGTTATCTTTTTCCTACCCACTTATTTTAGGGTGGTAAATAATGTAGGTATAGTTGAGGCAGACTTAGACAGGATGATAAGCCTGATTGAGGTTTCTATAGTATTGTGTGATAGCCAAATTTCTTCCACTATCCAGAAGAGAAAGTGTAGTGAACCTAATTGGAGTAGTGGATAAGGTGATCAACATTCATTAGGTTTCTTCCAAAGGTTTATTTAGGGAATATATTGGTGACTTACTATTAGTGTGATAATTTTGGCCATACTATGTAATGGTCTATACCTTATCGGCCTATTACTTTTTTGGGTTTTAGTGTTGTAGGTTCATGTATGAGGTCTATAGCAGGCCTGGAGAAGTATAGTTATTTATGTCTAGAAGTAGGTAGAATATGTGATGTGTAAAGCTTACATGTCATGTATCTGTGGTTCATATATAGGGAAGGAAGTTTCATGGGGTGTTACATGATGTTTATATTTTCAGAATTAAAAAATAAAAATATGATGCATTTTTTTAGCGAAAATTGAACCCTGAAATTTGCATAATTTTTAAATGGTTTACATTCCATGTAAATCTACAGTGAAACTTTTTTATAAATGTTTCAGCTAATTTGGATTTTATCAAACCCTACACTCTCTCTCATTCCAGGCAACCAATGGCCCCCCTTTTAGGCATTTTGAGATTCCTTTCAATGGGGGTTGGTTCCCAGCTTTCCATATTTGATTTTTCAAAAGTTATCCACTCATTATCATCCTTTTCCTTTATTTTTTTGAGTTTCAATATGGTGGTGCGGTTTTTTTTGGGGGGTTGTTCATTTGGGATTCATTTTGATGATATTTGGGTATGTTGTAGGTTTATATGCAATATCTCATGGTGCGGTTGTGGTTTTCAGGCATTCTTCTTCACCCTATGGTGTGAAGAAAGTTATCCAAGCATCTTTGAGTTAGGGAATCCCTCATTTCAATTTATGGTGTATCATACGTGAGGGGTTTTCTTTTTTTTCTTATGGGTTATGGTTGTGAAAAATTATTTAAAGATAAAGAACCATTTTAATTGAAATTGAAGGGAAAAGGGTTTTGGTTTGCATTCTTTTATAGCTTCAATATTATTGTCATATTTTGGATTATAAGGTCTTGATTCCCCACTGAAAATTGTTGATGTTGGAGGCTTTGTTTTCACTCTATGATATGTGTTGTGATTGACTTTGTTTTGATTGTTCTGATATCACCCTAAAATGGAAACAATCTAACCAATTATATTTGACTAATAAAATGGTTGAACTAGGATTATGGTTTGTGTGATAATTCCCCTAAAATAAACTGTAATGTGATAAAATACCCTTTGTAAATTTTTAGAATGATCTTGATGCATTGTGATGTGTGGTCATTATTTTGGGATGGTGATGTGTGGTTTGGTCATATAGGGGCTATTGTTATGTCGGTCATGATTTTGGGTTGGTGTGGTGGTTTTTTTATCATTTTTGGGAGGTGAGGTGGTAGTTGCTTTGTGTTATATTCTTGGTTATTGATGGAATAAATATTTGTTTAATATTGATTGAAATTACATGGGTTTTTTTGGTTAATGGGATGAAAATGGAGAATGAGAAATTAAATAATGGGTTGTGTGGTTAAATGTGGTTAATTTTAAACAATGAAATGAATTAGATGGATAATGATAATTGGTTAGAAATTTTAAATGGGGATTCTATCTTATTTTATGATGTTATGCTTATAAAGGTGGAAGAAAAAGTGATGGTTTTGTAATTTTGAAAGATTTTGGTTGTGGACCCATAGTTTGAGCTTGAGTGTTTGAAATTATATATACTTTTATATTCTTGTGATTTTTATACTCACCCACCCATGTTGAGTACTATGTACCGACACCTGAATAGTCATGTAGGGGTATTTTTCACAACATCTGGCTAGGAGGATCGAAGGCTGGGTTCTTTATCTTTCCCTCTCTCTCTCTTCCATGTGAGGTAGGTATTTCATAAGCTATGATGTTCATTGGTTTGTTATTTAATTAGATGGTGGTGGTGATAGCCTATGTGTTTTCAGGTGAGGTGTGATGGCCTAGGTTTGTTTTTTTGCATGAGATGAGATATGACAGTGCTTGTGGGTTGGATTCTTGTGGGGGCCATGAATGGTAGGAGGAGGGAATGAGGTTGATGTACCACATGTTTACGAAATCCTACTACTCAAGTTATTGAAATGGTTTTTTTGTGGTCCATGTTTTTTTGGGTGAGATGTGATATAGCCATTCTTGTGGGGTGGTAGGCCCGAGTGTCTTTGGAAGAGGTGTGTTGTGATTTTTCTTGTGGGGTAGTGTGGTATACGGAAGAGATGGGAGTGCTAGGACATATGACATTGGGGTGTGAGAGAGGCATACCGGTAGTAAAGTGGTGCGGGGTACCCTTATCGATGTGATTCATATTATATTATTTTACATACCTTGAGTTATTTGGTGAGTGTGCCTTGGTGAGGTTGGAAAGTATAGTTGATCTGTATAGGTACTATTGGGTTTTTTTCTCATGGGTGCATTAGTATGCTTCTTTCACATATGCATGAGAGACTTTGGTTTTCCTATTAAGTATACTTGTATTCTCACCCTACATATATAAAAATATTCTAAGGTTTCTAGGAGGATTATGTGGAACATGATGGACATTACTGTCTTGGTCCTTTGGATAACTACTGTGTCACTACCTTAGCTTTATTTTTGGGTATTTACATTATAGACTTTTATCAATATTAGATTTATTTATACATGCACATGGGAATGTTTTTGGATTTATTTTATATTATTTTATGGAATTTTTTGTGGTTAATTCATCTTATCTCTTGATCCTACATTATTATATAGGTTAATTCCTCCCATTTCATTATATTTTTATACCCTTGGTTCTAGTCGCCAACCTGGGGCATATTAGAGGTAGGACTCAATAGTCATTTTCTCTCTCCCTACATTGTGGTATCTTTGGAGGTAGGGGTCGTGATAGAGTGGTATCATAGCTGATGGTTGAGATATATTATGGAGTTTAGAGTTAAGCATAATGAGGATCACATGGGATTGTATGGGAATAATGTCAATTAAACTTGGTCTGTGACATATTCCAGGGAGACCAACTAGGAAAAGTGATTTTAGGGCCCCCATGATCAAATGCACAGACTTTGAGATTATTGAATGACCATGTGAGGTGGACCTATTTGCAGGGTAGATAACTAGAAGAGGTACATGAAACATGATTACTTTTTTTCTTGTTTGAATTGGGTTGTTTGGGGAATTCTAAAATGAATAAATTGAATTAAAAACAATTTTAATAAAATTCTATACTACCTAGGATTAGGAATTATTTGTTTCCCTTTTTCAGTTATGTCTCGTATTCATCATCCATGTCTAGATCAGGTAGTTGAGGTTTAGAAAGCTGATCTAGTTGATCATTTTAGGGTTAATCCAACATATTAGGATGCGGCTTGGTAGAGTGATTGGTGTTCTTTCTAGCATCATGCATTGGGAAAGTATGATGGAAGTGTTTCATATATTGATATAGAGATATGGCTGGAAGAGTTTTAGATTTATTTTAGTTTGATTCGGGCCCTAGTGGGATACTAGGTTCCTTCAGCAGTCAGTCAGATGTGGGGATCTTCACGTTAGTGGTGGATGCTGTATCTGGCGGAGTGGAATTAGGTAGGTGTTTCATGGGTCAACATTTAAAAAGAGACTTGGGAAGAGCTTCTTTCATCAACTATGAAGGTAGTGAAGAGTAATGAACTTATTTCTCTCAAACATGAGAGTATTTCATTGTAATAGTAGAGAATCAAGGTCATGGACCTTATTAATTTCCCCAAAAAAATCCAAATGAGGAGACACTTATGAGACATCTAAAGGAGGAACTCAATCCTTCTATCCAGTATGTCCTTTTACTTTTCCAATGTATCTAGAGGTTCAGAAGAAGTTGGAGGTGATCTAATGGATACACTCATGAGGAAGTTTACTATGAGAGGGTAACCAGTAGGGATCCTCAAGGAGAAAAGTTTTTAGTGGTAGGTCTTAGGTTCTAGGACCATAATGATTTTGACCAGCTGGGAGTCAACATTAATAGATTCTTTTCGACCTTCTGGGATCAGTGGTTTCCGTGATCTTCTTGGGGATTTGTTCCAATGTGTTTTGGTTGTGGGGTTTTAGGACATTTATAGATCTAGTGAACAATGATTCCACAAGCTCAGTTTAGTATAGGTGGATAGGTTTAGTTCCAGCCACTATAGTTTTCAGTAAGTCCATTTCAGTAGTAGAGGAAATAGGTTTTTTGCTTCGTCAATGGTAGATGATGTAGGTAGAGGCCAACCGTAGGATTTTCCTCACATTTAGGGACCAAACCCAAGAATAGTCAAGGATTTGGTCATCATTAGACTGGTTGAGGATATGGGCATATTCATTTTCATGCAGTGGAGGTAGTAGTTCCATAGGGGTCATAGATTATCAAAGGTACGATCAGTTTGTTCAGTACCATTGTCTATTTGTTGTTTGATTTAGTATATATGCACACCTTTGTTTCAACTACTCTATCCCATACTCTAGGACTACATATATAGAGGATTCCCATTCCCCTGGTGTATACTATGCCAGTAGAAGGTCATGTCTACTTGTTTGATGTGTGTCAGGGGTTTATAATAATGATGGGTCCACATAAGTCTCATGGGGATCTTTCTTGCTATAGATGCAGCTGTACAATGTTATCCTTATCATTGACTATTTTTATTCCATATGTGATATTATTGAATACTTTTGGATGATACTAGTTTTTTTAGATATGGATGGTTAGTGTGTGGTTTTCATTATAGAGAAGGGTTTTCAGGTGAGAACTTGGTGTGTGGTGTCCCTTATTTTCTTGTTGGCTGAGTTATTAATGGAACTAGTGAATGTTAGGATAGTGGAGGTCCTTAGGGTTGTTGGAGATTTTTTTATGTTTTCCTTGAGGATATTGAGATGAAACCCCATCACCGTGATGTTGAATTCTTAATAGACTTAAAGCCTAGTGATTCTTCAATTTTAATGGATCCTTATCAGATGGAACCTTCTGAGTTGTGGGAGATAAGGATTCAAATTGATGATATGATGTAAAAGGTTATTATTCATCATAGTGTGTCTCCATAGAGTGATCTAGTGTTGTTCTCCAAGAAGGTGGATGGTATTATGAGGTTGTGTATAGACTACCATAGTTTGAATTAGGTGATGTTCAAGAACCATTACCCTCTCCCAAGGATATAAAATCTTTTTGACTGGATAAGATGGGTGAGTTGATTTTTAAATATTGATCTTTTTTCTGGATATCACCAGTTGATGGTGAAATAGGGTGATATCCTGAATACTGACTTCATAAGTAGGTATGGTATATTCAATTTTGTAGTCATTCCATTCTGTGTTATAAACACACTAGTTGTGTTCATGGGGATAATGAACTCCATGTTCTATGAGTTTCTGGACCAATTCATCATTGTAATCATCAATGATATATTGATCTACTCAAGGTCAAAGGAGGAGTATGTCAAGAATCATAGAACTATTTTTTAGTTTCTTTGACACCATTGTATTTATATAAATTTTTTGAAATGGATTGGTTGATGAAATCATCCCACTTCTTAGCGATCAAGGATTCAGGATAAGTGGATGCCTTAGATAATAAGTATGTGGATGAGGTGGTGTGGTTTCATAGAGTTATAAGATCTATTGTCTAAAATTGGAATAAACATTTTAACTTACAATTCTGGAGGGTTTTACAACATATTTTTGACACTTAGTTATACCTTAGCAGTTTTTTGCACCCTCAGACAGACGAGTAGATGGAGCGGACTATCCAAATGTTGGAGGATATGTTGCTAGAATTTTCCTTGTAATTTGGTGGATCTTGGCTATGACACCTGAATTTGGATGAGTTTTCTTATCATAATATATATCAATCTTCAATTTTCATGGCTTCTTTTGAGGCTTTGTATGGGAGACCATGTCGTTTTCCATTGTGTTGGATGGAGGTTTGGGAGGAAGCTGTTATTGGTCCCAATGTGGTGCAGAGCATAACAGAAAAGGTTTATCTTATTGGTGAGATGATGAAAGCAGTGCAAGACCAAGAGAAGTTATATGTGGATCTTAGGATGAGTCTCATGGATTTGAAGTTTGGAGACCAACTGTTCATAAATGTTTCCCCTTGATGTGGGAAGAGGAGGTTTGGTAGAGGAGTAAGATCTCTCCTAAGTTTGTTGGGCCCTTTTGAGGTATTGGGATGGGTTGGAAAGGAGATGTATCAATTGGAATTTTCACCATAGTCTGAGTGGATCCATGAAATCTTCTATGCTACTTAGTTTCATTGATATCTACATGATTACTCCCATTTCATTAATTGTGTAGAGTTGGATATTGAGGAAGAACAATTTCTATGGAGAGGATCATATAGATCTAGGATTTCTAAGAGAATACAATAAGTGGATGGACCATTCTTTTGGTTCATGTGTTGTGGATACATGGTGTCCAGTAAGGGAGTAATTGGGAGAGAGATACACAGATGTGTTCCCAATACCCAAGTTAATTTGAGTTTTTCTTTTCTCTTTTTTTCTTTGTGATGTGATGTTTGGGCCCTTTTGTTTTATCTAGTAAGCTATTTCACCTTTTTTGTGATATATGGTGTGTGATAAAAGTTATGGCATATGAAAATGAGAGGACCTAATTCCAAATTGAGACACATTAACTATGATGTTATTAAACTTGTGTGGGGGTGCCATTGCTGCCTCGAGTGGATAATATCTTGACATAAAGGATGAAATTTCCTAATTCATTTGTTTAGGGAAATATGATTTTTCTATCATGTAGTGGATGTGTGTAAGTGTGTTTGTGTGAGAGGGGATGCCTTGTGTTTGTGTGATGATGAGTTTTTGTGAGTTGTTTGTGGCTGTTTGGTTTGGCGTGTTTGGTTGGTGGTAGTGTTCGAGGTATGATGAGATCCTTATGAGGAATTTTGTCGGGTGGTTGTTTAAAACCCTTTTCTTCTAGGATTGGGTTTGGATTATCAAGGGTAAGAATAATTTTAGAGGTATCTGGTGTACAGTTTTGTGCCTTACTATCCCATTACATTGTTTAATTTTGGTGTTGGAGGTTCTTGGATGAGGTCTACAGCGGGCCTAGATAAGTTTGGTTACTAAATTCTAGAATCAAGGTGAATACATGATGTGTAAATATTACACACAATGTAAGTGAATTTCATGGATTATGAAGGTAGTTTTATAGGTTGTTACATGATGTGTATATTTTCAGGTTTAAATAATAAAAAGACAATTCATTTTTCAGTGAAAACCGAACCTTGACATTTATATTATCTTTATATGGTTTATAGGCCATCTAAATATCATGTGCAGTGTTTTTATAAAATTTTTAATGGATTAGGTTTATTTTCAAAACATATACTCCCTCTTATTCCATGTGGTCATTGGATATCCTTTTATGTGTTTTTAGATTCCTTTTGTTGGGGATTGGTTCCCATATTCCAATCATTGATGTGTGGTGATTTCACCTCTCGTTATCATCCATTTCCTTCCATTCTTCTTCAAAGTTTTTCTTTTGGTGGTGAGTTTGGTTTGGATTGTGTGTTTTAGATGAATTTTTATGATATTTAGGTGTAGTGTAAGTTGATCTTCAGTTTCTGATGGTGCGGTTGTAGTTTTCAAGTGTTCTTAGAAACATGAACATATCCTAACCAAACGTCATAAGTGGTGGGATAAGAGAATTTTAGGATACCATAGCTAGTGGTCCCATTAAACATCTTTGAGGAACCATCTCTAAAATGTGACAAAACATTAGGAACATGAACATATCCTAACCAATCTAAGGTATCAAATAAGTTTCTCCTAGGACTCTATCCATAGGCCAAGGTATAGTCCTTTTAGCATTAACCATGGTCTCATCCCTATGTATTATTTACATTCATATATATACTAAAACATAACATCATGAAAATTTCATCTAATAAATTCCAATAAATACATATCAAAACATCATAGAAAAAATATATCACAAAACATAGAAACTATCTAGAAAACATAGCATAATTTAATACATTAAATCAAAGAATTATTATGTTGTACAATAATTGGTATATAAAATCCATGTGAACCTTGTGCCTAATCATGATGCATGAATTCAACCCAAATATCATATAAATAGTAATAGAAATCCCATCCATGGTAACTCAGAGGTCCATTACACATGTCTTGGCTAGGTACATGGAAACTCACCTACCCAAGTCCCACAAAATTATCTCTTTTCTAGCATGTCCTATGTTGGTCTAAAAAGAAAATAAGAAACTATGATCTGATACAATTTTGTAACATCCCAAACCAAACCACTGGGTCTGGGATAGAGTGCCACATGACCTCATGTGCACCTCCCCGTACTTAAGAGGCAACCGACTAGTATCAAGGGTCTATGTCCATCTGTGGGAAAACTATACCCTCATTATCATGTCATAGATAAGATAATAATAATTAATAAGATAATAAATAATTAGATTAATCATATAGAAACAATATATGTAATACATGTCATATAAATAAATATACAGGCCCCTAATATGGAAAGAAAAACCAATTAAAAGAATCATAATATAAATAAATTAATAAACAACAGGTTCCCCTAGAGTCCATTCCAGTCCTCTACTATCTATGTACTCCTTTGCTCAGCCATATACCATAGGGACCTTAACCTTTTCCAGGTCTATAGTCATAAAGTCTAAAATATCGCAAAACAATCATGAGTTGCTGTGAGTATAAGATTAGGTAGGGAACCACCAATGCATCTTTGACATAAGTGCACAATATATATAATATCATATTCTAGGTAATAAGTAAATTCTCAAATAAACATACAATCATACATGTTTTGAGTTATATTGTGTTGACCAAGATGTTATGAACCTCAGGCACACCTTCTTTAGCTTGTTTCTGATAAGGATATTAGATAAATCAACCAAGTATCCTCTTCAAGGTAACACTACACACCCCACCCTGATGGTGGTCATCATTAGTAACACTACATACCAACTGATATTCATCCAGCAAGTAACTTATTCACATATCTCTACTAGGATAGTCATGCCTTTAAGGATATTTGGACCACGTCCTCAGTCAATCTGCTATCCAACCACATATGTACATCTGTATACAGGTATAACAACACCCGCCTTTAAGAATTTTCAAACTGCATCAGGTTGGTTAACATTCCACCTATACACATCCCTCAATAGGGATAGCCACACCCACCTTTATGGATATTTAGACCGCATCAAACCAACCTCAAGGCTCCACTTGATCATCTTGATACTTGGATAATAGTTTCATAGGCTATGAAACATAACAAGAAACATATTTCATATTGAGGAAAAGTAGGTCATATCAAGAACAAACATTGGGATCTACACATAATCTCGTCATCATAATCAAGAAATCCTTATATCCACTCACACACCTACATGAAACACATAATAATCATCTCTTAATCAATCATAAAAAATATATCATGTTAATATTAAATACATGGTCCAAAAATGGTAATGAACTTCCTAACTCAAGGTTATTGATGTTAGTGTTAAGGTTAGACCACCATGTGTGGTTTTAAAGCTAGAGTGTAAACCTCTACACCTAAGAACACATCCTCCAAGGCCTTAAATTTTTTCACACATCAGTGTTCAAGGTTTTTTGATTACTAGAAACAAAGCTATCATTTTATTTCAAAAATAAATAAAAAAATACATGTGATGATATAATTCTATCTCTAAATAATCCAGAATAATTATAATAATTCCAATTTATACTTCTTTATAATTTTATATTATTGATTTTTTATCTTACATGTGATAATAACCCTTTCCCCAAAATAATTAGGAAAAATCCTATTATCATTTTTCATGATCCTAGATTTTAATCATTTTATGAGTATGTTATCATTTTTATGAAAGGATTCAAAAGAATATTTCACAAACTAGTTATTAAAAATTTCATAGAAATATTACTTAGTTCTCACCTTTATAAAGGAAACACCCAAAAAGGAGAGAGTATGGTTCTACCTTTCTAGGAATCCAAATATAGAACTGGATTTGGAAAAGGGAAATCTTACCACATTTGAGCAATAGATATCCCAACTATTAAGACACAAATGATCGAACAAAAAAAAGGGAAAAAGGATCATCAATTTTAGAAATAAGAAATTTGTATATTTTTGTTATATTAAAACTACAAATTAAATATAATTATTTAATTAATTTTTCTTTTAAATGATTATTCATTTAATAGTGTTTAATTCCATCCAAAACTCTGAGTTACAGTTTAAATGAATCCCTGAATTCAATTACATAATTTTTTGTATTTAAAACCATTGAAAATTCATATAGTGTCAAGTTTAGGAAGAAGAAGAGAGGAAATACAAAAAAAACATAGTGACATTACATTTATGCAAGGAGTAAGTGGTGCATAAGGGAAATCTTGGGTTTACCCTTATGGAGTGGTAGATACCCTTATGTGGATTTTTAGAAACTTGGATTACCCTTATATATAGACCCTTATGTGAGCTGGTACCCTTACATAGTGTGTTTAGACCCCTATGTAGTACCCTTAAATGAGTGGCTTACCATTAAACATTGTGTCGGTACCCATACATAATACCCTTATGTGATCATCTTACCCATACATAATTCCAGAATTCATGGGTTACCCTTATACAAAACATTATTACCCTCACTTAGTGGATTTTTACCCTTACGTAGGTACTCTTATGTGGCTAAATACCCATATACAGCACTAGATAACCCTTAGCAATTATTTTCAGGGCCTACCCATACACAGCGCATCCTTGCCCTTATAAAGGGCTAAATTACCCTTATGCAATCAATATAAAGTCTCCTATACCCTTACACAAGGACTTTAAACCCATTTACCCTTATGTTATTTCTTAAAATCTTATATAAGGTATTTTTTATTGAAAATTTTCTATTTCCACATAAAATAATTTAAAATTACAAACAAAAGAGGGTTTTATTATCATTTAAAAATTAGGAATATTACATATTCAACCACTTATTTAGATCAATAAATTCTTCTTCACATTGGTCTAACCACTGGAAATTCACTCCCTTCTTCGTTAATGTAGTCAAATTTGCTAATAATCAGGAGGAGTACTAGATAAAGCATCAGTAATATCCTATTAAACCTAAAAATCTACTATTCTCGAATACATTCCAGGGACATTTCTAGGACATCACTACCTTCACTTTCTCTAGGCCAATGGATATACCAGTATCAAACACCAAATTTCCCAATTAATTCACCTCCAGAATCCAAATTTTCATTTTGATAACTTGGAATAAATTTTATGAGCTCAAATCATACTTAGGAATTTCTTAATATGTTCATCATGCTACTCTGAGGTTAGGGAATAGATAATTATGTATTCAACGAACACCATTATGAATGAATCAATATATGGGTGTAATATCATGTTTATGATATCCATTAACACCTATGGTGTATTCACCAATCCAAATGGCATTAATATTTACTTGTATATCCCATACCTACTCTAAAATTCCATATTCAAGATTTCCACCTCCCCTACCCGTAGTTGGTGATAGCCAAGTTAATGATCAATCTTAGAAAACCATAAATATCCCCTTAATTGATCAAATAGATCATAAATCCAAGGAAAAGGATATCTATTCTTCATTGTAACATAGTTTAAATTCTAGTAATCTCTAAAAAATTTAAGACTAACATCCACCTTCTTGGAAAGAAAAATAGGTTCTCCCCATGGTGAAGTAATCAGGATGATAAATCCATTATTCTTCATGTCCTCGAGATTCACCTTAAGATACTTTAAATCAGTCTGTTCCATGTGATAATTGGGTACTAAATTGGTCTACAAACCTAGAAAAAGCTCTATATAAAATTCAAATCCTATATCAGGGGTAATTCCTATGAATCCATTTAGAAAATATATCCTGATAGAGATATATAAATTGAGGGAAATGTGAGAGGGATCCCATTGTTCCTGCTAAAAGAGTCAAGCCTGTAATATATGTTGTGATCGTCTTAAGATAAATAGATTTTTGACCATCTCTATCTTCTCCCATTTCCCATTCTATAGACATTGAATACTTCTCTCCCTTCAGAAAAGTAAAATATACTCATCTCTACTAGAAATCAATGTATAATAAAAATATAGTCAACCAGTCCATACTAGGAAGCACATCAAAGCTTGTTATCCCCAAAATCATTAAGTCCCATATATTTACATAACCAAAAACAACTATATGATAATCTAGGAATTTCTAAATATGGTCCACTTTCATTCCTAATGATGTATTAAGAGAAGGTAACTCATCGGATAAGTTCATCTGTAATCCAAGTCCAGAAATAATTTCTACATATATGAATGCATGGGAAGCACTGACGTAATAAAAGGTACTAGATAAAGTATAGGTGATACAAATAATACCTTTAATAG
The DNA here is from genome assembly GCA_963277665.1 of Viscum album. Taxonomy (NCBI): domain Eukaryota; kingdom Viridiplantae; phylum Streptophyta; class Magnoliopsida; order Santalales; family Viscaceae; genus Viscum; species Viscum album. The sequence continues at coordinate 786,302,519 of OY728132.1, forward strand.
TGTATGGTCCCTCACCACCATCTGTTGAAGTTTGATCCATTGTGTAAACATGACCTACCTCAACTCCACGACCCTATTTTTGAGTCGCATGACCAGTCTAGGTCATCATATGAGTATTCTACCAAGGACCCCTTCTAGTTACATGGGATATAGATCATTTATTTATTCCACCCTTGTAGAACCTTAGCCTCGAAGAAATAGAAAAAACTATGGGAGATTCCCTACCTTATAGTGCTAATGATAGGTGGTCAAAGGTGTTGTACAGAACATGTGATAATGAAAGACCTTTTCACAGTTGAAGCACTAAAAAACTCCTCCTTTGGGGAATAAATGACCAATATTAAGATACGCTAGAATACCACTACTCTGCTGCACATCTCCAATTTCTTGCTTCTTTCAACTAGAGTAGATACTCACCGAAACTGTGGGAGGTCCACCCAATTACATACTAGATGGTGGAAGAAAACTAACCACTAGATCTTCTTCCAGAACCTTCTCAATATTAAATGCCTCATATAGAAACTATGGGTATATAGCAAGGTCAAATAATTGAACCGCGTTTCAAATATTAGGATAAAGTTTGATCTCAATATTCCTATACATTTTTGCCTCATTTCTATCCAAGAGTGGAGAAAAATAGAAAATCTTTTTAAAATTGGTGGAGTATGAAGATACTATTATAAACCCAATGTATAGCTTCATGAACTACTTCACTCTATCTATATTCATTTTATCAAGAAATAATTCCCTATATAAAAAGTCCTTAAAGGCCTCTTAGTTAAACCCTCATATTTTCTAGTCTATCCCACAATTCTCTAAGAACACTTGGTGGGTACCTGCATCATGAACGCTACCAGATTCACCTTCTAGTCTTAATGTGGCTCAAAAAGGATTTAAAACCCCACAATGATGTCTATCCAGTCTTTAGCATCCCATGGACCACTAATACCCTAAAAGGATGGTGGATACTGGAGGCTGAAGCCTCTAACTTAGTCGACTATGGACCTTAGCATCCCTCTTCCCTGGGAAAGAACTAGAAGGAGTCTTAGTTATAGTGGGATTACATCCTGTGATACCATAGCATGTCTAGGAGAATTCTATATTGTACCCTCCTACACAACTGGTAGTGGAATAAGGGCATTCTCTCTGGTGAGAGTACCCTGACCCACATCATCTAGTAGTCCCATTATTATTCTATGAGGTTGTCTCTTTTGTAACACAAATGAAAAAATCTAGGAAAATCAAGACATATCCTAATCTGTCTAAGGGATCACACAAAGGTTTCCATAGGATTTTACCCATAACACACGATATTACCCCCAAGCACTAAACAAAGTTCTCCATCCCTTCATGTTATTCACAGTAATATATCTATATATATATATATATATATATCCAAACACAATAGTATACTCAGGTTCTAAGAATTAATGCTAACAAATATATATCACAAAATAATGTCAAAACAAATATATCCTGCATTTATATAATACATGTCTATCTCGAATAGATAAGAAAATTCTAAACATTAATTTAATAACTAGTATGTATAAAAACAATAGGTATATATATATATATGGAATTTGATCTTATTTTCATAATCATGAAACATGAAAATGCAAAATTCTCATAAGACTAAAATGGAAATCCCATTAATTTTAACCCATAGGTCCACTACACATGTGTTGTCCAACCACATGACAAATCCCCTACCAGAGTCCTACAAAACTATCACTTTTCTACCATATCTTATATTTTTCAAAAATAAAATAAGAAAAACTATTATATAATACTATTTTATAACACCCTGGCATGAACCATTGGGTATGAACTAGAGTTCCACATTACCTCATGCATGCTTCCTCATAAACAATAGGTATCCAACTAGCAGTTATAGTCTAATACCATCAATGATGAGACTATACTATTGGTATCATGTTTATCCACAATTAATAATAGAATATAATATAATAAAACATAATAATTATAGAAAACATGTGGAAACTATGTAAATGGATCACATGTCATATAGGTAATAAATAGGCTCTCAAAGTGGAAAGACAAACCAGAGTATAAGTGTGACATAAAAAATAAATTAAACTGTGATCTACTATGGTGTACTTCCTTGTACCACTCCTAACTACATTCTCCTCAACTCAACCATCTTCTATAGGACTATTAGCATTGCTCGAATCCCTGTACATGATGACTACAAGTGAATAAAAATGAACATACAAGGTATAAGTAATAATAACTAGTAGGAAACCACCATATCATACTTAAAAAAATTTCACATATATAACATGTGTATCACAAGATAATAATAAATTTGAAGGAAAGAATAAAAAATATACAATCACCTAATGAGGAGTCATGTTTTAACCAATATTCCACAAACCATCAATCATACCTACTCTATCTTCATACTAGAAATAAAATCAAGAAGATGGAAATTATTAAGAACTATCGACAAGGATATCGACATTTCACTCAATGTCTACAATACATTGAATCTCAATTCAATCTATAAGTCTAATTAGTGATAACATGCTCAGTATCTTGAAGGTGTTGAGTTTTGACATGTCTATATAGTATCTTATAGATATTGAGTTCTATCTAGTACATAGGGATATCATTCTGCTACCCCAGGTATGAGTCCACCATCTTTTTCAGATAACATCAAGCATGATCCCCCTCTAAGGGGTAATCATACCATGATATTCTACCAATTACAAAAAATAATAAAACTAACATCAAAGGAATTGTATATACATAACAGGATACGACATACAAGAATAGAATAATATGTCATCATGAGAAATATAGTAGAAAAAAATCACATTTATTCATAATTAAGAATGTTCAACAAGGTATAAGTAATCTCATGGAATCAAACATCATAAACAAGCCTAATGGTCTATACACACACCATCATGTGATCACACTCTATCATGGAAAAAAAATCCAATACAAGAATCAAACCAAGAAAATAAGTGTATAAAATATCCCTAAGAGGAAATTAACTTCCTAACTCGAGGTTTTTGATGAATAATTCTAATATTTTTCAAGGACCAAAGAATGGATACATTACACACCCATGAAGAATGGCTCATGCATAAAGTATGTATATCAAAGGTTTTATTTAGAAAATAATATATATATAATAGAGATTAAATATAATTCTAGTTTATGGATAACATTCTATAATTACATGCATTATGGTTTCCTTCAAAGAGATCAATTCTAAGGTTAGTCAATGAGAGAATTCCAAAATCATTGAATCCATCATCGATCGAATAATGGATTGAAAAATCATTTTTGATTCAATAAGTGGGAATCAATTCTATAAAATTTTAATTTTTAAATCATGAATCCTTATATAGAAAATATATTCAATATGATAATCAAAAAGTAAAAGATCTCACAATAATAATTTTAAATAAGATTTCCTAAAAACATTATTGTTCTTGAAGAATTTAGCTCATATCAAGAGATGTTATCATTAAAACATCTATGTCACCATCAATATACCATAAACTCATTAATGGATTAAGGTTATATCATAAATATAAATCAATAATAGGTCTAAGATAATGATTCATCAATAATTACACATTTAATGCTTTTTGTTGAAGGTGGATCTCAGTTTTATCAAGAAACGATGTCAACACAATAGATCCACCACCCATCTATGAAGAAAGGAGGAATTCATCATTAGATCATCAAGGAAAACATAGATCCAATATATATGCATGATCATATCTCAATGAAGAAGAAGGATTTTTTATGGATATAGAGGAAAACTGAATCATTATTGCATCCCAGATCAGTCGATGATTGGAGAGACAAGGAGAGAAGCATTAGAGAGTTTTAGGACCAAGGGGGAGGTCTCAAAATTGTATTAGTTCCAATATGATCATAAATTTCTATTAATTAATTTATCTAATTCATGAAATTAAAATCCACATGGTGAATTTAATAAACCCTTGGAATGGGCACACCAGAAGGTCGATGGAACCACTAGTTGGACATTGGGATCAATTGTAGCTAAAAGACTTATTGGAACCCCACTGGCTACCTGATGGGTTCCACCAGCTAGATTGTGGATATCATCCATCCAACACAAGGCCATTCCCTACCTTAAGTCTTCCACCTTCCATTCATAGGCCCTTAGTCACTAAAAAACATCCTCTTCACAATCCATATTAGTGAATTACAAAAAATAATATGAGAATTTAATAAAATTAAAATATCATTCAATTAAAAAAAGTGTAGATGTTACACCATGATTCATCTTTAACTTGAATCATTTCACCATGTTTCACTAATCCTAGAAACTCCTATTAAGGACCATCTCTGACCGTGTCATTGAAACTCCAAAAAAAGATAACTGGCTAGGCATCGGAATGATCCTACCTACCAAAACAGCTTTAAATCTAAGGGTGATAAAACACTAATTATTTTCCTCACAAGACCTAGGGAAATAAAAAATTTGAAACCATACTCTTGGAACCACATTTTATGCACAAATTCCAAATGTTAAAAATTCCATCCAATATTCATGCATCTAACCACACAAATAATTGGTTATTCCCCCTCATAGGTCACCCTCATGAATCACTAAGAATCAAATAACTATTAAAAAGGGTCATATATAAGGGTCACTAAGTCTTTCCACCCATCCTAGACACCATAAAAGGTCAATCCATATCTCTCATCAAACAACCCCATACATATCTCAAGATCACATGAAACCTTTCAGGACAAAACATACCACTAGACTCATGGATCACATGCTGATAAACATCAATATGCATACCATAAAGGCATCACAACCTAGGATATCTCTCTATCCCAACTTATTAATAAATAGGGCCAACATACACTATACATAGTCACAACTTGGGTGGTTCCCCAAGACCTAATTAATACTCAAGGACATAAACCATAACTCTTGAAGAATTTATACTTTCTCATTCACATAGGTATCTCATAATTTCATGGGTTTACATTTTTTTGTTCTCGTAACCATTCTCACATTTCCATGTCTGGTTAAATAAGATTTCGTTCAAAATTTATAGAGGAAAACACTTTATAAGTTACTTCCTGAAATTTTATTTAACTTAAATCATTATTTATATTTATCTATGTCGCACATACCATACATATTTAGGCATTTATCATATCTTAGTTCCCTTAAAATTACAGAGTCTATCCACAAGGTTTCATTATATGAGGGTTCAACCAAAAGTTATAGATGAAAAAACCTTTTAAGTTGTGATTAGAACCCCCATTTAATGGAAAAAATTAGATTTAAAATTAAGAATACATATTCAATCATTCCCATGGATTCCCATTCAAATATTTTCTTTATTCAACAAGATTCCATGTTCTTTAAATTTATCATTTCATTAGATATCACATTCTAGGTTTGGATAGATAGGGTACCATTCACAAGTTATAGAGGAAAACACTTTATAAGTTTCTTATTAGAACCCTATTAAATTGAATTCATCGCATTAAGGACCCATTTATATCAACCTAAAATTTACAAGGGGTTACTCTAGGAGTTTTCTATGTTGAATACTACTATACACTTACATGTGAGAAGAACTATATAATTGGATACAAACACTTTAAATAGCCAACCCTTATAAATTATTTAAATCCAAGTTATATACAAATTATTATCAGATATAATCCATAGAAAATAAAAAAAACACTATAACATGTCAATACTAGACAACAATCTATCACAAGAAAAATATAAATTCCATGTGCTTATCATGATGCACGAATGCGCACACCTTCATGACATACCATCCAAGAGTTAAAATCGAATTAATCAATAACATCACACATAATTTCACCAAATAAGATAGAAACCAATCAACTATAAAAGCATAAAGAGAGAATTATTATTATTATCTATGGAAACTAGATTTACCCCTTGTATGTGGAACTATAGCACCCAAACCTGAGCTCATTACCAAGCTCCAACAACGTCATAGTCTCTTTTCTACCACTCCCAAATATCACTACAAAATAAAAACTTTTGATACCACTTTTCCATGACTCGAACTAGATTTCACTGAACTAGTGGCCCATGTTGGTGAGCCACATGACCTCAAGAAAGCAACCCCATATTCTAGAGTCTACTAACTATTGGTGATTTCTAGTGTGGTTATAGTGGGGAGACTATTTCCTCATTACCATTGTGAAAAACATAAAAGTAAATAAATAAGATACAACATCATAGATAATCATCACATATATACAATTTAATCGGTGGAGAAAAGAATAAAAAATCACATCCCATGAAATCTCATAATGATACAATATACATAATAGGTTGGTAAATTCATAATAATTTATGACAACTATACCAAATGTAAATAAATATTAGTATAATAAAATACAAAATAACTCAGAAAGTCTCAAGCTCTAGCCTAGCTACCATGCTATAAAATATCCACACAATCATAACCATCAACCTCAAACCATTACCTAAACCTATAACCTATGAGCAATGTTCATATTTTTGGGTACCCAAGTACCATGGTGTCCCAAGCAGGGTTTGACTACAAATTCATAATAATACACCAATGGTTTCTAATGAAAATTAATTATCTGAAAATAAATCATAAAGGTTTGAAATAAATAAATTAAGCATTAATAATATCAACCTGTGAAAATAAATAGAACCCAATTGATCTTTGGGTATCAAGGGGACAACACAAGATGACACTACCTACTTCATCCATCACCAATATCTCTGAACAAGTGTAATAATCATGTCTCAATATGGTTACGAGGTGAATGACTAAGGAAACCATAATCATGTTGCCTAAGAGGAACCCAAACCACTCATATGGGTATTCCCACCCAGTAATTCCCACAGAAAAATCCTATGTATAGTCTAAACTCAATGGACCACCCTTGACATTCAAAAAGTACGAATTGATTAGAATATATGGATCACACCGAAGGAATTACATACCAATAATAATCAATACAAATCTATGGATCACATCTAACAACATTCAATAGAGGTATCCCTAAAGAATCCAAAATGTTAATTTGTAGCATTCAATAAGTGCAGCATTACCTGAATCCAAGGAGGATTAGACCCATTAAATTCATGGTAATGAATCTAAGTAGAATCCACTGGCTCACCGAAGGAATTCCATAGGATTGGACCTCCTCAAATCCAAGGATATTTCTACTTCAGATAGTCACATGATCCCCCAAGGGGAATCTATGTCTTACACATTGAATTCCACACCAATACATTTCATGTGGAATCGAAGGATCTTTCCAAGGAATTACAATTATCACATATAATTCAAAAAATAAAAAAAGAACATTGTCCAAAAATAAATACAAGGTGACATAACATTTCAGGAAAACGTTCACCACTTTTTTCAATTCACATAAAAACTATTTTAACACTTAATAGAAATTGATAATTCCATTTATAATTTAAAAATCCACAATCACTACCAGTTTCTAAGTATCATCCTAGGTTAACATCATTTCCAAGAAAAACTATTACATTACCAAGGTTAGTCTTAACCCACCTAAATCAATCTATCCAATTCTAAGGCACCAACCTAACCCACCACTTAGAGTTTTCAAAAAAGGTCCACCCAAGGTACACATGTTTATCTAAGACCATATAATATTTTAAGTCATTAAAAGGGAAAATGAAATTTTAAATTAATTATTAACTCAAGAAACCATTATGTTGGGTTGACTTCACAACCCGGAATGAAATATGGATACATGAATTTAATGGAAAATAATTTATATCTCTTAACTTAACCTCAAAGAACTCATAAATATGATATCATACTTAGGTTTGAGACAAACTAGAGAAATAAAAGAAACAAAAAATTTCATTGGAAATTGTAAATAACCCACACAAACAGTGTGACACCAAAAGATAATGAAAGAAACAAATAATAAAAGTAAGGGGATGAGTATCCTTATCTAAATATCTATAATTCATCTGATGGAAAGATAAATAGATAAGAAACATGGGAGATCCATGGATGAGAAGGGGAGGAAAAGAGGGGCTTCTCTGTAGCTATAAATGGCTTAGGACCACCCAAAATTTTTGATAAGAAGAAAGGGGACAAAGGTTTATAATGACCCCTTTTTCCTTTAAAAAAAGTGAACCATAACCCATTGGTTGACTAGTTTTACTATCATAGTCTACTCAGTGTTGGGATCACTGGCTAGCTGGTGATCCCAGGAAAAACCACAACCCTACTAGAAGGCCACTAGTTAAATAGTGGCCTCTGGAAACTAAATCAATGGAACTAGAGACCTTTAGTTGCATGTCTTGGTCACCACTAGAGATTCTTGGAAACAAACAAGACCCCTTAACCCCATGGATAACTTCATTATATTACCAAAATTTTCCTTTTGATCAGTTACAACTCTTAGAACCCAAACATGAATATTTTTAGGAAAATTGGCCTCCCTGCTAAATGAACACTCAAACATTTCCTCAAAAACCATACACCCATACAAACTTAAGGATTTACAAAAACTAGTAGAAAAATATGAATTTCGACAATTTATCCTTAGTTAAATACTAATGGAAGTTTTATTTTTTATTCTCCTAGATTTATTTTAGTATTAAAATTGTATTTTTTTCATCTTCTTCCTTTGACTTTGCTTTCTATTCTACTTATGTTCCCCACCCCATGCACCATATTCTTTTGTTGACTAATAATAGTTGTATTTTGTACTCTCTCACTCCAACTAGTCTAGGTAAATGTAAATATACCGAACACATATTTTTGTTTTATAAATGGTTAATATATTTATATCATAAATTAATGATCATAAAAAATGAATATATACACATATATGTGTGTGTGTGTGTGTTTTCCCACACCATGCCTCTATTATTGTACTCCAATCAATATAGTTAGGGATTTAATGCATAAAGTAAAATAGGGGATACCACAACATATTTATGTTTTATAAAAGGTTTATATATGTGTGTGTGTGTGTGTGTGTTTTCCCAACAATTCCTCTAATGGTGACTTTATTTGACCACATATGAGAAGGTTATGTGCCTGAAATCCATTATGAATATGTTGAATTTATTAATATCATATTTTATGATATAAAGATATTTTAAATCATTTTTTCATGTTACTACCCTTTGAAGTCATATTTTAAGACTACCTATATTATAAGGCATGGTATACAATATCATTCCATCATATTTGATTGCTTTTGTGGTCAGGTGATAATTGATATCAATCATGAATATCTTCCACATAAGATATCATTTAACTAATATATTTTATAAAATAAAATATATGGGAGAGTTATCATGTATGAAGGTTGAGTTTTATGTAATAATATGCATTAACTCATAACATATAAGTTAATTAATTTTCACTTGAGGAGAATCATCAGGTGATTTATAAAGGGGAATTCACCAACCATATGGTTTGTGCATTCTTTCCTAATCTTTGATCAAAGCACTCTCCCATATCACTCTTATCTAAAGTATTTTTCACAATGATTCACTAGAATTTCTTGTAGGGTAGATGACCCCACATGAGCATCAAGTGATTTAGATCAACCCATAGATATCTCTACATGAGTGATACCTTTTGTATAACCCTACTATGATCTTTATAAAGTGTGGATGAAAAAAAATATAGTTTCCATCTTCAGTTAAAGGTATAAAATTTATACATTTATTGTTAATTATGATTTCATTTATTTACTATGATTAATCTATGAATTTGGGTTTGTTTATTACTTCTATTGTGTTAAATAAACATCGTCAGATACTTTGAAACATGATAGTGGCACTAAAGCCCTAAATTGCCTTTTGATTCATGAAATCATATTAAAAATGATGTTTTTGAAGTTTTATTCTTTATATTATTCCCTATCATTAAATATGTTTAGAATTTTTTTTTGATTGATTGAGTCACTGCTTAAGATATGGGGATATCATAGTTAGTGACTCAAAAAAATCCATCTTAATTGTATTATTCATAGTATATGAGTTTAGTATGTTTTATTATATGATAAAAAATGTGACATGGATTCTAAAATTGATCATTGTATCAACTTTATGGTATCAATAAGAATTTTAAACTATGATTTGGTAAGGTTTTTACTATTTATACACAAGGGTACAACCCTACATATGTAAGGTTTTTCCTTTATTGAAAAACTAAAGAACCTTATGTATACCACATTTTATACACCACAACAAGACTATCAATATTAAAATTCTATTGTTTAAACTTAATTTTTTTAATCATTATTTTTTATTAGTTATATTCTACAATTAAACCTTAATTGTTAAATATGAATAAAAGTGAAAAAAATTCATAAAATTCAATTATCAATTGAATTATATAGTTTACAAATTGTATCTAAATTATATCAAAGAGTATTTTAGTAAATTTATTGTTTTAAAAAGTTTTTTATAAATTAATTAGTTATAAAATGTTTATAAGTAATTAATTATATGTTTGGGAAATAATAATTAATTAATTAATTAATATTTCATAATAAGAGTTTTTAATATTAAAACACCTTATAAATTTTATAGAAAGACTTATGACTTAGTAATAAAGTTAATATTTAGAAATAATAAGAGTAATTTATAAATTTTTTATAAAATAAGAAAATTATGAGAAAATATAAAAGATTTATTTATTAATTATGAATTGTTCATGATTAATAAATTTGAATTTTACAAATTAAAAAAATATTATTTTTTTATATTATTTAGACCAAATAAAATAAGTTTTGGTTATATAGTTGATCAAGGTTTAAATAATATTAATATGTGATGTTTACATTTGGTAAAATGTTTACATAATATAAATTGAAATATAAAATGTTTATATTTCATGAGATATCATATATTTAAAGTAAAATTCCATAAAATGATTAATATGAAATAATTAATATTATTAAAAGAATATAAAGTGTTTATATTAATGATTATGGAATATATATTATGAATAGTAAATTATAAATGTTTCTAGTTAGAATTTATTTATGAAATTTTCATGAATATTCTTCTCATGTATAAATATATGAATTATTCATTTTCTAGAAGTTATTTCTTTAATTATTATTAATTTTTTTTTATATTATGAATATGCATTTTATTTTTCTTTAAGTTGTTTAAACTACTTTTAAAAGAAATTAAATATATTCACTTAACTTTTGGTCAATAGTAAGAGATTGTACTCGGTGCAAAGGCAACAACAATCCCTCTATTTAGCGGTAGTAGGGTCATAAGAAGTTTGTATATTATGATGACGTCAAATGAAATCTATAATGATGTCTAACTCTATAGAATTAATTCTCTAATTATCTATAATTTTTTACTAATGTAAGAGATGAAGGTCATTTTTGTTATTATTGATCAATAGTGATATTCCATATGGAGGCTCTTCAATGAATATGGGGAGGAATAGAACCGTGAGGCACCCCAGAACCATATTCCAAAATTGGGGGAAAACATTATTTAAACACAATATTTGATAAAAATAGAGATAAAATGGCTAAATATATATATATATATTTTACACTGTTTCCATAAGTTGAACATCACATCTCATAATAACCACATAATCTCAAGAATGAAAGGTTTAGTTTCTTTGAGGATCATCTACACAAGAAACTTTTTTATGATTATTGTTAATATTTCTTTATAATCACACCATATTAGATCCCCTTTTGGACATCTCCTAGGTTATACTCTTTTTTATAACCCAGGGAATGGAAACATAATAAAGGGGTGGGATCAAATCCTCGGTTAGGGAAAAACACATCAATATATCATCATAGATTTAAATAATAATCATATGAGAAAATAAGGCTAGTGAAAGAAATATCATATTAAAAAGAACATCGAGTAATAGAATTTGTATATAAGTCATGATAAAAAGACATATAATCTCAATTGAACAAACAAGTACCATGGAATAAGTGTGTGAGATAATAAACATGATCCATAGAAAATAATTATAGGAATGTGAAATAGAAATATTGGATATCATTGAAACATATCCTAATAGAAATTATTGTATAAAAAAATAAGCTTTTTGAATCATCATATTGTGAGCATATCCAAAAATTACCACCATTTAAGTTTTGAGAATATCCAAGAATACTCAAAATTTATATTATGAGTGTAATCCATGAAGGTTCATCCTTTATGTTATGAGCATAATCCAAGAAGTATCACCCTATATTCTTTAAGCTTAATCCATGTTGGACCATCATTTTTCTTCTGAGGAAAATCCATAAAGGCTAACCCTTTATGTTGTCAGTGTAATCCAATAAGACTCACCCTTTATGTTTTGAGTATAATCCAAGAAGTATCACCCTTAATGTTTTGATCATAATCCAAGAAGTATCTCCATTTATTTTGTGATTTTAATCTAAGAAGGATCACCCTTTATGTTGTGAAAAATAGAAGTATATCCATGATTCATTATCTAATGAGATTTAAAACCTTAAAAATGAATCTGAGTTATTTAATAGACATAATCTATATTAGGGAATTAACATACCCAAACCATATCATAATGAAAACCTTACATAATTGTTCCACAATATCATAAAACATTTATAATTTCAGAATAGCTTAATTAACTGATGGGAAAGAAATGATTTTTAGTTAAATTTACTTAAAACAACATCATCAAAACCCATCCATAGAAAGATGATGGATGATATCATAAGATAATATACCAACTATAGCATACTATACATCAATGTATATTAACATAGATGAAAAATACCCTTTTAATATTATTTGATAAAATTATTTGAAAAACAAAACATGAAATTAAACATTATATAACATAAATAGAGATATAATAATGATATTATAACAAATATTTTCCTCATATACCCCATATAAAAAAATAGGTTCATAATACAAAACGTGTCTCAATGAAATAATTTGCGATAGAACCCTTACTATGTATTCCTATTTAGTTAAATGTGCTATAACTTCATATATAAAAATATAAACCCTCATAATAACTTATTTAATAACCTTATTCATGTATTTTAACTTTTATACTCTTAAATTATAATTATTTATTATATATTTACTAGTTATTTGTGGTTTATTTTTATCATTGTATGTTATAGATTTTCATTATTTCTCACATACTTTAATGTGTTGATGTTGATCTACATTATTTGATACCAAGTTAATAATTCCAATATTATAAAAATAAATAGATTATATTATTAATAATTATTTTTAATGTTTTAATTTTATTCCATGATAATTTTAGTCAAGATTCATGAATATGGAATCAATGATGATCCTGTTTTAGAAATTTTTTATGTACAAAAGTTTTCAGGTAAATAATATGTGAAATATTAATTTAGAATTTATAGAACCTTTAAAAAAATTATAATTAATGTATAATAATACCAATATTTATGTTTCCATATTAATCCATGGTATAAGTTTATATAATTGTTCACGTAAGTAGTTAAACTGACCCAAAAAAGAACTTGCTATAATAAATGGGTAATTATAGTTTAGAATGGGATTCCTTTGGAATAATGTAATTATTATAGAATTAAAATTATATTTTTTTTTATATGTTTTAATGTTTTGAACCATATTTTTATATATTTTTCTAAATAATAAAATTCTATATGAAAAATGGAATTTATTATTTCATGGAGGTGGTAGTTCGAACGTACACACATGCGTCATTATCGTTTTCTATATAACATAATTAAGGTAGAAATTGGTTTATATTTTTATAATATTATTAATATTTAAAATATAATATTTATTCATAAAATACACCCTTTTAAAAATCAATGTGTTATGGATATGAAAAATTAATCACATCACTTATGAAGATAGTAGTCTACACGTAACAAAAGCAACATTTTTTTCAAATTGTTGAGTGGTTGGTAGAAAATGGTTACCCATAAACATAATAACATTTTAAGTATAATTTTTATAGTTATGTAATTATTTCAACATGGTTATATTATATTTGGATGATGTAGAAGAATAAATGAAAAGAAATGAAACAAATGAGTAATTGAGAATTTTACCTTACTCCTTGGAAGATCTCCTTTGTAAATTGGATTAAAGCTTTGATAGATGATATTTTGGGAATAAAATAACCCCTATGAAGTTTGTATGAGTTTTTTGGAGTTATTTAGGGTGTTTTTGGTCAAATATAAGAGGCTTGGGGTGTGAGGAGAAGTGGGGTGGTGATGACTCCATTTATAAGGTAGCGGATTGGATTTTTGTAATAATATAAAAGATAAAGTTAAAATTTCATGGTCTTGTGGATACAATAATAGAAAATAATGGAGTGGGGTATGGGATATGGTCAATAAATCTTAAAAAAATATTTTAACACATTATTTTAACATGTTTTTATGTATTTTACTCTTTTATTTTTCACTTTTACCTTTCTTGGATTTAATAGTGATAATTACTTTTTACCAAAATAATTTACTTTTAATAAAAAAGTAATGTGGGACTTACTTCATAATTTGGACACAATTATTCCAAATATAAAATAAAATTTTCCAAATAAAATTTCTAATGTTGATAATAATTAATTTTAACATTATCACACATAACTTATAAAAACCATTTTAATAAAATGTGTATTTTATGCATAAAAATATTATAATTAAGATAAAATTATTAATTTTGTTGATTTATATGAAATTAATTGATTTATTGTTATCAAAATAATAATTATTTTTCTTTAAAACTAATCCAAAATGGAATTACACATTTTGGATACATTGTTAAAATAAACATACCAAAATAGTTTTTATTAAAGTAAAATATTACTTAAGTTTCGAAAATGTTGAACATTGGTTTTACTTAGTTTTCATAGGATGAATTTTTTATATTTTTTTAGAAATGTTGAACATTGGTTCCAAATCATTCTTGTTTTATGAAAATGTCATAAAAATGATAGTATTTGAAAAATTGGTATTTTTCATTATTCACTAAAAAATCAACCATTTCTAAAAAATATAAAAAGTTCATCCTATGAAAATTTTGACATACTAAACTCAAAAAATTAATTTTATCTTATAAAATTCATATTATCTAATTTTTAAAATTTATTTTTTAAATGAGAATACAAAATAAAAGTAAAAATTACTTTTATTGACACCAAATACGTTTTTAAATATTCTTAATATTATTTCATATGAAATTATATTTTAAAGAATTTTAATATATTAGTTCGCCTAATATTTTAAAATTTTAAAATTTAATTTATTATGATAAAATATAAAAGACTTTGAAAAATAGTAATTTGAGATTCAAGAATCCTTTTTAGTATTAATCATATTAATTATTTATCCTCTAAATGTAATCAATTTTAGTCAGTTAAAATATTTTTATTTATTAGTGGTTTTATTATCCTCATAATTTTATTAATATAATTTATCTAACATGTCATTGATAATTTTAGTGTGCTGTTTTGTATGGATTAAACTTTTAAAAACATTAGATTTATTTAAAGTAAAAATATATAGTAAAATCTAGGGGCGTTACATTCTCCTCTCCTTAAATAAATTTCTTCTCATAATTTAAATTATCGTTAACTAATGAATGAATCTAAGGGATACATAATAAAATCAAGATACATTTTATATTGAGATTTCAACCGCATAATCTTATATAGTATAAGTATAATCATTTTTAGTGAAACAGGTATTTATTGATATTTTCATTTATCACAACAATTTATATGAAATATAATTCCTTAGTTGGTTATAGATGTTTCTTCAGACATGCCTTTTACATATCTATTTTCATGATCTTGTTCCCAAACAAATAATAAATCTAAAATGGTTGTGAAGAAATATAATAAAATATAATAAATGTTCATATAAATATGAAAACTCAATCCTATAACATCTTCTCCAATGAAAAATTCATTTAGACCTATGATACTTATATTTCAACTATGTCATACATGGTTCATCCTATAAATCTCTAGGTTCAAACTAGGTTATCCATGCTCACACCATTATTAGGTTCTTTAACCAAAATATATTAAAATCAATCATAATGTATCATAAATTGAATGTGAATCAACCGAATAATGTCCCTTGTGAGTGTCAAGTTGGGTGTATAGTATTTAGACCACTCATTGTACACCAATTAAAGATTGAGTTGATATTAAACAAGACTTTTTCAATGTTATTACCACTAAATGAATCTATGTCACAACCACATTCACTTTTCAATATCTATACATGAATTTAATTTTTTTTAAATCAAAAACTCAGAAATCTACCAAAATTTAATGATTTTATACTATAGTTATAATTTTCCTTAGGTTTTTCATTAAAGTTATCTCATCTTAAAACTGAAAATAACTAAACTAACCATAAAAAATAACTAAACCTTTATATGATACCAACTGAGGTGAATCAAACATATACCCTCAAATATGATGCTTAAAACACTTTCTTTAAATAATAGATTAAATAGAAGGTTATATGAAACATGATAAATGTATCTTTATTTTAAATCGTTCCCATATGTTAAACATTAAATCTCACAATAATCACACAATCAAAAGAACAAATGATTTGTGTCTTTGAGGATCAACTATATAAGAAAATTATTTTATGATATGTATAAACATTTCATTGTAATTTCTCTATGATAGTTCCACTTCTATATATTTCCTATGGTATTCTCTCCTTCATAATCATTGGGAATGTAAATAAAAAAAATCAGTGTTCTCAAACACTTAGTAAGGGAAAAATAATTGTCACCATTTCATCAAAGGGTTATATCATAATAATGTGAGAAAACATGATAATGGGAGAAATATGTTATTAAAAAGAACATGGAATAATAAAAAAAATCCATAAGTCATGATAGAAGGATGTGTAACCACAAAGAAAACATATACCATGGAATAAGAGTGTGATATAATAACCATGATCCATAGAGAATAATCATGGGTAATTTCTTATAAATATATAATGTGATTGAAACAGATCATACTAAAAAATTATTGTGTGAAACATAAGAATGGGTAATCGTCAATTTAGGAGACAATCCAAGAATGATCACCCTTTAAGTTTTGTGAATATCTAGGAAGGATCACTATTTATGTTGTCAATGTAATAAAATAAAGACCACCCTTTATGTTATGAGTTTAATCCAATAAGGATCACCCTTTATATTGTGAGTGTAATCTAAAAAGGATCACCATTTATTCTATAAGTTTAATCCATGAAGGTATACTTGTTATGTTGTGAGTGTAATCCAATAAGGCTCACCCTTTATGTCAAGAGAGTAATCCAGGAAGGCATACCTTTTATGTTGTGAGTGTAGTATAATAAGGATCACCCCTTATATTAGGGGAATAATATTATAAGGATCACTCTTTATGTTATGAGAATAATCCTTGAAGGATCTCCCATTATATTGTGATCAAATACATGTATATATACACTTCAATATCTCATGTGATTTGGATCCTTAACCAATGGATTGGATGGATTTAAAAAACCTATTCCATATAAGGGGCTTTAATAGACCCAAATCGCATCTAATAATAAAAAATACATATAATTGTTCCATGAGATCATAAAACATTCATCATTTCATCATATATTAATTAACATGTGGGAAGGAAATTAGTTCTAAGGAAATTTCTTTAATACATCATCATCATAAACTATCCATAGAAATAAAGTAGAAGGTATCATAAGAATATATACCAAGAATAACATAAGTAATGTTAAAGGATATTGACATAGATAAATAACCTTTTATGATTATTGGATAAACTAGTTTGAAAATATAAGAAAAAATGTTCCTTTTTGAAATACATAAAATCTACTTAAAAGAATTTTCTTTCAAATTTAATAGTTTGTAATTGATAAAAAATTTAAAAAAATTATAATTAAAAACCAAAAAAAGTGATTTTGAAAAAATATAGAAGAAACATTTTCTTTCGAAAACATTCTTTGAGAATACATACAAATATAGAAGACTTATTTCCGAAAAATTTAATTTTTTAAAATCCATTTAAAAATAATGAATATATATTAAAATAAAACATTTAAATTTGAAAAATATAAAAAAAATCAATTTTTTCAAAACAATTTAGAAATCTAATTTTAAACATATAAAGGAATATCTATAAAGAGTAATTCTCAAAATGGAGAAAAAACTCTAAAAGGGTTTTTAGAGAATGTTTTTACTAGAGTCGTAAAAGAAAAAGATATGAGTCACATTAAAATTTAATTTTTAAAAATTAAAAGTGAATACTTTTGAAAACTTTTAATTTTAAAAATAATTATCCAAAATGTATCATGTTAAAGACATAAATTTTTTCCATAGGAAATGTTAACTATAAGATAAAAATATAAACCAGAAAGGGAAATCCTTTTTAATATTTTGAAAATAATTTTATTAAGACTCATATAATAATTAGAGTCATAAATTTTACATTTTAAAAGAGTTAAATATAAATTTGGAGATAAAAAACATTTGTATTTCAATATAATAAATTATAAAACTAGTGGGGAGAGTGAATATATATATAGAAAAAAAGGATCTAATTTGGAAACCATTAGAAATATTATTAACATCATAAAATTATATAAATAAAAAAATACATTAATGTAATCCCCCATAAAATGAGGATAAAATTAAATATAATGTCAACATATAACTAAATAAACAATATAGTAAAACCTTAGTCAAAGAGGAATCATTATGAGTCAAGAACAAAATTTGAGTCATGAAAACCCCTTATGACTTAAGAAATTTTTTAATAGAACCCTTTGAAAAATATAGCTTTAAATTGAAAGTAAAATACCATTAATAAAATATAAATCATTATATTATATATATAATAGGTAGTATACACACCATTTAAATGAAAGTAGGTGCATAAAATAAAACATGTCTCAAATCAAGGAAATTGAGATGAAACACCCTCACGACATTCATAGTTTTTTATCAAAAAACTATTTGTGAAAGAAAATTTTAAATGAACCATTAAATAAAATTAATAAATATAAAATAATGATATAATACCATAAAGGGTCATAATTTACACCATATAAACAAAAATAGATGCATAATACAAAAAATGTCTCAAAGAAGTAAATTTGAGATAAAACCCTTACCTTTTATTCCCACTTAATCGAACACACTCAAACCAAATTTATAAAAAAATATCTCAATAACATATTTAATAAAATTATTTGTATCTAATTACTTTTATACTCATAAAATATAATTATTTAATATACATTTACCATTTCGTTATGGTTTATTTTCACCATCAGATGTTAGTGATTTTTTTTTTCATGTATTCTTTAAAGTGATGATATCAATCCCCATTATTTGATAACAAATTCATAATTACAAGATTATATATGGTATGGTAAATGATTATTTATAATTATTTATAAATTTTTAATTTTATTCCATGATAAATTTAATAATGATTTAGGATGATGTAATCACAGATGGGCTGGATTCGGTATTTTTTTATGAACAAAAGTTGGTATGTTAATAATGTATTATATATTAATATAAACTTTAAAGAACCTTAATTAAATATTATTTTCTCATTAATTTCTAAAAATACTACTATATATGTTTTGATTTTCATCCATGATAAAATTTAAAACATTTTTCACCCATGTGGTCAAACTGACCTAAACATAAACATGTTATAATTAATGCTTAATTATGGTTAAAAAAGTAATTCCCTGGGAATAATATCATTATTAAAAAAATTATAATGATATTTTTTATATTTTTTAAGTTTTATAATAATATTTCAAGATATTTTTATAAATAAGAGAAGTTTAGATGAAAAATAAAATACATTGGTTCGTAGAAGAGGTAGTATGCACGTACACATAGGCATCGTTCTCATTTTCAATAGATCATAAAGAATTTAGGAATTGGATTATATTTTAATATTATTAATAATGTTGTAAATATCATATTAATTAATTAAATACCTCCTTTGGACCATCCATGTAAGACAATTATGAAAAAAAATCATGTCACCTATGGAGGACGTAGTCTGCATGTAACAAAGAAACATTTTCATTTTTTGAATAGGTGGGAGGAAGGTAGGAAATGATTGCCCCATAAATATAAAAACATTTCAGTATAATTATGATCCTTAATTAATTATTTTAAAAAATATATAATATTTAAAGGAGGTAGGAGTATATAATTCATAATAAAAGAAAAAATTAGTAATTATGACTTTTAACTTACTCCTTATAATAACACATTTTAAAATTAGATTAAGTATTTAAGTGGTGTTTTTTTTGGAATAAAAAACCTCTCTAAAGAGTCTAGGAGTTTTTTTGAGCTATTATTCAAGATTTTTTTTTGAATCTAGTGGGTTTGAGGTGTGAGGATAAATTGGGTGGTCATGGATCCTTTTATAAGAGAGAGGAGTGTAATTTTTATAATAATATAAAAGGTAAAGTTACTATTCAAAGGTCAAGTGGATCCAATAATGTAAAATAATGGAGTGGGGGGAGGTTTAAGGTTGATATTGTATCGACCCTAAATCTTCACACATGTTATTAACATGTTTTTAAGTATTGTAATCTTAGATGTTTCACTTTTACTATTTTTGGTTTTTACCATGGTAATTAGTTTTTTACCAAAATAATTTACTTTCAATGCATGAAATAAAATATTCCTCAGTAAAAAAGTTGAGCCTAGAGATTCTAAAATTTTAAATAAATATTATCAAATAAAATTTCTAATGTTAATAAAAATTAATTTTAATATTAGCGCACATAATGCATAAAAACCCTTTTTAGGAAGAGTATTTTGATAATTAAAATTTATGATTAAATTAAAATTATTAATATTTTAGATTTATATAAAATTAATTGGTTCATTATTAATCAAATAAAATTTATTTTAATTCAAAAATAATCCAAATATGAGTTCAACATTTTGGATACTTAGTTAATATAAACCAACCAAAATACTTTTTACTATAAAGTAAAATATTACTTAAGTTTCCAAAATGTTAAACATGGGTTCAATAAATTCAAAATTTTATTTTTAAATGATTTATTTCAGTTTATAAATACGTAATTTGTATATAATTCTTCTCATAAACTTTAAAATCATTCTGGTATTATGATAATGTCATAAAATAGACAAAATTTTCAAAATTGGTATTTTCCACTATTCACTAAAAATTCACCCTTTCTTAAAAATCTCAAAAAATTAATCTTAATATAATTTTTTTATGATAAAATAATAAATTAATTTCATTTTAAAAAATTAATAACCTCTAATTTACAAATTTAGTTTTAGAGGAGGATAAAAAATATGCATAAAAACTTCTTTATTGTAAAAAATTGTGTTTTCAAGTGTTCTTAAAATTATTTCATATCAATTTATTATTTATGAATGTTTATATATTATTTCATGTAATATTTTAAGAGTTTTATATTTAATATATTATGATAAAATAAATAAAACTTCAAAAAAACATTTAATAATGAACAATCATTTTAGTTTTAAATCATATTAATTATTTATCCTCTAAATATAATAAATTTTAGTTGATTGATATTTTTTTATTTACTACAGGTTTTATTATTATTATAATTTTATTAATAATATTCATATAATATGTCATGGATAATTTTAGTTTGGTGTTGTGTGTGGAGCAAGCTATGGAACACATTATATTTATATAAAGGGAAAAAATATAATAAAATCTTGGGGAGTTACAAACCAGAAAAATTGGATGGGATTCCTATAAATGGAAGTGGAGATTCACCATGAATAGTGTATCTATGGTGTACAAAACTCATCCTGATCTTGAACAGTGAACACAAAATGTACACTATGAATTATATTTTTTACAGGATGTTAATCATTCTGTAATGAATCGTACTAATTGTTTTGTCAGTTGCTTTAAATATTTTAACTTTCAGTAATATTAGATATTCAAATTGTTTTCTCTTATGCATGTAAGACATTTCATCTGAAGTACATCAATATCATATTTTTATTTACTACTTTAGGTACTTATTTGTCATGTACTTCCATTTCTTGATGTTTTTTCCTTATATGTTTGTGTTGAGGTGTGGCTGAGGTTGACATTGTGTGGTGGGAAGAGTGAAGTGACATCTGACTTCTAGTAAACCCAGTCAAGTAGAGGCTATTATTTTGACTCTCTATTATCTATTAAGTTTATATATATATATATGAATTTTTTTTGGTTCAATGATCATACATACGATGGTTTTATCAGTTGTACAATAGTTGGGTTTTTTGGAATGCCCTCTCAACAAGTGGTATCAAACATCGGTTCAGTATTCCAGGTTCTACACACTGAAAGAACTAAAAGTATGGAATAAAATGAAGGAAATATCCAAATCAATAAATAAAATGGAACAAATTTTGGATTCTAGAAGATGAAAATTGAATACCATCTGATTCAAAAGGGCTTAGAAATTCTATTGTCCGGAGTGAATTCAATGTTGATGGGGAAAGATGAATGGGAGTTATTAAAGTGGAAGGCTTTAGACTTGGTAAGGATGCATCTATAATGAAATTTTTCTTTCAATGTTTTGGATATGAATACTATAATATATGTTATGAAGACCTTAGAGTGTATTAATGAAAAGATTACAGACCTTAACAATGTTTTCATATTGGTATAGTTGTTCATATTTAGGTTTTTGGATGGAATGCCAGCGGTATATCATGTGAATGACTTCAATATGATTCACAGGAAACTCTAATTAGTAAATGTTACATTTTCTGATAATTATGGGGATTTCTAATATTATCATTACTTTATTAGAATTGGGATAATATAGTTACTGTAGTTTGTAACTCCAACAGAAAAAATATGTCATTTCATGATATTCTGAATTTTTTCATAAATAATTTACTAAGGTGAATGTAAGTTTTTAAACTATCTGATAGTGTTATTAATGTTTACAGAAGGATAATTTTACCCCATCAGAATCAAGTCTACCAAAAGAAACCAATGAAATAAAATTCATATAAAAATAGACGAAGTAAGTCAGCTGGTCCTAGAAAACCTACTAGAAGTGTGGGAAGAAAGGTAATATAAATAACGATTGAAAAAATTACAATGAGAACACTAGAAAAGCATAAAATTGTGGTATTTTAATTTTCATTAACACAACATAAGATAGCGATGGTTATTTTCAAAGTGTGAATAGTCCATTAAAATATTGGGCGATGGAATCTTGATCATCCAATCATTAAACCGGTGATAAATTATGCACAGATAACTATGTTTCTAAAAATTTTGGGAAAGTATATCTGGAAGATGTTCAAGCCCTATAGTTTGTTGGAATGGGATAGGTTAACATCTGGATGGAGAATAAAGGTTTATTGAAGTTAACAAAAGTAAGGCATATCCCTTGCCTTAGAAAGAATCTATTTTATATTGGCTAACTTGATGAAGAAGGTCATATAACTACATTTGAAAATAGGGTTTTGAAATTTATATAGGGATCTATAGTGATTTAAAAATAATAAAGGATGCAACCCTTTTCATGGCTATAAATTTAGATGGGGTTACACTTTCTAGAAGTATACTTCTAATGATTAAGAAGTATAGTACTGTAGGTTTCTTCACCTTAGTAGAAAAACATGAAAGTTTTAAATGATAAAGGTATTCTAAATCTTTATCATATAGAAATTATAAAGTTCAAATGTTCTATGCTAGGAAAGTAGAAAAGAGTTTCCTTGAACTTAAATGGATGAAAACCTAAGAACTGGAAGTTGGAGCTTATAAATTTATATGTTTGGAAAATTTTCCTTTTTTACTTCTATAGTATTTGACATTAATTAATTACTTTAATTGATGATGATACTATAAACTTATGGATTTATTTTTTCAAATAAAATCCTATTGTATTTTATTTGTTTACTAAGTGGAAATCATTGGAAAAAAGTTAATGCAACTAGAAGTTAATGTACATCTAGATAGAATATAGTTGTCGGTTAAATGGACACAACTTCAAATAATTTTATAGAAGGAATGAAATATTAATTGATATGATTTTTCCTATAAGACTATAGTATAATGGAGTATCTAGATGAATTAATAGGAAACTAATAGATAAATCCAAGAGAATGTGGCTTCACTCTAGAATTCCTAAGGAAATTTGAACATAGGAACTTAACATGGTGTCTTATCTCACTAATAGAAGTCTATAATTGGTAGTTAGGTAGGAACTTATATAAGTTTTATTATCTATAAAACTATCAAAAGATAAATTTCTTAGTTTTTTTAAGCTTATCATATGTACCTGTAAATGATAAGGATCGAAAAAAACTTGATTCAAAATCCAAAAATGTGTTTTTTTCTTGACTATAGAGATTAAAGTTATGGATATTGGTTGTGGGATATTAGAAGAAAACAAATCATCAGGAGTGGATTTTTTATCTTCAATTAGTTTTTTAGAAATATAAGAACTTGTTAAAACATAAAGTTAAAGGAAAATCAATTTTAGAAGTTCAAGTTAATCAGAGTATCAGCAGCTCACAAAAACTTGATAACTCAAATATAAATTCTAAATGAACCATAATTATATGGAGTAACACCATAAAAATTAACATAATGTTCTAGGGTTCCGTAATTATAGGCTCTAAATTTTCAAGAACCAAAACTCAAGTACGAGAAGAAAGAGCAGATCCAAGAAGTGCAGTTTAGCCGATTTGGTTGAGAAGAAAAACCAGAATTTGGAGACCAGTTAAAATGTATGGGGATGATATAAACTTTATATTACCAATAGATGTTGGATAACCTAAACATTTGGATGAATCAGTTTTACTTAGTGATTCTAAATAATGGGATTCTTCCATGAATGAAGATATTGATTTATTAAATTTTAATATAACTTTGGGGATTGATAATATTCCAAACGATATAAAGGGACTTCAAAATAAGTGTCTTTACTATATTAGATAAGAATATAATGAAATGAAAAGATAAAAAAACATGACTTGTGGTAAATGGGTTTTAATATAATCAGGTATTATATTTCATATAAATTTTCTCACCACTAGTTAAATTTTTATCATCTGAATAGTGCTAAGTATTATGGCATCAGAAAATATATATCGGGAGAAGATAAATGTTAATAAAGCTTTGATTCATAGTTATTTTTAGAAGTAAATATACACAAATTATAAAATAGGTGTATTAGAATTTTGGAATTGGAATTTGGTATATAGATTAAATAAAATCTTTTATATCTTGAAATAAGAACCATGATAGTGGAATCAAGAATTCAATGGATTCAAGTTGGAAGAAAGATTCAATTTTTGTCATAATGATGAGTTTTGTTAGTGAAAGTAATGGGATGATGGAACTTTAATCATTTTGATGTTTTATATGGATATAATTTTTGTTTTTTGTATTTTATTAATGAAATATTCAAAAATTAAAGAATAAGTTCTCTAGAAGATTTGAGAACAAAGATATTTGGAAACCTAAGAAAATCATGATAATGGAAATATAAATAGATACGAAAATAAAAACTTTGGTTTTATTTTAGAAGGGTTCTATTCATAAAATCATTGAAATATTTAGCATGTATGAATGAAAAATAGCCATTTCTATACATTCTGGATACTTTAAATTGTCCAAGGAACAAGTGCATGTAATGGAATATGAGCATTAGTGCATGGAGAAAGTTTCTTATTATTTAGTTCTCATAAGTAAAATGTATTAAATTATTTATACTCAACCAGATATATTATTTGTAGTGTTATTTGTGAAAAGATGCATGTCCAACCCTGGAAAGGAATATTATTAATCCATTAAGTGGGTCCTATGGTATTTAAAAGGAATTAAGGATCAAGATCATTGTTTTTGAGAGAAAGGTCTATTATAAGGATTTGTTGGTGAAATTTTTTTGGACTCATAATAGGATTTATATTTATTATAGAGTATCAATAATTAGTTTTATGTATTGGATGAATAATATTTTTACTTTAAGTATAGTAAAATAAGAGTATTAAGAGAAACAAAAGTTTGGAATGATATTGTTTGGATAAAGAAATTTTTAAGGAGCTCATAAAAATTTTTGAAGGAGGGATTATTTTTCGTGATAGCCAAAGTGTGATCCATTTGGATAAATATATTATATTCCATGTGATTAATAATCACATAAACTTGAATTACCACTTCATTATAAATATATTGTAAGATAAAATGTCAGATCTTTAGAAGATCGATGGCAGCTAAAATCTGGATAACATGTTCACTAAGCCTTTATCTCAAAAAAAAGTATGAGGAAACATCATGCCTCAATGGGTCACAGGTGAATGGAATATGTTTGGAGTATCATTTCAAGAATATGAAGGAATGAAGTTTTTTACACTACAACAAAACTGGTTTTATCCAATGTTAAGGTTTTAACAACACTAGCTAAAAACACTATTAAAAACCCCATTTGTCAGCGCTAGAAAAAGCAATTTTAAAGGGGTCCTTTTATCAGTGCCTATAAGAAAATGATGATAAAGGCCCCTAATTTATAAATTCTAGTACAAAGGCACTAATAAAAAGGGTTCTTTATTAGTAATTATAAAACAGCGCTAATAAAGTGGGGCCTTTATTTACGCTTGTAAAAAAAGTGGTGATATGGGGCCTTTATCAGCGCTTTTTTAAAAGCACTAATAAAGACCCTCCTTTTATTAGCACTTTATTAATAGCACTAATAATGGTTATATTTCAAAAAATATATTTCATTAAAAATAATATATTAATATTTAAAAATATTTATATTGATTTAAATATAATATATATTTCTGAAATATGTTTTAAATAAGGAAAAATACGTATTTACACATAAGATATGATATATTTCGTAAAAATGGCTTATAAAATAATCAAAAAATATTTTTAATTAATAATTTACTTGTTATTATTGATTAATATTCATTTAATAACAATTTTAAGATAAAAATAAAAAAATTAATAAAAGATCTAAATAAAGTTGAAAATGTAATTAAACTTCAAACGACCATAAATTTTGATCTGGGTGTTCGTTTAGGCTCTACCACATATAAAATCATAGATTGGGATGAGATTCACACTACTAGTGAGAGAGGTAAACCTGTTTCATGTTTTTAAAGGACCAAAAAGGCCCAAAATTTCTCTAAAATTTATTTTTTAGTTGGGGAACCCAATTTGTTATCATTCGATGGATTTTCAGCCTCGTTATGGGGGATTGTTTTTCCCTTTTTCAGTGGGTACTGAATTTATTCTCAGGAATTACATTCATATTGATATTTTGGGTTTTAAATTTTATCATTTTTTATAATGCTCTGTTATTTATAATCAAATATATGATAATTTATACATTTTTTATATATATTCACAAACAAAAAATTAATTTTATAAATAAATAATTAAACTTATATACATATAAAATATATTTATCAACATATAACCTTTATCTAAATAAAACCTAGTATTCATTTTATTTGAAATACAAATATATGAATATTTACATACCTATACAATTAATATATATAATGTTTATATATATATATATATATATATTTATGTGTGTGTATTGAAAAAAAGATATATATTTATCTATATATTATAATATATATGTATAAATATTAATATATAAAATATGTAAATAAATATAAGCATGTATAATTATATTTATAGATGCATATATATATATATAAATGATATATCTATGTTTGTATATATTATTTTGTATATGTATTTAAAAAAAATATATAAAATTATATATATAAACATATATTTTAATATATGAATAAAAAATGAAAAGAAATATATAAAAATATATAGATATATCAAAAAATGTGAAACAAAATAGGATAGGGGAGTGGAAAAGGCGCTGGTGTATAAAATGGAGGTCTCGGGTTTGAAACTCGTTGGAGGTAAGGGCGCATGCAACAGGGAGAGATTATCTAAAGCACTCATAAAGAGGGGTGGGAAATACTGAAAAGGGGGGAGCACTAAAAATGGGGGAGGGGGTTGGGGCCTGAAAAAAAAATTATGCCTTTTATTAGTGGGGCCTTTATTAGTGATTTTTTAGTGATGTTAAAGGTGGCCTTTGATAGTGCTAAAAATAACTAATAAAGGTGATCTTTAACATGGCTATAAAAACAGTGATAAAGGCCCTCTTTATCAGTGCTAACAAAAAATCGCTGCTAAAGGCCCCTTTTATCATCGATTTTTTTATCACTTTTAAAGGGGGCCTTTATCATCACTTTTTACTATTACTATT
Source organism: Viscum album (assembly GCA_963277665.1). NCBI lineage: Eukaryota > Viridiplantae > Streptophyta > Magnoliopsida > Santalales > Viscaceae > Viscum > Viscum album. Next base: position 786,330,854 of record OY728132.1, read on the forward strand.
AAAGTTAACCCTTAAACTTATCTTACATTATGAGTTCTTTTGTAGCGATGTTAAAGTCCATTTACTAGCATCATTAAAGGCCTGATTCATAGTAGAGTTAGGAGGGTTTCTAAAGATTCCCTGAAACAATGCTTCAATTGGGAGATTCTTGGGATTTGAATCCTTGTTTTAGACCATCAGTGGTCTAAATAAATGAAATAAATTTACTAGAATTTTGTTCAATGGTAGGAGGATGGAGTCGATGTGAAGGAACTAGTATTCCCTCTCTTTAGTGGAAGTATGGTCATAATAAGTTCACATATTACAATAAAATCCATTATTTCTGAAATCTATTGAAGGATTTATATTAAATAAAGAATCTATAAGTGTTTACTAATACAATATAATAAGTTCAATAGTGTTACGGGTGATTAATAGTATCATTCCATATGGAGGTTCTTCCATGAATATAAGAAGGCAATGTAACTGGAAAACTAGATAATATTGTTATAAAAGGAACTATAGATCTACACTAAATAGTTTATCTATGGTACACAGAGTAAATCCTTATCATGAAAAGTTCATGTGACAATTACACAGTGAATCAGAGTGTTCCTAGTTTTTAATCATTCTATAATGAATCTTACGGATTGTCATTTAAGTTTTTTGTAATGTTTTTACTTATGGTAATATTATAAAGTCCTAGTGGTTCCTCTTATACATTTAGAACAAATAATCTAAATCATGTTATTTATTTCATTTACTACTTTATGTGCTTATATTTCATGTACTTTAATTTCTTTAATTTTCATTACTTTATATGATTGTATTGAGGTGTGTGTGAGGTTGACTTTGTGTGGTGGGTAGGGTGAAGTGACTTCCAACTTCTGGTACTCCTAGTTGAGGGGGGGGATAATCTTACAAGGTTTATTTATCCCTTGTGATAATCTATATATAAACTTTCATTGGTTCGATGATCATACATCTAGTTATTTTATCGGCATCACAAGAGTTCATTTTTTCAGCGTGACCTCCCAACATAATTTTAATCTTCCTTGAACTCAATTTTTATTTAAAGTAATTAGATTAAATTTAGTTATTGAATATAGATTATACATATTAGGTAATAAAGTTATGATGAAGTAAAATCTCTATTGACTAATGTTTCTCTGGGTAAATGGACTTTTGGTCAAACTTCCGACTATCCTGGAGGCTTATGCCTTGTTTTAGAATGGTGAGTGTTTCTATCTATGGACCTAGTCATACTCATAAGATGATTTAAATTTTTTTATAATTCTAAAACAATTAAATTAAAATTCCATTTTCATTATACATAAGGTGTTTTTAGATATGTGTAAATATATTTAGATTATTTTTTGGGTGATTAACACAAACTAGGGTTTGTGTAAAGAGTTACACATCAATATGGGTTAAACGTATTAATTTATAGTAAGTAATAAGATTACAAAACAAAATAATAATAATAATTCCTATATACATGGAATAACATGAGATAATATGTTGAGATTAAATCCCCTTCAAAATAATAAGTCTTAGATTCCTTCCAAAGTGACTCTTTTCAAGACCCCAATATGCTAAATGGGTAGGTCATGTCATAGCTGGGAACCCGTGAATTATCTTGTGTAAGGAATTAAAGTAATGGGTTATCCTAGTAGGATTAAGTTCATGTTATTAGAGTTTTTTGGGATAAAATTACCCATTAGACCCTAATATTATTGGTTTACTATAGGAATAGAGTTGAGTTCATCCATATGATGGATTGGAAAAATATTTTTCACCCAACTATTCAAGAGTCATATATGATATAATTGAGATTATTCCAAAACTATATAACCATTTGATGAGTGAAACACTATAATGAACTAACTTTTTAGAGAAATATGGATCTTATTCTATTAATGAATATTATTTGATTCTAAAGGGTTTATTATTTTAGTGGTAACCCAATTAATAAAATTTATTATTAAATGTTAATAAAACATGATACTCATATAATAAAATATTCTATTAAATATAATTACATAATCATCATATAACATAATTTTGAAATTAATCCTTAAAATTATAGTCTTAATGTTATAACCTTCTATTAATATAAACATATATACATTTCTTATATAAAGATAAATTCTATGTGTCAAATGAACACCTTCCTGAGTAACTAAGTGTTGAAGTTGTTCCTTACATCCTTCAAAATAAGTTTTTATTTTTATTTATGGATAATTATATTTTAAATTGAAAAGATAAGTAAACCTTACATGACCAAAATTCCCAAAAATATAAGACCCAGAGTCCCAACATTAGATCTCTCAAAGACCCATTAGAAAAATCTCAAACTACAACAGCCCCTGCCACTTTCTTATTTTCATCCCATGAAAACCCTATACTCGAAAGAATCATCCATAGACTACTATCACCACACCTAATATATGAAATATGACCATATTATTTATATTATTTACTCATATACTCAATATTATAGGGTATAAAGACCATGTGAGACTAGATGTTCAGTTTATACCATTTTTTTATAATGTTTATTCTATTTTCATTGATAAAAAATGTTATAACAATGTGAATGGGTTCAATAAATATTTACAGTATTATTTTAAAATAATTTATAATAAATGAGATGGTCATAAGATATCTAGGTTCTTATGTTGTGTTGATAGTAAAAGTGGGTAAAATTTCAAACTGAAATAAGAAAAGTTATCTCAAGGGTCTAACGATGTTTCTTCAAGTATCCAATCAAGGTTACAGTAATAAATTATTTTATTTTTAAGTCCATAAGATACCAAATTTCTAATTTATAAGTTTTTTAAATATAAAGGAGTTAAAAATAAATTAAATAATTGATAGAGAGTATACTTTCCATTCAAGTTATAATGAAAATATTTTTTATATTAAAGATTTGAATAGAAAGTAATATATCAAACTTGGATGAATCTAAATAAAAACGTGTGTAGTTATCATTTTTATTTTATATGATAGTAGAAATTTTTTGTTAACAAAGTGTTGTTATGAACAATATAAGATGATTAATTCAATACACAAGGTTAATTATTCATCTAATTATATAACATTTTTTTAAAAGGAGACCTAGATAAAAGTATTTTATCTAGGATAAATGTGTTTATCTAGATATTTGTTTAAATATGAATAAATATTTTTCTTCCACCCATCTATGGTATATTTTAAGAAAAAAATTCTTTTTTTCATATTAAAACGATCCAAACACATAAAATATCATATATTATATAGAAAGAATAGTTTATTTGTTAAATATTCCTAATAAATAGAAATAACTGTTATTTATTATCATAACAGTGTTTGTGTATCTTATCATGATATTCTGTATAGAATATTGTGTTTGTGAGACTAGTGGGAGTATGTATGAACTTATAGAAGTTCAAAGTTAACAAATAAAATATTATGCCATTCTATATTCATGTTGAATTTAACTTAATAACCAAAATAATTTTACGATATGGTGGTAAATAAAAAATTTAATAGTTACATTTAGTTACTATAACTAAATAAATGTCACTTTATCCGAAATTAGTTTATGATGCTTTGATAAGTAATAATGTAAATAGTTATATTAGCTACCAAAAGCTTACAAAGGAATGATTTGATTAAATAATTCCAAGGATGATTAAGTTAAACTTTTAAATAGCTTTAAGTATATAATAGAAGTTGACATCATAAAATTTTATGTTTTAAATGAAAGGAGTTTGAATATGTTCATAGAGTTTAACATTATGAATATTATTCCTAAATCTCAATATTATTCAAACTTTCTTTCTTTATAGATGTTAATCACTAAAGAGTTTAGTGAGTGGGTTTTATCATGTGGTCATATATTGATGTGGTTATAATTATATATATATATATAATGAGTTAAAAAACCCTAAAATGTGAAGAAAACATAAGGATGATCTATAAGTATATCATATATGATTTTAAGATATGCACATATACAATGTTTTTATGTACTCTAAAAATAGTTAATGAAAAAAAATGTAACACATAAAAAATAAATATCCACTTTATAATTTCTTAATATTTTTTGAATATATGTATATATTGATATAAATTTTATAGAATTAATTATAATTGGCCTCTAAAAGTATAAATTTAGGTTATCCCTAGTGTATGTTAATCATGAAGTATTATAATTTATAATAAAATTTTAAGTTTAATATGAGTACAATTCATGTATGGAGATATGGAATATTCTCACGAGGTATAAAAATTATTTTTGTACACTATATGAACAATGAAATATATGGAATTTAGTGTTATACACTATATATTTGGTATACTATGGGTGTATGAATTATATTTGGAGTCCACACCACCAGAGGTTAGTGAGATAACTTGCATGAAAACCATTATACTATATTAAATTTCTTATGAAAGCCTTGAGTCTTATTAAAACAAGGGTAGGTTGGGTATGTTTTTAATCATGATGTTGATGGATAACAACTAATATGAAATTTTTCCACTCATATGATGAGTATGAAATCTAGGTCCTTTATTGAGATAGAATATAGGAGTGTTTATCCACACTTAGATTGTACATTTGATTTCCTTATCTATTCAGGTGAGGGGAATGTGATGTGATCATCTATAAAATTGAATAACATGTAATGTATTTATTAACCTAGATAGTCGAGACTCAGATAATTGATAACATATGATTTAGCTATATGGTTTTGAAATAATCTGTGTCTCATAGTCACTCAATGTCCTGGATAAAGGGAACACATGAGAATACATGCATGTATATGATGCAAATACACGTATAGATATATATTTGTTTAATATAGATCACACTAGATCCATTTATAGATTTATTATGACAAATTTTTTCTATAGGCTACTATTTTCATATATTTATGGATTCAATGATTCAAATCTTTTTTAAACACTAAAAATCCTGGTGGGTTCACACTTTGTGGTTGGTTGATTAGGGAATGATTTTCACTCAAAGAGATACTCTAAAAGTGTTTTAGAGTTTGTACAAAAGATTTTTGGATGGGTATTCAGTGGGTAATACATATAATGAAACATCTAGTGAAGTTAATGATAGAATTCCAAAAGTTATTCAGAAGATATCCAAAAGGAGTTTTGGATATGATTTCATAAGTTATCATATGTGATTTTATATAAGGTAAATTAATATAAAGAATATAAGTTTTTAGTTAAAGTTTTATATTTAAGAGATATTAACTAAATCCTTTATACATATGATGCACTTTGAAATATCATATTATACAACTTGGGGATATCATAAAACATATTTTTATGCTACTACCCATGCAAGCCATATTATATGACTATTAATATCGTAACGCACTATATACAATAACATTAAACTATGTTAAATTATTTATGTGGCTGATTAATAATTAATATCATTTGATAATATCATTCATGTAATCTATTTTTGAACTAATATGTTTTATAATATGAAACATAAGAGAGATGAGGCATGGTCAAAGGTCACATTTGATGTAACTACATGAATTTACTTATAGAATATGAGTTAATACATGTTCACTTAAGGAGAATACTTGATGGATTTATAATGTGGGGTTAACTATGATATGGTTTGTTCATTATTATATAATCCTTATCCAAATCATTTTTTCCCATATCTCTCTTCCCCTCTCTATTTTACACCATGAGGCACCAACATGTTGTGGAGGGTGTATGATACCTCTTGAGCATTGAGAGATTAATCTCAACCCATAGATATGTTTTTGAGGAGGGATTTATTTTGGATACCTTTTGTGTGATATTTATTAACCAGGGATAATGGTAAATGGGGTTTCCATATTTAGTGAAATGTACATAATTTCTTCATATAGAGTAACACAAGATTTCATTTATCTAGCATAGTAGATCTTGAAATTTGGTTATCTTTATTTCTTATGCTATGTTTATCAAATGCCATTAATCCATTGAAACCCATAAATATGTATATTTTTTCCCACCATACCTCTACTGGTGTACTCCAAATAGTTGGGGTATTTAATTATTGATTTTTGATAATGGGTGAAATTATAAAACACACATATGTGTAAAATTATTATCATATTCCAACTATTATTGTTAAATGAGAGGATATATACCACATATGATTGTTTTATAAAAGTTTGATATATATATGTGTGTGTGTGTGTGTGTTTGTGTTTTTTTGTTACCCACCATGCCTCTATATATGTACTCCAACTATCCTGGGTAAAGGAGAGGAATTCGACCACATACAGTCATGGGTTCCACTAATTTTTATTTTTTTAACTTTTTTTATAATTATTAATTCATGATATATATATATATATATCTTAAAATTTTTTAAAAAAATACATATGTGGTTTATATCATCTTATTTACCCATACTAGGTGATATCTTAACCTTTTAATAATTAATTATTAATTATAAAACAAATGAGAGAAATTATTCTCGTATGTGTGAAATTATTGACATACTCTCACTGGTATGGGTAAATTAGATGATGTCAAAAATGTATATATGTTTTTTAAAATTTATATATATGTGTGTGTGTGTGTGTGTTAATGTAACATCCCAGGTAAATAAGGAATAAAACATTTTCATATTTATTAATATTTACGAATTAAATATTAATTTTACTTTAAAGGGGTTTCTATGTTCGATAGCATACCCGATACGCAACAAAGAGTTTCTTTGAAATCTTACGTTACACACTAGTAATAAAATAATATTATTTTAAATGGTAGTTAACACGTAGTCATTGTATTGGCGGGAATGAATAGAAATAACTAAAATATGATTATATATGTTTTTTAAATGTTTCTACATTTATCCAATAAAAGATAAAGGCTTAAAATACAAAAAGAATTCAATTTTCGGCATATAAACTCTAACATTCCCAAAAGTTCGACTAATCACCTTTTGATGGTGAACCATCTATAAATATAGTTTTGGTCACTCTTATACATTCTATTGGACCAAATAAAATTCTTCTTTAGAATCGGTACATCAAAATTTACTTTGTGTAAATTTTTGGTATTTTTCCGATAAAGTTCATTTTTTAACGAATAGTGAAAAATGTTGTATTTTAATTCAAAACCTCTTTTTAATCTAATTTATTTACATGATTAGATTATCTTTTTAATTGGTTTTAAAGTGAATTTAGAATATATTTTTACCATTTACTCCAATAGTGGTCATTGGAATTAATTTCACTTTGAAATTGGACTTAAACTATTGTCAATCTTTTGATACTTATTGTTTCATAAAAACACGCTATTTGCTCTGACAGCAGAAATTAATTATTAAATTAATTAATGTAACTTATATGTTTTGAATTTTTTAAAATTTACATTATTTTTTAATTTGGAATATCAAATATATCTTAGGGTGAAGTTTTGGTATTTTTCTGAAAAACTTCAATTTTTGATGAATAGTGAAACCACTAAGTGGTACTTCTAAAAAACTGATTTTCCGTTTAAATGAAATTTTACCACTTATGTGTTTTGAATTTCAAAAATCTGACATACATGGTTATCATTAAGAAGTAAAATTTGGTTCATTGGGATTAAAATAATTTTTTGGTGAATAGTAACTTTTAAGTTTTTAATCGCGATTAGATGTAATTAGTGTAGTTTAAGGTGAAAATAATGTTTTAATAATATGAAATGAACTTTACACATGTCCTACCCTTATTGTATGTGTCATGGCCGACCAATAAAATCCATGAGTCAACTTGGGGACCCCATGGAGCCACTTTGGTAGAAAAATGACATTAATATCTTTTTATTTAAAGTTAAAATAAAAATGTCAAAAACATGAGTTGTTTTACAAAGAAAAATTTTACATGGGGTTATACAAGTCTGATTTTTGACTATAAATATTCATTGGAAAGATAAACAGATTACCTAAATTATAGTATTTTTTTATAATTTTTAGGCATTAAATAAATTAAATTATTTATGACACCATGATGATGCAGTGATTACCTCATTATTTAACGATTTAAATAAAATGGAAATATAATGTAAAATATAAGACCTAAACATGTCCAAAACCTATTGGATGGGTTGATTTCGAACCCTTATCACCTTATCCTCGAGACACATCAATGTGGGACCATTAAAATCCGAAACTCATTCTAAAATAAAGTAACATTTCCTTACTTTCCAAGAGTGCCCCTCCTCTCCTCTTATAAAAGGCCCCCACCTCTACCTCCTTACCCACACCTCTCAAGCCTTTGGCTCACCCAACCCCTACCCATTTTGTCTCTCTACATCCCTCTATTACTCCTAGAATCCTCACTTTGGGCATAAGTCTTCCCAAAGAAGCCTTTGAGCTCAAATCAAAAGGAGTTACCCGATTTAAAGGTAGTGTCTTCTCTTGTGTTCTTATGTTTTATTTTGCTTCTCCAACCCCCTAAACTCTTTTTATTCATTTATTTTGTAAAAACTCCAGTATCTTAAATATACTAGGATGTTTTATAAGAATAATTCGAGCTACACCTATGCACACCTATATCTAATGGTTAAAGAACATACTATTTCTGTGGATGGCGAATTTCTGCCTCACGAAATGATGATTGTTCAATATTTTTCTAACACCTTCAAAGGTGGCCATTAATATGTCACTATATTTATATATGATATATAAAATGTTTATGTTTTACTTAATCTTTTGTATTTTTCATTTATGGAATACCTTTATGGTTTCCATTATGGGTAAATGTGATATCTTCATTTTAGGAAGTGCGGACTACCACCCCCTCAAAGTGATTTGATTCGTTAACACCATATGTGGAACGTATAAAGGATAAATTTAATGATATTATATATGACACCATACTGGAATTATAATACTATTATGTATCATTATGTTTTAATTCTATTAAATATGAAATAGAAATGGAAGTAGCGTTCATGCGTACGTACGGCTTACCGTCTCCATGAACGGTGCATTTCATTTCTTACCTCTAAATGATTATGTAATATTATAAATGCATGTATATACTGGATATATATGATATATTTGGAATCTACATCATGAATATCATTCTTGAGATAATGGATATTTGACTACGTGAACAACTTGTAAATATAAGTTCACTTTTGACTCAAGTACCAAATATCGACAAAACGACCATTATTATCCTAAATAATTACATAGTGTTCATGACAAGATAATAGGTGATATAAAAGGAATAATGAACTTGAAAAAGGTTCTTAAGAAAGTATAAATTTACACTATTTTATTATTCAGGAGATTAAAGAGCAATCAAGTCACGTCGGACATGAGGTAAGGGACTTCGTCTCAATATCCTTTCATTGAGGCATATTTCGTTTTATACACAACTTTCTTTTATACGGTGTATAAAAACCTTTGAATTTCACTTTTATACAAAAATAATCTTTTTCTATGAATAGTTTTACTAAACGACAAAAAGTAATGTATCTTTTAACGTACGCGGTGACAATGACCTTTTCCGCCGCCGTGAGTATTATTTGATCTTTGGCTTCCTCAACAAGACGTAATGTTTTTAAAATAAAATAAATACCATATACTCTTTTATGTATTTTGGTATTGAAAATTGTTTTGATAAAGGATTCTATTATGTCAATATATTTAAGTGATCTATTGTGATCAATTTGTGCAAATGTTATCATTCCTTTATATTGGTTTTATGTGTTATAATTTTCTAATGGTACTTGGACATTTGATGGGTGGTTATGTGATAAACCATATGACGGGTGGTGTTGCGAATACCAGGATGGTTGGTTACGTTATAACCTCCAATGCATTGGGTTTAGAAGTCGGCCGTATGGATATTCCATTAAGTATGTATGGAAGTTGGCCGAATGGCTATTCCATTAAGTGATATGTGTGGAAGTCGACCGTATAGTTATTCCACTTATGTATGTTTATGTCCCAAGTTACCTTTATATGTTATGTGTTCTTTATATGGGTTTTATGGTAATATTTTGGTTACAAAAGGGTAAGTAATGATATTTTATTCAGTGAAGAGTATTTACTACTTCATAAAGGTGAAGGTATTACTTTGATAAGGTATACATGGTTTACTTGTTGTTTTAAAAACTAACATTTTTCATTCTTTGTGTATCCCTTACTGATCTTTTTATGCTCACCCCAAGTTTTTTTGAAATGTTTTTCACAGGACTTAATGTGGAATTGGGTCAAGGATGGGATCAAGGGAAAGTCATGCTATCTAAAACATGGGACTAGACATGTTTCTTTTTAAGAGTTTTTATTTTATGGAAACTTAGTAGAAGTGTCTACTTTGTAATATTTTGAGATGTAATAGTTATGTCCTAATTCTCTAAAACTATAAACCTGAAAATATCGTCAATGTGAATTATTCATTTAATTCAATATTAAGTAAGGTTTAAGGCCGGGGCCTTATAGTTGGTATCAGAGGTCAGTTTAGACAACTTTAGGAGTTATAAAAGTGTTAAATTATAAGTTAATTTATGATATAGAATTTAAATATTACCATGTTTCTTCTCCTAAGATATTTCTGTGTTAAGAATGGTTTTTCATAGAAGAAACAGAACAGATTTTTTGGGAAGGCATACCGAGGGAAATGACCTTTCAAATCATTATCCTGAGATGGTCAGAATCAGAACTAAAAAGTTTGTTGCAGTGATAGCTCAGTTGACTCAGGTGAAAAATGTTGGTTGTTTTTATTGATGATATTTTGGTGTTTTATAAAAGTATAGAGGATCATGAAAGTAATTTAAGGGTTATTCTGCAAACCTTAAAAGAAAATAAATTGTATGGGAAATTTAGCAAGTGTGAGTTCTGGTTACAACAAATTTATTTCCTTGGTCACATTGTTTCAAAAGAAGGCATAACTGTGGATCCTACAAAAACAAGAGTTGTTAAAGAATGGCCAAGACCCACAAATGTAATTGAGATCCATAGTTTCCTTGGTTTGGCAGGTTACTACTGAAGGTTTGTTGAAAATTTTTCATGGTTATCTAGTCCAATGACTAAGCTAACTCAGAAGGGTGTTAAGTTTATCTGGACAAAAGAATGTGATGATTGTTTTCAGGAGTTGAAAAGAAGATTGGTGAATGCTCCAGTTTTGGCACTTTCTTTCAGGAATGGTGAGTTTGTTATCTACAGTGATGCTTCATTGAAAGGACTTGGTTGTGTCCTAATGCAGAATGATCAGGTAATTGCATATGCTTCACATCAGTTGAAAACTCATGAGGTAAATTACCCTACACATGGTTTGGAATTAGCTGCTGTTATTTTTGCTCTAAAAATTTGGAGGCATCATTTGTATGGAATAAAGTGTGAAATATATACTGATCACAAAATTTTAAAGTATATATTCACTCAGAAAGAATTGAAAATGAGACAGAGGAGATGGCTGGAATTAATCAAGGATTATGATTGTACAATTCTTTAACATCCGGGAAAAGCAAATAAAGTGGACGATGCTTTGAGTCGAACAAGTAATGCTTCATTAACCATGATACGTTTGGAACAAGATCCTTTGGTTTTTGATTTGATGAACTTTGGCATGGAATTTGTTTGGGCAGGAAGTTCTTCTGTTTTGTTTCAGGTATCAGTGAAATCTTCTCTATTAGACAGAATCAAGCAAGAACAGAAGCAATACAGTGAGTTGCAGAAAAAGGTAGATCTGGTTCAGAAGGGTATGTTGCCTGAATTCAACATTGATAATGATTGTGTTTTGAGATTTGGGAAGAGATTATGTGTGCCTTATGATTCACAATTGAAGAATGAGTTGTTATGTGAGGCTCATAGTTCCCCGTTTTCAGTTCATCCTGGCAGTACTAAGATGTACAGAGATCTGAGGGAGTATTACCGGTGGGACAGAATGAAAATAGATATTGCTTATTTTACTGTGAAGTGTTTGACTTGTCAGCAGGTTAAAGCAGAGCGGCAGTTACTGAAAGGGATGCTTCAGCCATTACCATTGCCAGAGTGGAAATGGGAAAATATATCCATGGACTCTGTTGTGGGATTACCGAGTACATCTCGAGGTAATAATGCAATCTGGGTTATTGTTGATCGATTGACTAAATATGCTCATTTCCTTGCTATACGAGATACTTTTTCCCTAGATCAACTTTCCCGTTTGTATCTTAAATAGATAGTCAGGTTACATGGATTTCCTCTCTCCATTGTATCTGATCGTGATCCCTGGCTTACTTCTAACTTTTGGAAAGGCCTTCAGAAGTCGTTGGGTACTGAATTAAATTTTAGTATAGCTTTTCATCCACAATCAGATGGGCAGTCAGAATGAACAATTCAGACTTTGGAAGATATGCTACGTTCTTGTTCGGTGGATTATCAGGGAATTTGGGACCAACATCTTTCTTTGGTTGAGTTTTCATATAATAACAGTTTTCATTCCAGTATACAGATGGCTCCATTTGAGGCATTATATGGTAAACGGTGTTGAACTCCAGATTTTTGGGATGAAGTGGGTGAAAGGAAGCTGATGGGACCAGAATTGGTAGAAGAGATGGTAGAAAAAGTTCAGTTGATTCAGAAACACATGAAAACAGCTCAGAGCAGACAGAAAAGTTATGCAGATAACCAGAGGAATGATCTATTTTTTGAGGTAGGTGATCATGTTTTTCTCAAAGTTTCACCATGTAAAAGTGTGATGCGATTTGGTAAGAAAGGAAAGTTGAGTCCAAGGTTCATTGGACCATATGAAATTCTGGAGAAAGTTGGATCAGTTGCTTATCGAGTGGCTTTACCTCCGAGTTTATCTCAGGTACACAATGTTTTTCATGTTTCGATGTTGAGAAAGTATATGCCAGATCAATCTCATGTTTTGAGACTAGAGGTAGTTCAGTTGGAAGAGAATCTCTCTTATGAAGAACAACCAGTCCAGATTCTTGACCGAAGAGAGAAAGTGTTGCGAAATAAGGTAATTCAACAGGTAAAGGTTTTGTGCAAAAACCACATGAGTGAATAGGCAACATGGGAATCTGAAAATTCTATGAGCGATAAATACCCCCACTTATTTTGATAAGTGAATAAAATTGCGAGGACGCAATTCCCAAAAGGGGGGATGGATGTAACATCCCAGGTAAATAAGGAATAAAACATTTTCATATTTATTAATATTTACAAATTAAATATTAATTTTACTTTAAAGGGGTTGCTATGTTCGATAGCGTACCTGATACGCAACAAAAAGTTTCTTTGAAATCTTACGTTGCACACTAGTAATAAAATAATATTATTTTAAATGGTAGTTAACACATAGTCGTTTTATTGGCGGGAATGAATAGAAATAACTAAAATATGATTATATATGTTTTTTAAATGTTTCTACATTTATCCAATAAAAGATAAAGGCTTAAAATACGAAAAGAATTCAATTTTAGGCATATATACTCTAACATTCCCAAAAGGTCGACTTATCACCTTTTGATGGCGAACCGTCTATAAATATAGTTTTGGTAACTCTTATAGATTCTATTGGACCAAATAAAATTCTTCTTTATAATCGGGACATAAAAATTTACTTTGTGTAAATTTTTGGTATTTTTCCGATAAAGTTCAATTTTTAATGAATAGTAAAAAATGTTGTATTTTAATTCAAACCCTCTTTTTAATATAATTTATTTACATTATTAGATTATATTTTGAATTGGTTTTTAAGTTCAATTAGAATATATTTTTACCATTTAATCCAATAGTGCTCATTGGAATTAATTTCACTTTGAAATTGGACTTAAACTAGTGTCAATCTTTTAATACTTATTGTTTCATAAAAACACGCTATTTGCTCTGATAGCGGAAATTAATTATTAAATTAATTAATGTAACTTATATACTTTGAATTTTGTAAAATGTACATCATTTTTGAAATAAGAATATCAAATATATCTTAGGGTGAAGTTTTGGTATTTTTCTGAAAAACTTCAATTTTTGATGAATAGTGAAACCACTAAGTGATACTTATAAAAAACTAATTTTCCGTTTAAATGAAATTTTACCACTTCTGTGTTTTGAATTTAAAAAATCAGACATAGATGGTTGTAATTAAGAAGTAAAATTTGGTTCATTGGGATTAAAATAATTTTTTGTTGAATAGTAACTTTTAAGTTTTTAATCGCGATTAGATGTAATTAATGTAGTTTAAGTTAAAAATAATGTTTTAATAATATGAAATGAACTTGACACATGTCCTACCCTTATTTTATGTGTCATGGCCGACCAAGACAATCCATGGGTCAACTTGTGGACCCCATGGAGCCACTTTGGTAGAAAAATGACATTAATATCTTTTTATTTAAAGTTAAAAAAAATGTCACAAACATGAGCTATTTTACTAAAACAATTTTTACATGGAGTTTTACAAGTCATATTTTTTACTATAAATATTCATTGGAAAGATAAAAAGATTACATACATCATAGTATTTTTTTATAATTTTTATACATTAAATAAATTAAATTATTTATGACACCATGATGATGCAGTGATTACCTCAATATTTAACGATTTAAATAAAATGGATAGATAATGTAAAATCTAAGACCTACACATGTCCAAAACCTATTGGATGGGTGTATTTCAAACCCTTATCACCTTATCCTAGAAACAAATCAATGTGGGACCATTAAAATCCTAAACGCATTCTAAAATAAAGTAACATTTCCTTACTTTCCAAGAGTACCCCTCCTCTCCTCTTATTAAAGGCCCCCACCTCTACCTCCTTACCCACACATCTCAAGCCTTTGTCTCGGACAAACCCTGCCCATTTTGTCTCTCCACATCCCTCTCTTACTCCTAGAAGCCTCAATTTGGGCAGAATGCTTCCCAAGGAAGCCTTTGAGCTCAAATCAAAAGGAGTTACACGACTTAAAGGTAGTATCTTCTCTTGTGTTCTTATGTTTTATTTTGCTTCTCCAACCCCCTAAAATCTTTTTATTCATTTATTTTGTAACAAATACAGTATATTAAATATACTAGTATGTTTTTTAAGAAGCATTTGAGCTACACTTACACACACCTACATCTAATGGTTAAAGAACATACTATTTCTGTGGATGGTGAATTTCTACCTCACGAAACGATGATTGTTCAATATTTTTCTAACACCTTCCAAGGTGGCCATTAAGATGTCACTAAATTTATATATGATATATAAAATGTTTATGTTTTACTTAAGCTTATTTATTTTTCATTTATGTCATACCTTTATGGTTTCCATTATGGGTAAATGCGATATCTTCAATTTAGGAAGTGCGGACTACCGCCCCCTCAAAGTGATTTGATTCGTTAACACCATATGTGGTACGTATAAAGGATAAATTTAATGATATTATATATGATACCATACTGGAATTATAATACTATTATGTATCATTATTTTTTAATTCCATTAAATATGAAATAGAAATGGAAGTAGCGTTCATGCGTACGTACGGCTTACCGTCTCCATGAATGGTGCATTTAATTTCTTACCTCTAAATGATTATGTAATATTATAAATGCATGTATATACTGGATATATATGATATATATGGAATCTACATCATGAATATCATTCTTGAGATAATAGATATTTGACTACGTGAACAACTTGTAAATATAAGAAGTTCACTTTTGACTCAAGTACCAAATATCGACAAAATGACCATTATTATCCTAAATAATTACATAGTGTTCATGACAAGATAATAGGTGATATAAAAGGAATAATGAACTTGAAAAAGGTTCTTAAGAAAGTAGAAATTAACACTAGTATATTATTCAGGAGATTAAAGAGCAATCGAGTCACATCGGACACGAGGTAAGGGACTTCGTCTCAATCTCCTTTCATTGAGGCATATTTCATTTTATACACAACTTTCTTTTATACGGTGTATAAACCCCTTTGAATTTTACTTTTATACAAAAGGAATATTTTTCTATGAAGTGTTTTAATAAATTACAAAAAGGAATGTTTCTTTTAACATATGCGGTGACAACGACCTTTTCCGCCGCCGCGAGTATTATTTGATCTTTGGCTTCCTCAACAAGCCGTAATGTTTTTAAAATAAAATAAATATCATATACTCTTTTATGTATTTTGGTATTGAAAATGGTTTTGATAAAGTATTCTGTTATGTCAATATATTTAAGTGATATATTGTGATCAAAGTGTGGAAATTTTATCATTCCTTTATATTGGTTTTATGTGTTATAATTTTATAATGGTACTTGGACATTTTACGGGTGGTTACGTGATAAACCATATGAAGGGTGGTGCCGTGAATACCAGGACGGGTGGTTACGTTATAACCTCCAATTCATTGGGTTTGGAAGTCGTCCATATGGATATTCCATTAAGTATGTATGGAAGTTGGCTGAATGGCTATTCCATTAAGTGATATGTGTGGAAGTCGACCTTATGGTTATTCCACTTATGTATGTTTTTGTCCCAAGTTACCTTTATATGTTATGTGTTCTTTATATGGGTTTTATGGTAATCTTTTGGTTACAAAAGGGTAAGTAATGATATTTTATTCAGTGAAGAGTTTTTACTACTTCTTAAAGGTGAAGGTATTACTTTGATAAGGTATACATGGTTTACTTGTTGTTTTCAAAACTAACAGTTTTCATTATTTGTGTATCCCTTACTGAGCTTTTTATGCTCACCCCAAGTTTTTTTGAAATGTTTTTCACAGGAATTAATGTGGAATTGGGTCAAGGATGGGATCAAGGGAAAGTCATGTTATCTAAAACATGGTACTAGACATGTTTCTTTTTAAGAGTTTTTATTTTATAGAAACTTAGTAGAAGTGTCTACTTTGTAATCTTTTGAGATGTAATAGTTATGTCCTAATTCTCTAAAACTCTAAACCTGAAAAGATCCTCAATGTGAATTATTCATTTTATTCAATATTAAGTAAGGTTTAAGGCTGGGGCCTTATAGTTAACCTTTTATAAAACATAGATATGTGATTGATATACTCTAATTTACCTAGATTAGTCGATATCTCATTTACCCACAATGATTCTTTAAACTCCATGTTCATGTAGTAATTAATCTGAGGGGTTTATCTCAAGGGGATTCCATGGTATTCTTGAGTCCTTAAAAAAATTATATGTTTTTAATCTATTTAATGGTGGGGAGTGAGGGTGATATTTCTCAAACTAGTGGTTTCCACCCATGTCTCCCACATACATAGCATCACCTCTTCCAAAAATAAACCCATTCACCCTCCCTTATCATCACTTATACAATATACATTTGAGTTGGATGGATTGAGAGATGAAATTAAATATGGTGAAGTTAGGTTTAGTATGGTATCACATTCTCAAATGAGGTGTGTTTGTCAATATTTATCATAGTGGAGTTAGAATTTCAATGGATTTGATGTTCTTTAAATCCCATTAAATCCCAAAAACATATATAGTGGAGGATTGTTAAAGAATCATATTTAATCAGCTAATGAGTGGAATTAAAAAAATTTGTGAACACACAGGAGTCCATAAGACTATATTAGGGATTAAGAACTTTATTCTATCTTATGTATTATTATATCATGCCCTTATCCTTTACATTTTCTAAAATTATTCCCTCATTTTTTAAATTGAAATATGATTATTGAGCCACTATAAGAAAAATGGTATTTATCAGTAGTTTAAACAACTATTAAATAATTCATGATGGGTTTAAAAAAAATTCCATTAATATATGTGATAAAAATCATTTTATGGTGATTTTTTCGAAGTAGTTAAAACTACCACTAAATGATTAGCAGTAATTCTTTATTTTAATATATATCTTTCTAAAAAAATAAAAATATATTTTTTATTTTTATTAAATATATAATTTTAAAATATGCATAATTTTTAATTATTTAAAATATATTATTTATTTATTTAAAATTTACTGTTAATTTTATACTTGTATTCATATTTTTATATAAAAATCACAACAAATACTTAGAATGTTTCCCATATTTAGACTACCTATGTTTTAATATTTATTATATTACACAACAACTTCTTAATATGTCACTCATCTTGACACTACTCTTAGTCATTCTCGCTTAAATATATAAGTACTAACCTCTAATTATATTTTATTTTATTTCCTATATAATCCATATTTTTAGATGGGTTAAAAGGGAACTTCTCATAACCCTAAATCCCTTGAGTACATGGCTTAAAGGCCCAGAGGCAAAAGGTCCTAAAAATAGCCAAAATACCCAAACTATCACAACCCTTACCACTTGCATATCATCCATTCATTCCATTATATCAGTGTCTACAACCCCATAACCATCACCTTGACATGTTCTGTGATTTTATAGTTTTTTGTGCTAATAGAATTTGTTCACACTATCATTGATCTCTCAATGATCTTCTCACGTCTAGATGATTCATCAAAAATCACCTATAACAATCCTAGACCCACTCTCTTGGGTATAGTGCCACAAAAAAATAAATTACATCTTTGGAATTGATACACATCTATTATTTCAATATATTTATCTCATTTAAAATCCAAGGACCATTTAGTTTAGAGTTTTAGAGAATTGGTACAAATCACTAACTAATAAAACTCATGTATTTCTCATCCAATTTACACTTTTTCCACTATATAAGAAGAAGATAAATATATTATGATCCTTCAAAGTCACCCATAAATTCTCCACACAAGATACTAATCTAGGATTAGGATGCTCAATACTTTATTTCATAACCTAGGGAAAGGGACACATACGAACAGGTGAGATTAAACACTCAGTAAGTATAAACATAATAATAAACCATTACATGAGATAGATGAGTCAGAAAAATATATCATGATTAGGATGATCATAATCATGGAATCACAGAATAAATAGATTATATAAAATAAACAAGGATTAAAAAATGACCATAACATAAAATCATGGCATCATAGGATTGTGTTGAAAACATAAACATGACATAATATGCATAATTTAAGGCTCCCTACCTTATTAACATAGAATATTTGGATAGGATAACTTCCCATGCACCATAGTTAGCTAAGAACATTTTCAACTAACCATAATATCACATGGGATAGAAAAAATTCCAAAATGAATTAGAGGGATATATAATTCTGGTCCCACTAATTATGTAATGAAAATATGTGTGTCTCATGAATTCAATAAACATATCATAAAAACTATATAAATAAAATGGGTTTTATATCCTTTTCAAGTCGTTCCCTATGGAATCATTCATTATTTCATCAATAAACATGACATGATCAAACCATGGAAAATAAATGGGTATCCGATGAATTTAAGAATAATTATAGGTAAATACCACTCAAAAAAGATGATTATGGATATGGTATTTATAGTATAGAGAAAATGGATATATGATTTAGATAATAATTTCAAAAATCAATTGATTTATTGGTAATCTAGGTTAAAACCATTCCAACCATTAATAGAAAATTTGGAATTCACAGAGTAAAGTTATTAGAAGTAAATAATACCTATAAAACTGGATTATTAATCAAGAAAAATAAGTTATAGACCATACCATAAATGTAAAATAGAATTTTTTTTAAGTCATATAGATAAATAAATCAAATTATATAATTTGAATAATATCTTTGATCAAGAATATGATATATATGAAGAACGCTCTTATAAGCATTATGAAAATTACTTTGAACAATAATATTTTTCATTATCAATTTTAAACATTTAAATGGAATATTTTATTAAATCATGAGAATAATAATTTCATTTTTTTTTTTGAAAACTTGAAAGTCTAGAGTGGGATTCTCTTATAAAATGATAAAGGTGGTGGAAAGATATGTTCAAATTGAAATGTGTAAAAGATATTATTTTTTATCAAAAACAACCCATACAAAAAAAATAAAAAAGTTTAGTTTTTAAAATATATTTTTTGAAATTAAAGGTAGTTTAATATTCCATTTTAAAACAATTTTCAAAGATGAAATTTTGAAACATTCGAAAAAATCACTTTATAAGAAAACGTTTTTGAAAAATAATCATACAGAAATTATTTTAAGTCCATTAAAACCTTTTAGTGATGCCCAAATAATAAAAAGGATGATAAAATATTTTATTAATAATATTTTAAGATAATTATTAAGTTCACTTTCAAAATTATATAAAATACTTTCTATAGGTAAAACAATGATATGGAATAAAAATATCAATTGGAAAGTATATTAGTTATTCTTATCAATATCATGATTTTATTTGAGGAAGAAATTCATTAAAGGGTATAATATTAATGAATAAATTTTATATCCCAAGATAAAAAATAAATATACCTTTTGAAAATATAATGGTAGTAAAAATATACTTGAGGATCAAAATCAATAAGATATTTCACGACTCACAAGAAAAGGGACTTGAGTTGAAAAAACAGTCATGACTTTAGTAACATTTTAATCAAAACCATTGAATGGGTAATGGAATAAAAATGAACCTAAAATAAAATTAATAAAATATATTTCATGATAAAATATCGTTTTTATAGCATATACACCATATAAAGTTAAATTGGTTCATAAAGTAAAATGTGTCTCAATAAAGGGTGTTTGAGACAAAAAATAACTTACCCTATTTCCCCTTTTAGTTAATCACACTTTAAAATCCTATAAAAAATCACAACTATATTAAAAATATATTTTATAACCTTATTCATCTCTATAAACCATTTATATGATTCATTTATAATTATTTACTATGAATATAGTGGTTCATTGTTGCTTATCTTTAACATAGGGTGTTATCAATTTTTATTATCTTGTACATGATTTATAAGGTTAATGTTGATCCTTGATCTTTGATACCAAATTAATAATTACATGATCAAATATGGTTATTTAATATATATATATATATATATATATAATGGGTAAGGGTTTCATGGAGCCCTCGGAAGGAACCCTGGCGGTCTTCTCCACTCTGTGACGGTGACGACCTCTATGCTAGTCCCTCCCCCATCGATGGGGAAGGGATCCTCATCGCCCACCAAGAAAGAAGATTTATTATTCACTCCTTTCTCAGATCCTACTTTTCTTCCCCCTTTCCCTCAAGTTTATCTCGGTCCGAAGGTCCTAGACTTTCTTGATGGGTTCCCTAAACTTCCCCTATCGACTGCGGAGTTCTCGAAGTCCTTTAATATACTAAAGCATACCTTGATTTCTTAGTTTAAACAGAAACACCCCTCCATTGATTCATTTGATATGAACGTCTTTAGTGCTTGGGAGTTGCAAGATAGGGCAACAATGGATCATTTGGATAATAGGAACATAATGGTTCATTTTTTTTGGAGGCAGACCTCATTAAGGCCTGGTCATTTTCTCCTCGTAGATTCAACGACTTCAGTTTTTACCTATTCTGGTGGTCCTTCGATTTGCATAAAAAGCATGATACTCATACAATGGAGACTTGGGTAAGCTTTCCCAATCTCCCCCTATTGTTCCAGAATCCATCTGTTATGTAAATTCTAGAAAATCTAATTAGAAGATATATGTTCTTGGATAGTCAGGCTGAGGCTCTATGTCACCCGGTTAATCCACGCGTTTTTGTGGAAATGGATGTGTCCAAAACTCCATTCGAATTTGTGTGGATCATAGTGGGTGAGGAGTAAAGATGAAATTATCAGGTGGTCTATGTATCCTGGACATATTTTTGTTTCAGATGTAAGCGCCTGGGACACTCATTGGACGTCTTCCATAGGGGGTCTCGAACGTCTGCGAGGAGGAGAGGCAGTGGTCGTGAAAAGGATCCTAAGGTTTCTGATGAAGAGGTCTTGGAGCAGTGGCATATTGTTATGGATGTTAAAAAAGGAAAGGGTGCAGAAGGGGTACCCCTCCAGTAACGTAGGGACCAGCAATGTGGCCTCGGAGGTAGATCTAGGCTCATCCTGACCTGTGAAGAAGGCTGTGGTGCATCAGAACAACCCGACAGTTTCTCAAGTCTTTAGAAAATTAAGGTAGGACCTAGACAAACCTTCATGCAGAAACTTGATCTACAATGTTAGTGTGAGGGATGAGAAAGTGGTTCTTCATGATGTGAATAGAGTGGAAATTCAGAAGTATGTGACTAAAGATGTGGGGGTGCAGATGGTGGATCAAGGGATTGAAGGTCTTGGAGACGTTGTTCCGGGGTCAAGGGGTACCAGTGTGATGAAGTATCTGAGGATATCTTCTTATGAAAACGTTTCTATGGCAGGAAAGGGTCTTGAGGCAATAGAAAAAAGGGAGATCAACATGTAGATGTAGGTAGAAACAGGTGAACCAGGAGCACCGGGTGAACCAAGGAAGTGGATGAAGGGTGGGGGAAGAGATAATCAAAATCTGACCCTACCCTTTATTAACATCAGTAACCATTTTGATCACCTAGGATCGGACTCTATTGATCATGTGTCCAATCTGGATGAATTCCCCTCAGGGATGGAGTCTAGGGAGGGAGAAAGCAATGGCCTTCCCTCGGAGGAAAGTGCACAAGGAGGATCTAGAAGAGGGCTCTACAACCCAAGGAGGAATAAGGGACAAAAATAAAATTTGGATCCAGGTATTTGCATTGTGTGTAAGAGGATAAATTCAAAATGCTGCAAGGATTACTCATATCTCCCAAAGCCTATGGATACTAGATCATCTAAAAAGGGTGGGAACAAAGTAATAAAGAGAAGTAATTTTAAAAAATCACAGGAGAAGGAGGTTGACCTGGTGTGTGGATCTGGATCGATTGAAGATCCTAGGCTAGAGGAGTAAGCACCAGATATGCAGGATGATGCAAAGGAAGATTAGCCTTGGAACTAGGATGTCTTGGTGGTTTGTGCTACCCCTATTCATGCGCCTTATGAGGGCAAGGAAGCTGATGAAGGTGAACCAATTTTTATCGCAGCTGGCATGGTGTGGGATGCTATCGTAGAGGCCATGGAGGAGTCATGAAACTTTCTTATGCACTCTGAGGAAGATATTCTTTAGAAGGCCTTGTATTTTAATTCTTCTAAAGAGGATGCAGAAAGGTTGAATGGTGAACCAATTTAAGTGGACACTAAAAGGGAGTAGAAAGAATGGATCACCAAGAAACACCTAATCATGACCAGAGGCTTCAATGCCAAAAATATAATGGTGGAAGAGTTTGAGTAGATTTGGGCCAAATTGATTTATCAATTTGAAGATGAAATTAGATATGACCTCGATAAAAAACATAATTGAACTTTTCTAGAGTTTATATTGGAGGATGCTTCCAATATGTTGAAGTTGGTCTTTGAGGGTGTTATAGGGCCTGATGCTTCTGTCTGTATTTTATGGATTCTCACTTTCTTCCATTAAAGGGTGCTTTTTAATAAAAAAATTTATTTAGAGGATGAGGATATATCCCATTATTATTTATATTTTTTCAATTTCATTCGATGAGATTTTTAAATATGGCTAGTGAAGATGAATCTGAAGATAGACAAGTTTTGGTAGTTTTTAATGAATAAAGATGATATAATATAAACATGTTTAGATATTAATATAATAAATATAGAAAATTTAAAAAAAAATTCTTTATTATTAAATTTAATTATAATTATATAATATTCTTTAATTATTTACTATATAAACCTTAAAACATCGCTAAAGTAAGTGGTAAGCCGACCAAAACAAAAGTGTGCTATAATGATTGAATGAGTAAAAAATTCATATAAAATATTGTTAATATAAAATTTACATAATGTTATATATTTAATATATATCATATATCTCAAAAATATAAATTTTTAACCATTAATGTTTAGTTTTTTTGAAAAATTAAATTCAGCATTCTTGGATGTGGTAGTCTGCACGTACACATGACTAACAAACCCATTTCTCAATGAATGGTTAGAGTTATGGTATACAAAAAATTATTATTTAATAATTATAATAATGTTGTAATAATAATATTAGTTCGTTAATTTCACTTTTAGTTCTATGCATTTTAGGTGGTAAATTGAAATGAGGCATGTCGTTTATGGAGTCGGTAGTCCGAACATACACATGATTAACGATCTCATTCCTTAACGAATAAACAGAATGAAGTTAAATGTAAAATGTGATAATTTTTTAAATTTATAAGTGAAATAAAAACATAATTATTAATTAAATCAATCATTGATACCATCCCCAATAGGAAGTGGTGAAAAAAAAATAGCATCGTGTCGTGAAGGCAGTAGTATGCACATAAGTATGATTGATGCATTTGTTTTTCTTAGCGGATGATATCAAATGAATGAATAATTTTTGTAAAATTTATATAATTAAATTTAAGTATATATATTATACTGAATTAATTATATTAAAAAATCTAGGTATGATTTGGAATAGAAATATTAAAATGTAAGACTAAGAAAAGAGTAATACTCACGTATGGGACATTGATTTTCCTTGGAGTTATCCATAGAAATATAGGGATTAAGCTAATTAAGGGTGTGAAAGGGATATTTATAATGGGATAGAGTTATAGTATGATAAAATGAGTAGTGTTTCATGAATTAATTCAAATATTTGTGTCAATAAAGAATGGGTTTAAGTGGTCCCTTTTATAACTGAAATTGAGGGTAGTTTTAGAATTACCTATCGTATTAAATTATTTATTAGAATTATTCAATGAAAAAAATCTCCCATATTTAGTATATATGGATTATAAGATATTATATTAAGATAAATACTCCCATACAATCATTTTAGTGATATATTTGAGTTATTTAGGGTTTTATATTATCACTTTTCACTTTACTCGTTTGTACTTTTACCTATGTCACTTTTACTTTCACATATGTTAATTATCTAAAATGTTCTTTATTATTATTTATATTAAAAATTAATTTGAGTATTATGATCATATATATTATATTAATTTTTTCAATTATAAATTTTATGATTAAAAAAAATTAATTTTTAAATAAGCATACTTAATGTATAAAAACAGTTTTTACGATAATCTTGTTTTTGAGCATAAAAATTATGTGTGAGATAAAATTATTAATGTTAGAACTTTTTAAGACATAAATTGATTTATTATAAATAAAATAAAGTTTATTTTAAATTTAAATAAATACATAATTTAATTTGAACAAAATATTATTTAATTTTAAGAAAACACATAGAAAAGTTTTCTTTATTAAAGTAACCTTTTTAATTTAGTCATAAAAATGTTGTTAGTGGGTTCTCTACATTAAAAAATATTTTAAAAATCATAATTGTATTCTTTAATTTCATATTTTATTACTTAAATGTCTTTATAACCTTTTAGTTCATTCTTATATATTGATAAATTCATGAAAATTATAAGTTTTGTAAAAAAACTATATTTTCAACTAAAAATTCATAGTTTAAGAAAATGATCAAAAATTTCTACTAAGTACATTTTGATATTATAAAATAAAAATATTAATTTTATCTAATTATACTTATAAAAGTTATATATTTATATTTTTAAAGAAAATAAAAAATATAAAAATAAACATATTTTATTTAAAATGAACTTCTTAAAAATTAAATGTTTCTAACATTATTTCATATCAGTTTTATAATTTAAATAATTATAATATTTTATATAATATATATCTATATTTTATATTTTATCATAATTTTGTTTTAAATATGATTAATTTAATTTAATTATATATCGTGAACTTCATTTTAGTACGTGTGAAGAAAGATATCGCACTCAGAATTATTTGAAGGAAAATATATATATTGAAATATCATGATGTTAAATTCAACCCCAATTAAATAAATCACATACTAAAAATTGTTTTAAAAATACATTAATTAAGGATTTAAAAAATATGTACAAGACTTAATATAAAATTTCAAATTAAATTTCTAAATTAATATCTTAAGTAAAACTAGAAGAAAAATATTCTTTTTCTATCGAGTAAATTTGATGCTTAATTTTCCATCAGAGGCTAGATGATTTATGTACTCTTTTCCACACATAAATAATTTACTAGTTACTTTCATATATCTCGCATTGTTTTTTTTTCCAATATTTTTTGCATGAAGGAACTTATACAGTTTTTCCTTCATCATCTTTGTCACCTGAATTTTCACAATATTACATGCTTATCTTATTTGGTGTGATAAGTAATTAAACTATATTCACTTTGTTAATCATAATTCATGATAGTTGTTTTGGAATAAAAACAATATTTCTAACCCTAGATCTTAACCTAATATATTATAGGTTAGGACAATCATTATATTGTCTTTTTCATCCATTGTTAACTCAATTCCTTCTTGCTTCGACCATTACTTTAAAATAATTTTTAGGAATGAGAATACTTAAATTCAAAAATGTACAAAGGGAAAATATGTGATTAGAATAAATAATTAATAAATGATGTGAATATCCTATCTTATAAGTCTTTATATTCAATATAGGTTATTTATGGTCGTTTTACTATTAGATTATATAATTGAGTTAGCTTTATTAAAATCATATGTTCAAATCACTTATAATGGTTTGTATAGAGAATGTGGTTTAACTGAAAAATATCCCCCAAGAGTGTCTGTCCAGGTGTACAGTTGATGCCTATTCATCTTTCAATACAATGATGAATGAAATATATTCAACCAAATCTTTTAAAGGTTGTTACCCCGAGATGATTGTTTTCTAAAACTGTATCCATTTTCCAATATGTGTACTGAGATTTAATTTCTTGGAAAATCATACAATCTCTAATGTATAAGACTTTTAGGTGGTTATCCTATACATAAACTTATTATTAGGGTTTTTACCAAAGTTTTCTTATCATAATCCTTAAAAAACATAAAATATTTAACACTTAAAACCAAAACATTTATCTACACTATTTAAATTATGATTATACCTAACTAATAAACCCTCAATTTAATTCCTAAATCTTAAATCATCCTCAAAAAAAGTCAACAAAACCTATAAATTTATCTAAACACTATTCTGATACCAATTTTAGAACCCCTAGACCTATGATCCCAAATCTAGTGCTGAAAACACACAAATTAAAACACTATATTTGATACACATATATGATCATAATAACATTATCAAGTTTGAAATCCAAGGACCTTTTAAAATATAGTTTTAGAGAATTAAGAAAAATCACTAACTAAAAAACTCATGTCTTTATCATACATTAGACACTTTTTCCACTATATAATAATATCATAAATCCATTATGAGTCTTCAACATCATCCATAAATTCTCCACAAAAGATACTCATCTATGATTAACATGATTAATACTTTCTTTCATAACTTTGTGAAAGGGAAACATAAGAAGGGGTGAGATAAAACTTTTAGTAAGGGTAAAACCAATAATAAAGGATAACATAAGAGATTTGAGACATAAAATGTAGGCATGTAATTTTTTCTCAGCGGTCTGAAAGCATGACTAGCCCGGCTCGAAAAATCCCAACTCGGGTTGATGATTCATTATGCCGAACCTGGGCCTCTATGGGTAGGCACGTAGGCTAGGTCAGGCTGATCTATCCCACTCGTTAGCTCATATGAATCCGAGCCTGAAAAATCCCTCTCGCTCTAAAAAAATAAAATAAACAGAAAACTAATGGTAGGGATACTCAAACCCCCTACCACATGTTTCCAAGGCTATGCTTGGACCAAATCATCCAGGCAGTGCACCTAGTTTTAAATGATAAAATCTTTAATATATAATTATCTATCTATATATATATATATTATATATATATATACACACACACACACACACATATACATGATACATATATATAAAAACACACACACAAACATATATATGTGTGTGTGTGTGTGTGTGTAAATATATCCACCCATCTATCTATTTATAAAAACTAAAAGACAACAGTATGAGTGTTCTACACCCCATCCCACCAAACATTATTCCACACCCCATACACCACCTCCCATTTCATATTTAATTATTTTAGGAAAAAATGGTAAAATTCCATATTAATTCCATTTAATTAATTCTCATTCAATTATTTATTTAAAATAACCTAAAATTAATTATTTTATGTCTATTTTATGATTTATAATTATTATGCACGTTAGTTTTTAGGATTATTGATATTTATTTAGATGATATAGTCACTTTATATTTGATTTTTTTAATTGAACTTTTTCAAATAAAATATTGGACCTTTAAAAATTTTATGAATTGGTATGTATTTTATATTTTTATAAAATTAAAGAAAATATTATTTTTATAAATGGAATGTGATGTTGAGGATGAAAAATATTATCAAACATATGAAGTGAGTAATTTAAAACATGTAAAATGATTGAAAATTAAATGAAAAATATTTTAGGTGTAGAATGTTAATAAAAAATAAAATAAATGTTTTAAAAAAATTAAAAAAAATATTAAAGAAAACATTTTTAATAAAATTTTTAAGAAAAGGTTTTAAAAAAATATTTAAAAATAGTTTTATAGAAAAATTTTAAATATTATATTAAAAAATCATTCAAAAAATATTTTGAAAAAAGGTTTTATAAAAAGATTTTAAAAAAATAAATACATTTTACATAATTTTAAAAAAATATGTTTTAAAAAACATTTTATAAAATGTTTTAAAAAAAGTTTAAAAATTCATTTAAAAAAACATTTTAATTTGATTAAGAAATTCTTTAAAAAAATGTTTTGAAATTTTTTTTAAGAAAACCTTTAAGAAAAATGTCTTAAAAAGAGTTTCAAAAAAATATTTAAAAAACATTTTAACATAAGTTTTTAGAAAACATTTTAAAAAAAGTTTAAGAAAAAATTTAAAGTAATATTTTAAAAAAAATGTCCAAAAAATCTTTAATAATTATTTTAAAAAATGTTTCATAAAATTAGAAAAAAAATCATAAAATGTTTTAAAAAATGTTTTAAAAAATGTTTAAAAATTATTAAGATAATGTTAAAATAAAATATTAAGGAAATGTTTAAAAAACCGTTTAAAAAAATTTTAAACATTTAAATGAATAAAATATTTTTGCAAATAATAAAAGTTTGTAAGGGCATGCTCATAGATCGGACCAAAAAACCCAGCATGACCTGATTTTTGGGGAAAGCCTGAGGCCTATATCAAGCCACTTCATGGAGTTGTTCGGGTCGAGTTGGCCCGACCCAAAAAAGTGGGTTGTAGACCAATTTTTTAGAGGGAATGCCCAGCCCGACCTGACCGAGTTCTTACTGAAATTACACCCTTAATAGCATGATATCATGATGAGGATGATCATAAACATGGTATAATGGAATAAAGTGATGATATCATGTTAACACATATTAAAAAATAATCACAATATAAGATCATGTCATCATAATAATGTAGAGACAAAATAAACATGAAATCATAAGAATAAGTCAAGGATCCCTACCTTGTTAACATAACATATTTGGATATGCTATATTCCCACACACCATATTTGTTTAGGCTCACTACCCATGCATCATAATGCATTATGATATATAAACATTACCCAATTCATTTGAGGGATATATAATTTTAGGTCCACCCATTACATAATGAAAATCATGCATATGTGTGCTGCATGGTTTCAATCAACATATCATAAAAACCCAAGGAAATAAAATGGGTTTTATATACTTTTCAACTTGTCCCCTAAGGAAGCATTAATTATTTCATAAATAAACATTGTATGATAAACCCATGGAAAATAAATGGGTATGAAATGAAGTTAATCATTATTCAAGGTAAATAGCACTGAAAAATATGATTATGCATATGATTTTTACACTGTATAGGAAATGGATATATGGTTTAGAAAATAATTTTCCAAATCAATTAATGTATTAGGAATCATGGTGAACACCATTAAATTAAGTAATGGAACAAAGGGAATTCAAATAGAAAAGTCATTGGAAGTAAATCATTCCTATAAAAATGGAAAATTAGGAAATAAAAAAGTAGTGATGAAACATAACGTAGATATAAAATATAATTACATCATTTATCTAGATAAAGAAGGTGTATTGTATCATTTGAAAAATATCCTTGATCAAGAATACGACATATAAGAAGAACACTCATAGAATCATTAAAAAAATTATTTGAAAAATAATATTTTACAGTGTCCTTTTAAAACATTTAAAAGGGTGATTTTATTAAACCATGGGATTAAGAATTTCCTTTTCGTAAACTTGAATTCATAGAGTGGAAGTCTCTTAGAAAATGAAAATGGTGGTGGAATGATACGTTCACAAGGAAAAATGTAAAAGAGATTCCGGTTTTTTCAAAAAAACCCATATGAAAAACATTTGAAAATATTTAATTAAAAAATGTATGAAATTCAAGGTAATTAAAATTTTTATTTTAATATTTTTCTAAATAAGTAATTTTGAAACATTTTAAAACATTACAATATAAGAATACATTTTTGAAAACTAATCATGTAGAAAACATTGAATGACCATTAAAACATTTTAGTGAATATAACATCTTAAAAAGGATAGTAAAAACATGTTATTGATAATAAGTGAATATAAGTATGAGTTTGACTTAAAATATTATATAAAATAATTTCTATTGGTAAAAAATGGACATGGAAGACAAATATTTATTGGAAAGTATATTATTTATTCTTATCATAATCATGATTTTATTTGAGGAAGCCTTTCATCAAAGGTGATATATTAATGAAGAGAAGTAATATCCAAAGATAAAAAAGTAAATCAACTATTTGAAAAAGATAATGGTCAGAAATACTTAGAAGATCAAAATAAAGAAGAGATTTTACAACTCAGAGGATAAAGGACTCGAGTCAAGAAAACAATTACGACTTGAGTAAAATTCTAATAAAAACACATAAAGGATGAAGGGATTTAAATTTAGCCTAAAATACCATCAATAATATCTATTTCATGATAACATGTAAATTGGGTAGAATATAGACCATATAAATGTAAATTGGTGCATAGAGTAAAACAAGTCTCAATGAAGGGAGTTTGAGACACAAATCTCTTACCTTATTTTCCTGATTAGTTGATCATTATATAACATCTCATTAAACATCAATAAGTATATTAATCACATATTTTATAACATTATTCATATTTAAAAACCTTTTATATGCTTAATTTATAATTATTTACTATGAATATAGTTGTTTATTTTAACATATTTTTAACATCGGGTGTTAATAATTTTAATTGTCTTGCACATGATTTGTAATGTTAATTTTGATCATTGATATTTGATATCAAGTTCATAATTCCTAGATTAAGAATGTTTATTTAATATATATCTCATGATTATTTATAATTTTTTACTTTCATCGCATGAGATTTTTAATTATGACTCATGAAGATGAATCTAGAGACCGACTTGTTTATGAAGTTTCTAATGAACAAAGATGGTATATTATTAACATTTTTTTATATTAATATAATAACTCCAACACCTTTTAAAAAAATTAATAAATTGTTATTATATTTAATTAAAAATATATAACATTTCTTAATCATTCACCATATAAATATTACAATATATATCAATTTGGCAGTAAACCAACCAAAATAAAAGCGTGTTGTAGTGATCAAATGAGTAAGAAAGTGATATTATATAATGTTAATATAACATTTAAAAAATATTAAGAATGTAATATATATCATATATATCATATATACCCATTAAATAAATTCATAAAACCATAAATGATCGATGGTGTTGACAAATGAGATTCATCATTTGTGGAAGCGGTAGCCCACACCTACGCACGATTAACGAACTCATTTCTCAATGAATTAATAGAGTGATGGTACTTAAAAAATTATCATTTAAGATTTATAAGAATTTTATAAATATAGTATTAGTTAATTTATTATAATTTTAGGTTTATCCATGTTATTTGGTTAAGTAAAATGAGACACATCATTCATGGAGGTTGTAGTCTGCCCATACGCATTGTTAAAGATATCATTCCTTAACAAATAGATATAATGAAGTTAAATGTAAAAGATCATGATTTTATAATTTTATAAGTTAAATAAAAATAATAATTTTCCATCAAAACCATCCTTTATATCATACCAAATATTTTGTGATGAAATAAAAATTACATTTTGTCATGAAGGTAGTAGTCTACATGTAAGCATGATTAATGTGTTTGATTTTCGTAGTGGATGCTATAGAATCGATGAAAAATTGGTGTAAAATTAATATAATGAATTTTAAGTATATATATTATTCTTAATTAATTAAATTCATAGTGTTATGGAATATTAGTAAGATCAAAATTAAAAATAAATACTAGGATGGGAGTAATACTCATGTTGGGAACTTAGATTTTCATTAGAATTATCCTTATAAATGAAGTGATTAGGATAAATGAGGGTGAAATAAGGATATGTTTAGTAGGAGAGATTTATAGGATGAAAAAATGACTATATTTTAACCAAGTAATTCCAATTTTTTGGTCCTTCAATAAGGGGTCTAAGTGGAACCTTTTATAAGTGAAAGGAACGGTGGTTTTTGAATTACCTTATCTTATTAAATTATTTCCTAGCATTATTCCTAGTAAAAGTCTCCCACATTCCATGGTTATAGATTATGGACCATGATATGATCTAAATTACTCCCATAAACTTAATATTAGTATATCTTGGAGTGATTTATGGGTTTATACTGTCACTTTTCATTTTACCCATGTGTACTTTTTCATAGGCGACTTTTACTCTTACGTGTGTTAATTAAATAAAATGTTCAATATTAATATTGATCTTATAAATAAATTTAAGTATTATAATCCCATATATGATATTGAATTTATCAATAAAAAATACTATGACTAATGAAATTTAATTTTAAAATAAACATGCTTAACGCTTACAAATAGTCTTTAAGATAATCGTGTTTTAATTATAAAATTTATGTGTGAGTTAAAATTATTAATTTCAATAATTTTTATGAAATAAATTGATTTATTATAAATAAAATGAAGTTTTTTTTACATTAAAAAAATACCTAACCAAATTTAACCAAAAATATTAAACAATTGAAATAAAATACATAAAAATTTGCCTTTATTAATGTAACCTTTTACTTTCGTACTAAAAATGTTTTTTGTGGGTTCTATAAGTTCAAATAATATTTTAAAATTCATAATTTTATTCATTAATTTCATATTTGATTAATTAAATGGGTTTTTTACCTTTTAGGTCATTTTTTTATATTGATAAATCCATGAAAATTTTAATTTTCCTAAAAAACTGTATTTTGGGCTAAAAATCGATATTTTTAGAATATGTTCAAAAAATCATACTAAGTAAATTTTGATATTATAAATTAGAAAAAAAAGTTTATTTTATATAATTATATTTATAAATGTTATAAATTTAAATTTTAATATAAAATACAAAATTTAAAGATAAACTGGTTTTATTTAAAAATGAGCTTCTTAGACATTAAGTGTTTCAAATATTATATCATACCAATTTCCTAATTTAAATAATTTTAATATTTTATATCATATATAGATATCTTATATGTTATCATAATGATATTTTAAAGATGATTTATTCAATTTATGTTTGTATCACGACCTTTATTTTAGTGTGTGTGAAGGAAGATATCACACTAAGAAGTATTTAAAAGAAACTATATATACTGAAATCTCTGGATGTTACACCATTATCACATCATCCAATGGTTCACTAGGTTCAAATATTCTCAAATAAAAAGATTGAAGGCCCATTATATGATGGTTCAGAGGCCTAGTGACCTAAAATCCCAATAAATGGCCTGAAATCCCATATGTGATTAATAGTATCAATGTTATAGTACCCTGCTACAGTACATGAAATGTTATAGAACTACCATATTTATATAGTACCACAAAAAATACACCCATTTCTAAGTTTGATGTAGAATTACAAGATGACTTTACCACTTAAGTAAGCCCATAAATACCTCTTTAAATAATATCTGCTCCTCCAAATGAATTTATATGCAATAACATGTTAATAAATGTTATTTATCTTATTCGATAAATAAAAGACATGATATAAATTACTAATGAATAAAATTTTAAATTCATAATGACTTGAAATTTTTTAACAGCTATTAATTATTAATATTAACTAAATAATAATAATTTATTAATAATAATTTCATTGATAAATAGCAATTATTAATTAAAAATTCATTAATAGTAAATAATAATATGTAAATAATTAATAATAAACAAGTAATTAAAATCTTAAATAACATAAAATTAATAATTATATATAAGTTATAATTAATAATTCATTATTTGATAAATAATAAATTATATATAATGAATAATAAATATTAAACAAACATTACTAAATAATTATAAACTTCAAATTATAAAAATATAGAAAAATAATTTGTAAATACTAGTTACTAATTAATAGTTAATAATAAATAATTTATATTAATTAAGATAATGAGTAATAAATATTAAATTTTAAATATTAAATATTAAATAATTTATAATAAATAATTTATAAGTAATTAAAATTATAATTAATTATTAAGAGTGATTAATTATTGAGAATTAGTCTTTATAAATTAATAATAAATTCATTAATAAATAGTGATTATTAATTAAAAATTAATTAATAATAAATAACTAATAACTAAGAAGTAATTAAAATTTTCATTAACATATAATTAATATTCACATTTTCATAATTTATAATTAACCATTAATCATTAATAATTTTATTAATTATATTTCAAATTATTTATTATTTATTATTTATTATATTATTAATTATTAATTACATTATTTGTTTTATTTATTATAAATTTTCAATTATTTTGTTAATTATTTATTATTAATTATTATCAATTATTCAAAATAAGTTGTGGTCAACTCCCCTTTATTAAAAACCAAAAAATAAAGACTAGGTGAGGATGCGGTAAGACAAAGAAAACCTACCCTCATTCCTAAACAAGAAAACCGAAAATATACACAAAATCCTAGAAAACAAGATTTAAATTCCTAAACTCTCCAGAAACTCAAACTAAGATAAAAGCCTCATATTGTACGAATCCCCACCAACTTCCCTGACCATGGGGTTGATGCCATCATATCTATTTTTTTCTATTTGTCAATTTCTATCGTGATACTCAGCATCAATTTCAGTGGAATTCATTATGGGAAGTGGGAACTCCTCCACAACTGCCACCATAGCCACATCCTTTTTATTATCAACCTCTGATTCAACAGTACATTCCATTTGGATTAATTAATTCGAGGGATTGTAAAAGGAGTTAGAACTGCATACCTAATATTCCACCTTACTATGCATGGGTGAAGAATGTTTTTTACCATCATTTCAGACCTTATAAGTGAAAGCTTGTGAAACTACTTGAAACACTACCGATGAAACTAGAGCTTTATAATTTACTCCTGAACTACCCTAAGGTTTTTTAGAAAGAGAAACTAGATAAGAATTAGGGGCCACTATTATCATTTGATCATTTTTTGCTCCCCTATCCAGGACCTCCTTACTAGTAAAGGAATCTTGCTGACCTGAAACTCTAAGCTTCGCATGAGTCTTGGTTGGAGTATAAATTACTCCGACCTTATTGTTTTTAGTAGATAGAATAGATCACAACCATTTAGAACTATGATTTTATGGTTTTTTACTTCATTTTAGAATCTAAATCATGATTCTTCTTCCCTTAGAAATCACAATAATAAGAAATGGTTTCTCTTGAAAGATTTTCTTATCAACCTCATTTTGAATATCTAGTTAATTATCTCACTCCTCATGGTTAATGTCATCCCATATATTAGTGATCATAACAAGATAATCCTTGAAGAAAAAACCTTTATCGTCAATTTTATCCCATGTATCTTCAAATATATTTTGATAATATAAAGTAGTGAGACCAAGATCATACTGAGACTCTAAAGTAAAGAAGCACTGCCTCTACCAAGTACCTACTAGAAAATTAGAAACACTCATTGGTCCATCTTATCCTAAATATTGAGTCCATTCAATATAGCCTCCCAACTATGAAGAATTTCCATCCATGCTTGGGAAAGATCCCTTATTCATTATCTCAACAACCCCTAAACGAAACCCACATTTAATTTGAGTAGAGGACTCCAACTGCTCACCCAAATTATTAAGATCTACAACACTAGCAATGTAAATAGTCCAAGATTTCTATACAACCTTAAAATTATATAAGTTTTCAAGAAGTTTCATATTCATAGGTTTATGAATAATCTAATCACTATTTTTAGAACTATATCCAACTGTGTAAAATATCTTCACTTAATGAGAGGCAATCAAACTTGTTTAGAAATTAGAAATTTTACTAGTATCTATCAAAGTACCATTAAAAATAGTATTTATAAGAGTTGTAAAATTTATTAAAGTAACCCCAACATTACTATGATCCTTGTTTAGAATCCTTCCTCAACATTCAGAAACATCATTCCCACTCAAGTATTAGATTGAAAAAATAACACCCCTCTTATTGTTATTCTTAGAGTGACCAATTACCTTTAGTCCAGAAAAAAGGGTGGGAGATTCTCACAAAAAAATATCATGTTCAAATCCTTATTATATTATGATACAAGATGATTGGGTGTAAATATAAGAGCTTCAAGCATGGAAATCTGGGTTTATTGGTTGATTTATAGGATTCCCTGCTTCTATGAAATTCTCGATTGATTCAATGGTGGTTGAGAATATGACATTTGGTGTATTATTGATCGAACATGAACAAGTGGTTCTAGAAACCATGACGAGTGTTTGGTTTCTCAATATGTAAATATTATGAATTATTTATATCTAAAAATTTTAAAAAAATGTTCTTTCTCCCAATTCAAGGATTTATCTTCTATATTAATTCATTATAAAATTAATATTTCTTATGTTATGGATAATACAGATTCCAGTTTGAAGAGTAACGAGTTAGGGAAGTTTTTTATTATTAATCATTTAATTTTATCAAGGGGATTGAAGCCCTAGATATTGGTGGATTGGGTCAAGAATCTAACTACTATATGGGTCTTCCTGAATTAGAAGTTTGTCTCCATGGGTCATTCATTTTTTCACTTAATTTTCCCTTCAAATAAACTGAAAATTCAAGACTATGGTTTTGTTTTGGTGTCTCTAAAGCCTGATCTATTTCACATCTTTTAATGGGATCATACATTTAATCCCATGTTGGTTATTCATTCTTCATTCTAATTCTATGTTATGGTTCATGGTTTAAACTAGATTCTTTGGAATCATAGGAATTTGTATGATATTTCTTTAGTAATTGGTATTCCTATAAGATGGAAAATGTTACTTGGAATGTAATGTTTTTCCATTATTCTTCGATAATGGTTGAATTAGATTTTTCTTTTACCTTGGTTGACAAAATATATCTTTTAATTGATCCTAATTAGTTTAGATTAATGATAGAATATGAAAATATTACTAAATTCTACATAGATTATAATGTTTTTGGTTCTGGTAAAATGAATTAAAAGAGGTTTTTTATTTATTCCTTGTGTTTTTATTATGG
The DNA here is from genome assembly GCA_963277665.1 of Viscum album. Taxonomy (NCBI): domain Eukaryota; kingdom Viridiplantae; phylum Streptophyta; class Magnoliopsida; order Santalales; family Viscaceae; genus Viscum; species Viscum album. The sequence continues at coordinate 786,368,371 of OY728132.1, forward strand.
GAATGATGTGGATATGTGTATTAAGAAGAGAAAATGATGAAGATCAATATAGGAAGATACTAGTAAAGAATCTATTTATATGGTTTTTCCTATTCCTATTAATCATTCATTATCTTGGAATGTTTTGAATAATATAGATCATCCTAAAGATGTGGTAGTTGAATTTTCCTATGATATGTTGGGAGTGAATACCTCTTGATCTAGGGAGTATTTTTTTATTTGGTGCATAAAAGTAGGGGAAGAGTTCTGGTTTTGGTATGGCTATGAAAATTGATGCTCCAAACCACGATTGTGTCTTGGTTTTGTGTGTGGGTGATAATTTTCAACATGGGATATCAATTTCATAGGGGTGAATATTAGGCAAAGGATAGTAATATATATAAGGATTCAAATGGAGGAAATTTTGTTGATTTTAGTTTTGGGTGGTGGATTCAGAGTTCCCCTGGGAACTTGATTATGGGTAGTCTAGAAACTCTCAAAATTGATATTATACTACTTGATTAAGAAGGATTGGGAAATTCTATGGCTCTTATTTAGGGGTAGTCCACAGTTTTTTCAACCTATTTATATGGATTACTTTGAGGCTTATTTGGAGGACTCTCATGCTTATAAAGATATCTAATTGGGAATTTTTTATCATTAAGTCATTATAGATCAAGGAGTAATTAAAAAAATGGGGAAAGAAAATCAAGATCCCAAGACCACTAGAAGTGGTATCCACTACTATTTCAAGGATGTATAGATAAAGGCATGAAAATGGTAGTTGGAAATAAAGGCTTCAGTTCTATACCATCAAAAAGGGGATCGTTCAAGGATTACTCCAATATCCCAAGAAATTTTTCTACCATATCATCCCTGAAATCTTCGAAACTAATCTTTCTCATATGTGAGGGTTGATTATGAATTTTGGAGGATAATTTACCAAGGTAACTGATATTCTAACTTGGAGGAAAATAATTAGTTTGATTATGGAAATTATTTACTATACTATGATCACTAATTTTCTTTATATCCTTTCATATGGATGAGGCCATGTCCCTATATATGGCCCCTTCCATTCTCTTTTTTCCTTGTTCTTATTTTCATTTTTTAATTTAGTGGAGGAGTCTTTTTTTCATCTTGTTCAAATCATTTTTTGTTAATTATACTATTAATAATTAATTATTTTATTAATTATTAATGGTTAAAGATTAATTGTTAATAATAATTATATTAATTGAATTAATTATTATATTTAATTGATAATTATTCCTTTTTTAGGTGTCACATAGAGGATGATGATCACATTTGATTGCATTTCCATTTTTTCATTCATATAGAGAAGCATTGTGGATCTATTAGAAATTGATCACATACTGGACAACTACATTGTGGATCTATTGAGGATATTATGATCCATTATAATTTCAGATCAAAGTAGGAACATACTTATCTATAAAATAACTAAATTCTGTTGGTTTATCAAGAAATATGAAAATGGTCTTGTTTATAATGGGAAGACTCAAAATGAAATGGATATGATGTTGTATTTCATGGTTGTGATGAAGGAAGTTGACTTACTATATAATAGATCTACTTATAACTCAATAAATGAAATAACTTTTTATAAATTACATTTAATTTATAATAAATTTAAATATATAAGGGGATTCATTTAGAAACCACCAATTCATGGGTGGATGAAGATAAATATCGATGGGACCTCGAAAGGGAAACTAATGAAAAAAAGATGCATTGCTGTTTTTTAAGATGATTAAGGATAGGTTATCAATTTTTTATTTTCTAACTATGTATAAAACTATGAACTCAAAGTTGAAATATAGTGGATAATAAAGGTTATACAAATGAAAAATCAAAGAGGATGGAGGAATATAATATTTAAGTGTTCTTCGACTTTTATTTTTCAGGCCATCATGAAAAGATATTTCATCCTATTTCAACCTCTTATCCTTCAATTTTGATGTGACACACACCTTTAGGGAATAAAAATCACTTTTTTATTAACTTTTTAATGAAGGTGTGAATTATAATTTCATTATGAAGTTGGATGAAAAGTCATATGATATACACTACATGGTGGAGAGGGATAAATGTGTAAATCCAAGCACCATAATCTTTCAATATTTTTCTTTCTATTTTATTTGGTCAATGATACTTTTCCCCTGATTTCCTTTTTTGATTGTTAATTTTTATTATCTTTATTGATAATTATTAATTATATTAAATATATTTTATTTTTATGAATTATATTACTAATTATATATTATTATTTATGTTTTATTATTTATAATATATTATTATTTGTATCTTGAAAAAGTGAAAGTTGAATCACATATATAAAATATTTAAGTGATACCATGTGTAGGCCAGAGATAGGTAAACTAGTAATAGAGGGGATGAATTTCCCTTTAAAAATGTTCAAGATAAACAATCCAATTTCAAAAACATATTTTCGGAATAATAAAGAAATTAAAAACTTTTAAATATAAAAATAAAAGGATCAAATTGAAATCAAAACAATATAATTAAATAGAATAAAAATTAAAAAAGAATAAAATTAATAATGATTTGACAAAGTGATTAAGAATTAAATGATTTAAAGGGATAAATAATTTAAAATGAAAAAAAATGAGTAAATATATTTGGTAAGGAATTTTGGAAATAATATCTAAAGGTGCCCCTATGTCTCCCACCTAAAGTTCTTGAGGATTTAATGTATTGGTCCCTTGTCTTTGATGATAGAAATGATATCAAAATTAACCCTTGATTTTTATGTTATAGCAAGAAATCAGATATAATATACATTTTCTATTTAACGGTGAAGATAGAAATCATAAATGAAGTAGTCCATTACCTTTTTAAAGGAAATGTCAAGAAAACTATGGTCCCTTGATTTAAGGGTAGTAAGCACTAACGATAGAATAAATGGAAATGGAGGAGATTCCTAGGAAGAAATACATTTGCGAGATTGTCTCAATTCACCTAAAGAATATGATTAACACTAAGGTATAATGAGAAATATAGAATAGATTGAATGGATATTATAATTTTTCACACTCTAGAAGGAGAAAGAAGATATGGAATGAGAGATCACTTTGAGAGTAATTGAGCATGTAGGTGAATGAGAAAGATATTTTTTAGAGGTTTGGTGTAGATTTTCAAGGAATCAAAAGGTATTTATTTATATCCTTCAATTCTTTCATTAAGGTTATGGAATACATCAGGAGCCTATAAATTAAAGATGTCCAAGTTTGATATACTTTGAACCACATTTAAAGTATTAAAAATCATAGCCTTTTACACAATGGAAGGGATCATTATTTCATTGAGGTAAAATTTGTAGTGTATGAATTAGACCTACATCATTAATTCTGTAACACCCCGAGCTTCCATGATACGTTTTTCATTAAAAAAATGCAATAGCTTGCATTGTACGCAAGTTCGAGATTCTAACACACCGCGACCAATCAAAATAGTCATTATGAATAGTAATACCCAATTTTTGAAATTATATATATTTTATATTTCAAAATGGACTTCATTTTTGGATTTTAAATATAAAAATTATCCTAAGTTGAACTTTTTTTAATTTTCTGAGAACTTCCAATTTTTTATGAATAGTGAAAAATACTTAAAAACAACTTTTTTAATCAAAATAATTTATAGTGATAAATTATAATATTGAGTGGTTTTAAAGTATAATTATAATATATTTTTACCATTTTATCCAATGGTGGTCATTAGAATTAAGTTCACATTGAAATTGGACATAAACAATTGTCAATCTTTTGATATATATCGTTCCTTAAAAACACGCTATTTGTTGTGACAGCGGGAATTAATTATGAAATTAATTAATGCAACGTATATGTTTCGAATTTTGTAAAATAGAAATAATTTTTGAATTTGGAATATCAATTATATCTTAGGGTGAAATTTTGGCATTGTTCTAAAAACTTCAATTTTTGATGAATAGTGAAACCACTAAGTGGTAGTTAAAAAAACTGATTTTTCGTTTAAATGAAATATTACCACTTTTGTGATTTGATTTTCAAAAATCAGACATACATGGTTGTCATTAAGAAGTAAAATTTGGTTCAACGGGATAAAAATAATTTTTTGGTGAATAGTAACTTTTAAGTTTAATTAATCGCGATTAATGGTAATTAGTGAAATTTAAGGTAAAAATGATATTATAAAAATATGAAAATACCTATACACTTTTCCTACCCCTGTTTGATGTGTCATGGCCGACCAAGACAATCCATGGGTCAACTTGGGGACCCCATGGAGCCACTTTGGTAGGAAAATGACATAAATAACTTTTATTTAAAGTTAAAATAAAAATGTCACAAACATAAGTTATTTTACTAAAACAATTTTTAAATGGGGTTATACAAGTCATATTTTTGAATATAAATATTCATTAGAAAGATGAAACTATTTCCTACACCATGATAGTTTTTTTATAATTTTTATACATTAAATAAATTAAATTATTTATGACACCATGATGATGCAGTGATTACCTCATTAATTAACGATTTAAATAAAATGATAAGATAATGTAAAATCCAAGGCTTACACTTGTCAAAAACCTATTGGATGAGTATATTTCGAACCCTTATCACCTTATCCTCTAATTATATAAGTTTGGGACCTTTAAAATTAGATACTCATTATATAATAAAGTAACATTTCATTACTTTCTAAGAGTTCCCCTCCTCTCCTCTTATAAAAGGCCCCCACCTCTACCTCCTTACTCATACTTTCAAAGCCTTTTGGCTCGGCCAACCTCTGCCCAAATACTCTCCAAACTTCCCTCCCTTACTCCTAGAAGCATCACTTTAGGCAGAATTCTTCCCAAGGAAGCCTTTGGCTCAAATCAAAATAGTTACCTGATTTTAAGGTAATGTGTTCTCTTATGTTATTTTGTTTTAATTTGCTTCTCCAACCCCCTAAACTCTTTTTATTCATTTATTTTGTAACAAAACAAGTATCCTCAATATACTAGGATGTTTTTATAAGAAGTATTAGAGCTACACTTACACACACCTACATCTAATGGTTAAAGAACATACTGTTTCTGTGGATGGTGAATTTCTGCCTCACGAAATGATGATTGTTCAAAACTCATTTAACACCTTCAAAGGTGGACATTAAGATGTCACTATATTTATATATAATATATAATATGTTTATGTTTTACTTAAGGTTCTTTATTTTTCATTTATGGCATACCTTTCTTGTTTCCATTATGGGTAAACGCGATATTTTCATTTTAGGAAGTGCGGACTACCGCCCCCTCAAAGTGATTTGAATCGTTAATTCCATATGTGGGATGTATAAAGGATGTAGTAAATGATATTATATATGATATTATACTGGAATTATAATATACCTTTATATAATTATGATTTCATTCCATTAAATATGAAATAGAAATGAAAGTAGCGTTCATGCGTACGTACGGCTTACCATCTCCATGAACGGTGCATTTCATTTCTTACCTCTAAATGTTATGTAATGAATGAATGTATATACTGGATATATATGAGATATATGATATCTATATCATGAATATAATTCTGGATATAATGGATATTTCACCACATGAACAACTTGTAATTATAAGAAGTCTATTTTTGACTCAAGTACCAAAGATCGACAAAACGACCGTTATTAACTTAAATAATTACATAATGTTCATAACATGGTAATAAGTGATATAAAAGGAATAAAAAACTTGAAAAAATGTTCTTAAGAAATTATGAATTAACTCTAGTTTATTATTCAGGAGTTTAAAGAACGGTCGAGTCAAGACAGGATGCAAGGTAAGGGAACTTCTTAACCCTATTTCTATTCTTTGGGTTAATCTCCTACATTCAAATTATGTCATGATATTATTATGTCATATCTTGTATTTGTACTTTCTTTATGTGTACTTATAGTGAATACACATAATATATCTATTTTATTTTAAAAATGATCTTTTTATGGGACTTCGTCTCAATCTCCTTTCATTGAGGCATACTTTGTTTTATACAAAACCTTCTTTTATACGGTGTATAAACCCCTTTGACTTTTACGTTTATTCAAAATGAATCTTTTTTATACAAAGAGTTTTACTAAATGACAAAAAGGGAATGTTTTTATTTCCGTACATATGCGGCGACAACGACTTCTCCGTCGCCGTGACCATTATTTGAGTTTCAACTTCCTCTACAAGCCATCACTTTTTTTAATGAAAAATAAATACAAAATTTTAACTTTCTTCTATTTTGGTATTGAAAATGGTTTTGAAAGCATTTTTATTATATCAATGTGTTGTATTGATATCTTGTGATTGAAATGTGGAAATTTTATGTTTCCTTTATGCATGTTCTATATGATACAATTATGTTATGGTTTATGATATGTTTAAACCTATTCATATGAGGAATGCATTGGACTTAATAAGTGATGGGTGGAGCCCGCTATAGCTCCTCAATGGATCAGTAGGTCTCATGAGGCAAACTAGTGTCTTGGCACGAGGCCTTGACAAAATCTTATTTGTGGTCTTGGCACGAGGCCTTGACTACGTGGTTATGATAGTCTGGCATTATGCATTCCATCATTATGAAAGTGGTTATTGATGTTGCATGTGATTATTCGAGCAGTAGAATATCCGTGTGAATAAGTAAATGGCATTATCTCATTTTACTTTTTCCATATTATGTGGAAGTTCAAGTTTAAAAGGCTTTTGTTTTAGTTTTACATTGCCTTAAATGTTTATATTTATTTATGAAAGCTTCCGCAATATTTTTATCATTACTGAGCATCTGAGCTCACCCCTTTCAATGTTTTAATATTTTCTAGGATGTGAAGAAGTATTTTATGAATGACCTGTAGGGATAGTCAGAAAGGGATATGAGTGTGGACTATGAAGACCATGTTATTGTAGTTTTTTATACTTTATGATGTAATGAATGACTTATGAATGTATCCAGTGTTTCCAAGGATACTAAACTAATCGGTCTTTCGAGACTTGATCTTTTGTGATCATGCCAATGTTACACAATAATGCACCAACTCTAGGTAACTGGGGTCGAGGCGTTACAGTTGGTATCAGAGGCATTTTAGTACTAACCTTGGAAGCTAGATTTAGATAAACTCTGATTAGAGCACATAGCCCAAAGATAGAATTTGAGGATTAGTATAGAATAACATCCTAGAATATTGGTATTATAGAGATTTTGTGAGTTTTCCGAGCAATACATCCCTGTCTGGATATGAGAAGGTAGAGGCGGCTCAGGCATAGATGTACCTAGGGGTAAAACCTGAAAACACTGCTTTGAGCTAGACTCAAATGGGAACTGGTGCACGACAACAGGCATTGTTGCACTCTTGGTTACGACACTCTCAGGGGATATGCTTAGGATAATTCTCATTTTTTTACAAACCATTATGAAGGGTTTATAAGTATATACTTCCTCAAAGAAAACATTTATTTTTATGATTATGGATTATATCCATAAATAGTTCAATTTATGTTAAGTATGGAATTATGTATTTTGAATCATAAACTAATCTAGTTTATGCCATTGTTTAGAAATGGATCCTAGTGGAAGGAATGGAAACCGTATCAATGCACGCACTCCGTGTAGGGATTGCCCTCCTGCTCAAGATAATTATTGTGGATCTAGATATACAACGAGTGCTGATCAACTTATTACCATCCTGGGACAACTCACTCAGGTTATGAATAATAACCTTACTCGTATGGAGCACCCTGATCCGCAACGTGGAGGATCAATGTTAGACCGCTTCATGAGGAAACAACCACCAACATTTAATGGGGCTACAATTCCATTTTTATCTAAGCAATGGATAAACTTCTTATAAAAAATATTCCATGCCTTGGGGAGTAGCGAAAGGGAGAAGGTTGTCATGGCAGTCTACCGCCTCACTGGAGATGCCGATCAATGGTGGTTGCTGATTCAAAACACAAAGGAAGATGATGAAGTATCAAATATGTAATGGAGAGAGTTCAAAGATCTTTTCTTAGAAAAATAATTTCCACATGCCCATCGAGCAGATATGGAAAGGCAATTTCTGAGTCTGAGACAAAAGGAGGATGAGAATGTCGCAAAGTATGAGGTTAACTTTACAAGGTTAGCGAGGCATGCAGCAGATTATATACGTAACCCAAGAAGTAAGATCGATCATTTCCATGATGGGTTAAAACTTTTTTTTCCGTCGAGCCTTATTCTCACAATATTTCTCGTCGTACGAAGATATAGTCTCGTGTGCTATCAAGACAGAAAATGAATTCTATAAATCTTATGACAATAAAGTAAAGCAAGAGAAGAAGAGGATGGTAGAACAAGAGACAGATAAAGGGAAAAGGGAAAGAAGGATTTTCCATTATGTGATAATTGTGGGAATAATCACCCCGGTACTTGCCTTAAAGGAATGGGAGTTTGTTATAAATGTGGAGAAAAAGGTCACCAGGCTCGTGATTGCAAGGGAAAGAAAGAGGCTATCAAAGTTGAATGCTACAATTTTAGGGAACTGGGGAATTATGAAAATGAATGACCTAAGCATCAGGGAAACTTACCTTAGAAAAGGCCAAGGGATCAAGGAAAATCTTATGTCGTTACTACAATTGAAGCGGAATAATTAATGTATTGGTGCTTTTGGACACAAGGATTATATTCTGGTTATAAAGATAATGTGATATATATATAAGGATTGTACTGCAGTACTTGTTGTTTTCATTAAGGTTTTAATATGATGAAGTTAATCATATTTTTAGTATGTTACAAAAAGAGAAGCTTTAATTTGTTTGGGGAATCTGATGTTACAATTGATTTTGGAATTTAGAGACCTTTTAGAGAAAGTGTGGACAGAGGTATTTTGGATAACTATAAAGTTTGGAATGGATTAAGTTGATCTTTGGATAGTATTGTTTTAGGTTAAAACATTTCTGAAGATTATTTTTGGAATATTATAATACTATAGTTTTAGGAAAAGGACAACCTGCAGGGTGGGGTATAACCTGTCGCGTCGGACAAAGCTGCAGGAATCAAACCCACAACCATAGTGCGACAGGCCTTTATTACCTACCACTAACCTACAGGAAGTCCCTGGTTATTAAAAAATAGTTTTTCTAATCTAAATGGTATGTGTTAGTATTTTGAACCTTGTACGATTAGGATAAATATAATATTTTTGAGTTATATTATCTTTTTGAGTGAAAGATGAGTTTGTGGTAGAAATTAGTTGAAGGCTGAAACTCTACTTGTTAAGCATAAATATATATATACCTATCCCTTATTCTATGAATAAATTAATTCTTAAACTTTAGTAAAGGTATATTAAAACAAAAAATGTGTTATCTTAATACCTTATGCCTTGTTGAACTGATAATATTTTAAATCAACATAGATTGAAGGCTTTGAGGCCCTAAATTTTAAACTTGTTTGTGATTGATGACCTCAATCACTCCCTATAAATATTTACATTTTTCCTCCAATTATATGTCTCTAATTTCTACCAATGTTCTCCTTATTGAGATCATAATTTGGTGGTGACTTTTTCATTTCCTTTTCCCTCTTATTAAGGCTAAATTTTATTAACCCTATTTCCGATGTGGGTTTTCCAAAAAGATATTTTCTATTTTCAACCATTTATTTTCAATGAAAAATGTCAAATTGCAAGGACTCAATTTATTGAAGGAGGGGAGAATGTAACACCCCGAGCTTTCATGATACGTTTTTCTTTAAAAAATGCAATAGCTTGCATTGTACGCAAGTTCGAGATTCTAACACACCGCGACCAATCAAAATAGCCATTATGAATATTAATACCCAATTTTTGAAATTATATATATTTTATATTTCAAAATGGACTTCATTTTTGGATTCAAAATATCGAAATTATCCTAAGTTGAACTTTTTGTAATTTTCTGAGAACTTCCAATTTTTTATGAATAGTGAAAAATACTTAAAAAAAACTTTTTTAATCAAAATAATTTATAGTGATAAATTATACTATTGAGTGGTTTTAAAGTATAATTATAATATATTTTTACCATTTTATCCAATGGTGGTCATTAGAATTAATTTCACATTGAAATTGGACATAAACAATTGTCAATCTTTTGATATATATTGTTTCTTAAAAACACGCTATTTGTTGTGACAGCGGGAATTAATTATAAATTAATTAATTCAACATATATGTTTAGAATTTTTTAAAATAGACATCATTTTTGAATTTGGAATATCAATTATAGCTTAGGGTGAAATTTTGGCATTGTTCTGAAAAACTTCAATTTTTTATGAATAGTGAAACCACAAAGTGGTAGTTAAAAAAACTAATTTTTCATTTAAATGAAATATTAACACTTTTGTGATTTGATTTTCAAAAATCCTACATACATGGTTGTCATTAGGAATTAAAATGTGGTTCAACGGGATAAAAATAATTTTTTGGTGAATAGTAACTTTTAAGTTTAATTAATCGCGATTAAAGGTAATTAGTGAAATTTAAGGTAAAAATGATATTATAAAAATATGAAAATACCTTTACACTTGTCCTACCCCTATTGGATGTGTCATGGCCGACCAAGACAATCCATGGGTCAACTTTGGGACCCCATGGAGCTACTTTGGTAGGAAAATGACATAAATAACTTTTATTTAAAGTTAAAATAAAAATGTCACAAACATAAGTTATTTTACTAAAACAGTTTTTAAATGGGGTTATACAAGTCATATTTTTTACTATAAATATTCATTAGAAAACTAAAAAGATTTCCTAAACCATGATAGTTTTTTTATAATTTTTAGACATTAAATAAATTAAATTATTTATGACACCATGATGATGCAGTGATTACCTCATTAATTAACGATTTAAATAAAATGAAAAGATAATGTAAAATCAAAGGCTTACACTTGTCAAAAACCTATTGGATGAGTATATTTCGAACCCTTATCACCTTATCCTCGAATTATATAAGTGTGGGACCTTTAAAATCTGAGAATCATTATATAATAAAGTAACATTTCATTACTTTCCAAGAGTGCCCCTCCTCTCCTCTTATAAAAGGCCCCCACCTCTACCACCTTACTCACACTTTCAAAGCCTTTTGGCTCGGCCAACCTCTGCCCAAATACTCTCCCAACTTTCCTCCCTTACTCCTAGAAGCCTCACTTCGGGCAGAATGCTTCCCAAGGAAGCCTTTGGCTCAAATCAAAAGAGTTACCCGATTTTAAGGTAATGTGTTCTCTTATGTTATTTTGTTTTAATTTTCTTCTCCAACCCCCTAAACACTTTTTATTTATTTCTTTTGTAACAAAATAATTATCCTAAATATACTAGTATGTTGTTATAAGAATTATTCGAGCGACACTTACACACACCTACATCTAATGGTTAAAGAACATACTGTTTCTGTGGATGGCGAATTTCTGCCTCACGAAATGATGATTGTTCAACACTCATATAACACCTTCAAAGGTGGACATTAATATGTCACTATATTTATATATGATATATAATATGTTTATGTTTTACTTAAGGTTCTGTATTTTTCATTTATTTCATACCTTTCTTGTTTCCATTATGGGTAAACGCGATATTTTCATTTTAGGAAGTGCGGACTACCGCCCCCTCAAAGTGATTTGAATCGTTAATGCCATATGTGGGATGTATAAAGGATGGATTAAATGATATTATATATGATATTATACGGGAATTATAATATACCTTTATATAATTATGATTTCATTCCATTAAATATGAAATAGAAATGAAAGTAGCGTTCATGTGTACGTACGGCTTACCGTCTCCATGAACGGTGCATTTCATTTCTTACCTATAAATGTTATGTAATGAATGAATGTATATACTTGATATATATGAGATATATGATATCTATATCATGAATATAATTCTGGATATAATGGATATTTCACCACATGAACAACTTGTAATTATAAGAAGTCTATTTTTGACTCAAGTACCAAAGATCGACAAAACGACCGTTATTAACTTAAATAATTACACAATGTTCATAACATGGTAATAAGTGATATAAAAGGAATAAAAAACTTGAAAAAATGTTCTTAAGCAATTATAAATTAACTCTAGTTTATTATTCATGAGGTTAAAGAATGGTCGAGTCAAGACAGGACGCAAGGTAATGGAACTTCTTAACCCAAATTCTATTCTTTGGGTTAATCTCCTACTTTCAAATTATGTCATGATATTATTATGTCATATCTTGTATTTGTAATTTCTTTATGTGTACTTATAGTGAATACACATAATATATCTATTTTATTTTAAAAATGATCTTTGTATGGGACTTCGTCTCAATCTCGTTTCATTGAGTCATACTTTGTTTTATACAAAACCTTCTTTTATACGGTGTATAAACCCCTTTGACTTTTACGTTTATTCAAAAGGAATATTTTTTATACGAAGCGTTTTACTAATCGAAAAAAAGGGAATTTTTTTCTTTCCGTACATATGCGGCGACAACGACTTCTCCGCCGCCGTGACCATTATTTGAGTTTCAGCTTCCTCTACAAGCCATCGCTTTTTTTAATGAAAAATAAATACAAAGTTTTAACTTTCTTCTATTTTGGTATTGAAAATGGTTTTGAAAGAGTTTTTTTTATATCAATGTGTTGTATTGATATCTTGTGATTGAAATGTGGAAATGTTATGTTTCCTTTATGCATATTCTATGTGATACGATTATGTTATGGTTTATGATATGTTTAAACATGTTCATATGAGGAATGCATTGGACTTAATAAGTGACGGGTGGAGCCCGCTATAGCTCCTCGATGCATCGGTAGGTCTCATGAGGCAAACTAGTGTCTTGGCATGAGGCCTTGACAAAATCTTATTTGTGGTCTTGGCACGAGGCCTTGACTACGTGGTTATGATAGTCTGGCATTATGCATTCCATCATTATGAAAGTGGTTATTGATGTTGCATGTGAGTATTCGACCAGTAGAATATCCGTGTGAATAAGTAAATGGCATTATCTCATTTTACTTTTGCCATATTATGTTGAAGTTCAAGTTTAAAAGGCTTTTGTTTTAGTTTTACATTGCCTTAAATGTTTATATTTATTTATGAACGCTTTCGCAATATTGTTATCCTTACTGAGCATCTGAGCTCACCCCTTTCAATGTTTTAATATTTTCCAGGATGTGGAGAAGTATTTTATGAATGACCTGCAGGGATAGTCAGAAAGGGATATGAGTGTGGACTATGAAGACCATGTTATTGTAGTTTTTTTTACTTTATGATGTAATGAAAGACTTATGAATGTATCTATTGTTTCCAAGGCTACTAAACTAATCGGTCTTTCGAGACTTGATCTTTTGTGATCATGCCAATGTTACGCAATAATGCACCGACTCTGGGTAACTGGGGTCAGGGCGTTACAAATTCTCAAGCTGATAAATTATGGTTCATCCAAAAATGAGGTATTTTTGATGGAGCCTCTGGGCTACAGAATCTATTATTTTTATGGTTCTGTGAAATTAAATGTTGTTGCGATGTATCCTATAGCATGTTGTGTGAAAAATGTCTAAAAATAAAACGATTTGGTGTATGATATACCTTATGGAATGTACATAACTAATATTGTAGGAATAGAACCTTGATTATGGTGTGGACTCTGAAATTTTCTTTGAAAAATTTCACAGTAGGATTTTACCAAGCTAGGTTGTGGTGTGGTCCTAAGAGTTGCATTGTAATCCATATTCCTAGATAATGGTTACCTAAAAACATCATGCAATACATAAAGGTACCACTGAAATACTTAATGCTATGTAAGATTATTCAAATGATGGTATAGTTGTGTAAGGGTCTTCCTAGATTTCTAAATCTCATGTCTGGACAGGTATATTTCTACAATGTGGTTCTTAGGAATTCATCAGAATACTTGATATATGGAATGGTTTTATTTGTTAAATTGTATTCCTTTTTCAAGGATTCTAATAATATGTAAATAAATACTCTTCAAAGAGTACTATTATGATGAAATCAATCTAGTTTTACACTACTTAATTGAAAATATTTCAACACTTTAAGAGACTTTTTTATCATTAAAATCAAAGAACAATGAGAATCAAAACAATCTCCACCTTTTTATGATCACAAACACTTGACTAATAATTAAATTAGACAATATTGTAAAAATAAATCACCTTATAATATCAAGATATAAAAATATATAGTGCCAAAATATCAAGATGATGAAACTTGTCCCCTAAACATGACTTCCCTGCACAGTCATTTTTTTAAACATTTCTACCCAAAAAATAAATTTCCCCCTTTGAGAGACATGCGAAAATTAATATCATAAAAATATATAATTTTACCCCTTTAATATTGTCAAAAAAGGAGTTATAACAGGGGTAACATAATAAATAAATTGAATCTATGTTTATCATCATTAATGATATTTCAAAAGAGATGAAAATGAATTTCTGAAAATAAAATTTTAAAATATCATTGTATTTTTTTAATCAGAGTTTATAAGTTAAAAAAATGCAAAAAATATTTTTTTTTTGAAAAGCTAAATAAATTTATTTGAAAAAATAAAAAAAACTTTATTATTGGAAAATGATTTTGAAAAATAAAATGGCTCTTCTAGGATCATTTCATTATAAAAAATATTAGACCCCCCTCAATTAATGCATCATAAAATTTTAAAGGTATCATCACCATTAAAAATAAAGTCTAAAATAATTAAAATACTTAGAAAATAAAAATTTAGTAAAATTATTCCATTATTATAGTTAATTTAATATTATATTAATAACCCATGAAAATTTTTATTAGAGTGTCAAACAAGGTGTGTAGTAAAGCTCAATCACCGTGCCCAGGATGGATAAAACGTTAACAAAACCACTCAACTCTTCTCAGGATAAATCTATAGGGGCATATACTCTAGAACCACATGCACTTTTTTCATCCAGACATTAATTTTTTTCTTACAGTTTCATACTAACTTCACTTTTCAAAAATTATGAAAAGTTTTCAAAAACATTTTATTTAATAAAATAAATTAAAAATACATTTTTTAAATATTAAAAAATAGATTTAAAAAATTATCAAGATTTACAGGATAAAGAGATAAGTATCACAAGATAATCATTCCCAACTCACATTTTATGAAGTCATATAGATCAATAGTAAGGGTCTTAGTGAAGATATCATCAAGTTAACGGTTTTTCAAACGAAGTCAAGAATGATATCACATTTTTGAAATTGATTTAGTAGAAAATAGTTTCTCAATTCAATGTGCTTAGTGTAAGATTATTTATGGTATTTTATAAATATTTATCACACTAATATTATCCCAATAGATAGATATAGAATAATATGTTATCCCAAAGTCCAAAAGATTATGTTTCATTCATATACCATTGGACCAATAGCTCCTAACAATTTTGTATTATGCTTCGGTTGTAAAAAAGAGAAACGTGGATTCTATTATTACTAATCCATGATATGATGGGTTTTCCTAGTATACAAAAAGTCCCATTAGTAATTTTCTTATCTAGTTGACATCCTCCAAAATAAAAATCATAAAAAAAAGATTATTCAAAATGGGTTTCCTTAGGATAAAATAATTCAAGTCTTTTAGTTCTTTTCTAATAGTGGAAAATTATTTTGAGAGATTTTTATTTTAATTCCTTAAATTTGGTTAGAAAATGAGCAGAAAGGAATAAACTTATCATGATTTCCATATGATCCATAGTAAGTTAATATTTACTTCCAATCATTTTTTGATAAATTTTATAGCTTACCAATTGAAGAACATCATCCAACATCATCATATATGTATTACACACGGGCACTCTAATTTCCTTAGCATGATCCATTACAAATTTATTTAGTATTACATTAGTTTTTTTACATTGGTTTTAAAATATTCCATCAAAGTTCTGGAAAATTTTAAAACTAATTAATAATTTATAGTTCTCCTATAAAACTAATTTCAAACTCTTTATTCATTAAATTGAAAAAAATTAACTAAAAATAGTTTCTTTAGTTGAACCAAAAATAACATCATCAACATAAATTTGAATGACTAATAAATCATTTGAAAAGGTTTTAAGAAAAAGGGTGGAATCATCATATCCTATTTTGAAATAATTTTATATAATAAATTTGGTTAACCTCTCATACCATGCTCGAGGGACTTGTTTTAAACTATAAAGAGATTTGGTTCACTTGGATTTTTTTTAAATTGTGTATTTTAAAAATTGCGTGGTTGGTCCCCAAAAAAATTAAAAATAAACCCACTTAAAAATCACTTTTTACATTCATATGAAAAATATTAAAATTAAAATTAGTGGAAGATTACAACAAGATTCTATGTATTTGAGTCATGCAATGACTAAAAAGGTTTCATCATAATAAATACCATGTTCTTGATTATATTATTTAGAAATAATTCAGTCCTTGTTACAAAGAAAATTTCCTTGTTTGTTATGTTTTCATTGAAAAAACTACTTGGTTCCAATATTAGGAGGATTATAGAGATTTTCCATAAGAGTATATATATTGTTCCTTTGAAATTATTTCAACTCATTTTTCATATAAAGTATCTAATTCTCATCATTAATAGTGTCATCAAGGAAATGAGGTTCAGGATAAGAGATAAAATATTCATATTCAAACTCATTTAATACTGACCTTCTATTTTGAGTTTTGGATTTAAATTCTCTAATAAAATTCTCAAGAGTATGGTCTTTTAATTAAATCCAATACATGGGTAAAGTACATGATGGTGTTTCCAGATCAACTTCAATTATTTTAGAAGATTGATTATTAGTAAGGTCCATACTAGGTTACTCAACATCATTATCACTTTGTGGATGTGATTTAGGATGATTCTTATCTAATATGATGTGAATTGACAATTCTAGGGTCATGTTTCTCTTATTCGAGAGTCAGATTTAATTACTTGTGTTTTATTACCCAATAAAAATTCCTTTGATGGATTTAGAATTAAACTATCCTAATTTTTCATTGGTATTAAGGATAAATAATTTACAACTAAATACTATAAAGAAAAAACCTTTTGGAATTTTTATTTTCTAAAGTTTATAATGGGTTTTTCCAAATATGAATCTTGTGAGGAAATGATTAAGGATAAATAATTAAGTATTGACAACCTTAGAAAAAAATAATTGAGTAAAGGAAAACTTGTTAAGTATTATCTTAGACATTTTTTATAGCGTCATATTTTGTCTTTCAATAACCCTATCTATTGAGGTGTTCAAGGAAAGGAAAATAAGTAATGATAACCATAATATTCACAAAAGGCATCAATGTTTTTGTTATTAAATTATTCACTAAGGTTACTTATAAGGGAAAATAGTTTGTAACATTTTTTTATTTTTGGGCTATCTTGAAAATTTGAGAAATAAATTACAAGCCTCATTATTACATGATAATAATAAAACCTATATAAATATTATGAATTCATCAATAATTACAATGTTTTAATGTTTACCTTTGATATATATAACTTTATTTGGTAAAAAAATATCAAGGTGGACTAGTTTTAAGTATTTAGAAGCAGAAATAAAGTTTTTTTATTCAAAAAAATATTCGTGTTTCTTTTCATGTTGGAATGGTTTACAAACAAATATATATTTAAATGAAATTTTTTGTAATTATAATATTTACATATGATTTTCACAAGAGAATTAATAATATAATAACTTAGTCATTGATTCTAAATCCAAGAATCATTCTCTTAAACACTTAACGTTTTTTACTTGCTATAGATTTTAAATCAATAATATAAACATTTTTAAAATGGTATGTGGTAAATAAAATCTTTATTTTAAAATTTAAAACCTTAAAAAACTCATTTTTAAAATTAATTTTAAATATTATATCACATAATTGACTTATACATATTAAATTATGCTTAAATTATTTAACAAATAAAACATCATTAATTAATGTAGAGTTATAGAAACTGATCAAACCTAAACCAGCAATTTTGAATTTAGAATCATATCCAAAGGTGAAATGTCCTCTATAAAAATATTTTAGACAATTGAATTCATAAGGATCACCACAAATTTTATTTAGGAACTCATTATACATATACCATGTGGCTTCTTTGGTTTTTATCTTTTTCTATAATTGATTATAAAACTATATCATTTGGTACCCATATCTTTGGTCAACTTAAATTAGCTAATAATTATTTTTGAATACACAGTTATTTGGAACAAGTTTTTACATTTCAAATATGAGATGAAAGACAAATTATTTTAGTTCTACCATATCTATAATTTCAACATTTTCATTCATAAACTAGATAAAAAACATTATTACAACAGTTAAAAATTTTATTTTAAAAAATTCCTTTTACACAATTAGACCTTTTAAAAAGGTTGGGAAATTATATTTTTTTGAACATCCATGAATGTTGATATTTTTAATAAGTTTTTTGAAAAGCACAGATATTATTTAAATTTTCATCCCATTGGGTAAAATGATAAATTGTATTTATAAGATATTTAATTTGAAATTCCAAATTTTTAATATTTAGTTTATATTTTAATTTTAAAATAAAATCCTCCTTTTTATTTAAAATTAGATCTTTTCCAGAGACAACAACATTGTGTTTCTTTTTAAGATATCTGAATTTAGAAATAAGATCACAAAATAAATTTTTAAGATCATTTTTTTCATTAATAATATATTCATAAGTAAAATATGATTTAGAAGAAATATAAAAATATGAATTGCAATGATAAGAAGAGAGAGGAGTTTTAGAACTAACCTCAATTACATCCTTGATATGTATCATGAGACACTTGAGACATTCATCGCTTGATTCATATGTTGAATTCAATTCCTCTCAATAAATCCATGTCAAGACCTTTAAATAATTATTACCTTGTTTATTGTATTTTTTAATTTTTCTTACTCAAGGGAAAATATGTTTTTATTTGTCCCTTATTTATACAACTAAAATAAGTTACCTAAAATTATTTATTTTCAATATTTAAATTTTTGAGTGGATATCTTCTTTTTCTTGTAATTTTCTATCATCTTTGTAAAGTTAGATATATTAGAGTCACTCCCATATGAGACGTATTTTTTCCTTTAAGGATATAGTCATTTTATTTTCATTGACCAACTCAGCCTCATTTTTTTCTTGTCTCTTTATTTTTATCTCATATGTCAGGGTAAAACTAATGACTACCTCTACTGGCATATTTTTTACATCTTTACTTTTTTATCCCAACTACTTGGTAAAAAAGAATTTTCTTAACCAAAATTTCTATATAAATATTATCATAAATAGATTTTAAACCATTAAAAATATCAATAAATCTAATAAACATAAAAATAATAGACCTATTTAGATTCATAGAGAAACTCTCAAAGTCTTTCCTATATTTTTCAAGCCTTGTGTCCTAAACTTTATTTGTACCTTCATATGCAACATATAATAATTTCTAGATTTTAAGATCAATTTTTAAATAATAAAATCTATTAAATTAATTAAAATCTAAACAAAAATTTAAATCATTAATAGATTCACTATCTAGTTCAAAAGAAAAAATATCATCATGTGTCCATTTTTCTTCTTTCAGATAAAAGAGTATAGTCGTGAAAAAAAATTATAAACATGATGGAAAATAGATCTAAGAAAATAATAAATTCTATATTTATAATAATCATAATTAGAACCATCAAAAAATGGAACATGACCCGATGATTTTTTTTTGGGGCCATCATGAGTGTTTGAAAAAACCATTTAAAATAGAGATATTTATTTGAAAAACTAGCTAAATATTTTAAAAATAAAAACTTCTAAATAATTTGTACACAAATAAGTTCCTTAAATAAAAACACTTTTGATACCAAATTTAGGTTATAGAGAGGTAAAATTATAGGATAAGGGGTGAATTTCCCTTTAAAAGGGTTAAAGTAAAATAATCCAATTTTAAAAACTTCATTTGTAAAAGATTGATGAAATTGAAACCATTTTAATATAAAAAACAAATGGATAAAAGTGAAAGTGATGCAATATATTTAAATATAATAAAAACTAAAAAATAACATGAAGAAAATTTTGATTAAGTGGTTAGTCATTAAATTATTTAAATTGATACATAATTGAAAGTGTGTAAAGTAAATGAGATAAGATATTTAGTGAGGAAGTTTGGAAATAGTACCCAAAGGTATCCCTATGTCTCTCCCCTCAATATCTTTAGGAGTTAATTTATTATTCCCATGGATTTAATGGTAGCAAAGATACCAAAACTAACCATTTATTTTTAGGTTATAGTAATAAACCAGATGAAAAATACACAAGGTTTTTAAAGATGAGGCTAGAAACAACAAACAAAGTTGTACCATTCCCATTTTAAAGTAAATGGAAATAAAACCATGATACCTTAATTTAAGGGTAGTAAGAACCAATGATATAAAAAATAATAAGTGATGAGATTTCTAGGAATAAATTTCTTTGATTCTTTTTCTCAATTCCACAAAATAATATTATGAACACTATGTGAGAATAATAATTGTATAAGATAGTGATTTAATATTATACTTCAGTTCAGATTATAGAAGGATAAAATGACATATATAATGAAATATCAACTTGATATAAATTAATCACATTTGAAGATGATAAAAAAAATTTATATGTGTGGTGTAGATTTATAAGGACTTTAAAGGTATCTATTTATAGCCTTAAATTCCTTCAGTAATGTTCTGGAATCAATTGGGGGTCTTTAAGCTGAATAAGTCCAAGTTCGATGTATTTTGACCAAAATTTAAATCATTCAGAATCATATCCATTTCACTATGGAAGGGATATCTATTCCATGGAGGATAGATTTATAGAATAGAAATTATAGCTATGGAGTGAACTATCAAAGTGATAATTTTTTATTGTGGAAAAAATGAGGTAGTTGCAACGTAGCCTTTGGGCTATACCATGGATTCCTTTTATGGTTCTACCAAATTCGATGTTTCTGTAGTGTAACCTATGGGTTGAAACATGGAAAATTTTTGTAAAGAAAAAATTATGGTGTAAGATATACCTTATAGAATGGATCTGATTAATATTGTAGGAACTGAAATTTTATTACACTATGACCTTTGTAATTTTTGCTGTAAATCTCAGAATGGGATTTGACCAAGCTAGTTTGTGGCGTGGTCCTGAAAGTTGTGTCGTAATTCTTGTTCTTGCATGAGGTAACCTAAAAAATTTATGTTTTGCATAAATATACCAATAAAATCCTTAATTCTTTATAAGCTTATTGATGTGAGGATATAACTACATAAGGGTCATCCCAAGTTTCTAAATCTCAAATAAGGGTAGGTGGATTTCTACAGCATGGTTCTTAGGTTTGCACCGTAATACTTTATTTGTGGTGTGGTTCTAAGTGTTCCCTCATATTCTTTGTTCAACGAGTCTAATAAGACTTCAAGAATGACTCTTTATAGAGTTCTATTATGATGAAATAAATCTAGTTGTACACCACTTAACAGAAAATATTAAACACTTTAAGAGTGTTTGTGATCATTAAAATAAAAGAGTGGTGAGAATCACAACATCAAGGACCCTTCCCTTATAAAAGGGATCCCTAAGTGAGGTTTTTAGTTATATTCTGGGATTACTTTAATACTAGTATTTCCAAATAAAATAAAATTGTTTAAAATAGTGCATATAATTTTTTTTTATATATTTATATATAATAATAAAAAATTAAAAAAAAACATGAAATGCATGAAATTCTTGCATGATTTTGATTCAACCAGAACACAAAAAGTATGAAACTATTTCATGATTTTAAAATCCTGTATATTTGAGTAAAACCATGAAATTTTTTCACACTTTTATTATCAATTTTGGTAAATAAAGTTAACCTCTACCCAAAATAATTAAAAAGGATAAAAACCCATATGTATATTTTTATCAATGATCATGTGATGGGAATTCCAGTGAGTATTGTACTGGTTGAAAATATGTTTTCTGAATTTATGAATTTATTTTTGAGAATTTTCTTACAAAAAGTGTTGGATGAAAACTAGTAGGAAAATATTACTTTAGACAATTTAGTCATAGCTTTAGACTATGGGAGGTTTTATTTTGTATTCTCGTTGTTAATTTTAGTATTATAATAACATTTTTTATCATCTTTCATTGAAATCACTTTCAATTTTGTAAATCTTTTCCTGCCACCATGACTATTCAAAATCCATGTTCATATAGTGAATAATCTGAGGGGTTGATCCCTGGGGAAGATCATGGTGTTATGAAGTCCAAAACTTAATTTATTATAAATTCTTATTCCATTTCATGGTGGGCAGTGTGGGTGAGATGGACCATACGAGTGGTTTCCACCCTTTTCTCTCACATCCTTGGCCTCACCTCTTTTACTATAAAAGTCATTATTTTTTCCTTCTATTCTCTCACCCAACATAATTTTGTGTTGGAAGGGTTGGGTGATGAAATGATAATGGGCGGAGCTAGGTTTAATATGGTATCATGATCTTTGTTTAGGTTTGTTTTTGTGTCTATATATATATATATCATGGTGGAGTTCACAGTTCGGTGGTTTTTAAGTTCTTTAAATCCCATTAATTCCCAATAACATAAATAGTAGAGAATAGTCATAGAATGGTATTAATGTTGATATAAACTAAAATAAGGGTATATCATATTATATGATATAAATAGATCATATATTATGATATTCATATGATACTTATCGTAGTCTACAATATGATTATATTATAAAGGGAATGGGTTTATTTTTCAGGATTATATTGTAGATTACGATAAGACTTATGATATATGTTTCATGGTATGGGAGTGTATACATCACTCCCATGTTCACCTATGTGGTTTTCATCAGTTATGATTCATAATATGATTCATTTATGAATTTACATGTTCATTGAAGTGTTCAATGAATAATACTATGATGGGAAAGAATTATCAACAACCATGAGATATTAGTTGATGCTCCAACCCATTAATACCTTTTGAGGTGGCTATAAAATGGATTAGATCCCTCCTATTAAAGTACATTCATTAGATTAAATCTAAATATAAATATATATTTGTTCCCAAACATCATTTGTATCATAGAGAAGGATCAAGAACTCTTTTAGTGGCTAGGAATACTCTCATTGTAAACAAAGATCATTGGATGGTGTATTCCCTCAAAGGTTGGAAGCATTTAGTTATTTCTATTGTGATCTCCATTAATAATACATTCAAGAGTAAAATAAATTCTTGATATGTACTTAGTTCTATATCATGATGAACTATTGAAGATAGATTTGGAATATCATGGGTTCTTTCACTTCTGTAAGATCATTAGATGATCCCCTAAAACCCATTAGTGGTATCAGAGCCTCATTATTCAATGAATATATATATTTTTTCTATATTTTTTCTAATAAAATTGATATCATAATGTGCATGATGTCATATCATAAAATAATATATGGTGTGGTTGAATTTCAGCCCTTGAATTTATATTTTTCTTAGTCATAGTATACAACAAATCTATATCATAACGTATGATATAGTGTAAACTCATGAACTTGTTCATCATATTAATATATGATATATGATATTGTAAACTATAAAAAACTAAGGTTTCATGAAAATTAGGGTATCATAACATCATTATGATATACATGATATTATAGAATAATATTGACCCATTATGATATCATCATACATAAGTGGTGACATCAATCATAAAGTATAATTGGTATTGTATTGTAAACTATGATTTATATGCATAGATTCCCTTATGTATCAATCATATTTTATGACTTATAATTTCTTATTATCAATCATAAACTATGATATAGAAAAAAAATGGTAAAAAATTAATATTTTGGCTATTGTTTATTATAGTTTATAAAAGTTTTATAAATGATACACATTATGGATTGAAAATATGATATTTTAAATCCTAAATTAATTATGAAAAATTTCATATTGTTATCTCCTATTTTGGAAACTAAATAAATTGTTTGTTTATTTTTTCTATTCATATATAATATTCATGTTTATAAATGTTTATAAATTGTTAATATTATATATGATGAATTTATGTGATTTATTTATTTTAATAAAATATCTATCCAAGCATTATATTTCATGTAATACATCATAAGATTTTTTTTTATCTACTTTGTCCTCATTTTTTTAATTTGAGTTATTAACTTGAATTTATTTGTTGGATATAGTATAATTATATTAGGATTTAAAGTTATCATGAATTGGATTATACCTTGAGTAAAGTATCCCCAAGTAGAGGGAATTTGGGTCAGATTTCCCACTACCCTAGAGGCTTATGTCTTATTCTAGAAAAGTGGTGGTTAGCTATATGTGGTTTTGGGATTACTCATATGAAGACCGTAAATCTCAAAGAATATAACATCTTTACATGAATAGTTTATGTGCCTTATACATATGATGTATTTGTATATGTATGAATATATCTGGCTCTTATATTTGGATGGGTAATAGAAGCTATGGGTTTTGTGAATAATTTCACATTAATGTGGTGTGAACACATTAATTTAGTGGATGGAATATGTATTCTAAAACTAAATCATTAGAACCATGAATATATAAAGGAACAAAACATGAGATAATAAATATTTCCTATGATTTAATATATATGAATTTCATATACATATATGTATGTTAATTTTGTGAGGATTTTAAAAGAATAACCCTCAAATATTGAGTTTGAGATTCCTTCTAAAGTAGCACTTGTTAAGACCTGTATCATTCAGTATGGGTGGCCCTAACAACCATGTTCCCAAGAATTATCCTATGTAAGGCAAGAAATTATTGAGGCGACCTTAATCGTTAGGTTCCTTGTTCTTGATGTTTTTTTATGTTACATTTATCTTTGAAACCCTAGACATTTGGACACTAGAGGAATAGAATTTAATGAATCCATATGATGGATTTGGAGAAATAGTTATCCACTCAACAATATAGGAATCATATATTCTGTGATTCATATATAGTTTTTTACTATATATAGTCAAGGATTATTTACATGATACCCAATGTAAGTTGTGATGAAATATGGGTCATGGGTCACTAAGTGGATATGTTGTATTGGAACATCATTTTTATTTGTAGTACATTCATTAAAAGTCCATGATGAAAAGATATAAAACATGATACTCATCAATAGATGTGTCTTTGTTGTAGATTATGTCATACTTCATGAAAATCATATGGAAAACTCTAATTAGTATGTCCTGTAGAATAGTTCAAAATTAGTATCTAGGGTTGATAAGTCTTCTAAAATAGAATCATTCTAAGAATCTAATTTTGAATGTTATATCACTATAGGAAAAATGGGTATTTGCGACGGGCCTATCTCCCATCACAAATAATCCATTAACAAGGATTATTTGTGACAGGATTCATTTTTCATCGTAAATAGTCATTGCTAAATAACTATTTGCGATGGGAATATGCTTTTTTCACAATTACCTTTTGTTAGTATTGTAATTTGTAGTGAGATTTACTTCCCGTTGCAAATAACCAATTAGCGGAAGTGTATTTTTGATGGGACTCATCACAAATACCTTCGGTCATTGTTAGTTATTTGTGATGAGATTTAATTCTCATCACAAATAAAATATCGAAGGAAGGGTATTTGCAATGTATCCCATCATAAATAACTTTTTTTACCACCGATGTGGATATTTATGGTGGGTACTATTCATGACAAGACACATTCCAAATTATTTAACCTATATATACCATGACCTGGTTTTTTTTCACTTTCTCCTCTTAATTTGGTCCCTTTTCTTGCTCACCTCTTCTTCTCCTTAAATTTTTAAAAGTTTTAGATTTTATAGAGAAGAAAATATTTGGCTTAGCATCTGAAAAAAAGTTTCATTTTAAGGTATTTGTTTAATGTCTTTAATTTTTAGTTAATTTTTTTTATTTTATATTGGTATTAATTAATATTAATTATCCATAAGTAGTTTTAATTATAGTTATTTAGTTTTATTTTTGAATAATTAGTTTTATGTATTAGTAATTATTTTTAATTAAATGTAATTAGTTTCAATTATTAATATTTATTTTTAATTAGAAATAATTAGTTTAAATTATTAGTTATTAATCTTAATTGTTAGTATGTTGTTTTAATTATCAGTAATTAACTGTAATTATTAAAAATTAATAGAAACTATTAAAAATTAGTGATAATTATTGGAAATTAATGATAGTTTGTATAAAAAATTTTAATTAGTAAAAAAATAGCAGTTTCAAGTGGAAATTAGAAAAAATTAATGGAAACAAGTGAGAATTAATAGAACTTGGTAATAATCTATAGATCATAGTAATAAATAATAATTTTTTAAAGTTGGTTTTATTAATTAGCATTAATTAGTAATGAATATTTTTTAGTAATTACTACTGATTTTTCATTATTAAATGTAAATATTAATAATTATAAAACAATTAGTATAAATTTTTGGTAATAAGTACAAATTAGTTATAATCAATAAAAAATCAACGATAATTATTACAAATGAGTGGTAATTATTAGAAATGAGTGATAACTATTATAAATAAATAGTAATTGTTTGAAATCGATGATAATTACTAAAAATCAATAATAATTAGTAAAAATTAGTGATAATTACTTCAAAGTTACTAGTAAATACTAATAATTAGGAGTATTTATTAAAAAGTAATGGTAATTAGTTAAAATTAGCGATAATTAGAGTTCATTACTAAAAATTAGTGTTATTTAGTAAAAATTAGTGATAGTTATTAAAAAATAGCTATAATTAGCGGTAATTACTGGTAATTAGTAAAACTTAGCGATAATTAGTAAAACATTGCGCTAATTAGTAAAAATTAATAGTAAATAGTAAAAATTAGAGGCACTTAGTAAAAAACAATAGATCTTAGTAAAAAATAGCGGCACTTGGTAAAAATTGGAAGTAATTAATAATAATTAGTGATAATTAGAGGTGATTACTAAAAATTAGTAGTAATTACAATAAAAATAGCGGTAATTAGTAAAATTTAACGGAAGTTAGTAAAAATTATTGGTAATTCGGAAAAATTAGATGTACTTAGTAATAATTAGTGGAAATTAGTAATGATTAGTGACATTTAGTAAAAATAAGTTGTAATTAGGAAAACTTAGAGGCACTTAGTAATAATTAGCACTAATTAGAAATCATTAGTAGTAATTAGCAATAATTGGTAACAATTAGTAAAAAATGTAAAAATTAACGGCAATTAGTAAATATTAGTAGTAATTACTAAAAATTAGCAACACTGAATAAAAATTAGTGTCACTTAGAAAAATTAGAGGCATTTAGTAAAAATTAGTGGGTATTACATAAAATTAGTAGTAATTACATAAAATTAGTTATAATTACATAAAATTAGTGGTTATTATTAAAAATTAGTAGTAATTTGTAAAAAGTAGCAGTACTTAGTAAAAAATAGTGGTACTTAGCATCACATAATAAAAATTAGCAGAACTTAGTAAAAATAAGGGACACTTGGCAATAATTAGTGGAACTTATTAAAAATTAACCATAATTAGTAATAATTAGTGGAAATTATAGATAATTACTAAAAATTATAAGTAATTAGTTTTAATTACTAAAAATTAGTGTTAATTTCAAAAAATAAACTGTAATTTGTTAAAATTAGAGGCACATAGTAGAAATTAGTTATAATTAGGAAATATTAGTGTCCCTTAGAAATAATTATCGGAAATTAGTACTAATTTGTGGCACTTAGTAAAAAATATTTTCACTTAGTAAAAATTAGCGAAACTTAGTAAAAATTTGTTATAATTAATAAAAATTAGCATTAACTACTAAAAATTAGCGGTAATTACTAAAAATATCAATAATTAGAAGCACTTAGTAAAAATAAGCAATACCTAGTGACACTTAGTAAAAATTATCAACTCATAGTAAAATTTGGATTAACTTAGTAATAATTGGCAACACTTAGTAATAATTAGCGACACTTAGAAATAATTGGAGATAATTACATAAAATTAGCATCACATGGTAATAATTAACTATAACTTGTAATAAATTATCAGTAATTAGAAATAATTTGTGCCAACTAGTAATAATTAGTGTCACTTAGTAAAAACTAGTGAAAATTCGTAAAAAAATAATAGCACTTAGTAAAAATTTGTGATAATTACATAAAATTCTTGATAATGTGTTATAGTTTACCGTAAATAGTAATAATTTGCGATAATTAGAAGTGATTATTAAAATAATGTTAATCATTAAAAATTATTTTTAATTAGTAAAAATTACCTATAATTAGAGGTAATTATTTGTAATTAGTTAAAATCATCACTAATTAGTAAAAATCAGTGATAAATAGATAAAATTGATAATATTTACAAGAAAATAATAATTGTTTTAATTTTTTACTCTTTTTTCGATCTTATTTTTCTTATATCAAATTAATCATAAAAAAATTTATTTTCTATTTTTTAGAGAAATATGGAATAATGAAGTATAAAATAGACTTTATTACATGATCTTGATCAGATAAATCATTGCAGGAATCCAAATGGTTCTAGTATAAATCCTATATATATTGAGGGTGTTGAATATTTTTTATCATTTTCATCATCAAAACCAGAATTGTTATAGAATGGAAAATTAAGTTTCCTTGTAAAAAATGTGATTTGGGGAGGTTTGACACATTTTAGAACATTGGGGGCCATCAATTGAATTTTGGTTTTAAAAAAAGACTATGTTTTTATATCAACATGGTGAACACAATTTCAGAAAAGATATTAATAATTTTGTTCTAGATCCATCATGGTTTCAAAATTTAGTACATGATGTTTTTGGTCCATATTTTCAACAAAATTAAACTCATAATGATATTGATTTCACTCACGTTAGAACTGCCTTGATATTATGAGTTGCTAAAGCCTACCAAGGATGCCTTACGTATTGGTTCTATTTTAATAATATTTGAAGGCGTTGTAAAACATATGGATATTAAATTTGATAATGGAATATAAAATAGCTATTTTGATCTGATATTCTCTTCCATTAAGTCACTATTAATTTAAGGAAATGTGTTGCCAACAAATTTCTATGGGACCAAGAGGATAGTTCGTAATTTGATCCTTGGCTATCAAAATATTCATGCATGTCCAAATGATTGTATCTTATGTTATGGTTAAAATGAGTTGTTAGTTAGTTGTCCTACATGTGGACAATTGAGGTATAAAGTGGCTCAATTAGGGAAGTCTGGATTGATACTTGTTAAACAGTTGAGGTATTTTCTGATTGCACTAAGATTGCAACGTTTATTTATTTCTTATAACACAATGTCATTGATGTCATGGCATTAATCAAATATTTCAACTAGTAAAATCTTAAATCATCTTTATAATGGGGATTCATGGAAACCTTTTGAACATATAGATCTTTATTTTTCATTAGAATCCTATAATGTGTGATTGGGTATTGCCACTAATGCTTTTTATCTATTTAGTTCTTACAGTAGTCAATATTCTTATTGAATTTCTTCATAACTCCATACAACTTACCTCATTGGATGTTAATGAATTAAAGATATATCTTTTTAACATTATTAAGTATAAGAAATCCTAGAAAAATAATAATTTTTAGTTGAATCCATTTATTTATGAGTTAAATTTATTATGGACCAATGATTTCAATACATATGATGTCCTTATGAAACAGAATTTCATAATGAAAGTTGATTTAAATTGGAAAATTGGTGTCTTCCCAACATATGACATATTATCTGGATGGAGTAAACATGGTCAAAAATCATGTATGTAGTGTATGAGTGACAAAAAATCATTTATGCTTTTTAATGGGAGAAGAACATATTTTTTTGATTGTCTTCATAGATTTCTTCCTATTGATCATTATACAAAAAATAATAGAAATCAATTCAAAAAAGGTATAATTAAAATAGATGGAACTCTAAAAATGATCTCAGGTATCAATTTAAAATCTATTATCTCTTTATTACCTCCCATTACCTTTATACTGACTATAAACCAACAAAAAATAGATATATTTGGGAAAGATCACAATTGGATTAAATGAATAATTTTTTGGGATCTTCCGTATTGGTCTTATTTTTTGGTCTCTCACATATTGGATTTTATTAATATTGAGAACAACTTTTTTGATAATATATTTTATACAGTTTTGAGCACACTGGTAAAACCAAAGATAAATATAAAGGAATGATTAGATCTTTCCCAAACTTACAGGTAACTAGAGCTTGAGTTATTTGAAAATAATAGATCACAGAAGTTAATGAAGCCAAAATAATCTTGTACACTTTCCAAAGATAACCATTTATTATTTTGTCAATGGATTGTGGATTTGAGACTATCAGATGGTTATCTTTTCAACATGGCTAGATGTATCAGAAATAGTCATATTACTAGATTCAAAATTTGTGATTGTCATTTTATATTAGAAATAATTCCAACAATTTTATTTAGAGGCTTAATGAATTCTTTGATTTTGGATGCTCTAATAGAAATATAATATTTTTTTTCTGAGACATCTATGTGGTGAAAAATGGCTATGTTAAACTTAGTATACTGTAATAAGATGTTTTTTAATTTTATCTATGTTGCAAAAAAATTCCCCCAACATTATTTGATTCAATGGAAAATTTGATATTACATTTTCCATATGAAGAAAAATGTGGAGGTCTGGTACAGTTTTGATGGATGTACCAATACAAGAGATGCATACAAAAACTAAAGAAAAAGGTATGTGACAAAGAATCAGTTTAAGGGTTCCAACCTGAATATCCTTCAAAACATAACCAAATGAGTCGTAATTAGTAAAATATTAATGATGTGTTGAACACTCAATTATCAGTTTTTAATTAGTCAAAAATTGGATTTGTTGGAGTTTATGAATGATGGATTTCTGATAATAAATATTAAAAGGCTCATATATATGTTCTGCTTAACTATGAATAAATTACATGATCTTTACAATGATTAATAATTCTACATATTCTTTAATTTTTTTTAAAAAATTAATATTCATTTATGTATATATTATATGATGATCATATCAAGAAATATTTTCCACAAATTACATTAGTTTCTCTTGAAGAATGTTAACAAAAAAAAATTTCTATTAATTCCAAAAACTGGTAAAGTAAATTGTTTATTTTTTAACATATGAAATCAATTTATTGCTTTTTATATTATTAATTTTTTCCAATTTTTTAGGTATCACAACATGATGATAAAATTGATAATTGATTATGTGTATTCAGTAAACCACAATCCAAAATGGTAAAATATTAAAATTCATATGTGATGAAAGATTTTTTATTTCATACACTTACATATGGTTAATCAAAAAAAATTAATAATGGTATTTTCTTGAGATGATCTCATCATATAGAAAATGAAGTTGACTTTTATGGCATGCTGGAAGAAATAACTGAACTATTTTATCTGAGATAGAATTCTATAATGATGTTTAAATGCCAATGGTTTGATACTAATGGAGGATTTCATGTCCATCCGCACCATGAAATCATCAAAAATAAATATAAATTCATTCTTATAGTAAATGAACCATTTTTATTGTACCATTAAGAACACCATATATATAATGAAAATTATTATACTGATTTAAGAGAGTTAATGGTTGTTAGAGCGTTATAAAAAATAAATCAAGTGAAAATCAGTTTATGCAAAGTGAATGTGGTTTTATTGAAGTGAAAAAAATTGAAAATTTTTAAGAGACAACTCCAAATACATATTTTCAATGAAAGGACATGAATATTGATTATTTCACCCAACAATTACTGGTCTATAGTGATGATGATGCTCATGATGTCTAAAATGAATTTTAATTAACAAGTAATGATTTAGCTAAAACTTCTTTGGAAATTAATGATACTGAGGAGAAAGATAAATATAATGAAACATTCATATATGAATATGATAATGAAATAATTACTTATTGGTTGTATTTAAAATAAATAAATGAATATATAATACTCATCTTCAATTATTTTCTGACAACTTTCTTATTGTGTTTCAAATGGATGATGATTCATATGATGAGATCTTTCATGGCCTCTAGGGGGTTGTACTACCTAGTGATGAGCCTTATGATATGTCATCAAACCCTCAGTTGTGGATGATGTTTCGACTCATAGGAGTCATGGTCCTATTAGATTTATGATCCCTAACCCTATTCCAAAGTGACTTCCACATCTATATTTTGATCCATGCATATGGAGGTGTGTTCGGTTGTGTAATTTAGTAAATTTTCATTATATTTTATTTTCATTAATTTATTTATGTACTAATTATTTTATTATCTATTCTATTTTCCACAGTTTTTCATATATAGTTTTTTAATAGGGGAGTTATATTATATAGAATTATTTTTCCAAAGCATGGGTGACATGGGATCATTTTCCCATTGATGTTCGGTGGAGCATATTTGATCATTAGATGGTATATAACTATATAATAGTTATTTGGAAATTTATTTAATTATTAAATTGATATTATTATTTATTTTTAGGGTTTATGGTATATCATCAATGACTACATGAGGAACTCTATATGGGTAGCTTGGTAGGTCAACATGCATGACCAATGTTGTTAGTTTTTTCACAATATGAGGAAGAGATCCCTACAGAATGTTGGAGTCACAGTTTTTTACTAGTCTTACTATATCCATCAACATGATTACATCTCCTCTCAAGTTTGGGATGTATTTTGATCATATTGGTTAGTAGATAGTTTTTAGATGAGATCATCATTAGGTCAGTAGAACTAGGGAGACAAGAGGTAACCCATAGAGCTGGTAGTCGTATATTTTGTATTCATCAATGAAATGTGGAAAGTAATTTTATTTAATAATTTATATAAATTTAAATGTAAATCTTTTATTTTATTTTTCATTTAGTATGTTTATCAATCCAATATTACAAATTTTGATGTTTACAAGAGGATGTACATGGACCTTATCATTGAAGATATTATTGGTAGTCGATAGAGTCGGATTATGGTTAGTATTTTTTTAGTTTTAAAATTAACTAAAATTAATATTTAAACTATTTTAATTTCAAATTTCATTTGAAGAAGTCATATGATTTAATGACTTCTCACACCCATGATGATAGTAAGGGCATGACTGAGGATCAAGCCACCAGTGCAGTAGGGTTTGATGACTTCGAATGGATGTAGGAAACTCACTATGCCTTTGAGAAGGGTTGGTTTGTTGGAATCAGCTCTCAATTGATGCATTAGATTTATTATGGTACTGTTGTGATATTTTCTTCTAGATCAAGGGGAGATAATAAATATTTTTCATCATTGGACACACAATATGAAGAGAAGTTTTGAGCTGGGGATGAGCTTATTGAGACCCTACGTAGAGAGCAGGATGAGTTTCTTCAACAACATTACCGAGAGGAGGAGGAGCTACATCGATCCTATGAGGAACAACAATAGTGAATGGTGGAGTATATGTGGCATTCAGTGTAGGGTATAGGGATGAAGTTCCCTCCACCACCACTACCTCTAGATGACCCTTCCCCACCTTTGTGATTTATGTTTGTACATAAATTTATTATGTTAAACATTTGAGTGAACATTTTTTTGTAAATATTATTATTAATTATGAAATTTATAGTTTTTTATATTAATTTTTTTATATTTTTATTTTATATTTTTATTTTTTATATTATCCTAATGTTTTTTATTTTTTTTGTTTTATTTTTTTTATTTTTATTTTTAATTATTTTTAAAAAAAATATTTTTTTAATAATTTGTGATGGAAAACTAATCCCATCCTAAATAGTTTTAAAAATTATTTTGGATGGGATTCTTATCCCATCGCATAGAGTATTTTCTATAGGAGATGTCTCCCATTGAAAATAATTGTATAAATAAATCCATTAAAGGTTTTTTGCAACAGGGAAACCCCTGTCATAAAAAATGTATTTGCAATGTGATTTTTAACAACAGGCCATTTGCAATATGTCACTGTCACAAATGACTATTTAAAATTATATCCCATCACAAATGGCCCATCTCAAATAAATAATAATTATGTAGTGTATAAATAAATGTCTCTCACTTTGACACATGGTTATTAGATATTTGGTGTGCGTCTGGTCACTTATAGGGCATTGTTATTTCCCCATAGGTAACCAATTTAAAAATATAAATATGGAACATACCAAACCACTAAATTATGAATGGGTAGTATAGGTAATGTAAGTTCATAGTTGAACCCACAGAGACTCAGTGGAAAAAGATACTTTAATTCAATAACCAAGACTGTAATTAAAATGGAAAACAACTAAACCTAACCTAAAAGAATGAACAAAAATTATGAGAAGGAATCAAGAAATTATAAGATCAGATTCATGAAGTAAAAAATCATAACTAACTGATGAAATATAAAGAATTTTTCTAAATCATATATACAAAACTCCCTTGGTCTAGGTATTTACTCTCTAATCATTGATTTCCCCTTTTCTCATAGTCAGGTACTTCGGTTCTCTCAACAATAGAGTAAACCAAAACCATGTTTAAACATAATGTGAAATAAACCCAATGGTCAAGGTGAATATTACACGCTAGTCATGTATTATAAATCACTCATTCAATCAATCAGCAATGGGAATACATAATGAATAAAGGAGAGATTTAGAATAAAAATATAAATTCATAACTCAAAATGACAGGTCATTAAATATAAAATAACTCAAATCATCAATTCTATTTTGATTAAAAAACTGAACACAATAAACCACCACCACAAATTTTCCATGAGGGGGAGAAAAATAAAAACCCTATTGTATGATAGTGTAATGGCCAAAGCAATGACCACTAATAGCAAAAATCCTCCCAAACTGGATATCATCCCTCCAATACCACAATAACATATAATTTATAGGCCTAGAATACTCTTAGGATTGGAATTTTATTTATAATATATCATATTTGAATTGTCCCAAATATTTCATTGTCAAACTAGTCAAAATAGCTCAAAAATAATAGAAATATAATATCATTAAAATTTCCTTGACTGAAACCCTGATAGTGAAAACATGGATTCATATCATGGAAACTCCTTCATATCTTCCTGGAATTCAAAAAAAAGTGTCATGGCATGATGAAATCCCAATGACCCTATGGCTCACTACTATCTCAATATTCCTCTTCATTCATGGCATAATACAAACCATCCTAGTGTGAGAATTTCTCCTAAAATTCACAAAAGAATTAATATTTAAGAAATCATCGAGGAACCTTATGAACTCCCCATTATGCTTATAGAGTCATCTACTATGCATCTATAGAAAAATCATATTATTTATGATAAACCATCTTCATATATTTTCATAGCTCCTATGGAATCCTCAGCGGATTCAATGTGAGATGGGAATAGGAGTGGTGTATTCTATTCATACGAGTTTCTTTCATGCATGAAAGGCTTATTAAGCATGGTGAAACTCTGTAAAGCATGGTGAAAGATCATATTAGCTTTATACAGACACTTTTTTTGATCGCCTATGATGTCCAATGGTGGTTCTAGGCTTTATAATAGTGGTAATGGGTTCTATAAATTCTTTCATGATAGTCCTACTCTTTATGGTGGCATAACAGGTCAAGCCACATCTCCCTTGAACTTCTTCCACCTAAATCCATGATTGTTATTCATCAATTCATGGAGGTTGGGTTGAGCACATCCTTTGTTGATTATGGTGGATCATAACATGTATCAGGATAGTGTGACATGACACAAGATAACCCTAGAAATCATGTAAAGGATACAGGCAAGACGATGTCGTATCATGCCATTCCCACGTGTGTTTTTAAAAGATAAATAGTACCCACTAAAACCTTGTATCACATCATACTTCTATATTAAAAGGAATTGGTTTATCAACTAAAGTGTTCCAGGGAATCTCGTTGCCCCACTATAGCACTGAATTGTACCTTGGTTTCCCTGCCAGTACCACTTTCCTTATTTTTCTCCAATTCCACCCCATGTTAGCCTATGCATCTTCTCCTTTCTTCTACCTTATCTTACATCATGTTTGAGCTAGTTTTACTACCAAACATTGTCTAGTTAGGCTCTTTTGGTTCTAGCATTTGGTATTTCATATTTTTTAGACTTAGTAATATTCTCAAATTAGATACCTTTTCAAAATATTCCCCAAAAAATCCATAATTATTTATTTCCTTTATTTTTCTCTGAAATAATGATTTAAATATATAATGTGATCAAAAAAGAAAAATCAATGAAAATTAGACCTAAAAAATTAATTAATCATTAAAATTAATAAATTTAATAATAAAAAATAATACATGAATTTTAGCTATCAAATCCCCCTCCACTTAAATTCTTGTTTTTTCCTCGGGCATATAATCTAAACATAATTACAAATGAAATCTCATTCTACCAATATTTAATCATCAAGTTTACAAAATAAACTAATCATTGACAAGGGAAAAATTTTCAA
Organism: Viscum album; assembly: GCA_963277665.1. Lineage (NCBI taxonomy): Eukaryota > Viridiplantae > Streptophyta > Magnoliopsida > Santalales > Viscaceae > Viscum > Viscum album. The sequence continues at coordinate 786,404,987 of OY728132.1, forward strand.
ACATCACACAAGGAAATTTTTTCATCACTTCAATTTCTAAGGAAACAAAGTCAAATATGCATTTTACTTTCCCCATTTAATGTGATGATTCCTTTCTTAATATCAATTCAGATTATTCAATTTAGTATTACCATACATTAAAATTTTAATCTACCTCACCATGAAGAAAAATATCTCATTATTCAAGGTGAAATTTTACTAGAGTTATTCTCATACCTCAAATGCATGTATTATAACCATAGGCTTTAAATGAATCAAAAATCACCACATCATAAATAAAAATATAAAAATTAATTATTATGTATTCACAAAAAGGATAAAATGAATCTGAGGTTGGGGTTGGTAGGTAATTAATGTAAAAATATTAAAAAAACTCAAAGAGGAGGTTCACTCTAAACACAATTCATGATAAAGAATAGAAAATCTCATTGAAAACTCCTCTAAGAATGACAGCATCAGCCCCCCTTACCAACTCAAAGAAAGGATCACAAAAAATAAATCCAATGAAAGATTCACCCCCTTCTTTATTTGTTTTTTTTTTTGGATGTTTCAATTGGAACAAATCCCACACCCATTTCCCAACCTATATCTGATCTCATCCCAACACTAGTGAAAATATTTATAAAAATATAATAGTTTGAGTTAAGAGTGGTTTTAACCTACCCAATACACAACCCATTTTTTCTTTTTTCTTCATTTTCATTTTATATTTTTTTACGTTTTTTAGAGGGTGGAAAATGAAATGTATTGAATAATAATCAGGAACCTTTCCCTACACCCAATTAGAACACTTCACATTACTCCTCAATGAAAAAAATTCTCTTCCATAATGGAAAATCTCTTTCCCCTCACTTAAATCATTTCATATCATTAAAAGTACATAGGGTAGGGTAGTAAAGAAACAATAGGCTTATAATATAGCTTACCAATCAAGTTTATTCATGTCTTCTATCAGATTAAAATAATGATTCAATTATAAGGTGGGTATCTTGGATAAGAGGCTCAAAAATAAAAAATCCTCAATCATATTAATGTGACTTTTTTGTTTCATAGTTTTGAAAATATTCAATTCATGTTCTATAAGTCTATATGCCCTAAGTATCTCTCAAGAAATGGGTATATCAAAGAATATTAAAAACATTTCCTATGATCCTATTGGAAATGGGAACATATGAATAGAATAAAATCACTCATGGAACACATAATTATAATACACCAATCCATATAAATCTCAGAAATTGAAATCTTTCAAAAACTAGGGGGATTTCATCGACCCAAATCAACTAGCCCCCCTAGATTTTGAATCATACAATATATTCCCAAATTCTTATCTTTATTATTTTATCCCCTATTTTTCTCATTTAATATTACTAATTATGGTTTTTAAAACATTTCAAGATTGAATTATTAAGGTATTGTTTCATCAAATATCAAAAATAAAACAAGTAGTTCAATTGGGGAATGGAATTTTCTTTAAAATTAAAAAAACATAGGTGAATAATAAGAAATTTAAAATTCAAAAATTTAATTCCCTTTCCTACTTAAGTTCTACCTCTTCTTTTACTTATCTTATCAACTCAACATAATGGACCTGATAAATCAAAATTAACTAGTGAAATAACAAGGTCCATGCATTAAAACTCAAAAATATTAATGGTAATTGAAAATAAATATATTACTAATTGTCCTCAAAACTAATTCCTAATGTCTTAGAAATCCATAAAAACTCAGTTTCCATCTCACAAAAATATTTGTTTAAGGTTTTTTAGTTAGACCTTATCTCTTGTGCTTAGGTGATTTTAGTGTGGTAAGATGTTACATAGTATTGATTTGTCCAAGTCTAAAATTATAGCTCTTCCAGGGTATCTCCCTTCTTTATCCCCCATAAAAGTTTCTTAGTAACTTATGGAAGACGATCCAAAAATCTATATAGCTTAAGTGATTTTACTTGAGTTGTAAGAACCTAGTAGAACTCCTCTTTTTCATCTTCTCATGGTTTCTCTTCTATTTCATTAATTTAAATCCATATTTAAACATTTTTTCCTTTGTACTACCTACTATTTTCTTTTTTATTGTGTGTTCCTCATTTTCTTCCTCCTATTGACCACAAATTATGGGAATTTTTTCCCTAAAATTTTTAAATTATACATTAGAATTGTAAATTACCTCTGATTTAGCCTTGAACTCGGTATCTCTTCTGAATATATCCTACAAAAAAATTTCAAAGTGGGATTCCTTCTTGGTTATCACCTATGATTTCACATCTTCTTTGACTAACTATTCTATATCTCACCATAAATATTTGAAAATTAACTTAAGGTTGTAAAGGAGTTCCTCTTCATCACATGGGTATGTTTGTAGGTTATAGCCTCCTTCCCACAAATTCTTCACCTTGAGTTGTTCAATCTGATGCATGATATCCACCACTTAAACAGGAAAGTGGAGGTTCTCAATTTATCTATAATATAATCTTTCCATTATATAATGAAACACCCAACACATAAAAATAAAATACAAATAATATACTAATCTAAAATCAAAAAGCATAAAAGGGAGAGGGAAAATACATTATCATAACTATTAAATTAAAATTCTCATAAACCATGTACCTAATAGTGATTTCAGAAAATTAATCATTCAAAGGGTTTTATTAGTTCCCCACAACTAAATAATTTATAAGTTATAAAAATGGAACAAACAAAATCACTAAATTATGGATGGGTGGTATATGAAATGAATGTTTGAGGTTAAGCCCATGGATTCTAGGTGGAGAAAGATACTTTAATTCAATAATTAATACTATAATTAAAATGTAAAGTAGGTAAACTAAATGAAAAATAATTAGGGTTGATGATGATATGATTCCATTGATTTATAAGATTATGTTCATGAAGTAAAAATCACAAATAACTAATTAAACCCCATGAAGTTATCAAAATCGTGTCTAAGAAACTCTTTTGTTATTAGTAGTAACTTTACCATCAATGAGTTCCCATTTTCTCATGGTCATGTAATATAGTTCTATTAGATATCAAGTAAATTGAAATCCTGTTTAAATATATCATGAAATAAACCCAATGCCCGTGTTGAATACTACACACAAGTCATGCATTATATTTCCTTCCTCCAACCCATCGTCAATGGTCATGCATGATGAATGTAGGGGAGATGTGGAAGAAAATGATGAATTAATGACCGAACATGACTAGTATATAAATATTAAATACCTTAATAAATAAATTCCCCTACATTAAAAACAACTAGAATATGAAATCACCCCCTCCTACAATCCAATAGGGGGGATAAAAACCCAACTGTATAGTTCTATAGTGCCGGAAGCAGAAACCTCCAACAGCAGCATTCCTCCCAATCTGAATCTCCTCCCTAAAATATCACAAAAGCCTATAATTTATAGTCTTAAAATTATCCTAGAATTTTATTTTTCTATCTAAAATATCATCTTAAAAGTATCACACAAAATTTACTACCCTCAGAGTAACACCCCAACAAGAAATTGATGAATATGTACATGGTGGATATTAGAATATGGATCTGGCCACAACTATCAGTGGGGTACTCTAGGAATGTGGTTCTAAAAGGGTAGGCATTGTTAGAACATAGGGATCTTAGAGATGGGATGACAATTAGGGCTAGCCCAAAATCTGGTTCGGTACCTTTCCAAATATCTTTGACTAAGGTTGGATCCTCTTACATTAGGATACATCACCTGATTCGGTGGGTTATTCTCCTATCATGGATGAATCACACAAAACATATTATATCAAATGGCATTTTACATTAGTATAATTATAATATCACCCTTAAGAATACCAAAATACCACCCTCATGCATCCTGTAATTTTGTAGTTAACCCTCGAGTATCTTGAAAAATTCATATAATCTTCCCTCATACATCTAGTATCAGTGCCCCTAGGCCTCAGAAGGTGTGAAAAACATTCACAAAACCCTTAGTAATCAACTTAATCTTGTGTCTTATCAAGACAATATAAAAATGACTCAAATCATCCCACTGTCAGGAATCAATCACATCAATTTAAAATATGCACAAAAGATATGAAAAAAATTACAAGGCTAAAACACACATACCAAATATATCATTATGCGACACAATGATCAATTTATTGAATTATCATATGTCTAAATGAATATATTTCATTAATTCTGGTTCCTAATTATCATCATGATTATATCAAATCTATTTCATTTATCATTTAACCCCAATGTCATTAATATATCATTTAACAAATTTTAGATGATGGGATTCTTAAGAAATCTCATAATTTACATGTTATTTCAATTCATAAAATTAAGTAAAAAATTAATCATTTTTTTTTCCAATTTATCATAGGGATGTAATTTCAAGTAAACCAACTCGTAGTGAAGTCTAATTCTAGAAAACCTATTTGGTGTTTGCAGGTCTCAGTCTTCATTTAAAGAGATTAAATTTCAAACATATTTTGAATTTTCAAACATAATAAATAAAATGAATAAATATTATTCATATAAATTACAATAATATTGAAAACATTATTCACACATATGTACACAAGTCTTATATATATGTACATACCACATACATTGACAAATTTCTCATTATTTCTTCATTTTTTTTCCAACCTCATAGTTTAAATGTCTCATGCTACCAAAAATGAAAAATAAATGGAAATTTGACTAAAAAAATTAATAATAATTAAAATTAATGAATTTAATAATAAAAATTAATGCATGAATTTGAGCTATCATCATCACACATTTATAATGATAAAACCTTACTTATATATAGGAGGGATTTGATAAAGAGAGAGGTATATCTTCATTCAGTAATAGAGCAAGAGTTTTTGCATTAAAATTCGTCACTTAAGAGCTAAGTCAACCCAGTATATCAGTTATGAAATTATAGAACTATTTTTATGTTCCTTATATTAACAAAAATTTTATTTCTGTATCTTGTTTGGACAATAAGGGATTTTAATTCATCCTTATGGAAAGGATTTTTTCTATATTTTTTAAAGATATGTTTGATAGAATTGGGAATATAGAAAATGTTTTATACATTATAGATATGAATAATCTTGTCTATAATATTCATAATAAGAATTTTAGTATTGATTCTAATCTCTCATACCTTTGGCATTTTATCCTTGGATATATAAATGAGAAACACATCCAAAGATTCCATAGATAAAGATTTTTGGAACCATTTGATTATGAATTGTTTGACACATGTGCATCTTTTTTATTATAAAAGATGACTAAAGAAACTTTTAGTGTAAAATGTTAAAAGGATATTGGTTTATTGGATCGCATACATAGTGATGTATGTGGAGCAATGATAACACAATATAGTGGTGGTTTTAGGTATTTTGTTACTTTTATAGATTATTTTTTCAGTATGGTTATGTGTTTATAATATGAAATAAGTATGAATATTTATAAAAGGTTAATTATTTTCAATATATAGTATAAAATAAAATGGGAAAAAGTATTAATATTCTCTTATTGGATCAGGGTGGTGAATACTTGAGCTAGAAATTCACTAATCATTTTAGAGATTTTTGAATTGTTTCACAACTTTCCCCACCCAGAACACCATAGTGTATTAGTTTTTCTGAGAGTAAGAATCATACCATGTTGGACATGGTTCAATAAATGATGAATTATTGTGACTAACCTATTTCAATTTGTGGTTATTCTATGGAAACGGGTGAATCACTACTTAGTTTTATTCCATATAAACCAACTATAAATACTCCATTCGAGATATGGTATAGGAAATATCCTAATATGTTTTTTTCTAAGGATTTGGTTCTATTAAGAAATTCATGGATTTTTATTCCTATAAACTCATCCCTAAATCAAAAAAAAAATTGGTTATCATAAAGAAACAGTGGTATGTTAATTTTATAAACCTATAGAATACAATGTGTCTATTACCCCATGTGTTTTTCTTTGAGAAGGAAAAAATGAGTCGATGTGTCACTGGGATGAAAGTTAAACACGGATAGGTTCAAGACCAACAAATATAAATTGTAATTGAGATGGAATTTGAGTTGGTTCCAAAAATATTTGGGGAATACTAATTGACTCAAGTTACATAAGAACCTTGAATGTTTTGTCTGATTTCTTAGGATCCTGAGAGATGTGGATTTCTTTTAGAAAATGATGATGATCTAATGTTCATATGATATGAACCTAATACCTATCAAGAGTCCATTGAGATATTTTATTTTTACATATTGTTAAAAGATATGGAATTTGAAATAGACTCCATGTACACTAACGAAGTATGGAACTTTGTGGATGCACCTAAAGGGGTGAGACCCAAAGGGTGAAGATGGGTTTTCCACAAGAAAAATAACATGGATAGTAGAGTGTCTACCTATAAAAAATGCTTAGTGGAAAAGGTTTATAAGAAAAGTCAGGATATTTACTATGAAGAAACCTTTTCATCTATCGTGGTGATAAAATTATATTTAGATATTGATCTCCATAATAGATCATTTTATTATGTGATATATCAAATGGGTATCAAAATAACTTTACTTAATTATAATTTTTTCAAGGATGTGTATATGATATGATCTAAAGGTTTTGAAGTGCCCAAAGTGTTTTCTAAGGTATGAAAGTTTCAACGGCCAACTTATTGAAAATGGAAAGATTCTCAAAGTTAGAATGTCTATTTTGATGATGCCTTAAAATAATTTGGTTTCATCAATAATGAAAATGATTCATGTTTATATAAGTGGATTGGTGGGAGTGTAGTAGTGTTTTTGATGTTTTATGTGGATGAAATAGTACTTATCAAAAATGAAATCTCAAATATTTACTATTTGAATAGGTTTTTAGGCAAATTATTCTCCATGAAATACATGGGTGAAGAAACCTACATAATAGGTATAAATATATATATAGATAGATATAATAGGCTTCTTAGACCCATTCTCGGTACGTACATTGGTACAGTGTTAAATTGGTTTAGCATAAAGAACTTAAAAATGGGATGTTCATTGGAATTCTATGATGCAAATCATATGAACGTTACATGTCCTTAAAATGGGTTATAAAGGATGGATATAATTTTATATGAATTTTTCATAGGTTACATCATGTATTATTTACTATGAAATCGACCTGATGTCACCTATGTGCTTATAAAAACCAATAGATACCAATCCAATCTAGGTGTGAGTCACTTGATTACTGTTAATAATATCTTAAAATATCTAAGAATAACTAAGGATGTGTTATTTGTATTTATAGGGTAGGATGAGCTCTGTGTAAAGGGTTACACATATGCTAGTTCCCAATCCGATAGAGATTATATGAAATCTCAATATGGGTTTCTGTTTTTCCTAAACAGTGGAGCTATCACTTTAAAGAGTTACAAACAAGACATTGTGGTAGATTGGAAAATAAAATCATAGTACATCATTACATCAAATGTTGTGAAGGAATTTTTTTGTATCAAAATGTTCATTTTTAAATTTTGGGTGGTTCTTAGTATTAAGGGAGAAATCGATCTTTATCATGATAGCAATTAAGCCATTTCTCATGTCATGGAACTCTGAACTCTCCAAAGCAGCAAACACATCCTTCACAAATAACATTCCATAAAATAGATCATGGAGAGGGACTATGTTAGGGTATGTTGGGTAGCTATAGAGGATAATATACTAGATCAATTGATGAATCCATTACTACAGCACCAACTTGAGTGTCATGTTAAATATCTTGGTATATGATATATAATAGATAAATATAATGTTTGAAAATGTATCATGATTTTAAAAAAATAAATTAAATAACTACTTAACATTTATTCCAAAAAATACAATATATTTTACATGAATAGTAGAAGGTTAAAATCACCTCAAAGTAAAATTTTGAGTTATCCCTGGTCAATGATCATCATGAAGTATCATAGGATGTGATGATATTGTAAGGTTAGTATGAATGGAATATTATACTCATTATAAATGTTTTATGTGATTTGTTAAAGAATATATTCATGAGGTAATAATTTTAGACTTATTACTTAGACTAACTCAACAAATTATTTCAACTTGAATGTCATACAACCTAGAATGAGAACCTTCATACTTTAATACCTTTATTTCAAAATACTTGAGGCTTCTATAATAAAGGGATAGTTGTGAATATTGTTGATCATGTCATCAGTTGGACCTCAAACAAGATGGGATTTTTCCACTCATATGATGAGAAAAGTAATTTGGGACCTTTATTGAATTAGACTAAGGAAATTCCTGGCTAGGCTTGGTTGAGTCACATATGATGTGTTTGGATACATAGATGAGTGGACATGTGATGTGATAATCAATTATATGAATGACATGGGATGTATTGATTTATAGGGTAAATCTACTTCAAAGAATCATAAATGGATTAGATGTCCTATACAATATTTACATGTGTCCAGGTCTAGTGGTCACTTGATATCATAGACAAAGGGATTTTATAATCATATATATGATGTATATGATACATCTTGTGGTGGACATATTATAATGGATATATGAGTATGTTTGATCAAGATCACACCAAAAACCTTAGTATATTGACTAGTATTGAAGTTTTACTTGATGTCACTCTTTCCATACATTTATGAAATTATGATTTCATATTTGTTATCAACATTGCTAAGGCCCAACAGGTCACACAATTACACCTTTATATAAGGATTAAGTTTTGGACAAAGTGTTTATTCCATAATAAAGATATTTTGATAAATTGTATCTAATAGATTTTTGGATTAATTCATAATGATTTGTGATGTTTTAAATTAATTCTTTGTGGTATTTTAGTGTAAGTGGAATATTGTTGTATATGTACACTAAATTAAGGATATATCATATTTTATGATATACCTAGGTTTTATACTACAATATGTATATGATGCATATTTTATCCTATGATATACTTATACCTTAAAGGGAATGAGATGCTTTGTTTAGTTTATATCATATATTTCAATAATCCTCCTAATATACATTAAATGGGATGCATCTTATGATAGGCCTTACAATATATGTTTCATGGGATGATTCAGTTGGTTTATATCATAGATTGTGATAATCCTTATGATATACATTAAACGGGGCATGAGTTTGTGCATCACAACCACGTTCTCCCATTTGGATTACATTGGTTATGAATCATAAGATGATTTATTTATGCCTTCTCATTTTCATTAAAGTGTTCAAAAAATAATACTTTAATGGGAATAAATACTTGGATAACATAAGATGGAAATAGATAATCCAATTATTTCATACACATTTAAGTGGATAAAAAAGGGATAATATCCCTCTTATTGAAGTACCCATGTTGTGTGCAAGAAAAATTTGAAGCTCTCTTCATTATTGGTCATTGTTTGTCTCATGAAGAATGTCCTAGAACCCCTTCGGTGATAAAGAATCCTATCATTGCAAACGAGGATCTAAGGGTGGTGTATTTCCTTGGAGGTAGGAAGCATTTGGCTACTGTTATCATGTTCTCCATCAAGTATGAATTGAAAAGTAAAAGATATATTATACAGTAACTAAGGTACGCTCGATGTATTATTTTTTTCATAGCATGTTGAGATATTAAAGATATATCGGGAATACCATGAATTATTCTAATTAAATAAGATGACCCCTAAAACCCATCAATTAATTCAGATAATGAGTTGAATTAAGAAAACAATTGTGAACAATGAGGGCACTCATGATAGACTATTATGGATGAAAACCTTTCTTGTAAATTGTGTTTTTATTTCATGCAGTCATGTTTTATATTTCCCCCCTAATTTTGTTTTAAATGTTTTCACATTATTTAAAATCTCCAAAATAATAGTTAGTGACAAAACCCATGAAACAAATAACAACCCACTATAATAAAAATGATATTTTGCAGCGGTTTAATAAAATCGATCCTTCTATCAAAGGATGAAAAATTATTCTTCCAATTTGGAATATGGATCCACCTTAGAAATAATAAAACTAGTGAAATCTCATGTGGCCATAAATCAAAGGGACCCCAAGGTACTCAAAATAAAATTCACTTATGTTAATATTATACCACATATCAAGGAGTTATGTCCTCTTCCAAGACATATTACCTTAAACCAAAAAACTGCACTTGTTAAAATTAATGGTCTGGCCAATCTATAAGTAATATGATTTGATAAGATCCATGAATCTGGAAATGGATTTATTTTTTCTATTTAATAAAACAAGTAATTCATCCATATATAAAATATTAGTGGGGCCTTGGGTCACAAACTAACCAAAAAAACACCCAACCCTCCCCTCCTCTATGAATGCATTTTGGTTATTGCTAAATGGAACCTGGGAAATAATGAGAAGTGATATGAAAAGTGGACCACCTTGTCAAATCCCTAATTTGAATAGGACATACATTTGACCAATAATATTGATAGATATCTAAGGAGATGAAAAAAACCAGAACAGAAAATGACAGGCTAGAGTGAACTTGATTTTTCTTGAGGCTAGTAAAATGAAACCAAATTCCATCTTGTCATGATTATTTTCTATATCAATCTTGATCATCACAATGCCTACTAGAAATTTACAGTCCAAAACTATAGTCACTTTCGGAGGCAGGCTAACTACCCACTATATCCCCCTTCCCTTGAAAAAACAATGTTTATGATCTATGATAATAAATGGGAGGAGTATAGATAACATGTCGTTAATAATTTTAGCCATTGTCTTTTAAGAAAAAATGAAATAGATAGTCTGGCCAAATTGTTGAAAGAGATAAGGGTGATTAATTTTGGGAATTAGGACCAAAGTGATGGCTGCTAAAGATTTAGGGATAAGGAAACCCCTAAAAACCCTTCATAACACTCACAAAATCATCTTGAACGATATCCTAAGAAAACAGAAAAAAGGATCTCAAAAAACCATCCGGACCCGGGGAACTCTTCGAGCCCAACTGTTTAACAGATTTATATATTTCTTATTCTTCCAAGAAACTAATAATATCATCATTATGTTGGTTCCTCACTGAGGATATATTATCTATAAAATCATTCCCTCCACCAGCCTATCCATATAAGTAAGAATCAAAATGGGGTCAATAAGGGTACCAAAAAATTACCTAACTACTAATCCTCAATGATTATCAACATCAGACTCAAAGGAAACATCATCCTTTATATATTTTTACTCTCTAATAATCTTTTCCTATTGATACATGCATGAAAATAATTTTTTTGTGGTCAACTTATTTCAAACACAGCACAAAATACCTTTCCTCCTCATGAGTATTAATCTCCAACAAGAGGGATCCAAGAAGCTCTTGCTTCAAAGAAAAATCCTCATGGACCTATAGGTTCCAAGTACATCATAGACTCTTATCCATGTATTCAATAGCCCTCAAGATATTCCCAATCCCATTTGTATCCTCAATATGATCATCCTACAACTTTCAAATTTCTTTTTTAAGCCTCTTCATCATGCCTTGTAATTACACCATGGGAGGAACAACTAATTCCTCATTCCTGGAAGAGAAGAACGCCTTATAAATGATTTATTATTTAGATCAAGACTGGGAGTACCTGAAGACTCAATTCATACTAGGGTATATTACATGTTCAAGATCCAAAGATGGGCGATTAAATAAACAATAGGGGAGATGAAAAACCTTAATTCCGCCGAATGTGATGTCCCATGTATGTTCAATATAAACTTTTCAAGCCAGGGCTAGAAAATGTATTTCTAATGAATCCCATATCATCCAATTGATTATCAGAAATGAACACAATAAATTTATCCATGGATTTCCTAGAATAATCACAACCTCCACTCACCTCAAAAGTATCTAAGATAGTATTAAAATATCCTCCCACTGACTGAGGAAAAAGTTAGGGGATAGTTAGAAATATCATTTAATAGACGCATACTTTCCTACATTTTTCAGTTTTTAGAAACAACATTGAAGTAAAAATCCATGTTCATAAATTAGTATTTAAACGTAACGTGTTAGTTCAAAGAATTTAAATAAGAGATACATTCCTTATATCTATATAATTAAAATACAAAAGTTAGTCATAGAATCATGAATGAAGTGCTTGAAGAAAAATTTAAACACAAACCCTTTAAATAAACCTCATTGTGCTTCTGTTATAGTAGCACCAAGACCTTCGATACTCACACATGGAAAAACCCCCATATCCCATCATAATCTACAAAAGGACTGACATTAAAATGATTTATTATTTTTAAAATAATGGGAAGATTCTCCACCTTCATTTTCTGAAGAGACAAATATTTTCTTATGTGCTTAATCATTTTTAGACTAAGAGAGAGTTTGAGTTCTTCCATTACCATTTTTATCTAAAGGAAGCTTCCTGGATGAATTCCTCCTCTTACCCCTAACTGTTGGAGCTAACTCAAGATTATGACCAACATCCAGGAGGCTGAATGAGTTATCAAAATATCAGACAAGAGGGGAAGGAACACATCATCCCTTTTATTGTATAATATATCCTTCTTAGTTAAGACCATGAATAACAAGGGTATGTTCCATGGGTTGTAGATGAAGGAGAAACTTTGAATTTAGAATCACAATCCAGTGAAAAAGTAGACATTGAAACATCTATCAAACAAAACTCATGTCCTCGTAAGAAAACAATTCACCCCCAGATGAGGAATAGACCAGGGGAGACTCCAAAGATAATTCCTCCAAAAGAGAAACATCCACAATAGGCCTATAACCTAGAATAGATGATATCAGTTGAGGAAAAAGATCTAGATATAAGTAGGGAGATTTAATAATCCTGAGAAGATTCTCATCAATGAGGGATTCCTAAAATGATGCGTAGAAGAACCCCACAACGGTGAATGAAAATTGGCTTCTCCCCCTTAGATTGAGTGGATTTCCTATACTATTCAAGGATATCACCTTGCGGATGTCAATGTGAGTAGAAAGATAGACCCTTCTTAAAACACAGTTTTTCTAACCAAAAACCACTTCCCTAATCTTTAACTAAAGATGATACGAGAGAGGTTATGAAATATCCATCTCCACATGGATGTGTGGCTTCATAAGTTGAAGAAGATCCAGTGTAAATTTTTCAACCCACAAGAAGCCTTCCAATGAGTTGTGAATACCCCTGAGAATAACCAAGTTTTGTAATGGAAAAGGAAGACCAGGTTGCCAAAGCCACAATTCAGTTTTACAAGGATCTTTCCACTGATGTAAATCCAGAGTCTACTTGAAGATATGATAGTGTGAATTAGAAATAAATGAGGTTCCCAAGACAATACAACCCCAAATTCTTCCTCAGAGTGAATAAGGATGAAAAATTGTCCATAATCAAGGGCACAAATAGTGTATGGAGATGAAAGTACCCATTTGGAGTTAACCCATTGAGAAAATGTGATCATAAGAGGACAATCATGACTGATCTCCAATATAAGGGTATGTTTGGTCATGTTTTTGTATGAAATGATTTCTTAAATAATAAATAAATAAAATAAAATAAAATAAATGTTTTTTATTTCTATTTTATAAATTTAGTAAAATAAAATAAATGATTGTAATTTTTTCATCTTGTTTAGTTGAAATTATTAAATACAAAAAAAATGTATTGAAAATATGAAAAAAAATATTCCTTATTAGAAAATATAGTTTTTCAATACTCAATTATTTCAAAAACAAATATTATAATTTTAATCATATAATATTTGGAGATGGATTATATTGTAAAAATTTAAAAATGGTTTCTCTCCCTTCATGATTTCCATAAAAATAATCCCATTATTGGGTGATTACATAACTGTAATGGAAGATAAATGGATTTATCCCCATCTCTTCCCTACTTATTTCTCTCCCCCTATTTGTAGCTCACCAAATGATGTAAAATTTTAAATTTACTCTATTTAATTTATTTCCCACCAGAATTTTTCATGCTAATGAGGTGTAAGAGCATGAAATGCCACAACATCCAAGAATTTAGATGAAGATGGGCCGAAATCAGGGCACCATCAATAATAACCCTTTTGTTGAGAAGAAACCTATATTAGGGGAGCTCATAGAGATTTCATTAGATGAGTTGTGACCATCTATCATGGGTTAACCCAAACCTCCATGAATAAAGGATGACAATAGCCCAAACCTACTAAAGTTGAATAGTGAAGAACCCCCTCCCCGTAAATGGTTGAAGGAACCAAAAAGGCGGAGTTTTTTTAATGGGTTTTATACTATTGAAAAAAAAATTAAAAGTGATGGGATTTCACATATTTTTAAAATTGTGTCAAGAAAGGTGTGAACTCTATTCACATTTCTCCATTGGGTGAAGAAGCATGAATAGGGTTTAAGCTTCTTAGTCACGGCCAATGAGGCATGAACCTCATTCCCACATCTTTTTTTTAATATTAGTTATTAAGTAATATTTATAAAACAATTATAAATCATTGTGAATTTTTTATATAATTATTATAAATTTATTAATAAATAATATATTTATTAATTATCAAATTTATTATTTATTATTAATTAATAATATTTTATTATTTTATTAATATAATTAATGGTATTATAACTAATATTTATTATTTAATAATATAAATAAAATAATTTATATTGAAAAATATATTTACTAGATAAAAATTATATTATTTTTAATATATTTTGGTGTATCATTATTTATTTATTTATTTAATAATATAATATTTATTATTAATATTTAATAATAAATTTAATATAATTATTTATTATAGATAATATTGATAATAATACTAATAAGTATTAATATAATTAACAAAGAGTAATTATTATTATTACCAATGTAGTTATTAATATTAATGTTTCTTAGTTGTAATACTTATAGATTATTATTTATAAATCTATTTGAATTTTTTTGTTGATATAAATATTAGTAATTTATTAATTAGTAAATTATTTATTAATTATCAATTTTATTATTCATTAATAACTAATATCATATTATTATGTTATTAACTAATTAATATTATAACAACTAATATATATAAATTTTTATTTTTAAATTAATGTGAAATTTTTGTTGAAATAATTATTTTTAATTTATTAATAGATATTATATTTCTTAATGATCAATTGTATTATTTATTATTAATTAATAATATATTATCATGTTATTAATAAAATTAATAGTAATATAACTAATATTTATTATTTAATAATATAAATAAAATAATTTGTATTGAAAAATATATTTAATAGCTAATAATTGTATTATTTTTAATATATTATGTTGTGTTATAAATTAATTACTTATATAATAAATGAAATAATATTTATCATTAATATTAATAATATTTATAGAATTCAAAATAATATTGTTATTAATATTTAATAATACATTTAATATGATTATTTATTATACATAATATGGATAATAAAACTAAGAATTAATAATATAAATATCAAATAGTAATTATTATTTCTACAAATGTAGTTGTTGATATTATTGTTTATTAAATTTTTAGAAATATTTTTATGAATTTTCAATAATATCAATTTTTTATGTTAAAAAAATATAATAAATTTGTAGGTTTTTTAATTAATGTACAAGTCATGATTTAAAATATAATATAACATATAATAGTTTAATATACATCAGTGTCTCGAGTGCTCCTATGTGCCATAATTAGGTTTATAGATAATGTGTACATGTTGTGTCTGTTGGTATCTATGCTCTGGCATATGCACCTCTAGTGTAGCATCTCTAACACCTACCTCAACATCTTCTTGTGTGACAGGAGTTGGATCTATAATCTCCTCACCTATAATGTGTCCTAACATCAAGGATAATGACTTCTGATTGGAACTCTCCCCAATAGGTAAAGAAGATGACAGATATTTAGAAGTTAACTATGGATTGGAGGAAAATAAAGACTACAACATAGATAAGTAAATATCTATCGATATAGAAAAATCTTCTATACTAATATAATATGATGCATCAGGTCCCTCTGGATGAATAACATGTGGGTGTGGTAGTTCTTGTGCTTGTGACTCACTTGAAATGGGAAGAGAGGGAGCATCTTGATGATTATGATGAGCATCCTCCTTTTATGCCACATCTGCATTAGAAATATCCCTATTACCACCTGACACATCTATATCAGGCTCAGCATCCTCAGCATTTCCTAACACATCAAATAAAATATCATGATAAATATCATCCTTTGGAAGAAGCAGCTATGTCACTTCTCTATGAAAATAGGTTTGGTAAAATGTGTCTTCCTCTACAGGATCATATGTGAATGAGCTAACCAATACAAGAATCTTTCAAAAAAATCATTTTGTTAACTAAAGTTAATAAAAATGTTTTCAATAGTGGGAGTAAAAATTATTACTAACTTATAATATCCTCACTTGTGTCGTATAAAATATCTCATAAAGGACATGTGGTACTATGGACTATAATACAGCATATGTGATAGATGCATAGGTACTGTATCACCCCCTCATAATTGGTACTCATGTCATTTGTCCCACATCTCAATATAGCATTAATGATATTTCATGTATTCAAAGTCCCTCTTCCCTGACATCTTCAGGAAATGAAGTGAATATAACTGACTGAGTGATGTAGGAATAGATTGAAAGAAGCTAAACTACCTCATAAATCTATCAATATGATTCCACTCAACAATATGAAAATTAATTATAGGTATGATGCATGAGCTGACAACAACCATCATCGTATGGTATAGTGAGAGACTCTGGATGATAGGCTCAATATATAACATCCATAAAACATGAAATATCAAAAAAAATGATTAATAAATTAATAAATGACTGAATCCATGTATTTTACACAATAATAATTTAACTATATAATTAATAATCACACACATCATATGGTCAAAGACTGTCCAACGTAAGTCTATAAGTGTGGAAATCATGTCTAGTGGTATCTGAATATCAATGTTTCTAACTCCACCTCTATATAACATTTTTATACTTATATTTAATAATATAAAATTATACATATTATTTTCACATAGGAAGGAAGGGAAAGCAAGTCATCTTTCATGTGGGGACTCCCATAAAATATCGGCATGAAATGGCGCATAACCATGTAGATCTAAGCATGAGTTGTACCCCCATATCCACATCTAGAAAAAAAATAAAACAACTTTTAGTTTTCATGTTATTGATGTGATGTGCACTACATAGAACTTTGTATGTATATGTAAGACATGAAGACCCCTACTATACCTCAATTTCAGGTCCAAATCCTCTAATAATGGTAAATACATCAATTGGAATAATGTAGTCGACTGATAGATGAATATTGTGCCACCAATAAGTCTTAGATTGTATGCACGTGAAAATATCACATGATGGTCTCGTCAACATCATCATCTAGATGGGTGAAGTGATTTTCTATCCATGACATGCATAATCAATTCTCGATGATGGACTTTCCATCATTATGAACCTTAATGCCCGGTATTCTTTGAACTAGATCAAACCAATATGCACCAACTCGCCCCATCACAACCACATCGTCGATGGGGAGGCCCAATATAATGGACACATCCTTGAGAGTAATAGTCATCTCTATATTTGGAAAATGAAATGTATGTGTCTTTGGCATCCATCTCTCTACTATAGAAGTAATGAGATAATGATCCATGAATGTGAAGTCGTACATTAATACACCATATAACCCAACATGGAAAAGATGAGGGACGATGATAAGAGTTAGTACAACATGATGAAAATAATGAGACTTTCATACACTCAAAGAAGGAAATATATGTCCCTCTATGACTATCCATGAAACATGTCTATCCTATAATGTGAGAAATTGAGGGCCTGCTATCTCTACATATGATATCACTATTACTTTTTATAGTTAATTCAATATAATTTATAAAATATTTTTAAAAAAAATACAAGAATAAAAATGAGGTAGACAATTAAGATTCATAATTAAGCATTATGATGAAAAATTAGGTAAAAAATAGATGTGATTGAGGTCATTCGCTTTCTCTATTAATTTGTATTTTTAATTATCTCCAATAATGTTTAATATATTTCTAAATAATTCAGTGTATATCGATCATGACAAAAATCTCACATAGTATAAGAAACTACATGATATAATCAACTAAATGTGTGATTTCAAGGATATATTTAAATACAATTAATTTATAGGTTGAACATAATATTATTAATTTATGTTATATATTTAATTTCTAAATATTTGATGTTGGTCTATGTGAGTAACTCAAGAGGGGTGCTGTTTAATTGAATTCCCAATCAAATTTATGTTAAAAATAAGTTAAAATAAAATCCTCCAATTTAATTAAAAATTCATAGTTAATTAAAAAAATATTTTAATATAAGTTTGATCTTTTAAAATTTTTCTCAACGTTTGATTAGAGATCAGATAAAATAATATTTAAAATTACTTTTACTTTTTAAATTTATTTACTTAATCAAATCATTTATATAAACATGGGTTATGATTAACTATCAAATTATAACTTTTTTCTAAGATTATAAATAAATGGAGTTTAAGGCTTTTAAATTAAGATAAACAAAACTGAAAGATCACATGGAAGAATAAAAAAAGTATTCCTTCTCAAGACGATACCTAATCCCCTCTACATGTTAATCACCCACTATCAAGAAAATTATTATAAAAAATAATCTAATCCATATCCTATATCGAGTATAAAAAAACATCACATATGATTTCAAGGATCAAAGCCTCTTCCATAGTTAAACATGGGAATAAAAACAAGACATGTCATATATGACCTATTCTACATTTTTTGTGGGTATAAAAATAAAAGAGGTTTGTTAGAATATCATATATTCTCTAGTTCATGTGAAGGAGATGGTGTGTATAAAAAAATTTTGCATAAAAACACACATCTCGAAAGTAAATAAAGAACATAGAGAGAGAAAAAATGGTATAGAGATGTAGTTCCACTTGGTATGTGATGCTTTAGATTCCTAAGGATCCTCGTATTTTTGTTAATGAGGATCTCGAATAGTTCTCTCTGAAATTTCAGCAAAATAGAGTGTTATAAGGTTCTCCTTCCAATCTTTATAGATCTAATGACTCAATGTATAAAAGGTTCTTGTTGTTTTTATGCTATAAACTTTCACATTCACTTGTATTTTAGCATGAAATTCACATACCCATGAATTAGGTATATCTCTAAATTATATAGCTATGCAGGATCAATTATCCCTTAAAGAATAGTAATAAATATATCTTGAATCATCATACTGAGCAAAAAATTAGGAAACCTATGAATTGGTGTTCAATGTATCCATGTAGTGGTTTAGGGATAATCATTAAAACATCTGCATGAGGATTTCAAGATTAACTCCCATAAACTAGAAAATAGAAGAATTAAATTCGAATTAAGGAAGGAATAAAAACACTAGCATGACTGATGGTAGATTAGCTATGATGACAGAATAGACCAATGGAAGCATGATCCAGTGGAATCATAAGATAGAGGTAGCTTGATCCAATGTTCACACATGGATAGAAGTAGCACATCTGGTGGTAGCATGGATATGGAAGTGGCATACACCTTATTGTGAAATAACCTAGTGGTAGAAAATTATGGTGATAGAATATACTCGATGGTGGCATAACTTGGTGGTAGAAAAGTATGGAGGTGGAATTTTCTAGATGGTGGTATGTGTTGAACTAACTGTGGAATATATCTGATGGTAGAAAATATGGTGGTAGAAAGATTTAACTAACGGTAAAACATTTGTACTAACATTAGCACATTTTTACTAACAATATCACATTTGTACTAATGCTAGAATATTTGAACTAATGGTAGTTATTTTCTATAATTATCCAAATTTAATTTATAAAATTTATACTATCATAAAACATTAATATCATTATAAATATAATTAAAAATATTTTTGAGCTTTAAAATAAGGAGGTTCTAACAATATCCCCTATTTTTATGATAAAAATAATGATAGTTTATAAACCATTTATAAAAAATCATAGGAATAAATAGATGAATTTTAATAGTAATGGTTTTATTAACAATTCAAATTAAAAATGTGAGATACAAAGATTAAATTTTGAAATAGATTTGAAAACTTAAATTGGAAATCATAAACTTTTAAATATAAACATTAATTACCATAATAAGTTATCCACTTTTTGAGATTATTAAAAAGACAAGACAATAAAGAGTAAAGATAAATAAATACCTCATGAAGAAGAATATATAAGATTCATTAAGAATAAAATTCATTATATTACAACCAAAATGAAATAAAAGTGAATGCAGCAGAGTCCCTATAAAAAACTAATCCTAATCTAAGTCACTCTCAACTCTTTGAGTGGTAGGATCAACATGAACATTGTCTTTTTCGGAGGCAGGAGGTATTGATGGAGATGATGATGGGTATGAGGTAGTCTATGGAAGTTCTTGGGTCACTACTAGTCTGATATGTCTAACTTATTTGGTTGAAAACATGTTGAAGTACTGAAACTGAGGAAGAATATGAGCAAAAGAAGGTGCATTTGTGAGGGATGACATGGGGATGGCCGTAGGTGCAACAAAAAATGTAAAAAATACATAAAATAATGGATTCATGATATTCAAAAAATCTATGATTATGTTTCCACCTCTCTTCGTAGCATTGAATAAGACCTTATTCTCTTCCATAAACAGCTTGAGCAGAGGAGTCATAACTTTGAGTTGGTCTACATATTCCTCAAAGGCCCTATTAACAGGTGTCATCCTTATATTCTCTACTAAAAACATAAAATGATAATTCAACTCATTATTTTTATATAACTTGGAAAGGTGGTATTTTATAGCATTGGTGATGGTTTACCAATCAATTTAGGCTTTTTTCAAACACTCCCTTGTCATTTTATATATATACTCACCATGTTGTCAAATCTAGAGAAGATCCTCCTAATGAGATAAATTAACATCACCCATAATGGCATGAAATTATTCTCTAACTATGGATTTGATCATCTCACTATCAAATGAGGCTGAAGGAGGTGTAGAAGAAGATGTATACTAAATAGCTATTAATCTCTCCAACCTCTCCAACATAGTATACTGAATATAAACAAAGGAGGTTCTCATCTCCTCCACAATAGATCTCATAGCTTCAATATCACTATCCATTCTTCCATTCTCAATTTAATAGTCCTGAATATTTAATATTATCCTAGGATAAATATGAAAGATAATCAACTCAAAAAATTCATGGAATCAACTTCACTAAGATGATTAATATGATGTGCCTACGATCTCAAAATACCTATGAAATCATAAATTAATATCTCTCTAAAGGCATAAAAATTATCTCTGGTCACAATATTTGATGGAATAGAGGCATCAATGGGAATATGTTGAAAAAATATCTCAAGAATAGGCAAAAATGCATCTTTATACTATGATCTAGTAGGAGGAATATCGGAAGGAAAGGCATGAATTTTACTAGCATCATCAATCCGCACAACTAAAGATCCCATAAGATATGTCCCAACAATTGATACAATAGGTCCACCATGATCTAGTGGTCTTATATGATCATTGTCACCTCTATCCACTCTATTTGAGTTTGGATAAGAAATTCCAAGTAGCTTTAAACCAGGTGAAGGCTACCCCTTAGATGTAGCTCCATCCTCAACAGAAATAGATGGTCCATCCCTCTGCACCGACTTCTAGCCGATATAATCTAAGTATTCCTTCCCCTAAAATTATGCCCTCGACTCACCTCTAACAGAGGTAGAACCACCAGCAGACTAATCTAAACCTGGTCTCTCCACAAACCTAGTTGATCCAGAAACAATAGGAGAGGGATGATGTGACTGATCCCTCTCAACATCATCGTCAACATCATCAACATCACTATGACCATTCTCACCATTATCTCCATTCCCATCATCTGACACTTCCATGACTTCTTTAGATGTTTTAGAATAACTATGAATTTTTTATTATCTAAATACCTTAGTATCCTCATCTTCTCCTCCACTTAAGTGACTCTGTCTTGTAGGAAGAGAAGCAGGTGTAATTTTAGGTTTATAAGACACAATTGGGATCTTGGAAATGTTTAAATCACTTACTTTTTCAAAGGAACTAGAAACTTATTCAACTTATTCCACTTATTATTTCTCATCTTCATCATAATAGACCACAATCTGATCTATATCTAATCCTAGATCAACATAATTCTTAGGTCTAGTAGGATGGTATATAGGATTAAAATCCTCCAAGAGATTATCATTATCTTCAATCCAATTTTTCATCTAGGTATTTCAATTCACTTTCATTCTTTTATAGGTATTTTTTATTAAACAAAATCCACCAAAAATTACCTCTAATTATTCTTATTCATCAATTAAGACCTTGGATTCTTGCATAGTTGAGGTCATCTTATGATAAATCAATGATTTTGACCTGGAATATGACTTTAATATCTTCATCATGTGCACTATAAGATATCTATAAAGATTGATTTTATCCCCTCGTTACATAAGTAATAAAAGATAAACATCTTGATACCTCATAGTACTAAAATAACCTTTCTTAGGACATAAAATATGCTGAATAAAGTCAAACAGGAGTTTCCATTCTCTATCTAGTTCGGTAGAAGCAGGGGAAATTTGTTAAGTGCTACTGCTATGCAGTGGTTTGAAGCTCAATGTCGATGGTTCCTTTATGGATAGGGAGATAAGGGGTGGTGAGGTAGTCAGAAACCCAAATGGATCTGTCATTTTCGGCTTTAGTTCCTTTTATGGTCAATGTTCAACCTTGGTGTGTAGATTAGAGCCATGCTCACTAGTTTAACCTTGTGTAATAGGTTCAATATCAGGATGGAGGAGATCGAATCAGACTCACCAGTTTTTTTTCACTTTCTTCAATGGAAAGCTAATCCTCATTGGGACTTATGATACCTTTTTAGGCAATGTAGATATAATATCAATCATGACTATTCTATCAAACATACTTGGTGTGAAGGAAATTTTTTAGTGGAAAACTTGGCTTGTTAAGAGATATCTGATGTGGATCTAATTATTTATAACTTCATATGATCGATTCCAAAATGTAGCGATCAAATAATTCTTGGAAACACTCTTGGACTGCACCACTTTAGGCCACCATGATTCCTGTGGGGATCGTGCTATCATTTGTTGTAAGTTTCCTTCTATTTTTAATAAAAATTTAATTTTCAATCAGGTATATTGTAACATGATTCTCATTCTATTTAATAACAACTAATTTGTTTACCATCTATCATGCTTTGAGTAAAATCTATCTTTTCTCAAAAACGGATCTCTATGTATTGGAAGAACTGGTGAACCAGCCTTGGATAAAATTTTCTATAATTTATTGAGAAAATATATATTTATCCCTGGTATTGGATCACCCTATGTACTAATGATTTTCTCAATAATAACTATTATGCATCTACTACTCTCTTTGAAATAGCCACATAGTTCATAGGTTGGGGGGTTTCAACTTAACTAAAACTCATCTCAGTTATTCATGAGATCTCTTAGCATAATGTGATCCTTTAGGAGATGAAACTAAATTGCACTTGAATCTCACCATTTAATTAAAACAAATTGTGAAGAAAGGGTGAGATAATATTGAAGGTTGGGAGAGAAATAGAAGGTGAAACAACTTGAATATGTAGCCACAAGTGAGAGAGACTGGATCAAAATTGGATTTTAAGTTGGATTTATCATTTAGGTATTTGAATTAAAAAATATAATAAAATATAAATAAATAAATTGAATGAAAATTTTATCATATAAAATTAGTATCTTTAGAAAAATAGAGACGAGTAGATCACCCAAAGGTAGTTCATTCCAATGATGGATCATTCCAATGGTGGATCATTCTAATAGTGGATCATTTAAATGGTAGATCATCTCAATGGTGGATCATATTAATAGTGGATTATATCAATGGTGGATCATCTCATAAATGACTTTACAATGGTGCCTCGCCAATAGTGACTCGCTGATGGTGGCATGTCCAATGGTGGCTTGTCCAATGGTGGCATGTCCAATGGTGGCTTGTCCAATGGTGGATCACCAAAATTTATCATTACTAATTCATGTTATATGTAGCTTAATATCTTAGAATTCAAGGTATTTGTAAAAATATCAGAAAGATGATGTTCAGTTGCTATGAATTCAAGAGTTATATCACCCTTTTGGAAATGGTCTCTCAAAAAGTGATGTCTTAAATCAATATGCTTTGTCCTGGAATGATACATAGGATTCTTAGAAATATTTATCACACTTTTATTGTTACAATTAATAGGGACATGTCTAAATTGATATCTATAGTCTAGAAATTTGTGTTTAATCCAAATAATTTTTTAATAACAACTTCCTACAACAATGTACTCAGCCATAGTAGTAGACAGTGTAATAGAATTTCACTTCTTACAACTATATACTTTCCCATAAAATGACATTTTACAAAGATGATTTTTATATCTAAATTAAAACAACCAAAATACGCATCTAAATAACTCAATATGTCAAATTATTTTACTCTAGTCTATAACAACTCTAAATTGGTGGTATATTTGAGATATTTGAAAATTATTTTGACAAGAGGTAAATAAAACTCTTTAGGATTTTCTTGAACATGGGCACAAATACACACACTAAACAAAATATGTGTTCATCCATCAATTAAATATATAAATCTTCTAATTATACCTCTATAATTTATTTGATCAATTGGATTTCCAGTTTCATCAATATCCAATTTACAGGTAGTACTCATGGGAGTATCACTAATTTTAGTTCTATCTAAACCAAAATATTTTATAAAGTTTTTATTGTACTTAATTTGATTTAAAATAATTCCATATTTATTTTTAAAATTTTTAAAACCAAGATAGAATTTTATTTCACCAATTAAACTCATTTCAAATTCACTTTGCATCATTTTTGAAAAATTAGTACGCAAATAATTTTTAGAATACCCAAAAATAATATCATAAACATAAATTTTAACTACTAAAAATATTTTTATATTCATTTTATAAAAAAAGTAGTATCATCTATGCATTTTGAAAAACCTTTAGGAATCAGAAAAGAGTTGAACATAACATACCAAGCTCTAAGATCTTATTTTAAACCATATAAGGCTTTTTTTAATTTAAAAACATGATTTGGAAAATGAGGGTTTTGTAATCTAGGGGTTTGTTTGATGAAAATATCATAAACTATATAACCCTTTTAGAATTTAGTTTTTTACATCCATTTGATGTAGTTTAAAATAAAAATGTGCTTCATAAGTAAGTAGTATTATGATGGCTTAATGTCTATACATTGGTTAAATGGATTCCTCATAGTGAATACTCTCTTCATGATTATACCCTTGTGTAACCAATCTAGATTTATTTCTCACTATAGTTCCTAACTTGTCAATTTTAAATCTAAACACCCACTTGGTGCCAATTTTCATATGGTATTTAGGTCTATCCACTAGTTCATAAACTCGATTTATTTAAAATTGGTTGAGTTGTTCTTGCATTTTCATCACCCAAAATTTGTCATTAATTATGTCATTGACATTCTTGGGTTCAAGATATGATAAGAATGCTTGATGTTCAACCTTTTTTATAAGAGAAGCTCCATTTTTTGTACATCTACCTAGGTCTCCAACTAAAACATATAAAGGATGGTATCTATGAGTCCTAACTATTGTAGAAAAATAAGGGATGAATATCTTATTTTCTTCAATAGGTTCAGGTTGAGGTTGTTCCTCGGAACTAGATATTTTTTTTGTTTTCATCAAAAAAAAATTAGAATGTTTGATATTGATATTAAAATTTGGAAGGTCATCCTCAAGGTTTTATAAAGAGATCTTAGGCTCATATGGATTTATTTCACCAAATTTTACATAAAAATATTCTTCCATAATATTTTTTTCTTTTATTAAACACCCTATATGATTTACTAGATTTTGAATAATGAAGGAAAATTATTTCATCACTATTGGAGGAAAAATTTTCAAGATTATATTTAGTATTAAGAATAAATACTTTGCAACCAAAAAATATAAAGTAATTATCCTTTGGGTTTATACCATTCCATAATTCATAAATATTTTTCTTTAAGAGAGGTATAATTAACATTTTATTGATTATATTAACATATTTATTTATAAATTCTAACAAAAAATAGGTAAGTCATACTCATTAATAATAGTCCAAGAAATTTTATAAAGGGTCTTATTTCTCATTTCTAAAACACTATTCTATTATGGGGTCCTAGGAGTATAAAATTTGTGATTATATCGATTTTGTGAGAAAAAATATTCCAAATAATCATTTTCAAAATCACATCCATGGTCAACTCTTAAGGTATTAATTCTAAGTCCAGTAATTTTTTAAACAAATTTAGTATACTTGGTAAAATAAGAGCAGACATCACTTTTTTTAGCTAGAAATAATACTCAATTATATCTAGAAAATTAATCTACAGGAACATAAACATGATTCTTACCATTTAATCTATAAAATATAAAATGTACAAAAAATTACCTATGAATAAACTCTTTGGGTTGAGATGTTGAAACTCCTTTTTTATATTTGAAAGATATTTTGTGATGTTTCCCTTTTTGACATGGGTTGCAGTCTTCATCATTTGGGAATTATAGTTTAGGTAGATCCTTGACTAACTCTTTCCTAGTTAGTATTCTAAATGAATGAATGTTTCAATGGACTAGGATCCAATGTATGTAACACCCGAGACTTTTATGTTATATAAATCATCAAAGGAATCTTTTTCTACACACAACACTTGCTTGTCTTGCTTTACACGAAATTGTGAGCTTCCTCGATAGCTTGCGTCGTACGCAATACCGAGTTTCACTAAACAACGATATACTATTAAAATATTATTAAAACTAGCTGTTATGAATAGTAATAACCACTTTTTTGAAATTTTATAAATTTTATTTTTCAAAATGGACTTCATTTTTGGATTCGTAATATCGAAATTAGCCTAGGGTGAAATTTTGGTATTTTTCTGAAAACTTTCAATTTTTGATGAATAGTGAAACCACTAAGTGGTAGTTAAAAAAAACTGAATTTTTCATAAAACTTAATTTTACCGCTTCTGTGAGTGGAATTTCGAAAATCTGAGAGACACGGTTGATGTCAGTAAGTAAAATGTGGTTCAATGAGATGAAAATAATTTTTTGATGAATAGTAACTTTTTACTTTTTTTTACCACGGTTAAAAGTAAATAGGGTAATTAAGGGTAAAAATGATATTATTATTACCCTAACACATATCCTAATTCTATTGGACAAGTGTAATTCGACCAAAAACAACCTTAGGAATAAGATATGACCATTTAGGCCCACTTGGATTAGATTAGGACATTTATTATTAATTTATTTAAAGAAGGGTTAAAATAGTTAAAATCAACATTTAATAAGTAAATCATTTTTAATATGGGGTTATACATAAGATAAATTTGACTATAAATATTCATTAGAAATCTAAAGAGATTTCCTACATAATGGTAATTTATTTGTAATTTTTAGACATTAAATAATTTAATTTATTTATGACACAAAGATGATGCAGTAATTATCTTATTAATGAAATATTGACATAATTGATGTTATAAACACCAAAATAAATGTAATTTGACACTTTTTATGAATTCCACTAATTTTCTAGATTAATATGACATGTTAGTATTTATTTAATTAATTTTTTTCGAACTAATAATTCTGTTATGATTTCACAAAAATTAATTACTAAATAGTGTCAAAATTGACATAAAATAGTTTTTAAAACAAATATTATATTAGTAATTTTTATTTTATTCCTAAAAATCTAAGGTTCGGCCAAATGACTTAGATAAGGTTATATATATTAATAATAAACAACTTGGGGTTCGTTTGGCTGCTTATAGTAATTTTATTAACCTTATAGTATAAGAACACAAGAAGACACGGTAAAAGTAAAATTATTTAACTTAATGTTAAATCTACATGATAAGGTTAAAATAGGAACCTAAACTTGTCTAAATTATATTGGATGAGAGGCGTTTGACCCATCCCCACCTTAGTCTCGAAATAAATCAATTTGGAGCTATTTAAAACCAAACTTGAATTTATAATAAAATAATATTTTTATTTATTCCAAAGGTGCCCCTCTCCTCCCTTATAAAAGGGCACCTCCTCCCTCTCTTCCTCACACCACTTTGAGCCTTCAAGCTCGGAAAACCCCTACCAATTTCTTCTCTACACTTCACTAGAAACATCCTAGAGGTTCTGTTCTTCTTCAAAGACCTATTTTAGTGCCCTAAAAGGAGGTCTCAAAGAAGCACTTCAAAGAAGAGGTAATGTCCGTTACCGATTCTTTCATCTTTATTTATTCTTCCACTTCTTCTTTTTTAGTTGTTTCATTATGAAGTAATAACATCAGTATCACTTATATACTGATATGTTATTATAAGTATGAAACAACCCTATTTCACCATCTATCCATCCTACGGAAAAAGAAATCACCGCGCGTGCGTACATACGGAATACCATCTCCACGCCGTGGTGTAATCTATTTTCCACCACCAGCTTACTTAGATGGGTATAATGGTGTAAAAAAATGACTATATATGACTATTATAAAGTGATACTAATTCTGAAATAGTATACATACACTCCAATACAATTCCACGATCATAGGAACGATATCATCACTCGTGCGTACGTACGGAATACCGTCTCCATGATGTGATGCGACTCGTTCAACATTATCTTCATTTCATAATGATTATATAAATGAAATGAATTGAATGAATAAATATGATATATATTACACTAATACCATTCTTGAAATGAGGTATCTATAACCTAAAGAGAAGAATAAAAATTTATTCGACAAAACACGCATAAGAACAAAAAGTTATAAACACCCGAATAACAAGTAGCAATGAAATATTACTACTAAGAAGCTAAGAATATGACCAAATATGATATCATAAAAATAAGTATGATTCTGGAATAAGTCAATAACATTATTTAAATCATTATACAGGAGGTTTGAACACGTACAAAGCATATCAGGCCTAAGGTAAGGGAAATATCACAATCTCATTTTTATCCGAGATTGTTTATACTTTAGTATTTACTGGGGTGTATTTTATCATCCACATCCATGTTTCCTCAATATGTAATATTATTTCCATCCACCTACAATTGTTTAAATCCAATTTTACCATTCGGTGAGTTTTTAGTAAAGGATATGAAAGGAATCTTTTGTCGTTTTTCGTACGAGGTACTTTTTGAATTTTCTGACAAAAGTACGAGAAGAATGTTTTTTTAACTTATACGGCATGAATGGATTTTTAAAACATTATTTCCAAGAAGCTTCCCTTACAAGTTTTCAAGTATATTTTTAATCAACTTCATTTAGTTTAGAATTGTATGACATTTTAATAAAGGAAAATCATTTTTGAAGCAGAAAGAATATTTTCCTCAAGAATAGAGTTCAAGTGTTTTATCAAAATTATTTTCCATCTAAGATAATAAAGGGTTCTGTTTCTATCCCTATTATTACATTGATTTGATTTTGTTGTGATGGAATTATATTTATTAATTCCTTTATCTTATATGAATTGTTTTATGATGTCACGATGTTTAAGATTCCCATTTTTATTACATGGGTTATGCAATGATATATGATTTATGATTTTGTGGCACACATAAGAATGGTATCATTATGAGATGGGTGGGACCTATATCTCCCTCCAATGCATTGGGTAAAGATTTTATATCTCATGAGATAGACATGGCTGTAATGGTAGGTTATACCGGTTCAGTGAAACAGGACTGAAACGAGGAGTGAACTCGGTTCAGAAATGGACTTTTTCCACTAAGATAGTCTTGGCAATGAGTCTTGACTAACAAGAAATGATTCTCTATGATTATGTATGTATGCCACAAAGTTTAGTGTTTTAAGTTATGATTATTGGGATTACATTTCACTACTAAGACTTATCCCATGTTATGAAATTATGATATCTTTTGCGGGTTAAGATTTCCAAAAGTTATGTGCTTATGTATATGATGTGATTGATATTTCTTTTTTTTACCCTTACTGAGCATTTGAGCTCACCCTTTTGTATGTTTTGTTTCCCCAGGTCAGGAAGAAGGTTATTAAGTAGAATATGCCAAAAAGGGACTCTAGATATGATGAAATAAATGTGAGGCAAAGTAGATGCTTTATGAACCAGTTGTTTATGTTTCCCAGTTTCTAAAGACACTATACATATACGGTCCTTTCTTGGTTTTGTTATATGTTGTAATAAGTGTGCTTCAATTCTGAAGTAATAATAATGTATGTAAAGTATGGGTCGCTATAATGTCAAAGCTATTATTATTTGTGAAAGTCACTTAGACATGAAATATTTTAAGAAAATAATGAATCCAAATTAACATCATAAACATTATCATTTATTAAAAAAGTAAAAAATAAATAATTTTTAGAATCAAAAATATCGTAGGAATTATTTTCAAACATATCATGAGAACCACCATCACAAAGCTATGAGATGCTAAAAATATTATATTTTAATCCATATAAAAATAAAATTTTATAAATTAAAACAATGTTTGAATTAACAATTTGGTCAAGGCCAATAAATTTTCATCTAGAATTATCACCAAAAGTGACATGTACACTATTGAATTTGATCAGGTCCTTAAAACTTCAATATTTTCTAATAATATATCTGGAAAAACCACTATCCAAATACTATATTTTCTTTATGCAACCTTTTAAACAAGTTTCTCATAAAAAATTTACAAAAAAATGATTTGGGTATACAAATTTTCATGGGTCCAAAAATGTTAGAAATCAAAGATTTAGGAACCCATAATTTATTAACAGGTTTCCTATAAGGAGATTTTAAACTTTTATGAATAAAAACTTATTTCAATAAAGATGAATAAAAAGTAATAAAAGAACTATAACTAGGAATAAAAATATTTTTAACAATCCTCCTATATCAAAGTTGATGCCTTATCCTAATGGTGTATTTAAGAGAAGTATTCTTTCCAAGAATATATGTAAGTGTATTTATCCCATTTTTAAATATTTCCAAATCTTTCTTTAGTTTCTCATTAGACAATTTGAATTCATTGTTCTCTTTTAAAAAGTGTTCATTTTTATCTTTCTCAATAGTAGGATAAGTTTTAAAACTAGTAGTCAAGGCAGAAATTTCTTTAAAATCTTATATTTATCATTAAATTTATTAAATGTATCTTCCATAATATTAAATTATTTAAAAATTTCCTCATTATTCATGTTCTCATCATTGTTTTAATCTAAAGAGTGATTTGAAATATTAACAGTGGTAGTGGAAAATTCATTAAGTACCTTGGATGTGTTCATTATAAAACACATGTTAGCTTTATCATAATTATCCTCTTGGTTTGAGTCTCACAAAAAATTTATTTATAAGAACTATAGTTTTCTTTCATATATTTCTTATACCTGTTATCCTTATCATCACATTTCTTCTTTATAACTGGGTTTCCTAAATAACTACTTTCTCTTGTATAATTTTTTGAATCTTTTGTATGAATGGTCCATCTCTTCAACACTGTTAGAAAGTGACTTCTCGTCACTTAAAATGTTAGCTTGAATTTTATTCTTTTATTTTAAATAATTATTTTTGAAGGTTATAGATTTACTTTTTGGATAATTACCCTCTTCTATGTTCACCTTGAGTTCTTCCTCAAACATCATCATATTTCCTATCAACTTCTTAACAAGTAACGTGTTAATATCACATGATTCTCGGATTGACGCTGAAGTTCCTCTCCATTTATCTGGTAGTCGCCATAGAAAGCACATAACTTTATCTTTTTCAGTTATAGGTTTCCCAAAGTAATAAATTTTATTCATTATCTCATTGATCCTAATATAAATATCAAAAATAGTTTCATCAAGTTTCATCTTAAAAGTATCATACTAAATAGTATAATTATTTAAATTAATTTATTTAAAATTAGATATTCCTTCATGATAAATAGTTAAAGTATCCCAAATTTCAAAAAAAAATCCACAGGTATAAATTCTATTAAACTAATCATCACACAAATAACAATATAAAGTATTTGTGTATTTATAGTTATTGTCATATACTATTTTAGTAGAATTACTTCAGGAATATCTAGAAATTTGAGGTTTCTCATATTGATCCTCAATTACTATCTAGATATCAAAACCCATGATTTTTAAGTGAATATTCATTTTAATCTTCCATAGAGCATAGTTAGTTCCACTAAAATAAGGAGGTCTATTTTTAGAAGATCTCTCTTTTATATTATTATCCATAAAGAATTAAATTTAGAAATAATAGAAAATTTAGATTTATATTTAAAAGAAAACATAATCACAGCAGAAAATATTTTTGAAAAGAACCTTTGATACCAAAAGTTGTTTGAAGTGATTAAATAAATAGTGGGAGGTTAATGAGTTCCCAAAAAAATAAAAAAAAATAAGTTAAAATATATTCCCCCGATTTAATTAAAAAATCTCATTTGATCAAAACAGTAGTTTTATATAAGTTTAATCTTTCCAAGGATTTCACAAATAATTACTAGGGATTAGTTAAAACAATATTTGAAATTAATTTAACGTTTCAAGTTAATTTATTTAATCAAATACTTTATATATAAACAAGTTAAGATCGACTATCAAAGTATGAGTTTTTTTACAGATTAGAAACAAATGAAATTTATTCTTTGAAATTAAGAGGAAAAAAACTCAAAATATCACACAGCAGAATAAACAAGGGGTTTAGTCTCAATCCAAGCCCTAATCTACCCTCCACTTCGAAATCACCAACTACCAAGAAGATTATTATAATAAAAAATCTGATCCACAACCTGGATCGAGTATACAAACAATACCACCGAGTCTATCTAGAGTTAAATCCCCTTCTACAGTTATATGTGGTAATAAAAAAATACATGCCACACAAGGCATCTTCCATAGTTTTCATGGGTATACATTTAAAGGAGGTTTAAGAGAATATCAGGCATTATCTTATTCAAGCATAAGAGATAGTGTGTGTAAATAAATTGAGCATAGCAACACACTACATGAAAGTAATGTAATAAAATGTAGGAAAAATAAAAGATAGAGAGATGTAGTGATTCTTGGTTTGTGATTCTTTATATGATTGAGGATCCTCGTATTTTTATTGATAAGGATCTTGAACATGTTTCTATGAAATTATAGTAAAATAGAGTGTTATAAGGTTCTCCTTTATATCTTTATAGACCACCACACTTAGTGTATGAAATGTTCTGGTTATTCTGTATGTTCCATACTTTCACATTCGCATATATTTCATCATGTAAGCCATGAACCCACACATGAGGAAGATATATGAAATATATAGCTCTGTAAGATCAATTATCCATTGAATAATAGTAATAAATATATCATGAATCCTCACACTAAGAAATAAATTAGGAATCCACTGACTTGATTTTTAATGTGTTTATAGAGTGGTTTGGGAATAATCATTAAAACATCCAAGTGAGGCTCACTGCATTGAATCCCATAACAAATTTGTTGGAAGCATTAAATTTTAATGAATGACAGAGAAACAATGGTATCGTGACTGATGGGATATCAACTCTGATGGTGTCATAGACCAATGATAGCACAATCCAACAATAACACATATTGAATCTCAAATTTACTATGTAGTATTTTTGGATATTATATGGATTATTTTTTAGACCAGGCATGAAGAAGACATCTTATTCTGAGGCTAGGTGTGCCCAGAATAAATTTTTGAAATATATTAAATATATTAAATGAATGAGAACATATTTATCCTTAAATAGTGTAATAATCCATGAATGGAGTCCCAGATTATAAATATGAGGGCATCATTGATTTTATAATATAGGTTTTATCTTAGTCGTGATATAATCTTTATCGGCATGAGGAATTTGTGAAAAAATCATCAAAGGTGTAAAATTAATAAAATAATAAAATAAATTATTTTTTTAGTTCATTGATGCATAAATCAAGTATCTCCTTCAAATACACTATTATATTTAAATTTAATGTTTATCTTCATAACCCTATAGTTTTCAGAGAGTGTTGGAGGGCCATTGGAAGAGGTTTCGTTGATGAACAACAATTAGATCAAGGATCGATGACTAGTGTGCAATCGAATCCAAGGATCCTACCAATGATAATGAAACATATTATTTATTCATTAGTTATAAATCCAAATCAAGGTAGGATGATTTTTTTGGATTTCATCCCCGTTATTTATTTCTATGATGAACAAAAAATAATCAACCAATGGATTGATTCCTGGATCGGTCCTATTTCGGTACGAGGTTACCTATGGGGATTTATTATAAGATTTGTTTATTTATTATGGGTTCTTCATTCATTGTTATAATGGAAACGAATTGATAACAACAAAACATAGCTGATATTCATTCATATTTTGTGTGTTTCTTGGTTTTCTACCATTTTTCTACATGTGTTCATCACTGAGGTTTCATTTAACCAATGGTTCGATGGATTCATAGGAAATCAAATGTTCTTCACCTGTTTCTTGGAACA
Source organism: Viscum album (assembly GCA_963277665.1). Classification (NCBI taxonomy): domain Eukaryota; kingdom Viridiplantae; phylum Streptophyta; class Magnoliopsida; order Santalales; family Viscaceae; genus Viscum; species Viscum album. The sequence continues at coordinate 786,439,661 of OY728132.1, forward strand.
ACTATTTAATATCTCATATATAGGCTTGGATCGATGATGGGATTGAGCTATAACAATTTAAATGGTGGATCATTGATGGATTTGAGACCCCCAGTTCGAGTGAGGGTGTGATGGTGAAGGGAACCAATAGTGGGTGATTCAGGTTGGTTTCAAAGGTCGGATTCCAATGAACAGTGATGGAAAGGGTCAACCGGAATATATCCACCATTATTGGTGAGATTCATGGAGGAATTTGGCACCATAGGAGTGTATGACCCCATAGGATGAAGGTTGGAGGATTATGAAAAATCTTGATATAATTGAAAATTATTTTGGAAAAACACGCCATGTGGGACCCCTTGTGCACTGACTAGGGTTTTTTTGGTGAAGTTAAATATCACATTGTGCGTGACTCCATCACATAACTATATCTTGACATGGAATCTCATCATGTACCTCAGAGGGTATACGAAAACATCTAGGTGTACATGAAAATGGACACGTTGTGCACTCTGACATAGACAGGTCTAGGCTAGGTGTACATGGGTAGGAGCCATATACTTGGACACATTCATAAGTACACGGATTGGGACACACTGTGTACTTTAACATGGACATGGTCATGGTCTATGATACACGGGTAGAACTAGATATCAAAGGAACACATTGTGTACTACTAGTATACATCAAGTACTCCTTTAATGAAGGCTTGGAGCCATTTTCCTATTTAGCTTCGAAAATTTTTTTTAGGTTGTGTTCCCTATACCATTTCCTGAGGGTTAGTATGGAGTTTTTTCTAACACACGGGATTGTGATCCCTTCATCATGAATTCTTGGATAGAGTAATTGGAATCCTTCTTTGAGTACCAAAGTGAGATCATTTATCATTTCTTACTCTAGTTAGATTTCTTGGTATCATTGTGAACAACACTACATGGGCACCAATCCTCTAATTATTGGTTATTAAAGATTAAGATTTTAGTATACCCCATGAAGTTGCATGTGATCCTCATTTATGTGTCATTATCTTCAGACTTCCTTCATATATTTTCATATGGTGGGACCCAATGAGTAGTACATCTTAGAAGGATGTCATTAGTGCTATCTGACTCGTGGAGTGTGTCCTCCCAGATGAGTGCTATGTAAAAAATTCAGGTAGGAATCCTAGTATATCATTACGGATTTGGCTTTACCTTGATAATGTGTGTCTTTGTTGAGTGTATCTAGATATTCCTATTATATTTTATCTAGACATATACCCATGAAGACCTAATCGTTATTATCATTGTTATATTCTTAGTGTTTTCAGGGTGTCTTATTGAGTATTGTTATACTAACCCTTGTATGGGGTTTTTTCACATGTGTTGTGTCTTGTGAAGATGATAGAAATTTTTAAGGAGTCATAGAGGTAATAGGACCAATCAGTACTTGATGATTCAGAGAGACAGTGGTGTGTTCCTGTGGTTATCTTAATAGTAGTCTCCATATATACTTTGAGGTTGGAGTGGTTTTTAGAACATGTGTAGTGGGATTGTATTTAGATCTATTTACTTTCCATTACTTGTTGTCATACTCTGGTTTTGGGACATATATGTATGCATGTATGGTTTATCAGTTGTTTTACATTTCAGTATTGTATGGGTTTGCAGATGTGTTGCCGTTTACAGGTAATTTAGGAAAAGGACTCCCATGTACATGATATTCATAAAAGTCTCTAGTTTTTGGCCCTTGGACTATTGAAGGTGGACTTGGGGAGTAGCAGCATAGACCCCATTGGGACAGTTTGTGAGAGAGTGGTATTAGATCATTTAGTCATACCTTAGGATTAAATTTTGTGAGATTGGTTTTGGGGTATGGTGTTAAGTGTTTCGAGTTGGAATATTAGGTTAGGGACTCCATTGTTATTGTAGAGACCAACATATCCATACACCCATAATCTGATTACCTACCTTTTGACTCAGTACATGTAGACACCGGTTGTAGGGAAAATAAGGGTACATGAATCACATAGGAATGGGTTGTGGCTTCCATATTCTTCTTTACCCATCTCTCCATATATAATAATTGATCGTTGTATATCTTGTTTATTTTATGATTCCTCTATAAAAAATTACATCTAGGATTCAGAATCTCAATCACAAGTATTAACCCCTTATTGATGAGGCATTGATACAAGGGCATGTTTCAAAGGTGTTACCTCCTGGTGGTGCACCAGTTACACCACCACCTATTGAGAGGTATATGGTACCCGCATTACCAATAGATAAAGTGCCTAGGATGATAACATTTCACGAGTTTTAGTAACATAAACCCCTCATGTTTAGAGGTGAGCTCAACACATAGGTGGATAATAATTTTCTTGAGGTGGTGACATAAGTTTTTTATCTTGTTAAGGAACTAGTAGATCAGAAGGTGGTCCTAGAGGAAAGCTTCTCCATGTTTTGGTAGAATGATGGTGGGGATTAGTAAACCAGTCATATGATGAGATGAATCTACCATGGTCATTGTTTGAGTCGCTTTTCAAGGAGGATTTCACTCCAACTATGTTTAGGGATGTACACAAAAAAATAGATTCTATAACTTCGGTAGAGTAGTATGACAGTAGTAGATCATTTATTAAGGTTCACCAACCCTTATAGGTACTCAATTGATATGGTATGAGATAAGTTCTTTTGGGAACAAACCTTTGAGTGATGACTGGATAAAGACATCCAATCCAATGTTATAACTTTTTTTCTTCCTACCTATAATGGGTTTCTAGAGAGATATTTAGTGGTTGAGAGTTTCCAGGATGACTAGATGTAGATAGTGGTTGATGATAGTGGGAACACAGGAGAAGATACTTTGGTATTAAGGAGACGACATAAATCTCAAGTACCTGGAAATGTGATTAATTTTAGGAGGAGGTTCTAGGATATAGGGTATGTGGTTCAAGGATCATAGGATGGGTCTAGTTTTTCCAGTGAGAGGTGGTTCTACTCATGTGATGGTAGGGGATATCTCACAATGGATATTTTGGCCCACTATACAACTGATAGGGAGATATTTGGTGGTCCACCAAGGAAAAGGAACCATCAGGAGAAAATAGGTCTGCAAGACGATGGATGTGGCATAAGTTATGGGAGAGAATTTGATGGTGGTACATGTTTCGACTTGTTACCACCACCACCCCCAGGTGGTCCATTCCAGACCTAGGGAGATGAAGGATAGGGGTAGGGGTAGCTATAAGCAGTCATGGAATATAACCTAGAGTATCCAAGGATGATACGAGTTATGATCTATGTCTTTTATGTTATATCTACAATACTGATGGACATTAGTGCTAGTCATTCCTTTATTTCCACATATATGGTTTAAGATGTAGATATTATGGTTGAGCCTTTGGCTTGAAAATTGCACTTGGAGACTCCATATGGAGATGAATCGGTGATCAAAAACTTTTTCTAGAAGTGTAACATGACTCTTGGAGGTGAGAGTTTCAATTGTGATCCCTTTGTAGTATCAATGAGGCCTTACAAAATCATATTGGGTATGGATTGGTTATCTATAATTTATTCCCAGAAAGAATGTTTTATGAAGAGTATGTGGTTTGTCCATAGTTATGGGACTATGTTTTCCATTTTGGGTGAAAATTAAAGTCTCTCAGTGTATGTTGGACTCATACATAGGAGGGTGCCGCTAATTACTCATCAGTTTGATAGCTTGACCCTTGGTGTAGTGGATTTCATAAGTTATCAGTTCCCTACAGTGGTGGTGGAGTATGGGGACATCTTTCTTGAGGTAATTAAAAACTTACATCCCCACTGAAACATAGTCTTATGCATTTATCTACACCCTAGGATGACTCCAATATCTATGCCATCATATTTGATGGTTTACTCAAAGCTTCATGAGCTAAGGGTGCAGTTGGAGAACTTATAGAGAAGGGGAATTTTTAGACCTAGTGTTTCACCCTGGGAATACCCATTGTTGTTCGCCAAGAAGGTAGATGTGAGATTGAGGTTTTTGGTGTATTACCATATCCAAAACCAAGTGAATTTAAAGAAAACATACCCACTATTGAGGATTAATTATTTATTTTAGTAGTTGATAAGGGAATGATGGTTCTCAAAGATTAACCTCAGATTAGGCTATCAATAGTTTTGAATACAAGGAGAGGATATACAGAAAAAGATATTCATATGTCACTATGAGTACTTAGTTATTCCCTTTGACATGAAGAATACCCAAACAATGTTCATAGGACTCATGAAATGGATCTTTCATCCTTTCTTGGACTAGTTCATGGTAGTCTTAATTGATAATATCCTTGTGTACTCGGTGTCTAAGGAGGAGAAGGTGAGACACATGAAGATGGTTTTGGATGAACTCTAAGGGAACCATCCTAATGAGAAGCTTTCTAATTGACAGTTCTTGATTTAAGAGGTCAACTTTCTAGGACATGTTATATCAGTAAACAATTTGGTAGTGGATCTGACAAAGGTTTAAGTATTACTAGCTTGGGATCCACCCAAGAGCATGACTAACTTATGTATCCTCCTTAGGTTGGAAGGCTACTGTCAAAGATTCATACTTGATTACTCTTGGATATCATCTCCCATAACATATTTGACCAAAAATGTGTAATCCTTTTATATGGATATAGAGGTTTCATAAGTAATTCCAGGTGTTGAGGTGGAGATTGACGAGCGTGCCCATCTTGAGATTTCCAAAGGAGGGTATTCAGTACATAGTGTTATGTGATACATCTAGAACTAGACTTGGCTGTTTTTTATAATATGTTAGGTAGTGATTGCCTATGGTCCACATCATTTGATACTACATAAGAATAACTAAATTAACTGTGATCTTGGGTTATCAGTGGTAGTATTCGTATTGAATATTTGGAGACACTACCTAATGGGTGAGCAGTTTATCCTCTATTATGATCACAAAAGTCTCAAGTATATCTTCCCTCAAACAGATCTTAATGTGAGAGAGTGAAAATGGTTAATGTTCCTATAGTATTATGACTTTGATATTGTCTATAATCCTAGAAAGGGAAACATTGTAGCATATTCTCTTGGAATAAGATCCTGTTATTATTTGATAAGTGAGGCATCAAAGTAGTTTTCCTCATTGCGTTTATCCTTCGAGGATGGAGATGGAGTAGCATACCTCTAGTCAATGGTTGTTACCCATCCTCTTTTATAGTGAGTTAAGGAGGAAAAACTTGGGGATTCCAAATGTGAGACCCTATACACTTATAAATCCACTAGACATGCTTCTGATGGATTTTATGAAGGTGGGGAGCATGTTTTTCTTTTCATAGGATGAATGATAGTACTAGTGATTTTGTAGGAGGTGGTTATGAAAGAGTTTAATGCATCTCCTTTTGCAGTATATCCATGTGTTTTAATGATGTACCATGACCCCTAATGTTATTTTTGGTGACTAGGGATTAAGAAGTTAGTTGCAGATTTTGTCTCTTGATGCCTTACTTATGAGCAAGTGAAGGTTGAGAACCAAGTTCCATCGGGTTTAGCTCAACCGCTTGAGGTTCCAGAGTGGAAGTGCAATGGGATATACATAGAATTTTTTATGGTATTAACATGTATATTCTGGGGACATGATTCCATTTGGGTGATCATAAACTGACTCACCTTGTCGAACCACTTCTTATCTATTTAGGAGGAGAGTTCAGTAGAGAGCTTGGGATGCCACTATGTGCAGGAGATAATGCAACTCCATGGATTTCCCTCAATCATCATTTCGTACCATGATGATCGCTTCAAATATTAATTATGGAATGGATTGTAGGAGGCTTTTGGGACTCAGTGTCATTTTAACAGGGATATTCACCACCATACTGACATCCAGACTGATTGGACTATTTAGGTTTTGGTGGATATGCTACAAGTTTCATGCTGGACTTTGGTCATAGTTAGGAGGATCCCCTAATACTGGTGGAGTTTTAGTACAACAATAGCTACCATTACACCATTGGCATGGCACCATTTGAGGCCTTGTACGGGTGACCTTGGAGGTCAACACTTTTTTGGACCGACCTAAGAGAGTCAGCACTTATGGGACCATATTTGGTGCAAACTAATACTAATAAGATAAAAAACAACTAGGAGTATATGAGGATTTCATAGATCCATCATAAATCCTATGAAGATATACGAAAGAGGCATTTGGAGTTCAAGGATAGAGAACATGTGTTTCTACAGGTTTCAACTTGATGTGGATTATGGAGATTTGGTCGGGCTAGAAAGATATCTCTGAGATTCAGTATCGATTTCTAGATACTATAGAGATTAGTAAAGGTGGAATATTTCTTATCTCTACCACCACAATAATACTAGATACACTAAATATTCTATGTGTAACAGCTATGGAGGTATGTGCATGATCCATAAACTGGGGCGAGCAAGACATCAAGGATGGAGATACCTTTACTAAGTACTAGGTAGAGATTAAGGATTGGTGGAAGAGGATCCTTTATGGGTGAGAAATTCTTTTAGTGTGTTTCTGGTGGCAACATGAGAATCTTCATGAGAGAACATGGGAGTGGGAGTATCAGATGAATTCTCAGTAACCACACTCTTTATGTAGCCTTTTTTGGCTTTTCGAGATGTAAATACCTAATGTGGGGAGAATGTAGTGACTCAAATTTTCCATGTATTATTTTTTTATATTTTATGGATTACTTTGGGACAAGTCACTAAGAAAGAGTGTGATTATGAGGCCCAGTGTTGCAAAAATAAATGTTTTAAATATATTAAACATATTAAATGTATGTGCACAAAATTTTCTTTAAAAATTGGAATAACTCCCTAATAGGGCCCCAAATTAGAAATAAGAGGTCACAGTTGAGTTTAGAATATGGTTTTTACCTTAGGTGTGACATATCCTTTATCGGTGTGGGGAATTTTTGAAAAAAAATAATTGAGGGTATAAAATGAATAAAAAAATTAAATAAATTATTTTATCTTGTTCATTGACACAACAACCTAGATTCTTCATTAAATATGTTGTTATATCCAAATTAAAGGGTTAAAAACATAACCCTGCAATTTTGAGAGAGTGTTGGAGATCCATTGGAGGAGGTTCCATTGATGAACGATAACCAAATCAAAAATTGATGACCTGTGTGCAGCAGAATCTGAGGATCTAATGAACGAAAAAGATACAAATCCGTTATTCGTCATCAATTTATCCAAATCAAGGTAGGATTTTACTTTGTTTGATTTCTTCTCCATTGTTTATTTCTTTGATAAAATTAAATCAATAGACCAACAGATATATCTGCAGATCATTTGTATTTTGGGATGAGTTTATCTTTTGAGATTTATTTTTAAATTTTTTTATTTATTATGGGTTCTTTGTTCTTCATTATAATGGTAATGAATCAAGTCCAACCGAACACAGATGAGGTTCATTTTTATTTTTCATTTTTCTTGGTTTTCCCCCATTGTTTTACATGTGTTCACCACCAGGGTTTCATTTAAATGGCAGTTCAATGGATTCATGATAAATAGAACATTACACACCCATTTCTTGGTACAATGATTCAATATCATAGTTTCAGTCTTGGATCGACAATGATATCAATCTATGATGATGTAAATGGAGTATCGTTGATGGATTTTTGACCCTCAGTTTGAGAGGGGTGTGTGATGGCAATGGGAAACAATAGAAGGCATTTCTGGGTGGTTTGGAAGGTTAGATTCAGGAAAACGATGATGACAAGGGTTGTTTGGACTAGATCCACCATTACCAGTTTGATTCATGGTTGGATTTGGCTCTAGAGGAGCATATAACTCCAATGGAGGAAGAACATAAGATTCTATAAAATCCCAATCTAAAGGGAATGTATTTCGGAAACACGCTCCATGTGGGACACCTGGTGAGATGGATAGGGTTTTTATAGTGAATCTAAATATTTCATGACGTGTTCATTTACCTATATAATCTATGTGTACCTCATAGGTTACACAAAAACTACCAAGAGTACATGGTCATGTATATGCCATGAACTTCAACACGAACATGTTCAGGTCAGGTGTACATGGGAATAAAAATGTACATGAACACAGTTATAATTTCATGGGTTGAGACTCACTGTATACTTTAAAATAGACATGGGAATGGTTCATGATACATGGGAAATACCCAATACTGAAGGGGCATGCCATGTACTACTAGTACACATCATGTACTCATATGAAGAAGTCTTATAGCCCTTGTCCTCTTCATCTTGGAAAAGTTTCATTAGGGTGTGTTACCTATATCCATTCACCAAGGGTTACTATGGAATCGTTTCCTACACATAGTACATTGATCCCTTCAATAGTACTTCTTTGATGGAGTTTTTGTAATCCTTTCATGAAGAACATAGTTAGATCCTCTATCATTTTTTACCATGGGTGGAGTTCATGGTATCATTGTGACTAAGACTATGTGGGCTCTGATCCTCTAATTGTGAGTTTTTATATATTGAGTTGTCAGTATACCCCATGGACTTAGGTTTGATCCTCATATGTGTGTCGTTATCTTCATACTTCCAGTATTTATTTCTTATGTCATGTCCAATTTATCAGTACATCTTGGATGAACACCATCAATTCTATCTAACTCATGGAGTGTGCCCCCATCAAATGATTTCTATGTGGATCCTTTGAGCATGAATCCTAGGATGAAATTACGACTATGACTTTACCTTGAGACTATGTGTCTTTTTTTATTATATCTAGATATTCTTATAATATGTGTTACAGAAATATAAATGTGTAAAGATATATGTTATTTTTATTGTTATATGCTTAGTGTTTTTGGGGTGTCCTATTGGGTATTTTTATACTTACCCTTTCAATATCATTGACCACACATATCATGTCTTGTTCAAATGATCAAACTTTTGAAAAAGTCCTAAAGGGACCTAGACCAGGTAGTGCTTAGTGAGACAAAAAGACTGAGGTGTGTTCTTGCAGTTATCTTGACATTAGTACCCATATATATATATAGGTTAGATTTTTTTAGACTCTTTATAGTGGGATTGTATTTGGAACTGTATAATTTACATTACTTGTTTTCATTCTCTAGTTGTGGGATTTATATGTATGCATGCATAGTTTATTAGTTTCTTTAAATTTCGGCATTGTATGGGCTTGGAGATGTGTGCATCTATACATTTACTTTAGGCTAAGGCCTCCCAAGTTAGTGATATGTCTACTCAGTGCTAGTCTCCATCCCCTAACCTATTGGAGGTGATCTTGGGAGTTATAGCATGGGCCCTATTGGAATGGTTTGTGACAACACAAGCTACTAGTGGCATGTTCCAATAGTAGCACATGGCTGGTAGTAGCACATCTGGTGGTAGCACAAAATTGGAAGTGGCATACACCTAACTGTGTAATAACATGGTGGTAGTAAATCTTATATGTGTAATACGCGTGATGGTGGAATAACATGGTGGTAGAAAAGTCTAGCGGTGGCATACGCCATATGGTGGAATGTGTTGAACTAATAGTGGAATAGCTCCAATGATAGAAAATCTATCAATAGTAATATTGAACTAATGGTAGAAAAATTATACTAATGGTATACATTTTGTACTAATGGTATAAAATCTATGCTGACAGTAGAATATTTTAACTAATGGTGGATGTTTTCTATAATTAACCAAAATTACATTATAAAATGACATACTATCATAAAACATTAAGCTCATTAGAAACATAATAAACATGATTTCTGAGAATTAAAATAAGAAGGTGTCAATAGTTAAAATATCAAAAACTTATATCATATAGGAACCAAATATGAAATAATCCAAACATAAAATAAGAAATAAATGAATCAAGTAAAATATAAAAGGATCCATAAATGTACACAGTCATGATAAAATATATAAACTCGATCAAAGATGTTATGAAGTAGAGCCCATTACTACCACTTGGGGACATGTTTTATGGAACATGAGCCTCAGCCCAGTTAGTAAGGACTCCTTAAGAGCATCCATGAGACCCAGGATCAAATCCAGGTGGAGTCTAATTTCCTGGGTACTGTAGCAGTACTATAGCAGTACTGTATAAGGCACTGTGGCAGGAACTGTGTGGTATTGTAGCAGGTACTGTAGTGGTAACTGTAGCAGGCACTGTTTTTCACTGTAGAATCTGGGAATATTCCTCTGTTTGCACCTTCGGGCCACCGATTTGATACAGAGGAAGGTCCCCAATAGTGTTGTTCTCTCACCACTATGTGTTTAAGAACTATGTGTGGCTTGATTTCCATCCTCATGGGATACGTTTCGATGCTTGAACACTTTTTCTTTGGTCCTATCTGCATGTTCATGACCTTTCGGACCCTTTCCCCCTTCATTGTCCAAACCTCATGAACTTAAACTGTATGCAATCTATTTCATGGTGTATGTGTGGTACACGGGCCTCCTTTGGATCTATTCACATTAGGTTATGCCTCTCTTATACCAAATAGATGTCTTGGAAACTAAACTTTTCATAGTTCAAATATCATGACTTTAAATTGATCGCCCCCAATTGTACAGCCTGTATGACCTTAAATAGTGTGTATATTCCATTTAGAAATACTCATGTCTTGATTCCCATCCTTATGGGATATGTAGCGACACCCATACACTTTTTATTTGGGTCTATCTACAAATTCTTTAAACCTTTTATCTATTTTTCATTGGTTACAATCCAAGAATCACGACTTCAAATTGTGTGTGAGTTGCCTAAGGAATGTGTTATGTGGTTTTGGGACCCATCTTCCTCATTCACATTGGTTTTATCAAGATACCATACTACACATATCCACTTGAGACACTCCTCATTTTTCCAAAATATATGACCTTAAAATAAAATCCTATATTCTAAGAAACATGACTCAAAAATGTATTATATGGTCCATGTAATGTGACATTAAACTATTCTAAAATCCTAAGTTTGAATCCCGTTTTTTGATGTGCTTCATCCCACACTTCAAGTCATTCTCAATTTGGGTTTCCATAATATTTTAAATTCACACATACCCCCCTAATGGTGATGGTATCATACCATTTTGGTTCACCTCCCATCTGTATCCAATGTCCTAATGGATCTCTAACAACAAACAGTTGATCTTGTGTTCTGAATTGGGTCAACAATTGGTCATACATTTGTTCTCCCCATTCTTGAATGGTACGATTATGGTCCCTTCATTTCAAACATGGTCAAAAATCAATCCCTATTCACTAGTCGACCCTTTATCTAAATATTTAAATTCTTAACTTACCTCCTTTCCACTCCACTATATCATAGTGGAATTCCAACCCTTTGTGTTACCCCTAATGTGAACTTCCACATGTCAGGAATACCCCATGTATCATTACTTGTTTCCTACACTAAGTGTAGATCACATGGTCTTAGGAGTTCTATTAGGGTGTGTACCGATGTGGTTGAGCCATACATGAGCTTCACTGGTCCAAAATCAATGACCTTAAACTAAGAACCCTTATGGTCCAAACTCTGTGAACTTAAACTAAGAGTCTCACTGGTAAAGTTTGGTGTGACATTAGGCCTCCTAGACCCTCATTCATATTGGGTCTATCACTCTACTACACCACACATACCTATTTTGGGGGATCTTCTTTTATAGGCACAAACTCTATGATTGTAAACTGATAATCTATGTCCAGTCATGACTTTAAGAAATGTGTGAATCCTATTAGGGTTGTTCAATGTACCACAGGATTTCTTGATCCTCATTTGTGTTGATATCCATCTATTTCTTGATACTTGTGTGGTACAGAAGCCTATTTTGTCTCATGAATGTTGGGGTTACTTCCTTTGTGATGAAAAAATATACTTGCAACAAACATTACTTTGGTCCATGTAATATGACTTTAAACTATTGGACAAGGTGCACACATTATGACCTTAAAATGCATGAAATGTCCCTATTTCATGACACTATATTGTAAGATACGTCATAATCACATGAAATTAAACTATACAGTAAATTTTCCTTACTATATGATGTTAAAATACATGTACAACATCCTCATTATACGACATAAAAAATGTGTGTTTATTTTCCTCAGTTGATGATGTAAAACTACAAAACATTCTAGGACCTCACCTGAGAGGTCCTCTTCCCCAGTGCTGGTCAACTACCTCATTATTCACATTCTCATCTATCACTTGACATCTGATACAGCACTTCCCTATAAGAGGGTTTTGATCTTATTTCATACCAATATTCTTACACCAATTTTCTCCAAGGCATGGTGGTGTAATTCCCATAGTGTTGGAATACATTCAAACATTCCATCACTGCATTTTCATGCTTTGCATGCCACTTGTTTGGATCATCATCCCCTCCCATGTCTATAGGGACTCCCTAACAGCATAGTCCCATACTATTTCTGGCTCACCTACCATCCTAGGACAAAATCTCAGAAGACTTCATATGACATTTAAATAAAGGTTCTATGTTTTAAACATGGTATGTCATTTCCCATCATTTGTCATCCCCCATTCCAGGCTAAGGGTATGAATGATATGTTTCAAACATAGTCAATAATTTTTATATGTCTCCATTCCACACTCTTTATGTTCCAAATTTTTGTAATTTCATATCACACTTCTCATTCCCCTTTGTTCGGATAGATTCCAACACCCTTGGAGTAATCCCATTTGTATATTAGAACACGTTGAAAAAATAAAGTTAGCTATTATAAGAGGGGTGTTCCCAATCCACAACCCCTCTCAACCTGAACAGCCTAGGTGTTCAGTCAAAAATAGCATACCCCAAGTGCTCAATGATTATCTGGAACTCTCATACAAATGAGAGATCAGGTGGTCATCCCTTGTTTCTCACACTGGGTATAACCCACGTGAGCTTAGGGATTGATCATTAGTTTTCTCACAAATATGATTGAAGTGTGATAATTAATGTGACAAAAGGAAATTTTTTCATGTACATAGGAAAGTTTTAAAAGAAAGAAATAAGTTGTGGAAGTATCAAGGGACATCCAAATGTTAGAACCTCTCATGAGTTTTTGTAAAATTTCCCTATAACTCTACTCTAGTGATCAAACACTACAGCTCCACCAACCTTTGTCATGTAGCATCCAGGGTCCGTTACCACTTTAGAAGCTCTATTTCTTCCTCATCCACTAGAAGAAGCTAGTCAACCTTGGTCTATTCCATGTCTCTCTCATCTCGGAGGTTTTCTACTTGACATGTTGCCTACTTTATCTACCCCTCGACCTCCTCCAGCTGTGACCTTAGTTGAATGAAAAGTTCTGATTGAGTATCGATGAAGGTAGAATGCTCATATGTGTGTTCTTATAGACGTTGGGTATCTTGATTGAATTCTTAGAGAATTAGAGTGTTTTTAGAATTCTCTTGGCTTTAGGAAACATCTAGATGTTGGATTTCTTCTTACATTTGTTCTCCATGATAGTTATGAAGCAGTTTATGAAGACCACAAGCATCTGCCACTCCAACGCAAAGGTTTTGCATCCAATATAGAAGTGAACCCATTCAACCAACTAGATATGGATCTAGAGTATATTTTATAATGTGTTGAATACATTTCCATGCCCTATGACAAATTATGTGGTTCTCTTCGATCGTATCAGGGTCAGATGCCTCCAGTTCTTTAGGTGGTGCAGGTGAATACTCATGAAAGGCTATAAGAAGGTTGGCAGCATGATCATCCTCCATAATACTCTCATAATGGATGGCCTCTAGGTTGTAAGGTTGGTCATATTCACTTGAACCTACCTCAACAACATTGTCCCAACCAGCCTCAAGTTTCACCCCACCAGTAGCATCACTCGCAACCATGACAGACTATCCACCTAGAACCAAGGATAGATTAACTAGAATGATAACTCCATATGAACTAGTGCAACCATCAGAGGAGGTACCTTAGATCTTCTAACTTATCCTACATTCCGGTAATGCAGTAGCTCAAGAACTGTATAGAAAATAGACAAGTTGATTACTCTAATCAACAAGTAGTAAGTGTGACCCTGTCAAAGTAAAATACTTACAGGAATTGAGCATTGAAAATTTGATCTACTTGGCCATAGTAGGGGCTTCCACCATTAAGGACCCTTCAGTACTGGGTATCTTGATGACCGGTACCAACTCCTCTTATGTCAGTTGAGTAAGAGCTACATGAAACAAAAAGACAAATTGGTGCAAAGGCTTCATAAAATGTGGTTATGGATGAACGATTCAAGATTTTCTCTTACCTTAAGGAGGAGTAATTTCAATGATTAGTCGTATTGAGCACATCACCTCTCCAATAGTAGGTGTCTTTATCTGAATTCTATATAATGTCCCCCCATAGATCATAGGGAGGACCTAAGGATCTGGAGATGTTACCATGACCTCCTTATCATCAATCGGCTCGCTAACCACCTCATTCCCAGGCACAGGCCCCGAAACACCCTCATCCACACTTGTTAGTGCACCCTCATCTCCACCAATAAGATCCCATTTCCCATTATCAAAAGTATCCTATACAGAAAAAGATTTAGTTAGAGAATCTATATAATGAAAAGAGGAAAGGTGTAGGAAATGTAGGTGAGTTAAGACTTACCTCCAGGAATTAGGCCAGTTCTTCTACGGAGACTATGATTTCACCACTCTCTGAGGGACTCCCTTTATGAGTGATAGTCCCCCAAGATTCCTCATCATTAGGATCCTACACCTCCTTGTTGATTTTTGCCTCATTACTTGTATAATCCATGGGTGGTGTCTCCATAAACCTTGGATCGCCACCAAACATCATCCAAATTATGGTGGAAGGATGGATTCACGTCTCTAGAAAGTGAATTCATCCATGTATTATAGATACATATGTATATCATGAAATTCTGCCTTGGGCATGACATGAATAGGCCCAACCTCTGAAATCTCAACCCCAACTCGGGTTAGCTTCCAACATAGGTCCTCCAGCATCATTGATGTTTGTATCATCCTATGGGTAGACCAAAGATATAGATGTACAATGTTGGTAGTTGGTTATAGAAAGTACCTCAACTTCTTCCTAGGAGCCTCCCCTTTTGGTCCATGAAACCTATTATGGGACCCTTATCCTCGAGGAGTCAGGGGTGCGCTGCACCTTGAGACATCCCCACCACCGTGGTTCCATCCTGAGCTACCCTAGATTCTTGACCTGCCTCTTGAGAAGTAGGTTGTATGCTTCCTCACTTCTCTGGATCCCTTCTTGCTGGCTCGATCACCTAAATATGATTTTTCATGATTTCCTCTGGATATGATTCCACCCTATTGTTATAATATTCCATCGACGTACTAACATCAATGTTGGTTGGTGGCAAGATGATGGTTTCACTGAAGCCTATAATCACTGTCATGAACCATAGTTGGTGAAGGATATAGGGGTGTTTCTCTTCACAAACCCCCATATAGAATCTCTTATCCACTCCTTGAAAGTACCCAAACTACCTATAAAAATGGGATAGTGTGTATAGATTACTAAAAACCTTTCAATCGATCTAGGCCACTAGCACTCTACCCTTGAAACTTTTTAGGTACTCCCTATGATACTATGAGCCTTGCAGGTTGTCCACCATCAGACCAATCGAAGTCCCAAAGGGGTGGAAGTTGAAGATTTCATAGTTTCTTATTTGAAACATGATCATGGCATTATAAGGAATCATCAGTATAACCCTAGAAATGTTCAACAAATATGGTTATAGACAGGTGTTTGTAGGGATGATGGTGTTCAATAATTCATAACCCTCAAGATACATTACAGTCTAGCCATGCAGAAATAGTAACAGTTAGAATATCCTTTTAGTAATTTCCCCCCTTACAACATGGACCAATATACTATAAATCCTGACTATCACAGGTACCCCAAGGTTGACCATGTCACCAACTATCAGGATCTCCACCATCACCAACATCCTTGTACATATTCCCATCATTATGTCTCTAACCAAAAATAACCACCCACTTAAAAAAGTTGAAAGGAATATAGTATAAAAAACTAGATGGTCCCAGCCTCTGACCATACTTTACCCCCATGTCTGATAGTTTCCTTCTTCTTTGATGAACTAGTATGATCCTTCCTTTCCCCTATGCGATGTGAGTTGGAACTATTTCTATCGACCCAACATCCTCACTCTTGAGCCCTTCTTATGTAATATGTCAAAACATGACTTGAATAGGATGTCCTTATAAAAAACAGGTGTGAGTTTCAACTTCTAATTTATCACCTCCAATAGATATTATTCCATGATAGGAGTCTACCCCCTGTTCTTCTAGGTATTCTCTGGAGGTGGGAATACATCATACTAAAACTCCTCCAGTGGAATGTCACTAATGGAATGGATGTCCCATAAGCTGATGATGACTTCCCTGGAGTGGAGATGGAATGTGTTCATATCCAGGGACCATTGGATGAGGAGCTTTAGAACTAGATCATGTTGGTGATAAAAATATAATTGTGATTTCTATACCACTTTATACATCCTGATGTTCTGCAATTCTACCTTGTACTCCTAGAATTTGTAGCGTACCAAATACACCCATGCCCACTCACTGGTGAAGTTTCATTGGACCTCGGGTCTTAATACTTCTACCATCCCAAGTTGTTTTTTTCCATGCTACTCTAGAAAGTAGTGGAATAGTGGTAAGAGGACTCTTCTTCCTCTAGATGATCATTTGTGATCTTGCTAGTCCTCACATTCAGTGCATAGAAATTAATGTCCCTATGATCTCTAACAACATGACTATGGACAGTTATTTTCAAGCATTTGAGATCATCTTAACATGTGAACCATGATCATGGTGAAACAACCATTAAGTTTAAGATGGTCACTTCGTTTGGAAGCCCAAAATTCCATAGTGGGAGTTAGTCACTCAAAATTTAATCTTTCTGTTCTTGTGTCAGCATGCCTAGAATCATTTGGTTTTCTAACACAACCCTCCAATCCAAAAAGATCTGAGGGTTACCAATCATTTCATCTCTATGCATAGCAGCATAAACTTCAATATCAATAGCTTTATGTTTTCCAACCATCTCAAACAAGTATATTAAATCCAATAATGGAGCATGTAAGATTAAAGTAACAGCGTGTAAGATGAAATGTTTCACAAAAAATCATGTAGTGTATGCACAAAATTTCGGTATTTCTACAAAGTCATATTTTTGCAAAAAGGAATTACTACGTGAAAGAAGTGGTCAAACCTCAGTTTTTCACATAGAAATGTTAAACTTACGTGCACAAGAGAAAAGTTCCTATCACACAAAAATTTAATGTGTTGCGCATAGACCCACCTATTATTATTTATCGTTGTGGAATTGGTCTTCCTCATGCATGTAAGTACATTACGCGCCCAATGTTGAGTTTTTCATGCACCCATGGGAATCAACATATCTCTTCAATGTTTCCCTCAGAACCATAGCTTATGGTCCCCTTTCAGCTCATATTCCAAGGGTGTTGTTTTTTTTGCACTGAATTCTGTGTGAAGCCACAAATGGATATCTTTGGAAAAACTGAATCCCTCATTTGAATCAACTAATCATCCCAAGAAATCCATTGTCGATGCATGAAAGTTTAGAGGTGTGCGTGAAAGATGAAAATCCACACGCAATACCCTTGCGCAACAAATATGACATCAATCCATCCCCTTCCATGGAGGCCCCTCAAAACTATTAAGGTATTTACTTGCAAGATTTCCACATTACATGCAAAAACCCTCATTTTCCCACAAGACTCTTGTATGCCAAATATGAAATCAATGACCCCTTGTTTGCTCCAACACCATGAATTAGGATGAGGTTGCATAGAAGGCATATTCCATAACCTAAATCTTGTTCTTTATCATTGAATATTTTGGTTATAAGTAGAAGGCTACCCCCACTTCTTTAGGGTGATATTCCAGAAGTCAAACCACTGCTCTATTGTGCGTATGATTGATCTTCCATGACATCACAAAGAAATGGAAGCCTCAAGGTAGAGATCATGCATGATAGGTTCCCTGTGGGTCCTCCATCAAGTGGGATCGTAGTTGTGTAATCCTTGCCCAACCTCTTTATACCCAAGTCAGGTGCACGTAATGAATCATCTTTCACACACCCCCAACCCTTGCATGTAAGACTCCAATCTTGCATGCACCATTTCTTTTAAGCTTCATGGTTTTACTTTATACCAAAGCACTATGTTTGAGCACTTATTACATTAAAATATCATTCCTTGCATGCACCTCTTATGCACAACCCTCAAAACTTGTGCACAACAATTTCATGGTCCCTTACGAGATGTCCCCTATGCAACTAGTGCATGTGTTTCTATACCTTTTATTTCTCAGCATAGGTACACTAATGCCTCTTTCTTCTCAGAATAGACACACTAACATGGAACTCATGATTAAATACTCATTTCCACCATTAAAAATTGGAATTTCAAAAGTTATTCCCCTCCCAGAGGCACCTGATTTGTGGTTATGTTAGCCCAAGGGGTGAGGAGTGAGTACCCCACATCCATGTTGCATGATGTAAAACTGCCTAGCACCAAAGTCCTCAAAACATGATATTAAACTATAGCCTTACTTCATGAAATTCACATAGGATTATACATGTATAATCATCATTGGATGCTACATTCTTCCCCACCATGGGATTATCCACCCCGAAAGGGAAGCTTCCATGTGTAATCCCTAAGCACCCTTCATAGAATGATCCATGTATGAACAATAGGGAATGATATCCTCCTCACATAGAATTAGAACCTCATCACACATAATTAGATCCTCATCACATGGAATAACATCATCCTAGGGAATTTTCCATGCATAAGCCCTGCATCATCTCTTGTTGGAGCATCTTTCACAACATGATCACCAGGTATACTACTTACTCTTGTTTCTCACACCTAGCATGAAGCATGTGGACTTGGAGGTTAGTAGTGACCATGACACCCATCCATCTCCTCCCATGGGAATCCCTCATGGAGTAAGTCCCAGCTTCCACCTTGTTAAGGGAGGTTTCCATGCATAATCCTCATACCATATATGTTCCACGGGTTTCCTCATTAGGTGAAACCCTCATAATGTCCCCTTAGCTAGGAAACATCCACATGTATGCCCCAACCAGGTGGGACTCTTCATTTGTAAGCCTCAATTCCCCCTTTCTGAACTATGTGGGATTTGATTCCTAGATAATTAGGATATGTAGGAAGCTACTTTGAGGTAAAAACCCAACATCAATCCACTCTATCGACATCCATCCTGATTTTCCCCATGATTCCACATCCCTATAAGATCATGTCACCTAGTAGTGTTTCCCCCATGCGTAATCCCCACACCATCATTCAAACAAGATAAATCCTTTTATGAATGGAAGATTTCATGAGTAAGTCCCACACCATCCCTTGTCAACGCTTCTTTTCTGATGTGATCATCCACACCACATGTTGTTAAATTGTATGGACTGGTCCAATCACATGACCTTAAACTATGACATTGAACTATGAGGTTTTTGATCCCTATCTCCTAGTAGGTTATATAGGATGCCTCTTCAAGGTTTGATACCATCCAATGGAAAACCTTAGTACCCCCTCCTAGGGTTTCACCTCCCTTATCCACCTTAAAGGGTTTTATGATCAACCATTATGGTGTGACATCTCCCCTTTATAGAGCACAACACCTGGATCTACCTCTACAAGGCATTCTGATCCATCCACTAGTAAACCTTTCAGGTGATCAATCCTAGGGACACTCCTAATGCTAAACATGGGATGTCTGAGGTGAAATTATTGGAAGATATTTTCCCATGGTGTCAGCTACCTCATTATAAGCATGGGATTCCTGAGGTGAAAGACTTGTAAGATAAGCCATTTGAGTCAAATACCTCATGAATGACATGATATGCCTTGTTTTTTGCACCTAAATATGCTTCCAAGAGATAGCCTCCTATAAAGAATGTTCATAGTTTCCAAACATACCAGCAATGCCTAACATGAATACTCTTCAGATCGAAGGTTTATTTTCTATCTAGACCCTTTGGAATTTCCATACAGAAGTAGTGTAATTAACTATTGTCCACATAGAGATGGCATGGGGAATGAATTTCACGAACATAACTTAACTCTATGAGGGAGACCCAGACTAAGTGATGTGTTCTAAGGAGGAATACATGGAAGGAGTAACTAACATCCCATCATCATATTTCAATCAATGAGAAGACATTTATTATTAAAGTGATGAGTATCGCCCATATTTGGAAAGTGGTAATTAGAGGCAACGGTTGCGATGTTGATCACACATTAACATGAAAGTTGGATGTGCCCTGATGAAAGCATTAGAAATAATATCATTAGTCATGTTATTTGATGTATTGATGAAAATTGGATGACATATGCTTGCGAAGAGGTATGATATGTTGGGTATGTCACATATGATATGAGATTAATGAATAGGACAAGAAAGGATTTTTCCCTTCCATATTAATGGAAGTAGATATATTAGTCCATTTCATTGGAATGAAACTACCTAATTAAGTACATGGAAATGATAATTACATCGATGAGTTAATTTTAGGAAATAAAAAAAGGTATATCAAGCATATAGGTGGATAAAAAAGTGATGGGACCTATTTGATGAAATATGAATAAAAAGGGATTATATTACACAGTGATCATTCATAGGAGTTTTCTATCATTGTGACATTATCATTTTATCTATGGTATTCTTGGTATATTTCTAGAAACTAATCTTGGACTTTAATAAAGTATTTCAAATGACACTGAGTAAGATGCCTATAGGGTCACACACTTAGTGTATCCCAAACCTAAGTTAAATTCTATTTGAATTTAATATTAGAATAAATACCATTGTCATGTTTCAAGGAATAATAATTATCTAATTTATGTTGATTTCCTATATTAAATCATAGTTTATTAGAAAGAATATATATATATATATATGGGTTGAGTATTGAATAAATATTCATTTAGTAGTCAGTGAATATAATCATGATCATACATAGGGTCAAGATCTCTCCCTTGAGTGATCTTAGATGAGATCCTTCTTCCTTCCCCAAAATCATCTCCCCTCAACCTGTATTCATACCTACCATATTGATCATCCAAACTTCATCGTCAATCTATACTTTCACATCCCTTCTTTGGCAGTGCGGTCCCTTGTGACTTCTTCACTTTTATCACAATCTAGATCTTTTGATTTGGCCTCTTATAACCCCTCTAACAAGTCCTAATGTTGTGACCTTCCTCATAACCCTGTCATTTTTCATATAATGTTCATATCCAATATCATCAATGCCAATTTCTTTATCCTCATCAGTCGATTTATGTTTTCTGTGGACATGGTGTGGGAGGTGGTCAAGTCGATGGATTAGAGTTTGGTACGATGCATGTCATGGTGACTATGTCACATTTGTTTGATAGAATTGATTATAAGAGTCAAAAAATTCAGTTGTTGTTAAATTTGGAATATCTTATTCTTAGTGGAGATGATCATCTAGGAAGATTCTTGGAATTTAAAGTGTTCTAGGTTCACTGGTGGTTGAGTTGATCACTAGTGTCCTAGGTTAGGTTTGATGTTGGACGCAAGGGTTTACAGGTGGTGATAGCAATGCTTGATGGTGTTCACAGGGGGGCAGTTTCCAATCGGGACCTAGGGTTATCCCTTGTCCTTTAGGAGTCAGACATATGGGAAAAATTTTAGACTGATATTGGTCCTTTGGTTTATGGACCTTTGGCTTCACTGTATTGGTCTTTTTTTCTACATTTGGCCATCTGTCCATTTTTTGGGCCTTTATGCCATAGGTACTTTGGTCCACCTAAGGCCTTTAGGATATAGGTCCTTCAAGAAACCAAAAGCCTTAAGAACAAGGGTTTTCAGGCCATATATGCCATTATTCCCATAAATGGTAGACCAAGACTTCATATTGGAGCATTTCTAGACTTGTGGATAAGCATAAGGGTAATAGTGGGACCTGATGATTAGTTGGACATTGAGGTTCCATCATAGAGTGGATAGAACATACCAGTTAAGGACCCTAGATAGGTAGGAGGTGATGTCTAACCACATATGTGAAGTCAGTACCATAAGATGGAGTGACAGATGTAAAAGAAAAGGAAAAAAAGGATATTTTAGTGTGGGGTCTTGGGAATAGGCTTTTGGGTCATGTATTGGTCTTGTGTTGTTGGTCCCATGGGAAATGTAATGGCCTTTTGCCACTAAGATTTCAGTCCATGTTAGGGTTCCCTCTCAACCTAGTTAAAAAGGGTATTATATAGAGAGAAAATAAAAAACTAAGGCCTCTGGTCCATTAGCAGCAGTTATTGAATATAATAGTTATTTAGTTATCAAATTAATTATATAGTGATATTTATTCAAGTAAATAAATATTTTATTCAAGGTTTGATAAATTCCAATGAGGATTGATGGAACAAGTTAAGGGTCTAGAATAAAATTATATATTTTATTTAATATCATTTAAATAAATATTAATTTATTTAATAAATAATATTTAAATATCCAAAATTTCTTCACACGTCAAGGAAATAATATTAGTATTTTTTGACATGGGGTTTTATTTATGATTTAGAGATTAGTTAAGGGTCATTGTGTAATAACTAATTCTTTGAGCTAAATATTTAACTTAATTATATTAGCTTGTGTGAGAGGGGATTGTGGGCATAATTTATTCCCTTGATAATTCTATAAATAATGGAGATAAATTATCAAGAACACTTCCAAGGATATAGAGAGATCATCATCCTCCTCCCTCTCAATATTGAGAGAAGTAGAAAGAATCCTTCAAGACCAAAAGGGGTTCTTGTTGTGATCAATGATAAATATTTCATGCGATTTGGTTTTTCCTCACTATCTCCCAAAGTTTAAATGTAGATGTTCTATGTTTTGTAGAGAACATGTGAATACTGCTAGAGGTATTATACCCTTGAATCCTTCATCACAATGATAGTATGACAAGAGTGGTCAATCAATTCAATAATGAAGAAAATTTTCCAAGTAAAGGTAAATTCTATATATATAAATTAATTATAAATTATATGTGTAGATCCTCTCTTAGAATCATATAGGGTTTCATTCATAAAGTTATGAGGATTTATTTAAAGAAACTAATAAAAATCCCATTGGATTATGATTATTCTTGAAGTTACAAGATTTTAATCACTATAAGTTTAGGCTCCTATAGTTCACTTCGGCCGTATCAAATCAGTGGTAGTGAAAACATTCACTATATAGACCAGTTTACCTAATGATCAAATACTTACAATGGGTTGAGAATACTGGTCTATGGGAATGATGAATAGTGTACCAGTTGATATGGTTTTGGCTATTGTTGAATGATGAATACAACAGATGGCTGACAAAGATTCTCATATTGTGGTGTAACTAATTCACCGGATAAGTATATCTATAAAAGAGTGATAGGACCATATTCTTATTTGTAACTATATATATATAAATCAAATTGTAACACTAGATCCTTAGATAAAGTGTTTGTAATCATTTTTACTTTTGTTAATATAAGAGTATTCTATGTTCTTCTAGGGATGTAGTTCAAAACTATGAACCATGTAATATTATGTGTCCATTTACTTTTACTGCTTATCCCTTATTTCTTGAGTATGTTTGGAGTGTATATGGGATGCTACTTAGAAGAAGAGGTTATAGTGCACTAGAAATCCTAACTTTGGTATTATAATCCAAGAAGTGAAAGAAATGGTTATTGGAATTATGTAGTGTTGAACTTCTAATGGATACGAATTTATATGGAACATAACCTTAAATAAAGTTTTCTTGTTAAATCATTTTTTAGTATGAGGTTATCATAAGGATGGTGAACAATAGATCATGTTAATGACTTCAACATGATAAAAAGTGAACTCAGTGTAATGAAATTGAATTTCACATATTATGTATGTTAAATAATACTGCTTTCTACTTTACCCAAATCTTGGGATTAAATGGTAACTATAGTAAGTAATTCCTACAGAAAGGCTGATCTCGAGTTCATTGATGTCTATAATTTGATCCTAAATGAGGATCTATAAAGAATAGAGGTCTAATTTATTTTTGGAAACGATCTTAGCACTGAAGGAAGGGAATTTTGACCTTAGAGAAGGAATCATCAATGATTGGAAGATAAGTCTAGGGTGAAGAGTTTAGGGAAATTTATTTGTCTAGGTCTCACATTTTTGCATTGAGGTATGTGAGGAAATCTCTATAAGAATTGTATAAATCACAAGGAAAGAATATTATGTATTTTATAAGATCAAATTCTATTAGAAAAATGGATGGAGGAAACAATCTACTGCTCACTATTCTTAATCCAGTAGATTCTTGGGTGGTTTACTCTTTGGAATCCTTAGAAACAATAGCTGGTCATGGATGCATAGTGAATTGTGCATCAAGAAGGATTATGAAATTTTTCTTGGAAGATGAAGAATATTTGCAATTGATAACAAATGGATATATAAATATTAAAATGAAAATAATGTTTTCTTTGATTTAAGGGGTTGATAAACATACTAGGTCTTCAGAGAAATATCATCTCTATGGGGAAGTTTTATGATGAAGTTTTTAGTACGAAATTCACCATGGGGTCTAGAAAGTGTCTTGAGGGTCAATGGTTATGGTGTGACGAGTAAAATATGAGACCATTTATCTAGATAGGTGATCAAAAGGCAGTACAATAGCTACAAGTACAACCTCATAAGATTCAGATCTCTGACATTGTAGGTTGGTTCACCTTAGTGAGAAGGACATGAATTTTCTACCAAGGAAAGAAATTAAAAATATTGATCACACGACTATCAAAAAAATTTATAGCTATGTTAAAGGGGTTTAATTCAACATTAATGGTAGAAATCCTAGAGCCAAAAAACCTGGAATTTGTTCATAAATATATTTGGGAACTTTTTGTAGTTAAATCTCATGGAGGATCAAGTTACTTTTTCAATTTCATTGACTATGCTATGAGAAATGTATTGGTTTATTTTCTTAAAAATAAATCTAATGTACTTTGTAACTTTGTATAGTGGAAGGCCATGGTGGTGTTGGAAAGTGGATGAAAATTGAAATGTGCTAGATATGATAATGGGGGGAATACAAAGATAATAAGTTTTTGTAATTTTTTGTCAGAAGGGGATTAGGATTAAGTGAAAAGTGCTTGAAACTCCACAAAATAATGGAGTTACAAAGATTATGATCCATAATTTGATAGATAAAGATATATTAATTTGTTTACACTCTAGAATTCCCAAATCCATATACATAGAATCAATCAACACAATTTCATACTTGGTCAATATAATTACAAAATTTGTAGTGGAACAAAGTCTACTATGAGAGTTAGGGATCGATAAGTTACCAGAAGTATCAAAACTCAAAGTCTCTAGTTTCATTACTTAGTCAATTATTAAGGTAAAGGATAAATATAATCTTATATAAATGTTTAAATATTGTTTTACTGTATAATATGTAAATGAATAATTTGAATATTGACTATAGAATGATTATCAATATAAGATAATCATAAGCCAAGATGTAATCTTTAATAAAACATTTATATGGAAAGATAAGAACATTGTTGAATCATAATTTGAAGGAAATATATCAACTACTAAATTATAAGTTGATATAAAGAAAAGAATATGAAGATAAAAAAAGGTAGTGATACCATATGTCAGCTTGAATTCACTAGAAATGATACCAACATTAGATGTTATAGAATGATCAATTATTATAGAAGCACAAGATAAATCTCTGGTGGAAGATTAATTAGTAGAAAGATCATAAGAAGTTCAAACACTAGAAATTAATGTATCAAAGAGTACATGAGACTCTCTATGAAGGTATTCTAGAGTTATATATCTATTTCAATAGTTTGTGGTTGACATGAAATTCTTACTTCTAACAGATACTAGAGAACTCGAATTTCCAGATGAGGCAAAAAAATTAGTGACTCAAAGTGGTGGGATTTATCCATAGAGGAATAAATAAATTCATTAATGTTCAACATAACTTGGGAGTTTATTGAGATTTCATAAGGTAAACAAGTACTCAAGAAAAAATGGGTTTATCATTTGAAGGAAGAAGAGGATAGAAATAGAATATGCAAGGCATGACTTGTGGTGAAAGGATTGCAACAAAAGGAAGGAAATAATTTTTCTATAATTTTTCACTCGTATTTAAGAATAATATCATCCAGATAGTTCTAATAATTGTTTCTTCTGATGGTTTACACATGGAGAATATATATGTTAATACTTTATTTCTTCATGTCAAATTGGAGTATGTGGCTTATATAAAATAGCCCAAGGGGTTTAAATACCATCGAATGGAGGGTCTTGTAGAAAATTTAAATGAAGTCTCTATGACTTTGAATATGTATCTCAATAGATTAAATTGAAATTATATTCTTTCATGATTGAAGAATGTTTCAAAATGAGTGACTCTAATAATTCTTTTTATTTTAATTCCTATAATAACGAGAATTATGTTTTACTCTTACTCTACATGGATGATGTGTTGCTTGTGGGTCCAAAGATTCAATGGATTTAGGAGATTAAGAGGAAGTTAATATAAATATTTTAAATTAAAGATTTTATCCATGATAATAAAATCATAGGGATTAGGATAAAAAGTAATTGAAAATATAGTACTTTGGTGTTATCCAATAAGAATACATCTATAAGATCATTGAGAAATTTGGGATGACCAGATGTAAATATATTGAAACCCCTACTTTCATTCACTTCAAGTTATTCAATGAATAGGTACCTTCAATGGAAGATGATTTCTCATATAGGGGGAAAGTTATTTATGCTTCAGTTTTCATATGCTTGATGTATTCAATGATATATACATGAATAAATATTTCCTTTGTAGTGTGAGTAATAAGTTAGTTCATGTCTAACCTTGGGAAGTAACATTGGGAAAATGTGAACTGGGTCATATTATACTTTAAAGGATTAGAAGATGCATCATTATATTATGGGGGTATGATCATTTTCAAGGATTTTTTTATGCATATATTTCTAGTGATTCTGAAACTTGTGAAAGCATATAGGTTTGGTGTTTACATTTGATGGAATAATGGTAAGCTGAATGTCTTGAATAAAACTTATGGTTAAATTTTCTATGATGGAATATGATTATATAACAACTAAAAAATCTAGAAAGAAATTTATTTGGTTGATTCACTTCCTGAAGGAGCTAGTAAAATGGTCATAAGTAGTAATGTTATTTTTTAGTAGTCAAAGTGTTATCCACCTTTCAAATAATCCATCATTTCATTCAAGAAAAAAATACATTGAATGAAAATTCTATTCCATATAGAATATACTTATGTACAAGGTTTTATATATATTTAAGATCATTGGGAATGAAAATATGGCTGATATATTCATAAATTTGTTATTCCAAGAGAGCATGAGGTAGCATAATACCTTAGTGGGACTCAGCTGAACAAATGGAGGAAGGTGAAAAATAATTTCTTGTGGAAGGAGGATATGGTTTGACCAAAGTGTTGGAATATATCAAATATATTCATTTAAGAGATTTTCAATTGATAAATCATTTGGATTTTGAATTTTTTTAAGTTACTATATTTTACTCACTAAGATTTTAGGCTCTAGTAGTTCATTTCAATCTTGTTGGAGCAGTGGAACCAACAACATTCAACATGTGTATGAGTTTATCATAAGATCATATAATTTTGATGGGTTGATAATATAGGTTTATGGGTGTGGTAAAGAGTGTACCAACTGATATGGTCAGGTCAATTATGGATACTGTTGAATGGTGAAATCAATGGATGACTGACTATGATTCTCAAATAGTGGTATAACCAGTTTACCCATTGAGGATATCTATAAAAGAGTGGTATGACCAAATTATGATGTGTTACAGTTTATAATAAAAATAAATACTAACAGTAGATACTTAGGTAAAATGTCTATATTCCTTTATAATTTTGATCATATAATATTTTGTGTTATACTTCAATGGATGTAGGACAAAATTCTAAACCATGTAATCTTGTGTGTCCATTTAATTTTCTTATTGATCCCTTATTACTTGGGTGTGTTTTGATTGTGAATATGATGTGACTTATAAGTGGTTATTAGGGTGAAATATACTTCTTAATTTTGGTTCTCTATGTCAGGAAGGGAAATAAGTAGTTTTTGGAATTTCATAGTAATGAACTTTTGGTGGATATGAATTTCTATTGAATTTAGGTTCAACCATCAGATGTTTCTATTGGTTTGTTAGTCATTCATACCAATAAATACATTATTAGGTATGGTCTCAACCACTTATTTTATTACCTATAACCTTTAAGTGGTATTATATAATTCACATATTAATTAATAATTATTTATTAATCATTTATCAATTACATATATTATTTATAAAATTTTATTTCAAGCTTTTATTCTTTAATATGAAAGTAAAAATATTATGATACTTCACTTTCATATAACCAAGAATAGCCTAATAAAAGATGATGAACCCATGAAAATCCCATTTTGAGGTGTTAAAGATTTTGGATGCATGAAACAAATAGACGAAGTGTAATAGAAATGTACAAGTCATGTACCCTTGGTCAACCACATAGGGATGATCTGCACAAATCACAAAATTTCACATATGGGTTTAGTACACAGTGTCATAACATGTCGTGTATTGATCATTTATTGGAATGTGTCTTTAAAAGGGTATAAAACCTAGAAATGGTGTACATGTTGTGTCACCCCACATGGTTTTTCCCTATGAGAATTGTGAAAACCATGTGGTCAATGTATGTGGCATGTAATTAATACACACTATGTAATAACTTCTAATCGAGATACATGGTAATATTCAAAGTAAATGACATGTAGAGGGTTGTAAATGGAATTAATAACTTTATTATACACATATAAAACATGGATAATTCCTAGGAATATATTTTGGGTCAATACATAGTGGAATTAATTAATGTAACTGAATTGCATGACATGTAGTTGATGTATACATCGTGTGATAGGGTTTTACCACATAGATTACATGATGAGTATTTCGGTAAGTTTTGTGCGGTATTAAAATGATTTATTACTTGATGTTGTGTAATTATTTAATTACATGATGTGTTGGGTTATAATTCACACTTTATATTTCATGGGCATTGCCAGTGGTACAGGACGCATATATTCAAGGTGAGTTGTGTGGTTATAAATATTGTGCATACTACATGATTTGACTCATGAAACAATACATCATGTATATAAAAACATGTCTTATAGGCTTACATGTTATATAAGTACACTATACATGATAAAGATCATACACAACATTAGTAAGATGTCATATTGTATTCCAAAACATGTCATGTTACAGTTAAACTCTATAAATGGGTTTAAAGAAGAAGCATAAGGGTACATGTCGTGTCACCTCAAGTGCATAACATGTAGTTATTTAATTTTAATTATAATTAATTAATTAATTTTATTTGAAATTATAGTGGATACAAATATAAATCATTGTTTGGATGTATAATTAAGATAAAAAATTCATTCATTCATTTATTTATTCATTCATTCAAGAAATTTGTATTATTAAAGAACTAATTGAAATGAATACTAGATAGTTTATTTAAATGTGTATTTTTCTCATTTATGGATGATCATGATCTTGGATAACCTATATATTTATTTATTTTATTTAAATTTAATTGTTATTTCATAAGTTTTTGTGATAATTATCATTAAACTAAAATGACGATATGCATATTATCCCCTCCTCTTATTATGTGTGGGCCTGCATATCAATGGTATCTTTTCTATAACCCCATAACCTAGGTTCCAATCACACAAATTTGAGTAAACATATATAAAGGAAGGATCTACCAGATGAATGAATATGTTTTAATAGGTAACCTAGGTGAAACCAACCAATAAAATACACATGATATAGGTGGAATGTTGCATCTTGAACCAAGCCTAGTTCAAGGAGTTATTCCCCTAGGATTAAGGGTTATTTTATTATCAACTTGATAAACTAAAAAATAGTTAAGGCTCATGATCACGAAATATATATTTATTTTATATCCATATAGTGCATGGTTAATTATTTATGTTTATTGGAATCTTAAACATGATCACTTAAAATAAATAAATTAACAAGCTTGTAAGAAAGAATAAAATAAATAGATTGTGTGTAAATTATTTTATTAAGACATGGTTAATTAATTATGAAAAATTCAGATAATATTAATGGGAATAAAAAAGATTAAAAAAAATATTTACACATAAATATAAAAAACCCTCCAAAAACTATTAATTCAAAAAATTCCTTTTATTATGTTAAAATACAATTGTAGTTTCGAGTACTTATCTAGACTCTATCAAGTTTATCTCAATTATGAGGGAGATTTATTAAGAGTTTTACATCAACTTAACCTAGTTGGAATCAAGGGTTTATTTCCTCTATATAAATTGGTTTAACTAGTAGGAATGTTTTAAGGAAATTTGGGTCTAAAATATTAGGATTTAAGAGTCCACTTAACAAATCCAAGAACTGTGAGTTAATACAACTAGAAATATTTTCTAGATAAATAATATTTAATAACTTGTTAGGACCCCGTTTGGGTTATTATAATAGAAATATTTGTCATTACAACTATAATATATACAAGACATGATATATAAAATCCAATAGCGAGGGATATTTTGGATTTGATAAAGTAAGATACTAATAAAATAAAATTTATTACGTCACACATTTGGTAATCAAGATAAAGTACCACAATATGATTTTGTTTTTATTTAGAAATTATAAAGTCATACAACCTTAAAATTATCTCTATAATTGGTATTATAGAAATTAAATACCCTAATTGGCATGAATTTACATGATTGGTACAAGCTATTGTGCATCATACTATGAAAAGATCATAAATTCTATGTGTTGGAATCCCATGTTCCTATAAAAGAACATTATAAGGAGGATAGTGAGTAGAATTGTACTATCATTTGGAAAAATGTTGTTAATTAATTGGATGTACATCACCTCATGTAATCATCCATCCTAGTAATATCTAAAATCTTTATAAGGACATGGATGCATATATTATATTTTCTTATCTTCATGAACTTTATCAGGAGAAATCTATATGGGAGAGATATGTGATATCCAATTAACTTTTCATGTGAAATCTTGGATAAGGTGTTCCATCCAGACCTCATATAGTCAAGATTATTGGTATATTTAGTGTTTGTAAATCTAAGGTTTAATCTACCTGATAAGTTGTGCATCGAACTCATGTTTTCCTTACTACCTCATAGATTATATATTTTTATTATGAATTATAGTATGAAAAATATTTTTAAGTTTCTCTTATAACTTATTGCTCTGATTCTCATAGAAGATAAGGATATGAGGCCTAGAAATCCATTATAATTTATAGTGATTAAGTGGAAGGGAAAGAAAAGGGTCCAAAGACTCATTACATGTTTAAGGTTTCTACACACCATCCTATAAAGAACAGAAATATCTAGAGTCTGGATAAGGAACAAGATGAAAAATGGTTTTCATATGGAAATAATGGCCATTGGAATAATAACTACACCTCAATTAAGAAGAATAATAAATCTTTAAGGGAATATTTTTATCAAATTTAACCATTTTATTTGTAACATTTGGGTATTAGATACATCATGCGGTGATCACATATGTATCCAAATACAAGAACCAAGTAGATTTAGGAAGTTTGTAATAGTTGATATGGATCTTCAAGCTACCAATAGTGTAAGATTTTCTATACTAGAAATAGGAGACTACCACTTTACTTTACCAATAGAAATGGTTATCATTTTTAATAATTGTTCTTACATTACTAGTGTCTATAATAAAATTGTTTTTATAAGGCCCCAGCCTTAAACATTACATAATATTTAGTTAAGTCGAGAAATCACAGTGAGTATCTTTTCAGGTTTAGAGTTTTAGAGAATTAGGCCATAACTATTACATTACATCTCAAATATTACAAAATAGACACTTATACTCAGTATCCATTTTTTCATAAAATAAAAAAACTCTAAAAAGAAAATAAGAATTATTTTCCTCATATAAATCTTCTTGAATTATTCTATTATCTTACCCTACCTTATACTTTATGAAAAAAACATTTCAAAAACTTGGGATAAGCATAAAAATCTTAGTAAGGGTTATAAAATAAAGAAATAAAACATTAGTCCATCAATACATACAAAACATAAGCTCTTTAAAATACCTCATGAAATCAAAAGATTTCTGAATAACACATAGATATAAAACATCATTAAGGTAATTTATGGAATTCATAACATACTTACATTGTAGCTTTCACAGCTATATAGGGAGTTGCGTTTGGAATACCCATCATGGTATATTCCCTAGATCTCTTAGGAGAAACATTAATATTTACCTTTGTCACGTTACCCAATGAATTGGAGATCTATATCGGGCTCACCTTCCCTAGGTTTATCATGGAACCACCCATATACATAAACAGTTCCCAAGAACTATAACATATTTGTAACATATAAAACAAACATAAAGGAAAGATAACATTTCCACATTTCAATCACAACATATCATTTCAAGATATCAAAATAAAAAATTATTTCTCAAAACAATATTCAAAAAAAAATATGTAAAAATGGTATATGGTATTTATTTTCTTTTTAAAAACATTACAGTTAGTTAAGGAAGTCAAAAATCAAATAATTCTTGTGGTGGTGGAAAGGTCGTTATCACCGCGTACGTTAAAAAAGAAACATTCCCTTCGTCATTTAGTAAAATGATACATAGAAAAAAGATACCCTTTTAATTAAATGAAAAGTAAAATGAGTTTATACACCATATAAAATAAATTCTTGTATAAATCAAAATATGCCTCAATGAAAGGAGATTGAGACGAAGTCCCTTACGAAAATTTGGCAGCCTAACAGCGTCCCATTAAAATTCAGAAAATGAGTTGATGGGAGAGAAAAGGGTCTCTCATCACTTGGACAAAAAATGTAAAGAAATAAAAATATATAAGAACATATCCCAACATAATAAAATTTAAATTAAAATACATAAGGAAGAATAAGTCTTTGACTAAAAGAGGAGGGTGAAAGGTTCCCTTACAAAGATCGTATCATTACATTAAGGATAAACCAATGAAATAATTATGTGTGAAAAATATAAATACACCCAATATAAGTAGATATTAAGTGTAAAACATTTATATGTAATTCACACATATTCATAGCATGACATAATCAAGAAGTATAATATTAACCCAAATAATGAAAATTGGGTTGAGAAGTTCCCTTACCTCATGTCCGACTTGACTTGTTCGTTCTTTAATTTCCTGAATAATAAACTTAAGTTAATTTATACTTTATTCAGAAAATTTTTCAATTTATTATTCCTTTTATATCACTTATTACCTTGTAATAATAATTAGTTAATTATTTTATTTCATATCGTACATTTTTTCAATGTTTGAAACTTGAGTCAAAAATGAACTTATTATAATTAAAAATTGTCCATGTGGTCAAAAGTCTATTATCTTAAAAATATTATTCATATATATATATATATATATATATATATATATATATATATCATATATATCATATATATCCAGTATATATTTATTTATAATATTCCATAACATTTTGAGATAATAAATGAAATGCACCATTTATGGAGATAGTAAGTCGTACGTACGCATGAACTCTACTTTCATTTCTTTTTTTCAATTTTAAAGGAATGAAAACCAAATTATACATAGGTATATTATAATTAAAGTATAATATAATATTTTATATATGTTACATAACATCATTAACACCATCCTTTATATGTTTTATGTATGGTATGAACGAGTCATATCACTTTGAGGGGGTGGTAGTCCACGCTTCCTCAAATGAAATTATCGTATTTACCCATTATATAAACCATAAATGTATTCTATAAATAAAATGTACAGAAGAATAGAGACAACATAAACATAATATATATCATATATAAATATATTTCCATCATAATGGCCACCATGAGAGGCGGTAGGAGATAATTGAACAATCATCGTTTCGTGAGGCAGTAGTTCGTCGTCCACAGAAACATTATGTTCATATCCATTAGATGGATGTGTGTGGATGTTTAGTTCGAATACTCCTCATAAAAAATCCTATTATATTTAAGATACTAGTTTTTTTATAAAATAATTGAATTAAAGAAATTTTAGGGGGTTGGAAAAGGAAAATAAAAGAAAAAAAATTGAGAGAAGATGCTACCTTTAAATCGTGTAACTCCCTTTGGTTTGAACCAAAAGGCTTTCATAAATTACCTTCTACCGGGGGGAAGGCTTCTAGGAGGAATAGTGGTATGTTGGGAGATTATTTAGGTAGAGGTTGGATAAGACAATGGGCTTTAGAGTTGTGAGTAATTGGTTAGAGGTGGTGTTCTTTTATAAGAGGGGGGAGGGGCTCTTTAGAAAAGTTTGAAAGTGTTATTTTATTATAAAATGAATTTCGGTTTTAAAAGGTCCACAACTCATTAAATTTGAAGATAAGATTATAATTATAAATAAAATATTCCTATAATAATTGTACAGGTTTTGGATATTTTTTAATCCTTATCTTTTTTATTTAACCCTTTGTTAACTTATTTAACTTTTACCATGTCTTCTTGTATATTCATATTATATGGTTAATATATTTACCATAAAATTAAAAGATACCCAAAATGGATCATTAATGACATTTTTAACATCATATATGTTATTTGTCCGAATATTAAGTTTTTAGGATTATTTTATCATTTAATAAAAGATTAATTGTTTTAAAAAACTCATTTATGTCAATTTATAAACTATTCATATCAAGACTTCTAAAAAATCTACAACAACTTGATTATTTTGAAACAAATTAATTAATTCAAAGAAAAAAAGTCATTATTATCCCTAAAATTCTTATATGGCATAAAAATAACAAAATTATATTTATTGTAACCTTTATAATTTCATTTATTTTAATCCTTTATTAATGAGGCAATCACTGCATCATCATTGTGTCATAATTAAATTTATTTATTTAATGACTAAAAAATATAAATAAAAGACCATGATGTGGTAAATATTTTTATATTTATAATGACTATTTATGGTCAAAAATATCACTTATATAACCCATTATAAAAAAAATTACTAAGAGATATATGTTTATGTTACATTTTCCTTAACTTTAAATTAATTTTTATAAAATATCATTTTCACTTACATGTGGCTTTATGGGGTCCTAAAATCAACCCAAGGATTCCCATGGTCGTAAATGTATCATAAAATAGGATCATAACATGTGTTAGGGTAATTTAATATTATTATAATATTATTTTTTACTCTTATTTACCAGATTTACCATTTGACCATGGTAAATAAAATATTTACTAAAGTTACTATTCATAATGTCTAACAATAAAATTTAACTATTTATACAATTTGGACCTCCTGATTCAAAATACAGAATCCATTTTTCTAAATTCAAAACACAGAAGTTGAATAAATTAATTTAATATTAATTCTCGTTGTCAAAAAAAAACGTGTTTTTAAGAAATAATAACTATCAAAAGATCGATACTTGTTTATGTTCAATTTCAAATTGAAATTACTTAAAATGACAAAAATTGGATTAAATGGTAAAAATATAATCTAATTACACTTTAAAACCAATTAAAAATATAATCTAACCATATAAATAAATTAGACTAAAAGGAAGTTTTTAATTAAAATACAGTATTTTTCACTATTCATTAAACAATGAATTTTATCAGAAAAATACCAAAATTTCATCCAAAGTAAATTTTTATGTCCCAATTCAAAATAAGAATTTTATTTTTTCAAATATTAAATATAAAAGTGTCAAAAACTAAATTTAAAAAGGTTTCTCCATCAAAAGGCGGTAAATCAACCTTTTAAGGAATATTAGAGTATTTATGCTTAAAAATAGATTCATTCACATTTTAAGCCTCTAACTTTTATTAGATAAATTTAAAAACATTTAACAAACATGTATAATCATATTGTATTTAGTTCTATTCATTCCCTTCAATACAAAAGCTTGGAATTAACTGCCATTTAAAATAATATTATATTATTATATTTTTTTAGTATGACTTAGCATTGTGTGAAACATGAGATTTCGGAGAAACTCATTATTGTGTGTTGGATATGCCATCGAACATAGAATCCATTTTAAAGTATAATTAATATTTACTTTACAAATATTAATAAATATGAAAATGTCATATTCTTTATTTACCTTGGATGTTACCTCCTTCCCCTATTTTGGGAATTGCGTCCTTGCAATTTTAAAATTGGGCTCAGAAACTTCATTAAAAGTCCCACATTAGAAATAGAGTCAATAAAACTATCACTTTAAAATAAATATGGATAAGTTTAAAGGGAACCCGAGATAACACATACTAGGGTTCTATGTGGGAAGACATGGATATGGAAGAGAAACTAAGTGTCAAATTCTAATGGAGAGTGATAGAAAACATGATCAGGAGAAAGTTAACCATCAGAAAACCACAAATTTGTGATTGGTTAAACATTCATTGGTTTCTTAGTAGAAAAATTAAATGTACAATTTTTTTTTAATTTCCCTTTCATAAATTTGGAGAATTTATTTATGATATTGACTAATAACCTAAGGAAATATACTTACTTTTCAAGTAGAGTTTCATACTTTAATAAGTTTATACCAAAAACTCATCTTTTCACCAAATGATTAGTATTCAAGATGAATTAGTCACACCTAAATCATTAGAATCAACTTCTATATAATCATATAATCCATAAAAGATGAAACATATATTTCCCCTATCTTTAGACATTAACCAAAACCAAAATGGTTAGTACAAGATCAAATAATCCCCAAAAAGGATAATCTTTTATAAAAAAAGAAATACTACTCTTAATCTCCAAAATTGAAAAAATAATACCCAAAGCTCAATAAATACCATTAAATAAATAATTTTCTTTAAAATTCTCAAAAATAGTCAAAAATAAGTTTGAAACCCAAAATTCAGAAGGATTTGACCACATAGTCTTCCACAAAAATCTTAACATTTATCTCCAAATAACATCGGTTACTCTTAAAGTCTCATACTAAAAAGTAATTAACCTAATATCATATTCTCTATGATAGGTTAATCATTTCCATAAATAACCCAAATTTCCATATGTACACAATAAAAACATATATTCTTACAAATTAAAATTTAAACCATTACTCTACAAATTAAATTCCATATTATTCTATTTTCCTTAGGCATATAGTGTTCCCAAAAGAGAGAACGTCTTACAAAATAACCTTTATCACTTAATCGCCAAATAATTTTCTTATACAAAGGATATCCATTTGATAAAATATAATTTCCCAAAATCAAATTATTCTTGATTGATAAAATCATTTAACTAAAAGGAATAAGTCATATTAACTAACATCTTCACATAGGCTAGTGGTAGGTGATGTGCCCTTATCTCCCTTTGGTTGTGGGTTTGATTTATGCGGCCTTTCCAGACGCGACGGGTTGTCACCCATATTGCATGTTTCCCCTTTTTATAAAACTCAAAAATAACCCTAACATGATTTAAACTTAATGGTTTTCTTATACCTCTCATTTTCATCCCAACTCATATTAACCCCAATATCTTTTTTTAAGAAGGTGGTGCCTCAGTCAAAAACCAAGGCACAATTTATTGAATATATAAAAAAAAGGAGTTACATGAGTCCGAAGGATGGGAGTTTCTTACAATATTTATTATACAAATGGTGAAATTTAGGAAGCAAGGTATCAGAACAAGTCAAGTCTTGATTGAGACCTTTGTTGGCAAGGGCATCGACAACCATATTCTCCTCATGATACACATGTGTGACTATGTAGTTGATATCCCGAAGAAAATTAAGACATCTCATCCAGTGGGTGGTAAGAGGCCATGCGAGATGGATCACACCATTCCAGATAGCCTGTACAATTGTGGTCGAGTCACTCTCAATCCAAATCTCCCTCTAGCCTTTTTGATGGGAAAAATTGACAGCATGTATCGCAACCATCATTTCTTCTTCCAATGAAGAGGTTGTACCATAGGTACCATAGAAGCACCCATGGAACTAGCCAAGGTAGTCTCTTAAGATAGATCCACAACCCGAAGGACCTGTATTTCCTTTCGAGGCCCCGTTAATGTTGAATTTGATCCATCCAGGGAGTGGGGCTTGCCAAAAAAACTTCCAGGGTGCGTTTGGGTTACCTATAGATTCCATTAATCCTAAGTTTACAGAGAATCTCAAAGTAACTAATAGAATTGTTGTAGTGCACTTTCTAGATAGAGGCTGCTTCTTGCACCGCAATGAGGATCCTGGCTTTACCTGCATTGAGATTTAATGACCATTTTTTGTGAATAAAATTATTTCTATCATACAAGATCATGTGCATCAACTCGTCAACAGCAGAGAGTAAAAAGTTCTTAATTTGCTGAGAGGCAACGTGTTCGACACATCTTTTTATCTAAGAGGTGATAGAATCAGAAAAAGACCATCTGTGATTAAAAATATCAGAAATATAGTTCCAAAAAGAAAAGTTTGTATCACATGAAAGAAAAAGATGGTTAATGTTCTCCCTGTGTTGATTGCATAGATGGAACTTAAAACAAAGTTTTATACCAAATGATTAAAGACACACTTTAGTGGTAATTCTGTTGTGAGAGATTCGCCATATGAAAGTGAGTCTCGAAGGTTTGATCTTAGGTTTATTAAAGGCATTCAACCACCCAAATCAAGGATTAGAGTTCAAGAAGTTATGATTGTAAAAAAAATTGAGTCGAGAATTCCATTGTGAGCAGGTTCCCAAATAGGGAAGTCTTCATAAATCGAATAAGGGTAATTGTCAATTATGTGATTAATGTTATCAGGAATATCATGTCTTCTCGAGTGAATTACATCCTTAATGGTATTATTAATATTTTTAGGAGAATATTTTGAGGGTAATAAGGAAATTAAGGGGGTACCCATCTAATTATCAGTCCAAAAATTCAATGAAGAATCAGTATTGACCATCCATCTAGAATTAATCATAATCTTTTGATAAATATTCCTAATAGATAACTAGATAGAGGACTGAAGATAATTTAAGTTTCCTTTTTTATGTTTACTAAGAAATCTTTGCTTAAGAAACTCAATAGCATCAGAGTTTTTATGAATCAACCTCCAGGCAAGCCTGGGTTGCAATGCATCATTAAACATTTTAAGGTTTTTAATGCCAATACAGCCTTTCTCCAAAGGTTTACAACATTTCCTTCAGGGAACTGTGACAAGATTCCTTTCAAGAATATTTACAGTCCAAAAAAAATTCTTAATTCAAGTATTAAGTTTTTTAATGGTACTAGCAGGACATTTTTATATCATCAATGAGTAAACCATTTTAGAAACAATAGTAGATTTAACAAGGTAGATTCTTCCATCCATAGACAAGGATTTACCTTTCCAAGTATAAATTTGATGTGTGATTTGATCAATAATGTTGGAAAATTAACTAGCTTTGGGTCTTCTCCAGAAGATGGGTACCCCAAGATAAGTGCATGGGAAAGTACCCTCTTTAATTCCATGGTTGTTAATAATAAGATTTTTCCTTCGTAATGGGAAGATTTTCCCAAAAAAAAGGATTTATTCCAACATATAGCTTGTCCCAAAACTTCCTCATAATGAGAAAGTGTAGTTTTTAACACTTGTATATTCCTTTTATCAACTTTTAGAAACAAAATGATATCATCAGCATATAGAAGATGAGTGGGCATGTTTAAGTTCCTAGAGGCTTGAATAGTTCTAAGTTTGCTCTGAACCACAAGTTGCAGAAGCAATCTACTGAGGTAATCCTCAGCAATAGAAAATAGAATGGCTGAAAGGGGGTCACCCTGTCTAATACCATTGGAGCATTTAAAGTAAACTTTTGAAGAACCATTAATCAGAATGGAAATGTGTGCAGAGTGAAATAAAGTTTTGATTTTCTTGATGAAATCCTCATTAAAACCAAAATTTGAAGAACTTTAAATATGAAACTCTAGTCAATAGTATCAAAAGCTTTCCTAATTTCCAACTTAATAGCAACATTCCCACCTCTGTTGGTTTTGTTTAAAATATTAGTACATTCTGAGGCAAGACAATTTCAATCTTGAATAGATATATCTTTGATAAACCCAAATTGATTATAGGTAACGATCTTATTGCATATAGGAGTAAGTCGATTAGAAATAATTTTTTTAATGATTTTGTACAGGGTATTAATAAGGGAAATGGGCCGGAACAAATGTATCTCGGATGCATTATCCTCTTTAGGTATTAAAGAAATAAATTGAGCATTAATTCCATGTGGGAGATGCCCAGTAGAGAAAAAAAACTTTAACAAGCTTGCAGAACATGGTGTGAATGATGTCCTAGTGATGCTTAAAGAAACCATTGCCAAAGCCATCAGGACCTGGGGCACTTTTCGGCTTTAGACTAAAAACAATATCTTTTATTTCATGGTCAGGAGGTATAGAAGATAGGTAAGCATTATCAGCTTCCTCAACCATTTGAGGAATGACATCAGGCTTAAGGTCTTTATTCACATCAGGACCATTAAAGATGTCATGAAAGTAAGAGACCACATGATTAGAAATTTTTTATTCAGAATCTATAAGAATTTCATCCTGTAAAATAAAATTGAGAGGTTGATTAATTTTCCTAATTATTTTTAAGGAGTTGTAAAATTTAGTATTTCCATCTCCATCAAAGAGCCATTTAGTTTTGAATATCTGTTTGTGCATGTTATCTTTAAGAGATAGTAAGGAGTTGAGCTTTAAAGTTGTGTTGATCTCCAATTGAGGATATAGAGAAAAACTAGAGCTTATGTTACTATTTTTAATTTGGGTAAGATCTCTTTCCAAGGATAGGATGTCTTTGTCAATTTGTTTGTTTTGGTTCTACACCAACTATTTAAAGCTTTTTTGAGAAATTTTAGCTTATTAATGTAGGAATATGAATCATATTGATGATTCATAGAGTTACAGAAATTTTTAATGAAGGAAGCACAGTCAGGGTCTTTAGACCAAGCATTCTTGAATCTGAAAGGCAGGGAGGGTTTTGTGTTTTTAGTAAGGAGGTTAACAAGAATGGGATGGTGATCAGAGTTTATTCTACGAAGCATGATACTAGAAACAGAATCCTAATTGTCAATCGTGGAAATATTAGTGAGATATATATCAAGTTTTCTAGAAACCAATTTATTGTAGTTCCTTCTATACCAAGTATATTTAGCACCAGTAAGATTAATTTCCACTAGGTTGATATCATCGATGGAAGATTTAAATTTATGAGATGAAATGGAGGAATGAGAAGGGCCTAATTTTTCACTGGGGAAAAGAATAGCATTAAAGTTATCAATAAAGACCCAAGGGTCTTGGATAGTGTTAGATAAATTTATAAGATCATCCTAAAGAGGCCTTCTATCTTGGTATCTATTCTTGGTGTAGATCATGGTGTAACAAATGTGTTTACTATCATAGGTAAAATCACAAGTGTACAATTGATTAGAAGTTTTAAAAGTAGTAACATTTTGTAAGGTTGTATGATAAAATAACCATAAGGAATCAACTGAAGTACCATATTTTTAGGCACCCAAGAAGTTATAACCATTAGAAAAAATGTGAGAAAAGCTCTAAAAATAGTTCACTTTCGGTTCAGTAATAGAAAAAAAAATTGTTTTGTGTGTTGTTAAAAATCTTTTAAGAACAAAAATCGTGTCAGGGTTGGAAATAACCTGACAGTTCCAAAATATTATATTCATTTGGAATGATGTTTGGGGTTAGAACCCCTTTTCTTTGATTTACCCAAGCTTTTATTCCACTTATATCTTTTGACCTCATGAGAAGGGGTCATTTTGTTTTTGTTTTTTGGGACAGGAGTGCTAACCGACTCTATTTTACTGTTTGAGTCTATCAAGGAAGTACCTAGATTAGATTCCAAAACAGTGTTATCATCTTTCAAATCTTTAATTTTTATGACCTTTTTAATAGTGCTAGTGTTGGAACATTGTAATAAATTCATAGCAGAATCAGGAATTGAATCCAATAGTCCAGTTTTTTGGACTGCTTGTGTCTCAGACATAACATTTTTCATAGAAGCAGAAGGTGTAGCAATAATATTTTTTTCTTGTAGAGTTTCATATATAAGAGGCTGACCACAATTCATAGCATTTGAATTCTTTTTTAAACCATCATAAGATGATGCATTACATGGAGAAACAGGTAAAACTATGCTAACATTATGTAGTGAATCTGTGGTACCAGGTTATTGATTGTCATTATTTTCCAGTATATAACTTTGGTCTGAGGAAGGGATGAAGATAGGTAAGTCAGTACTATTATGATGCAGCAAAACTGTGTTATGAGATTTTTTAGGGGGATGCGTATAGTGTACATCAAGAAAATTATTTTTTAAGCAATCAGCGGAACATGAATTGCATTGAGAAGTATGTAAAATAGTACTATCAGAATGCATTAAATTTGTGTTATGATATTGCTGAATATCTGCTTGTTTCAAGCTATTGCTTTGCTCCAAAGAAGTGGTATTGATAACATTCTCATACTTATCAAGATGATCATTGCTAGTTACCTGCACTGAGTTAGAGTAATGTTCTAAGTGTACAGTACCAGTTTCACATACCTGTGAATCCAGACTACTTTCAGAAGTGGCATTTAGTTTCACATCAGGGGTGGGTGTTTGGTGTTTTCAATTGTCCATAAGATCCTCCCTTTTTCCCAAAATGCATTCCTTTTCTTTTTCATGTTTATCAAGCCTGTAGTATTCTTCCTTATCCGTTTCATCAGGGTTAGTAGAAGTAGGAACCATCATAATATCCAAAGAGTTTTTAACCAAATGTGTTTCATGATCATTATGGATGTTGACAATGTCCAATACCATAGTATTAGGTTCTTCATGAAGAGCCTGTTCTTTTACAAGGATTTCTTCTTCATCGATAATTTCTACCCAAGATTTATTAGAGGTATGCTTTAGGGGGGAAAAAGTATTCTGCTTTTTAACCCACACTTCATTTTTGTTCTTGTTAGTTTCAGGAATACCAGCTACATGAGCCTTTCCTTTTTTAGCATTCTCTATTTCTTTCCAATCATTTCCAACAGGTTGAATAATATATTTCCTAATAACCCTATAGTTATTTATGTTATGCCAAACTATTTTACAAACTTCACAATATGGTGGAATTTTTTCATATTCAATTTTGATCTCAGTTTTGAAATCATTAACACTAAAGAATATATCATTAGGGAGTTCTGTATCCAGTTTAACTTCCACCATAACCCGAGAAAATATCCCCAATTCAACATTAAGCATTATTTGGTCAATTTTGATTGGGGAATCAATGCAAGAGGCTATGTCATTAAGGATTTTGGGATGCCAAAAATACCAGTTCATCCATGAATTCTAATCCAAACTTGGGCTACATTATTTCTATGTGTGTTGGGATTAAACGCATAATCCCAATCAGAAAGTCTAATATAACCTGGTTTCAATTGCAAATTCCAAATTTTCCACACGTAATAGAGGTGTTCATGGGTGTTAAATAACATGTGGTAATATCCCTTACCCACTAGAACTAATTTCCAGTTCTGGAATCCCCAGAAATTAGATAACCTAGCTTTTAAATAAGGAATTGGCCAGGTACGATCACCTTTAGCATAAGCAATCCTTCCTAGAAGCGAAAATCTGCACATCTATGCTCTCTGCTATAGAGCATCTGGTTCTGCTTCCACTGAATACTTTACATCATCCAATATCTTGCAAAAATAGGGAATAGTAACCTTCTATGAGTTTAGATCTGTACCTTTTAGTGCTTCCACGAAGGAGATCCCTTTTGATGTCCCCGCATAAGTTTGATTTGGTTGACCAATATCGGTCGTATCAGATATCTTACACACCGGTTTGGGGCTTTCAAAGATGTTCTCCCAAGAAGGATCTAAGCTTTCCATGCGCGATTATCAGGCAATTTTGGAGAAGAATCGATTAGGAAGAGCACGAGGGTGAGGATCTAGGGTTTGTGAAGTAGCCGCCCGAGGATCGCCCGATGAGCGCTCTCCCATCCTCTAAATTTTTCCCCCCCTTGACCCCAATACCTAAATTCATGAAGTCTTATATATATTGACATTTTTTACCTCCATAAAATAATATTATTCCCAAAGAAATAACATCATACCTTGATCATGGTGTCCACCTGGTTTCATCGACATCTTTCTCACGTAGATAGATGGTCCATGAATTGAAAAAATGATTTAGAGATCCTTTAAAATCATCTACTTTCATTTATCCAAATACACCTCATACAACACTGGTCATATGGGTGCTCACAGAAAAATAGTTTCAGAAAATAATCATGTATGACATATAATTTCAAAACATATGATAAAACTTTCTTTTTATAAAACATTCAGATCAAGTTTTAGTTGAAAAATTCAATCAATGGACCTTTTAAAATACCATAATTATGTGCTAAAAGACTATAATTTAAAATCAAATATAAATAGGTTTTACAAAGGTCTCATTCTTCAGTACCTTTTTTAAAATCTTAATATTCTTCAAAATCTTGTGATAAGGTAAAATATTTAAAAATTACTTGATAATAATTACCTTTCTTGAAAATATAAGAATATTGAGAAAATATGATTTGATTAAATACAACCCATGATCCATGATGATATCGAGGTACATAGGAGGTATTTGATATCTCAAAAAATTTCTTGCAAGTGATTTGTATGTTAGAAAATGTTTCAGAATCGTCTAGACATAACTTTTCAACAATTATTGCAAGCAAGTAATCAGGAAGAGATAGTAATTTCATTTGATATCGTCCTCCTT
The DNA here is from genome assembly GCA_963277665.1 of Viscum album. Classification (NCBI taxonomy): domain Eukaryota; kingdom Viridiplantae; phylum Streptophyta; class Magnoliopsida; order Santalales; family Viscaceae; genus Viscum; species Viscum album. The sequence goes on from OY728132.1 coordinate 786,484,650, forward strand.
CCATTTGTAACAGACCTTCCTTGATCTGAAAAAGTTACAAAATAATGATTTAACTTATGAAGTAGACATATATACTAACCATGTGTCTAAAAAAACTCATAATCCCTTATGTTGTCTAAACCGACCTCTGATACCAACTATAAGGCCTCAGCCTTAAAAATTACATAATCTTGAGTTAAGTCAAGAATTTTAATTGAGGATCTTTTTAGGTTTAGAGTTTTATAGAATTAGGCCATAACTATTACATTACATCTCAAATATTATGAAGTATAAACTTCTACAAAGTATCCATTTTTTCATAAAATAAAAAAACTCTTAAAAGAAAATAAGAATTCTTTTCTTGATATAAATCTTCTTTAATTATTCCTTTCTCTTACCCTGCCTTATACCCTATGAAAAACCGTTTCAAAAACTTGGGATGAGTATAAAAAGCTTAGTAACAGTTATAAAATAAATAAATAAAACATTAGTCTATCAATATATACAAAACAAAGGCTCTTTAACACACCTCATGAAATCATAATATTTATGAATAACACATAGAAATCATAAATCATAAAGGTAAATTGTGGAATCCATAACATACTTACATTGTAGCATTCACAACTACATAGGAAGTTACGTTTGGAATACCCATCATGATATATTCCCTAAATATCTTAGGAGAAACATTAAATTTTACCTCCATCATGTTACCAAATTAATTGGAGAGATATCTCAGGCTCACCCACCCTAGGTTTATCATGGAACCACCCATATACGTAAATAATTCCCAAGAACCATAACATATTCATAACACATAAAATAAACATAAAGGAAAGATAACATTTCCACATTTCAATCACAATATATCATTTCAAGATATCAAAATAACCAATTCTTTCTCAAAACCATTTTCAATACCAAAATACATAAAAATGGCATATGGTATTTATTTTCCTTTTAAAAACATTATGTATTTTTAAGGAAGCCAAATATCAAATAATGCTCGTAGTGACAAAAAGGTCGTTGTCACCATGTATGTTAAAAAAGTAACATTCCCTTTGTCATTTAGTAAAACACTATGTAGAAAAAAGATTCCCTTTGAATGAAATGAATATGAAAATTATTTTATACACCATATAAAATAAAGTCTTTTATAAATCAAAATATGCCTCAATGAAAGGAGATTGAGGCGAAGTCCCTTACAAATATTCGGCAGCCTAACAACGTCACATTAAAATTAAGAAAATGATTTTATGAGAGAGAAAAGGGGGTCTCATTAATTGGACATAAAATGAAAAAAAAAATATATATATAATAACATATCTCAACATAAGAAAATGGAAATTAAAATACATAACAAAGAATAAGTCTTTGACTAAAAGAGGAGGGTGAAAGGTTCCCTTATAAAGATCGTATCATTACATTAAGGATAAACCAATGAAATAATTATGTGTGAAAAATAAAAATACATCAAATATAAGTAGATATTAAGTGTAAAAAAATCAGAGTTAATTCACACATATTCATAGCACGACATAATCAAGAAGTAGAATATTAACCCAAAGAATGGAAATTGGGTTAAGAAGTTCCCTTACCTCGTGTCTGACTTGACATGTTCATTCTTTAATTTCCTAAATAATAAACCTAAGTTAATCTATACATGATTCATAAACATTTTAAAGTTTATTATTTCTTTTATATTACTTATTACCTTGCAATAACAATTAATTAATTATTTGAGTTCATATCGTACATTTTGTCGATGTTCGGAACTTGAGTTAAAAATGAACTTGTTATAATTAAAAAAATTCCATGTAGTCAAAAGTCCATTATATCCATAATATTATTCATATATATATCATATATATAATATATATCCAGTATATATGTATTTAGAATAGTCCATGACATTTTTATATAATAAATGAAATGCACAGTTCCTGGAGACGGTAAGTCGTACGTACGCATGAACGCTACTTTCATTTCTTTTTTTCATTTTTAATGGAATAAAAACCAAATGGTACATAGGTATACTATAATTCCATTATAATATCAAATTTTATATACATTACATAATTTCATTAACACTATCCTTTATACGTTCTATGTATGGTATGAATGAGTCATATCACTTTGAGGGGGCGGTAGTCCGCGCTTCCTCAAATGAAATTATCTTATTTACCCATTATGGAAACCATAACATTATGCTATAAATAAAAAATACAGAAGAATAGAGACAACATAAAAATAATATATATCATATATAAATAAATTTACATCATAATGGTCACCATGAGAGGTGGTAGAAGATAATTGAATAATCATCGTTTCATGAGGCAGTAGTTCATCGTCCACAGAAACAGTATGTTCATATCCATTAGATGGAGGTGTGTGGATGTGTAGTTCAGATAATCCCCATAAAAACATCCTAGTATATTTAAGATACTTGTTTTTTTATAAAATAATGGAATAAAAGAAATTTTAGTGGGTTGGAGAAGGAAAATAAAAGAAAAGAACTTGAGAGAAGATGTTACCTTTAAATCGGGTAAATCCCTTTGGTTTGAACCAAAAGGCTTTATTGAATTTCCTTCTGCCTAGGGTAAGGCTTATAAGGGGAAGATAGGTATGTAGGGAGATTATTTGGTTAGATTTTGGACGATCCAATGGGCTTGAGAGGTGTTATTAATGGGTTAGAGGTGGTGTTCTTTTATAAAAGGGAGGAGGGGCTCTTTAGGAAAGTTTAAAAGTATTATTTTATTATAAAATTAATTTCAGTTTAAAAATGTAAAAAACTCATTAAATTAGAATATAAGATGAACATAAGTCTAAATAAAATCTTAAAATAATAATTGTAGAGGTTTTGAATATTTTTTAATCATTATCTTTTTCATTTAACCCTTTGTTAACTTATTTAACTTTTACTATGTCTTCTTGTATATTCATACTATATGGTTAATATATTTACTATAAAATTCCAAGAGACCCAAAATAGATCATTAATGATATTTTTAACATAATATATTTCATTTGGACTAATATTATATTTTTAGGATTATTTTATCATTTAATAAAATATTAATTGTTTTAAAAACTCATTTATGTCAATTTATAAACTACTCATACCAAGACTTTAAAAAAATCTGTAAAAACTTGATTCTTTCTAAAAAAACTTCATTAATTAAAATATAAAAAGTTATTATTATCCCTAAAATTCTTTTATGGCATAAAAATAAAAGAAAATTACATTTATTTTAACATTTATAATTTCATTTATTTGAATCCTTTATTAATAAAGCAATCACTTCATCATCATAGTGTCATAATTAAATTTATTTATTTAATGTCTAAAAATTATAAATAAAATACCATCATGTTGGAAATATTTTTAGATTTATAATGACTATTTATAGTCAAAAATATCACTTATATAACCCATTATAAAAATTGTTTTACTAAGATTTATATGTTTATGTTACATTTTCCTTAACTTTAAATTAATTTTTATAAAATGTCATTTTCACTTACAAGTGGCACCATGGGGTCCCAAAATCAACCCAAGGATTACCATTGTTGTAAATTTATCATCCAATGGGATTAATACATTTGTTAAGGTAATTTAATATTATAATAATATTATTTTTTACCATTATTTACCAGATTTACCTTTTAACCATGGTAAATAAAATATTTACTAAAGTTACTATTCATAATGTCTAAAAATAAAAGTTAACTATTTATACAATTTGGACCTCCTGATTCAAAATATTTAATCCATTTTTCCAAATTCAAAACACATAAGTTTCAGAAATTAATTTAAAATTAATTCCCGTTGTCAAAACAAAAAGTGTGTTTTTAAGAAATAATAACTATCAAAAGATTGACACTTGTTTATGTTCAATTTCAAAGTGAAATTACTTAAAATGACCAAAATTTGATTAAATGGTAAAAATATAATCTAATTAAACTTTAAAACCAATTAAAATTATAATCTAACCATATAAATAAATTATATTAATAGGAAGTTTTGAATTAAAATGCAGTATATTTCACAATTCATTAAAAAATGAACTTTATCAGAAAAATACCAAAATTTCATCCAAAGTAAATTTTTATATCCAAATTGTAAAGAAGAATTTTATTTTTTCAAATAGAACATTTAAAAGTTAAAAAACTAGACTTAAAAAGGGTCCTCTATCAAAAGGAGTTAAATCGACCTTTTAAAGAATATTAGAGTATTTATGCCTAAAATTGGATTCATTCAAATTTTAAGCCTCTAAAATTTATTGGATAAATTTAAAAACATTTAAAAAATATGTATAATAATATTATAGTTAGTTCTATTCATTCTCTCCAATACAAATTCTAGGCGTTAACTACCATTTAAAATAATATTATATTATTATATTTTTTCAGTATGACTCAGCATTGTGTGCAACATGAGATTTCAGAGAAACTCATTGTTGCGTGTCGGGTACGCCATTGAACATAGAATCCCATTTAAAGGAAAATTAATATTTAATTCACAATTATTAATTAATATGAAAATGTCATATTCTTTATTTACCTGGGATGTTACAATTGTTTTGTACAATTTAGACATAGATGAATTTATATTCAAGATTGGGAATAAAAATTACTAATTTTATAAATATAACATTTCTTATGGTATGAAAAATATTTATAATGATCTTTAAGCACTATAATATAAAAACCAGGTGTTGGAAATTTATGATTAATCATGTTCACATAGCTCATATCACACCTAGTTGTTGCATCACCAACTTAGGCATGTAAATGAGAAGTGAATGGAAAAGATGTATCAAAAAGGGTATTAAGAATATTTTAAACTAAATCCAATTGATATGTTTCATTTTTTTTAAGGTAAAATGATCAAACCACAATTTGATTGAAATAGTGAAGGGGTAATATATCTTCTTGAATTAGTTCACATAGATGTGTGTGGACTTTTCCAGTTGAAGTTAGAGGTGGATACTCTTACTTTATAACTTTTACCAATGACTTTAGTAGACATGTATGTGTTTACTTAATATGGTATAAGTATAAATCCTTTGAGAAATTTCTAGAGTTTAAGGATAAAGTATAAAATAATCTTGGTAAAATGATAAAGAAACTCTGATCAGACTATGATAGAGTGTATTTTAACCATTAATTCATAAAATATCTAAAAATTTTGGGGTTTTATCTTAAATAACTTCTCCTTATACACCATAGTGGAATGGTTTTAGTGAAAGGAGGAACCACACCTTATTGGATATGGTGACATCAATGATGATCCATGGAGACCTTATATAATACTTTTAGGGATATGAATTATAGGTTGAAACACACACACACTAAATAGAGTACTAACTGATGAGGAAAAAAATTCCATATGAGTTAGTGTATGGAAATAAATCTATTTTATTGTATGTGCATGTATGGGGTTGAGAATCATTTTTAAGTATATATATAGAAAAAACATTCACCCTATGGTATAAAGTGTATATTTATAGGATATCTCAAGTAAATAAGAAGATATTACCTATACATCACCTGAGATAAAAAGTAAATAGTGGAAATACAAGCCATATTTATTTAGAGGGATAAAATATCCAAACTAAATAGTTAGAGAAATATCTAATTTGATTATTTTTATTGTCGCGATACACATGAGTTAGTATAGGAACAAATTCCATCAGTCTCTATAGAAGTGGATATTCTAGATACATAAGTACTACACATCAGAACCAAATATGTTATATAACCGATAGATACATTTTTCTAGTCACTAAGGATGGTGAATCATTATTAATTGATAATGATGAAACTGTGTCCTACAGGGAGTCTGTAATCAACTTAGAAGTTTTAAGATGAAAGGAATCCATTAATTTTGAGATGTATTCCATGTATAAAAATTAAAATTAGGTTTCAATAGATACTCTAGTAAATGTTAAGTATATTGGGTGTAAATGGGTCTTCAAGAAGAAAATGGACATGGTAGGTAAAGTTAGTACCTATAAAGGGTTTAAGAAACATCAGGTCCTAGAAAATAGTTAAACGATTCCACCAATCACTATAATAAAATCCATAAAAATTATGATTACCATAATAGCATACCATGATTATGGTATTTGGAATATGGATGTTAAAATATATCTCCTTAAAGGGAACCTTGTGAAATATGTATACATGAAACAACTATAAGGTTTCATGACACCAAAATATTCCAATAAGGTATGCAAATTGTAGAGATCCATTTATGGATTTAATCAACAATCCAAGTCATGGAACATTATTTTTGATAAAACCATAAGGAAATTTAGTTTTATAAAGAATAAATGTGATACCTATGTATATAAGTGGATTAGTGGGAGTTAAACCATTTTACTAGTAGTATATGTTTATAATGTATTACTGATTGGAAACCAGATACCAATCTTACAATTAGTTAAGATGTGGTTGAACAAATGATTATCTATGGAATACTAAGTTGAAGTAGCCTAAATGTAACATCCCAGGTAAATAAAGAAATAATACATTTTCATATTTATTAATATTTTTTGAATTAAATAATAATTTTAATTTAAAGTGGATGCTATGTTCGATGGAATACTTGATATGCAACAATGGGTTTCTTTGAAATCTTACGTTGCACACTAATAATATAATAATATTAAATTAAATTGTAGTTAACACCTAGCCATTGTATTGAAGGGAATGAATATAACTAACTACAATATGATTATACATGTTTGTTAAATGTTTTTAAATTTATCCTATAAAATTTAGGGGCTTAAAATATGAATGAATCTAATTGTAAGCATAAATACTCTAATATTCACTAAAAGGTCGATTTACCACATTTTGATGGTGAACCCTCTTTAAATCTAGTTTTGGTAATTTTTATATATTCTATTTGAAAAAATAAAATTCTTATTTAGATTCGGGACATCAAAATTTACTTTGGGAAAATTTTTGGTATTTTTCTGATAGAGTTCATTTTTTTAATGAATAGTGAAAAATACTATATTTTAATTCAAAAGTGACTTTTAATCTAATTTATTTATATGGTTAGATTATCTTTTTAATTGGTTTTAAAGTGTAATTAGAATAAATTTTTACCAATTAATTCAATGTTGTTCATTGAAATTAATTTTACTTTGAAATTGGATATAAACAATTATCAATCTTTTGATGGTTATTGTTTCTTAAAAACAAGCTATTTGTTTTGACAACGGGAATTAATTTTAAATTAATTAATTCAAATTCTATGTTTTTGAATATGGTAAAATAGACATCATTTTTAAATTCAGAATATCAAATATATCTTAGTCTGAATTTTTGGTATTTTTCTGAAAAACTTTAATTTTTGATGAATAGTGAAACCACTTAGCAGTAGTTAAAAAACTGACTTTTTCATTTAAATGAAATTTTACCACTTCTGTGAATTGAATTTCGAAAATCCGAAATATATGGTTTTTATTAGTAAGTAAAATGTGGTTCAATATGATGAAAATAATTTTTAGTGAATAGTAACTTTTGGCTTTTACTTACCGCAGTTAAAGTTAAATAGGGTAATTCAAGGTAAAAAGAATATCATAATAATAAAAAATTACCTTAACACTTGTCCTAACCTTATTGGTTGAGTCATTTACGACCATGGGCATCTTTGGGTCGATTTTGGGACCCCATGGAGCCACTTGGGAGTGATAATAACACTTTAGATTAATTAACTTAAAGTAATGACAAAAATGACAAAGACAAATATCTTTTAGTAAATAAATTTTTACATGGGGTTATATAAGCTATATTTTAGACTATAAATATTCATTGGAAATATAAAAATATTTCATACATCATGGTATTTTTTTATAATTTTTAGACATCAAATAAATAAAATTATTGATGACACAATAATGATGCAGTGTTTATTTCATTAATAAATGATTTAAATAAATAATATTATAAAGATTAAAATAACATCCAAAACCTGTATAATTCTTATTGGATGATTTTATTTTGACCATGAGTCATATTATATTCTAAATTAATAAGTTTTGGACCTTTAGAAACCGAATATCATTATATAATAAAATAATATTTTCACACTTTCCTAAAAGCCCCCCCCCCCTTATAAAAAGTCCTCACTTCTTAATCATTCCTCACACCTCTCAATCCCCTTGGCTAATCCAACCCCTACCCAAATAATCTCTAAAGATCCCTATTTCCCACCTAGAAGCCTTATCTTAGGCAGAAGGAACTTCAATAAGTCCTTTTGGTTCAAACCAAAGGGAGTTACCCAAATTAAAGGTAACAGTTTCTCTTAACTTCTTTTCTTTTATTTTACTTATCCAACCCCTAAACTCTTTTTATTAATTTATTTTATAACAACACCAGTATCCTCAATATACTAGGATTTTTTTATTAGAATTATTCAAACTACACTTACACACACCTCCATCTAATGGGTGAAGAACATACTGTTTCTGTTGATGACAAACTAACGCCTCACGAAATGATGATTGTTTGATTATCACCTACCGCCTCTCATGGTGGCCATTAAGATGGAAATGAATTTATATATGATATATATTATGTTTATGTTTTCTTTATTCTTCTGTATTTTTCTTTTATAGCATACCTTTATGCTTTCCATTATGGGTAAACACAATAATTTCATTTAAGGAAGTGAGGACTATCACCCCCTCAAAGTGATATGACTCGTTAATTCCATCTGTGGGGCGTATAAAGGATAGAGTTAATGATATTATATATGATATTATACTAGAATTATAATATACCTATGTATCATTATGTTTTAACTCCATTAAAATAATAAATAGAAATGAAAGTAGTGTTTATGCATAGGTACGGCTTACCATCTCCATGAACGGTGAATTTCATTTCTTACCTCCAAATGTTATGTACTATTATAAATACATTTATATACTATATATATATGATATATATGATATCTAAATCATGAATATCATTATGAATATAATGAAATTTTTACCATGTGAACAACTTGTAATTATAAGAAGTCCATTTTTGACTCAAGTACCAAATATCAACAAAACAAACATTATTAACTTAAATGATTACTTAATGTTTATAACATGGTAATAAGTGATATAAAAGGAATAATAAAATTTAAAAAGGTTATTAATCAATTAGAAATTAACTTTAGTTTATTATTCAGGAGATTAAAGAATGAACGGGTCAAGTCGGACATGAGGTAAGGGACTTTATCTCAATCTCCTTTCATTGAGGCATATTTTGTTTTAATACACGATTTTATTTTATATGCTATATAAACACCTTTGACTTTTAATTTTATTCAAAAGGAATATTTTATCTACGAAGAATTTTACTAAACTAAAAAAAATAATGTTTCTTTTAACATAAGTGGTGACAACGACCTTTCTGCCGCCACGAGTATTATTTGATCTTTGGTTTCCTTAACAAGTCATAGTGTTTTTTAAGGAAAATTAATACCATATAATTTTTACGTATTTTGGTATTGAAAATGGTTTTTATATTGGTTTTGTTATGTAAATATATTTAAATGATATATTTTGATTGAAATGTGTAAATTTTATCTTTCCTTTATGTTTGTTTTATGTGTTATGAATATGTTATGGTTCTTGGGCATTGTTTATGAATACGTGTGGTTCTATGATAAACCTAGGGTGGGTGAGCCTGAGATAGCTCTCCAATGCATTGGGTAACATGACAGAGGTAAAAGTGAATGTTTCTCCTAAGAGATTTAGGTAATATACTGTGATGGGTATTTCAATGTAACTCCCTATATAGTTGTGATAGATACAATGTAATTATGATATGAATGCCATAAGTACCTTCATGATTTGTGATTACTATGTTTCATTCATAAATCTTATGTTTTCATGAGGTAAGTAAAAGAGTTTATGTTTTGTATATATTGATGGACTAATTATTTCTTTATTTTATAACCCTTACTGAGCTATTTATGCTCATCCCAAGTTTTGAAATATTTTTCACAGGACCTAAAGATGAATAGGGTCAAGGATGTGGTCAAAGAAAAGTCATGTTGTCTAAAACATGGGACTAGACATGACTCTTTTTTTCAAGAGTTTTTATTTTATGAAAAAAAAATGGAAACTGAGTAGAAGTGTCTACCTTGTAATTTTTGAGATGTAATGTAATAGTTATGGCCTAATTCTCTAAAACTCTAAACCTAAAAAGATCCTAAATATGAATTATTCATTTAATTCAAGATTATGTAATGTTTAAGGTCAGGTCCTTATACTAAATTATAGCGATCAAGACCATTCATGATAGAAGATTATTCTTGGAATAAGTCAAGGTATATACATTGGCAAGGTACTGAAAATATTCAGTATGGAAAAATATAAGAAGGGATCATTTCCATCATAACATGGTATAAATATCTCCTTAAAAACGATTATTTATAAATAAGAGGAGAGAGAGAAAATTAGTAGGATTATTTATGATTCAATGACAGGATATTCCATGTATTCCATGGTATGTAACAATCTTAATGCCTCTTTTTCCTTGAGCATAGTATATATATATATATATATCAAGTGAACCTAGGATACCATCATCAGATTACTTTTAAAACTATTCTTAATAATTTGAAGTGTAATAAGGATATATTATTAGTTTATAGAGGATATGATGAGTTATTAATCATAGGATATACATATTATAGTTTCCAGATATATCAGAATGATCAAAAATCATACTCAATATATGTCTTTTGTCTAAACAGAGGATCTGTGAGATGGAAGATCTCAAAGTAGCTAGTGGTAACTGATTCTATAGTAGAGTCTGATTATATTGTGTCTTCTGATGTAGCTAAAGAAGTTGTTTGGATATGAAACATGATTTAGGATTTTGATTTAGTTCCTAGTAGTAAAGACCCAATCACATTATACTGTGATAATATAGTAGTGTTGGAACTTTCCAAGTAGCCATGGTCACATCAATAGATATAGCATATACTTCGGAAGTAGCACCACTTGAGGGTTTTTTTCTAAAAGAATTTAGGTCCCAATATGAAAATTTTATATAGATTAGAACAAAATGGACCCACATATTAATGCCTTATCTCTATATAATCATGAATATCATGTGAGATCTAGTGTAATGAAATCCATTCACAGTTTTTTCTAATGAATGTGGGGGTTTTTTTGATTTGGTTCCATAGTACCCAATACTTTATAATTTTAACTAAATTTATTTTAAAAGTTTTGAATATTAATAAATATAGTATCACTTGATGAGTGTTCTTCTGTATAATAATAATATGATAATGTCCTAAGAGTATTTATCACATTAAAAGGTCATAATTGTTCCCTTGTATGATTAGAACCCAGAAGTGATATGAAAATATTCTTAAATATATATTATATGATAGGATGAAATATATTTTATGGGATATATATGATACAGAATATCACGTATAGGAGGCTCATGAGAAATTTCAACTATATCTCATAATTTTTCCACTTGGTAATCTTCAAGAGAGGAGGTTATGATAATAGACCCACCAGTAGAAATTCCACATGTTGTAAGTGTCATTGGATATTCCAATAAGTAGACATTTGCATTGATAATTATATATGATATTATTATTAGTGTATATCATGAGTCATAAACATTGATTCATTGATTAAAATTATGAATATATATGCTCATGGAAAGGTATGATATGTTGGGTGTGTCACATGTGATTTGACATTAATGAATAAATCAAGAAAGGATTTTCCCATTCTATATTAATGGAAGTAGATATATAAGTCCCTTTAAATTGAATGGAACTATTTGATTAAGTCCATGGACATGGAAGTTTAAATGATGAATTCATTTTAGAAAATTCAAAGAAAGATATATCAAGCACATAGGTGATGACACAGTTGATGCAACCTGCTTGATGAGATATCGAGACAAAGAGACAATATTAGACAATAAGTGTTTATATGAGGTTTTTTTCATTGTAGCATTAACATATTTATCTATGGGTGCCTTGAAATGTTTCCATATGCTCATAATAAAATTTAGGCCATTTCACCTAATGCCACTGAGAAAAATACCTAGAGGGTCACACACTTAGTGTATTCAGAACCACAGTAAAATTATATTTGAATTTAATATTAGAATAAATATCATTTTCATATATTAAGGAATTTTAATTATTCAAGTTATGTTAATTGTATATATTTAATCACTAGTTATTTGAAATAATATATATATATAAGTGATGCATAAATTCTGTGAGAAATGATCGATAAATGAATCAAAAAATAAGAGTAACAGGGAAAAATAAAAAATAACAAGAAGAAGATCACATGAAACAATATAATTTCACTAATTTGGGAGCAGAATTACAAGGTGATTATAGAGTATCACACAAATAAAAACCCTATCTCACATGAACTCATAAATAAGACAATGCTATTGTGCCACCAACCATAAAATAATCCCACTATGATATTGTGACCAATGACTAGAATTATGTATATCTATGGTATCACTATCTCTAAATTCTGGGTTTCTACTGTAATATTGGTAAATCCCACACTACTATAGTTCCCTTTTAGAGTTGTGGCCTAGTGTGCAGTATGGGATACCAATAGTTGTCTCAACTTCATCCAAGGATTCAGATAAATTATTCCAATAATATCCCACTTGGATCCAGATTAAAAATGTTAACTTTCTATAATGCTACTGACTTAGACAACTTAATCAGTATTATATCCTCCTCTTCTACACTCGCCAGTGCATGGTTTTTATTCAAAGATTTAATTTCAAGATACTAATTTATGACATATCAGTTGTTTTCCTTTCCATTATCCTATAGTGTTATCCTATATTTTTTCTCTCATATTACATTCATCAATTAAGACTAACATAGACACAATAGTGCCTCATCATCTCTCTCACCACCAGCTTTGTCAACATGTATTATGGATTGTTTGTTCCATGAATCTTATATAATATTAGCAACCAATCCTGCGTTAATCCTATGATAAAATGGTACTTCAAGTGAATAAGTTTTTCTCGAGCATTAAACAGTGGGTTCTTTAAAAGATGCATAACACTCCAACTATCATAGTGAAATACATTTTTCACTCGCTTTATTTCAATTTCCTCCAAGAATTTCTTCATCCAAACCATCTCCTTCCTAAATTTTTTTAGAATAATATATTTTTCATAAGTGGTAGATAGAACTACCACCTTTTTTTAGTTGAGATATTCAGCTCACTATAGTTCCTACATATGTAAATACATAACCCATGGTACTCATCTTGCTATTGAAATCACCTCTAAGTTCAGCATCCATATAACCCTATAATGATTTTTCTTTACTAAATTATATATATACTTATTTTATCCCCTTAAAATACATCATAATCCACTTCACAACTTTCCAATGTTTCTTTCCTAGGTTATCCATGTACCTACTCACAACTCCCACTATATAAGCAATATCACACTAAGTATAGACCATGGAACACATAAAGATTCCAAAAAATGATGCGTATAGAACTTTTTCCATATACTGAAACTCTTCTACCATCTTTGGTTCTTGTTCCTTTGATAATTTTAAATGTATTTCCAGGATAATAGGAATTGGATTTTCTTTCATCATACTAAATATACTCAAAATATTTCCAATGTAGTCAGCCTATGATGACATAAAGGTTCCAGATCCATGATTTATTTTGATCTTGATCCCCAAAATATTGCTTTCTTCTCCAAGATATTTTATGTATATTACATCCATCTTCGCTTTTTACTCATCAATCCTCTAAAAACAGAATCTTATAATGATCATGTCATCTATATATAGAAGAAATATAATATATCCATCATAAAAAGATTTGAAATAGCACTACTGATTTATGACACACAGTTTTTATGAATTTTTGAACATGGATGCATCTAAATTCTTGTTACATATCCTGAGTGCTTGATTTAACCCATATAAGTTCTTCTAGAGTTTGCATACCATGTTTCATTTTATAGAATCTACATATACCTCTTGTTGTTGTCTATAAATTTTCTCATCTAGATATACATGAAGGAAAGAATCCTTTATATAAAACTACTCAATATATAAATCCTACAATGAAATAATACTAATAATCACCTGGATAGTGGTAAGATTCATTATATGTGAGAAAATTTTAGTGAAGTTCACACCTTCCTTCCATTGAAAACCTTTCACCACCAGTCTTTCCTTGTACGTACTCTTATCATCATGTTCTTATTTAACTATATATACCCATATCTTCTGCAATTCTTTTTTTCCTTATAGAAAAGGTGTAATATTCCAAGTATTGTTATCATGCATTGAATAAATATCCCCCTTTATGGTAATCTCCCACTTTTTTAGCTCCTTTAACTACATTCCCTATTCAAAAAATTATGGTTCTCCCCCACTAGTCAACATAATATTATGTAAGGATGATGAATACCTCTACATAGACCTTCTAACCCTTGTTAATCTTCTCAACTACACTTGAGGATTAGGTTCAACTAGTTTCAGTGTCAAATTTTTAGTTACAACTCCAAGCTCCACTTTCTCATGAAACTTTAATTATTTATTACCACTATTAAATTTAGTTGGATGATGATACCTATATGTGACACCATCATTAAATATTAAATTCTATATTTTGATGGCCATCTTGTTTTTATCATCCCAGAAGTGATAACCAAACTCCTCAACACCATAACCAATAAAAAAACAGGATTTGGACTTGGCATGAAGCTTTTCCCTTAAATCAACATCTATATGTAAATATGAAAAAAAAGACTTGTAAATGAGAGATTATTACCTCCATTCCTGAATAAATCACCTCATTTATACATTCTACCATTCATAAAAATAAACTTCTATTAATGAGATATACTTCAACGTTTACTGAATCTAGCTCGAAAGTCTCACGTAACCCTGAGTGTAACCTTATACTCTAAGAAAATTCATCTAGATCTCTATCCATCCCTTTAGCTAAACAATTATATTATAGTGTACTTGGAAGAGACTTATCCCACCAAAATCAATTATTAGAACAAAATTATTTTAACTCATTACTAACATACTCTCCATCATTTTTAAACCTCAAACATTTCATCTTTGATCCTGACTCATTCTTTACCATGGTTTTTCACTTATAAAACATGTTAAACATGTCATATTTTCTTTCATAGAACAAACCCATACCTTCCTTATCAGTTCATTAATAAATATGACCCTCCAAGGGAATTTATTTGTGTAGGACTCCAAACATTAGTGTTTTCCAACTCCAGATTCCCAAACATCAATGTTTTACCTCCTTTTGTAAAGGATACCTTCTTATGTTTTCCAATGATATAATCATTATACAAGATAATTTCCATCTAATTTATCTCTGGTAATATTATTTTTTTCACAGAACCTCTATTATCTTCTCACTCATGTATCCTAGCCTATAGTTCCAATGTTGTACATTCCCACCATAATTTATTATTGAAAGCATGTCCATGAAATTCTACACTATATTGTACAGGGTTATATTCTTTACTCTATAAGTTATGACCATAACTCCCTTCGTAATATTCCATGAACCACCAGTGAATGTGGTGATAAAACCTACATCATCAAGATACCTAACAGAAATAGATTTCTTCTTAGTCTAGGAATATACCTCATACTTTATAGAACAAGTAAAATCCCAATATTTTTTTTAATCTATGTATATCCCTTCCCCCCAACCTTTTCATCGCCACCAAGATGAAACCTACCAAAATTTATAGGGACATAATTTTTCAAGGATTCCTTCTTAGAAATGGAATGAAAATTACATTGAGTCTAAAATCCAAGACTCCATAGGGATATTAATTATCAATAAAAACACATCATCACTTATTTTAGCCATCATGTTTTGTATATTGTTTCCAGGTGCCTTATGTTTTCCTATACACTCCTTCTTGATGTTTCCACTATTACCATAAATCCATTAGGTAGGACCAGGCCCATTTTACTTGTCTCATATCTTTAATATTGGT
This sequence comes from Viscum album, assembly GCA_963277665.1. NCBI lineage: Eukaryota > Viridiplantae > Streptophyta > Magnoliopsida > Santalales > Viscaceae > Viscum > Viscum album. The sequence continues at coordinate 786,500,697 of OY728132.1, forward strand.
TTTTATTATCTTATATGATTATATCATTGTGTGAATATACCTCTTCCATCCACGTTCAGAACAGAGCTAGAGAATCTACCCAATTATCTTCTATGAATATGCTCACTAAGGATCTGGTCTCACACATATTTTAAAACCAACTTTGTATTCCTCAATGAACTACTCTCTACTCTTATAGTGGCTTCTTAGCTATCAGGTAATGAAGAAAGTAAAATCAAATCCCACACTCATCATCCAACATAATTCCCACCAATGAAAACTTACTTGTGATGGTGTTGAATTAATTAACGTGATCAGTAAAAACTTTCCATTAAACCATCATTAGATTGAATAATCCTCAAACCAGGTACACTTTTTTTAATTTAGAAGGCTTCTTGTATATATATTCACAAGATCTTTCATCAATATTGTCATCTTCTTCTTCTATAGGATGTTTAACACCAAATGTTTGGCCAATATAAGTTGAATAACTTCTATATCCAATCAATCCAATAGCCCAAACTTTTTCTTCTCCATATCCATTGATTTTTCATCCAAAAGTAGTAAGTAAAACTTTTTATGATAAATATAGTCTTTGATATTCATCCTCTAGTATCTGAAATAACTTCCACCGAAACAATCTATCTTTACATTTCCTTTTTCCCTAATCATCCCTCAATTCAAGAAATATGATCTCGATCTTCTGAGATCGAGCTCTGATATTAGTTTACATGGAAATATCAGGATAAAAAAGTGACAAATGATTCATAGAAGAATAGTAAAAAGGAAAGATAAAAGAAGAAGAAGAAGATAATAGGGAAATGATTTACATGGTTTGTGAATAATCCCTATATACATGGTGAACCATAATAATTTCACTAATTCATGAGTATAATTATAGGGCAATTTCAAAGCATCACACACACATAAACCCTATCTCAAATGATCTCATAATGAAGATGGTGAAACTATGACACCAACCACATAGTATAAAAAATATTCTACAATGGCTAGTGGCTAAAAGTTTGTGGAGCTACAATACCACTCTCCCCAAAGTCTAAGATGCTATAGTAACAAATATCAAAGTCCACACTTCTATAGTTCCCTTCTATAGTTACAGCCTAGTGTATAGTATTAGCTACCAATTCTTGGCTTAGCTTCATCTAAGGATTTGGCTACACCAATCCAACAATGAGTTTAATATTAAATAAATATATATTCCTTAGTTAGTTAATATAATATTTTTTATATATTTAATGAATAATATAGTGATATTTATTTATTTAAACAACAAGTTATTTTTCAATGTTCCACAAATATTGAGGATGATTGATTTAATAAGTTAAGGGTTAAAAATAAAATGATATATTTTATTTAATATCATTTAAATAAATATTACTTTATTTAGGAAAATATATTTAAATATCTATGAGTTTTGTGCATGTCATGGAAATAATATTATTATTATTTAATTTGGTGTTTTTTTTAGGATTAAGAGATTGGTTAAGGGTCTTTGTAGAATAAATAACTATCTGATTTCAATATATAAACCTGATTATATAATTTTCATGAGAGGGGATTGTGTTAATGATGGATTCTATAGAGAATTATCTCAAGTCTAGAGATAATTTATCAAGAACACTTACAAGAATAGAGAGAGATCATAATCCTCCTCCCAATTAATTCTAAGAGAATTAGATAGAATCCATCAAGGCTGAAATGTATTTTTATTGTGATCAACAACAAACGTTGCAAGATATTTGGTTCTTCAGCACTAGCTCCCAGACTTCCAACGATTATGTTATGAGGTTCATGGAGAATGTGTAGATACTTCTAGATGGGTTCAACCCTTGAATCCTTCACCACAACGATGACATGAAAATTGTGTTCAACCCATTCAGTAAAAAATAAAAAAATTCAAGTAATGATAATTCTATTTATATAAATTATTTATAAAATATATGTGAAAATATCCTCTTTTTTAATCTTTTAGGGTTGTATTAATCAAGTATTGAGGATGTATCCAAAAAAACCCAATGAAAATCTATTATTGATAATGGTTATAATATCTTCCAAATCACCCTAGATCCCTTATTTATAACTAGGTTTCACACCATGAGGCATATTATTAATAATTAATAATTAACAAGTAATTAAAATTTTAATTTTTTTTAAATAATCCTAATGATCCTAGAAATACCAAGATGACCAGACCTCTGCCACTTTATTATGAAAGGAAAAGTATAGAGCAATGAGATGGATGAGGTCAGACAAACGGACCTACCCTCAATAAATAGAAAAGGAAAACACATGATTCATGAATCATAATATAACAAATAATTTCCATAATCATGCTCATAATCAACTATCTCATAGTTATATTATCAGTACCCTTGGTACATGATAATTTAGAAATCATTATTTCCCCATTTTTTCTAGAGAAATTTTTTCCTTTGAATCTATCATGGTTGATCTAATAGATATATTCCTTGGAAAAATAAAATAATCCTTTTGTGGTATCCTCTTTGGTGGTACTGAGGAAAGACCTCATTATCAAACACATTTTCCTTTTATTTAGATAATATATCCTTAAAAGAGGGTCCACCACTACCATTGTACTTGTGACCAAAATTTTCTTTACCACTAGATCCAATACTCTTTGATCTATGACTTGATGAACAACACTTCATTTTAAAGATTTAAATTATTGACCATCTTATCCTACTTGACTAACTTGGGATCCCTTCAAATAAGCTTCAAAGTTATCCACATTGATAGGTTTTACATAAGTTACCTATCCCTTCACTCCCTTATACACATCCACATAAACCCCTTTTGAGAGCCCAGAAGTACCCTTTACATATCTTATACCATATCCCATGGTCAAGTTCTAGGTCTTGTTGCTTATATTTTGGGAGAACCCGAACCTTGGGGTGGCATACTCTCTTCCACTCCTTATTATCTCCTTCTATTGCAACCCCTGAGATCCCACCAAAGAAGTCCTAGAATTGTCCAAACTGATAGTATTAGCTTCAATCTACCCATCATGATCAAGGAACTCAAGATACAAGAACATGTTATTAACATACACATTATGATACAAACTAGGCGTTTTCTGAGCCTCTTTGTGTGAATTACCAATATGGGAACCTACTTACTATGGAACATAAAGTTAAGGTGTATCAACCTTATATCTAAACTCCCTTATAACCTTATCCTTAATAAGGGTCTTCTCCTTCTATTATGTATCACTAGGCCTATGTGCTCCATGGTAAGGTTCAATTCCTAACCCTGTAGTAAAATATCTCTAGTAGAAAGACTCTATGGAAGAGGAATTTTAGTAGGCATAAACCCATTCTAGAAACCACATCTGAATTCGAAAGAACCAACTTATGATCAACTATGATACAACACCAGAAGAACCAACCACATTTTTAAATGGAATCTTCTTCTAATAAACCATCATCTTAGTTTTTTCATTATTACCCTTCATATAACAAACAACATTTTATTTTCTCTAACAATCCTTAATCAAATGACCCTTTCAACCACAACCATTTCATTTTATGTTTCTATGAAAAACATCTTTCAAATGATCTATGACATTGCATTACATAAAAAAGAGTGGATGATTCTCATACACCACACGAATATTCTAAACATCGTCATTAGCAGATAAGATAAAATTGTTGATGAGGTTAGTACTAAGATCAACCACCGCCAGTATCCTTACAAAATGACCAAAATTGATGATCTCAATCTCTCTGTTTAAGAGAATTTGAATTCCAATTGAGGTCGTAATGTCATGAAGTATCATGGGATACAAGAGAATCTAAATAAGATCATAAATTCTAATAAAAAAAATTCTAAAACACATTCCTAAAATTCAAAAATAATTAATTTAAGACTCAATTAAGGAACAAGGAAAGACCCATATTTTAGAGAAAAGGCACCCAAACTCCATGTGTGATGTTTCAAATCCTCATAAGGAAGTAAAAAATAGAAAAAAACTTAACCAATAAATATGAATTTCCAATTATAAAACCCAAAAAATAATAATACCTACATACTAGATCCTCAAATCACCAATTTTTTCTCCTTTAGTGAGAATAAGTCTCACAATCAGGTAATTCGTAGCCATGGTAAGTCTTTTCATAACCACTTTCAATTTATCCTTAACATGAGATGTTAAATGTTTATTAATAATTTTTTCAACTAGTGGGTCTTTGAATGATGAAAAAAAATTGAGTGATAGCAACATTTTACCTTCTATATCCTTTATTTTTCCCATTTAAAATCTCATTCTGCCTTGCCACATCCTTCAAGGCCCCATCTTAGGTGCCTCTTGCAATAAGATTTTCTAAATTAACATAGGAACCTCAAGGGAACAACATAAAAAACCCAAAAGACTGATATTACCATCTCTAAAATATAGTGTAATTATTTTTCATAATCATTATTATTATTTTACTATTTTTTTTAAAAAAAACTATTTCTAAAAAAATCATATTTATCAATGGTTTTAACCACCAATAAAAAATCATAGTAATATAGTGATAGTTTAATAATAAATCACTATGAATTAGTGATGATTTTTGCAAACCGTTTCTTAAGAAAGTAAAATGAAACATTTAGGGGTGATTTTTAAAACCTTCATAAAAATCATCACTAAATGATCTTTTCCTATAGTGAGCTGATTCTATTTAAGAGACAACCCAACAATGCACATGATTATAAATTCTATTATAATAATGTCCCAATGATAAGATATATTCAATCAAACAAGATATAATTTTCTCATGATATACATGCTATAAAAAAATTATTTTGGAATGATCCTCTTTGAGAACATATCAAGAATCATGGTACATATCATTGATGTGTATTAATTCAATTATGAGAATTTTTCCTTTGACATGATACAAGAAATTTTTCTATTTGATAAATTTATTTATTTAACCTCACTATTATGTAATTCTAAAATTTATTTAAAAATAATAATTTTAGGTATGTTATCATTCATGTGATAATCCTATTTTGTGGAAAATGTAATTAGTACATTGTATGAAAAGTAATGTCGATATATTTTTCAATTAAGTGAGATCATGAAATTGTACGGTCATGTGTAAGTTATTATATCTAATCTTTTAATAAAATTTATTATCATGATTTGAGAATGGAGGAACAAATTATATGTTTTATACATGATTTATATTATCTACGCACAAGTAAAAAAAATTTATTAAGCACTACCATTTATGAGTGATAAAAAAGTGAAGATAAAATGAACTCTATCTATTCTTTATTTATCATCGACAAAGGGTGAATTTTTTAAGAACTTTTCTTAGAGATGAAACATTAACCCATTACTAGCGATTTTTTTATCATTGATAAAAAACCCTTATCAGTGATTTTTTTAGCACATACAATAGAAATCCTTTATTATCACTTTTTTATAATAGATAAAAGAAAACCTTTTATGACGCTTTTATTAGCACTGATAAAAGTCTTATTTCATAAAAAGAAGATTTAAGTACTATTAAATAACATGTTTTAGTATGTGAATATATTTATATTGACAAATATATATATAATATTTTCATAAAGATGATTTATATAATATAAAATATGTATTATAACTTAATATATAATAGATATTATGAAACATGATTTATGAAATAATTACAAATAAATAATAATTAAAAAATTTATAATTAGTATTAAGTAATAAACATGTAATAAAAAAATTTATGATAGAAAAAATTAATTAATAAATTAAGATATGTTAAAAATAGTCCTTAACTTCAAATAAGAATAACTTTTAATATGAGTTTGTGTTTGGGATCTACAAGATTCAAAATCAATGTTTCTTAATATATCTATGCCATTTAAATTGAGGGGACCCTGGTTCAGTTTTTCCTTAGTAAAAAGGGCCTCAAAGGCCTCCAAAACCAAGTCTTTGTTGGGAAACCCTAAATTTTTAATATTCAATGTAATTTTATCTTCATTTAAAAGGGTATTCTTGTATTTTTTCAATGGAGACTAAATTTATTTCCAAGACTTACTTTCATATGGATATTATATGTAGGATCAAAATAATGATGTAGATGCTCAATATACAAGAGGGGGGTGAATTGTATACTTTAAAAATTCCTTTGGAACCTTTAAAGTTGGTTAAAAATATCTATTATTTAACAATGTTAAACAAGGTAAATTCACAAGACCTATTAGTTTTACAAACTTGCTTGATTCTGGAAATATGATTTTGGAAATGAAACTTAAGAAAAGTTTACAAGAACAAAGATTATACCTTAAAGCATATAGAATCTTACTAATCAGAGTATACAAGTATGAGAAAGTATAATATAGTTATACTTTCCTTGATAAAAAAATACAACGGAAAACAAAATTGAAACAATACAAGTAAAAAAGTAAGAAATATTTTAACCAAGAGAGTAGGGTATCCAATAACCTTGGATAAAGGTCCCTTGATTTATACATTCAAGAAATTCTATCTTACCCACACTAGGGTAAGCCCTTGATAAGAAAATCAGAGTCTATCTTGCTATCCTTCCAAGCCCTCGAACTTCAAGGTAGTCGGAACCTCTATCTTCCTATCCCCAGAAGCCCTCAATTGTACACAACAACAATTGGAGTCGCATGATTCAATCTGAACAAAATGTTCAGTACACACAAAGCATGAGAGTGTCTCTCTCTAGAAATCATTTCAACATCATGTAACCTCTAGATTGATCAACGTGTGTTGAGATCGTTCAAATGAGCTTCTATTTATAGGCACATTTCCAATGGTTGGATCTCTCCTCCAACAGTCATATTTTTCCTTGAATCTCGGAGGGACCTATACACGTGTCACTCAAACAATAGTTAGTTATAAAAAAAATGCACGACATCATTTCATAACTTTAACAAGTATAATTAAAATATGGTTGTTCAACCAAATTTATTTTTCAGAGTCTAAGGAAAAATAAGGTTCAAATTATAAAGAAAAATATTCAGAGTCTATATTACAAGGATATTCAGATTTTGTTTTTCAAGGAATTTGGAATCTGAATTCTCAAGAATTCAGAGTCTGAATTCTGAAGAATTCAGAGTCTAAATTTTGAGGAATTCAAAGTCTGAATTTGAAGGAATTCAAATTCTGAATTCGAAGGAATTCGGAGTCTAAATTCCAAGGAATTTAGAGTCTGAATTATAACGAATTCAGAGTCTGAATTCTAAGGAATTCGGAGTCGGAATTCTAAGAAATTCGGAGTCTGAATTCTAAGGAATTCGGAGTCTGAATTCTAAGGAATTCGGAGTCTGAATTCTAAGGATTTCAGAGTCTGGATTCTAAGGAATTCGGAGTCATAATTATAAGGAATTCAGAGTCTGAATTATAAGGAATTCGGAATATGAATTCTATGGAATTCAGAATCTGAATTCTAAGGAATTTGGAGTCTAAATTTCAGAGAATTTGGAGTCTGAATTTTAGAGAATTCTGAGTTTGAATTTCAGAGAATTCAGAGTCTGAATTCAGATCCTAAAAATAGAATACTCTATATCTAAGTATTTATATAATTCTAAGGTTTTATATGTGAAACCTAATTTTTCACTTAGGAATAAAAAGAGATAGATTTAGAGAAACTAAAACAAGAACAATAAAAATAGGGTAAGGATAAATTTTCCATGGGGAAGGAAAATTTTCCTTGTTAAGGAAAAACTGAGTGGAAAAGGAATTTTCCTTAAGATGGAGTGTTTGTGATTTTCAAAACATGAAGGAATGGAAAAGTCATAAGGAAACCTTATTGACTCAACATTATGGTGTTCAAATTTTATCATTTTTCATAATGTTGTGTAATTTATAATTAAAAATATACAGATATATACATATTTTTATATATTTGCATATAAAAAATTAATTGTGTAAATAAATATCTAAAAATATTTACATGTAAAATATATTTTTGAATATATATACCATATGTAAAAAATAATAATTAAACATTTTATTTAAAATAAAAAATTATTCATTTTATTTACCTTATAAGAATTTATGACTATATATATACCTATACAAATATATATATATATATATAATGTTTTTATATAAATATATATGTTTGTGTGTTAATAAATAGATACACATTTATGTATGTATTATAGTATATGTAAATATATATATACACGTTAGAATATATATATCACAAAATATATATATATATATATCAGTATATGATAATTAAATTCCTCTAATCTAGTGGAAAGTGTTATTTTTATGTGTCTATATATATATATATGTGTGTGTGTGTGTGTGTGTGTGTGTGTGTATGTATGTATATGTATATGTATATGTATATATGTATGTATGTATATATTTGTAACTAGATATTTTATAATTTTTTTCAAATAGATTTAATTTTTTTGATAGCTTGTGTCATAGTCAACACTGAGTTTTAATAAATCACAATATAGTGTTAATATTATTATTTTAACATGGCTACCATAATCTAAACATTAAATTTGATGGTATGAATAGGAATAAAAAAACATTTTAAAAATAAATTATAAAGATTTTAGATAAATAAAATAAATTTATAAAAAAGTACTTAATTTTTTTTAAAGTCGTTATATGCTTCGAAAATACTTTTTTCTAAAAAATGATTTTTATTACTTTTTGTGTAAAAATAATAAAATTTAAAATTGAAACATTTATAAAATGTATTTGAAAAAAATAAATTCATATTTGGAATGAAAATCTCAAAATTATCATTGGTATAATTTTTAATAATTTTTTGAAATGAATAATTCTTTGGTGAATAGTGAAAATATTGATTTTTTATTAAAAACTACTTTTCTATTTAAAGAATTTACAAAGTTACATATTGTCTAATAATGTTTTAAAATAAATTTAGTTAAATTATATATTCACTAATCCAATTTAGATCATTATGATCAATTTCTTATTGAATTTTGATATTAAAACTTTCTATAATTATTAAAATTTTATCTTTGGAAAATCGTTTTTCATCACGTATTCAGGTTTAGTTTTAAATGAAAATTTTTCACTTATATGAATTGAATTTAGAAAATTAAATTTCATATTTATATTTATAATAATTAATATTATATAATAATTTCAATTTATTTTTTCACAAAATTAATAGTAAAAACAATAAAAATTAATTGTCACGGTTAAGGTTACAACGAGTTTTCCAAAGGGGTTAAACTAGAAGGATTGGAGTTAAAATGACCTAAAAACTTGTCAACTTCCTATTATATGGGAATATTTTTAATCTTATTAACTTGGGGTATATTTTTATGTTCTTTTGGGACACTTTTCTATGAATGTGACTAATATAATAATTTATGTAAATAAAAAAGATAAAATGTCACCCTATTACTTTTAAATTTCAATTATGTTCTTATATAGGATAAAAGAAATATTTGAATGAATATTTATAGTAATTTTGAGATTAATTAAATTCATTTTATGATGGTAATTTATTTTAAATTTTTATTAATTATATAATTACTTTAAATGGTTAAGTAACACCAACAGAGTAATTATTTAATTAATAGAAAAATAAAATAAATGATACAAATATAAAGAGTTATATAAATTGAATTAATTATTGAATTTTATGAATTTTTTAAATAAATATAACATTATAGATGGGTTTTAAAATTATATATTCTAATTCCACCTTTTTCTTGATGTTTTCAAAGTCAAATTAAATGAATAGTTTCAAAAGTGACATTAATGTCATTTTACAATAAATAATATTTTATTAAATGATTTAGAACTCCTAAACATCCAATCCTCTTACAAGTTATCGGTATATGTTAAAAAATATCAACCATAGTCTATTAATTTACCAATGTTCCTTTTTCAAAAATTATATTGACCCCTAAATAGTATAAACTTTGTTACCATAGTAAAGGGTAAAACAGGGTTTTATGCATTTTATGCGCTTTTGTTAAAATTAATTTTCCATACACATAGAATTTTTTATTTTATAAATTGGATTTAATATTTATAAAAAATTATAAAAAATTATATAATAAGTCTCATTTTTTCTTATCTTAAAAGATAAATTACATTGATAAAAATGTTAATTACCATAGTAAAAACCAAAATGGTAAAAGTATTTCAACTTATAAGTTAAGGAAAAACATGTTTAAAACATGTTATTTATGTTTGGTAGAGGTTTTGATCAACCATATCATACCTATAATCCATTATTTATCAATTTTAGTGTCATTTGGGTTGAAAGTAACTCCCCATTATTGAATAGTTTTGTGTATTTACAAAAATGACACTCCTCGTCAATTATAAAATGACACCTCCTCCCCTCACTTCATCACGCCTATCAAGCCATTTATATCAACCAAACCTCCAAAAAATATATCCCCAAAATCCTTATACATGTTCTTTAGTTTCTGGTCTTACCAAAAGACTAACCCTAAGGTCTTTAATAATATATCCAAATGAGATTGTTCTAAGTAAAGGTAACTATCTTCACTAAGATCTTTATTTTGACTCCTCCACTTACCATATTAATTCATTTATTAATAATTAAAATATAATATCAATAGTATATTCCATATAATAATATGTAATTGTGATTATGTAATGACCAATATCCATCTCATTTTCCATCAAATGAGTAACAAAACTGTTGATCGTGTGTACGGAGAACTACCACCTCATGAACTGATGTAATGTTTTTCCCATCACCACCTATCATAGTTAGTTATAATGAAGGATTTGATATAAATATATTATATTTATGATGTTATTATACTTATGGAATTATAATATCACATATACCTTATTACATTCCATTCCATGGGAATATAATAACGTCGCTCGTGTGTACGGTGGACTACCGCCACCCGAAGCGATAAGATTCATTTTGCACTTATGCTTTACATGAAAGTTAATAAGGATAAATTTAATAAATAAATGCGATATATATGACATAATAATGAATCTATGAAGGTTTTATATTATTTACCTTTCATTTTTCTAACCGTCAATAAAATGGAACCATCGTTCATGCGTACGTATGGCATATTGTCTCCATGAACAATGCATTTAATTTTCTATCTCTGGATTTTATGGATTTCTATAAATAAATATAAAATGAATATATATTATATTTATTTCTGGTTAAAATTATTTATATTATGAAACCATGATCAATGTAAACGAACCAAAATCTCAAATCAAAACATGCATGAAAAACAAATCAATTATTACCCCAAATGTGATTTTAACAAGGAATAAGTAATAAATAAGTAATAAAATATCATAATTAAATCATATATGGTATGATATATATAATTACGGTTATATAATATTTTTATAATAGATATATATTTATTATACAGGAGGTTTTAATGCATATGAAGGAAGTTGATACTTAAGGTAAGGGTTTTTTTTCTCATATTGGCTTCTTTGGGACATATGTTATGCACCTATATTCTTTTATAAGGTATATATATATCCCATTTGGAATTTTATATCATGAATTTAATTATTATCATGTTATTTAAAGTTTTATTTAAAATTAATCTTTCATGGGGATTATGATTCAAAGGTTACCAATGCATGTATGAGATTTTTAGTCTCTCTTTTATTTATGGGTGACACATGCCATATTAACTATTTTTTATTTTATTTTTGTGGTGTATATATTGAGAATGAATGTATTTTATGACTCATATCATGAAAATTATAGGTTATAAATATCCATATAAGGTACTCTCTTTCACGGGTCTTACGATTTAGGATTTACCTAAGTGGTAAGGGTTTGATGTTATAATCTCATTATTTATTAGGATTGTTTATGATTATACCTTAGATGATGAAATATTAGGATATTTTTCTTAATAAATTCATTAATTTTCTTATCATATGGTTATTCCTCAATAATAAATATTTTTTTTCATTTTCCTCTCATTATGTACTCAAGATTCCAAAAGAATATTTTTGTAAAGAATACCAAATTTATTTATCTCCTCACCAGAAACCTTTTTTCCATTTTTATATTTTATAAAGATGTTTTAAATAAAATTTTAATGTTACGTTGTGAATTTTTAAAGTCATTTTATCCATTTTTTACTTTTTAAAAAATGTTTTAAAATTAATCTTCATTTCATTTTATAAACATGGCTCGTTTGAATTTTATCAAAAATGTGAAAGGAATATTTGTTTTAAAAACATATGACATGAATATAATTGTATATTGTCATGAAAAATCCATGATTTAAAGATTAATTCATAATTTTCTAAGGTTATTTTCAATTAAAAGTTTTTAAAAAAAATTATGAATTTTTATTTAAAAAACAATGTTTAAATTGGAATGGTTATTTTCCTTAATAAATTTCCCAAGTGATCTTTCAAAATAATTTACCATTAAAGATAAAATCCTTTGATATTACATAATATTTAATAGTTACATGATACATTAATCCCATACTTATTCTTTCTATGTGTGGTTTATAATTATGATGATAATCTTTCCATGAAACCCATTCCATTTTGATGCATTTTTCTATGATGGAATGATATAATGTTTATGAAACCCACTTATTTTTCACAAGTTATGATATGATGAAATGTTTATGAAACCTATTTTTTTATGGGTTATGATATGATTAAATATTTATAAAACCCCTTTCTTTTCATGGGTTCTGATATGATTGATTTTTTATAATACTTTATCACACCATATGTTCAACTTTCATTATGTGATGGGTGTGACCTATATCTCCCTCCAATGAATTGGGTAATAATGGATAACTCATGAGTTAATTATATTATAAATGAAACTATTTTAATGTACAAAATTTTATGCATAGAACTAATTTCATGTCCATAAGATTAACCATGGGCCTGGTTTTCATATCCATAATATTAAGTGTGGACCTAGTTACATGTCGATAAGTTTATACGATGGCCCAATTTCATGTCCTTATCTTAATGAGTGAACTGGTTTCTATTTATACATATTCGCAATGTTATAATATTATGTGTATGCCAAAAATCTATGTATTATGAAAATATTATTCTCTCATGGATTATGTACTTTGATTCCTTTATGATTTATATCTTTTTAACTACCAAGATTTATTCCATGACTCAAGTTTATGGTCTATGATATATAAGTTATGGTTTTCAAATGTTAATCTCGTGTTATCATACCCTTATTCACATGTTATTCTTATTTTATAATTAATATCCCCTTTATTTACCATTACTATGAATATGATCTCACCCTTTATTATGTTTTCTTCCCTAGGTTATGAGGAAAGTATTTATGTATGATAAGTCTAAAAAGGTTGTTAGATATAAATAAATTAGTGGTAGAAGATGTGGTCCACCTATAAACTAGTTGTTTATGATTTTAATTTTCCAAAGGCTCTATACCTAAATGATTATCATGTGTATTGTTATGTTATGTAATGAATATGAATCTATTAATATGTAATATTTATGTTTGATAAGTTTGGGTCACTATATTTGATATCAGAGAAAAGGTTTAGTTAACCTTTAGAAACTAGGATAAGAAAAATTTGATAAAGAACTCATAGGATGGGTCTAAGTAGAGGATAACATCCTAAAGTTTTGGTAAGAAATAGATTATTTGGTTTTACTAGAAATAAAACCCTGATTAGATACTAAAATTGGATGTGGTTTTGGATAAGATTCATCTAAAAGATATAACCTTGGAAAGATTTGGTTGAGTATACCTCAACCATCATTCTGTTGTAAGGTGAGTGTGTCCTTACTATGAACCAAATTTGACACTCCTAGGAGATATTATTTGTTTAATAAACCTTATCTTTATGAATCATTATGTAGTATTTTAATATATGATAATCAAGGATGACCTAGGGTAAAACTTAGGTGTCGTATATAAAAAATATGGTGTCATGATTTAGTCATCCTATAAATTATTTTTCATGATTATGTGGTTTTCCACTAGGAATATTTTTTCTCACGCTATGATTTTTTTTAGTAAATGGAGGGAATTATAAGTAATTGGGTTAACAATTAATGTGATAGAAATTTTTTTATGAGAAACCAAATAGGATTATGACTTGAGTGAAAGATATTGTGATTATTCCTAATCAGTAATCATAGTATGTGATTAAAAACATACACCTTAACCAACTCTTAGACCCACTAAAGAAGATAAGGATATATTTTTTGAGAGTTTGGGTGGTGGAGACCATGGAATAATGAAAATTCAGTTTCCTATATGTTAGTAATGTGGGATGAATCACTTAAGTGAATTTATCAAAGGAATGAGAAGATGTTTTATGTATTGAGAAAAAGGGCACAAAGTAAGTAATTCTTTATTAAAAAATGAAAATTTCAGTTAACACAATGGATAAGAATAATTATTTTACTAATGTATCATCAATGGTTTAATTTTTCAAATTTGTAAATTATAGGAATTATAAAAATTTATGCCCTAGTGGGAATTCTCAAGAAGAAGATCAATAAGGTTGTATGAGTAAATATTTTTCTATTGATGATTAAGAGACTACAAATGACATATGAAAGGAATGATGTATTAAGTAATAATATGATGAGTACTATTTAATGGTTTAATAATTAAGTGAAATGATCGAAGTGTTTATATATTATCATTCAAGAATTATGATATATATATGGATTTTTCTATAGAATTTTTTCATTACATACTTGCAAGAATATGTTGAATGGTAATGATGACCTAGAAAATCAATTTAATGGAAAGGTTATTTTTATGTAAAACACATGATTATGGTAATGATAACCCTTAATATGTTATTAATGTTGAGATAAAGATGTTTGGGATAAGGATATGATTGATATGGATAAAGTAAATTTGATTGTATTAATAACCTTGGAACTAATTAATGATTATATGAAAAAGTGTTTTATGTTATCATTGACAGAGTTTACAACATTTTTGTATTCATGTAATGTATTGAATAATATATGATTTTATTTAATAAAGGAGGAAATATTTAATTTTTAAAATCATGTATGTTTTCATTTAGATTTTATGGTAATTTTTTTATTACCATGTTTTAAGAGAATACATGACCAAAGTATTCACATATTTTTTATGTGACAATTAAGAGATAATTTATGATATTTGGTGGATTAATGTTAAGTTGATTCTAGAAATTTGGTAACATTTTTTATAAATTTTTGAGTTTTGTAAGGGTCTTAAGGTTAACCATTTATGCAATGGTTTTTTTTACTTTTGATAAGGTTTTAGAGATTAATTTATTATTTCATCATTTAAAGATTTAACCATATTAGATAACTTGTTCTAGTCATTTTGATTTTTATGATAATTAGATATAGAAAGAATGAATTATCATTATATTATGGAACTTTTGATCTGTTAGTGCTTGGGCATACAAAATTCATCTTTACTTCTGGAAGTAAGTGATGAAGTTGAAATTGATCGAATCTCAACCAAAGGATGAGATTGTGATTATGAAATGGAAAGAAATCAAGTAAGTATATTTTCTTATGTTCTCTATCATGATGGTATAAATTCCTTCAACTTTATAAAATATGATCTTGAGACAAAAAATTTGTTTTATTACTTTTATTTCTATTGAATCAATGGTCATTTAACTTGTAACACCCCAAACTTCTACGGTATGCTTCTCTTTGAATAATACAGTAGTGTGTGTTGTTCGCAACTTCGAGTTCTAACACACACCACAACCAATCAAAGTAGCCGTTATGAATATTAATACCCACTTTTTAAAATTTTATAAATTTTATCTCTCAAAATGGACTTCATTTTTGGATTCATAATATTGAAATTAGCCTAGGGTGAAATTTTGGTACTTTTTGGATAACTTTTATATTTTGATGAATAGTGAAAATTACTAAATTTTAATTAAAAACAAATTTTTTAATAAAAATAATTAATAGTGATAAATTATGAATTTGAGTGGTTTTAAAGTATATTTATAATATATTTTTACCATTTAATACAATGTTGGTTATTGGACATAATTTCAAATTTAATCTGGACATAAACAAGTTTCAATCTTTTGATAGTTATTATCTATTAAAACACGCTTTTTGTTTTAACAATAGGAATTAATTTTAAATTAATTTCTTCTACTTATGTGTTTTGAATTTGGAAAAATGGACTCCATATTTGGAATCAGGATGTCCAAATTGTGTAAATAGGTAACTTTTGTTTTTAGACATTTTGAATAATTACTTCGGTAAATATTTTATTTACCATGGTTAAAAGGTAAATTCGGTAAATAAGGGTAAAAAATAATATTATAATAATACTAAATTACCCTAAAACATGTGGAGAAAAAACACCAAGTACGTGATTTCAAGGGTAAGAAAAAGTTTTCAAACATAAAATGCTTCATCTACAAGGCGTTGAGACACTACGCGAATCAATGTCCCATTCATAAGAGTATACCACAAATGATTTTATTCGATAATAATAAAGTTATGATACTACCTCAGATGGAGAAGAATGACTAGTGATATTATGTGGTTATTATAGAATTATTTCATTTGAGTGTTGTATAAATAGTATACTAGTTACATGAATTATTGAGATAAATAAGGATTGTACTGTAGTACTATTTCATTGGGAATTCGATATTATATGGTTCTGATACTAAGGTAGTAATTTTGGAATAAGAGATGGTTGATTTTGGTAATTCAGGATGTTTCAGTGTTGTAAAAGAATACACGATGAAGGCGTTCAAACGTTATTACCTGGTAAAAAGGATCCTCATTATGTTTAACTTCCTTATAAGCTTTGTACTGAGAGTTTGGATATAGGTATTTTGGATAATTATAAATTTTGGAATGGGTTAAGTTTGAAATTGGATATAATTATTAAAGTTATTTTTTGATTTTTATAAAAAGGACAACCCAGAGGTTGGGCGGCAACCCGTCATGTCCGACAAGGTCGCGATACTTGAACCTACAACCGAAGGGAGGCAAGGGTGTATCACCTATCACTGAACCACGTGATGTCCTAGATTTTATAATGTAAGGTGAATTATAAATTCATTATTTTTTGAACCCTATGTGATTAGGATAAATAAAATATTTTTTTTGAAATCTTTTGGAGTAAAAGATGATTTTGTGGTAGGAATTAGTTAAAGGATGTAACTCTACTTGTCAAGTATATAGTTTTCTTCTTCACTTATTCTATGAAAAAATTAATTCTTATACTTTAGTGAAAGGTTCTTAAAACCAAAAATGTGTTATCCTAATACCATATGTTTTGTTGAACCGATGGTATTTTAAATCATTACAGATTGATGAATTTAAGGCCCTCAATTTTACACTTGTTTGTGATTGATGACCTCAATCACTACCTATAAATATTTACGTTTTTTCTCCAATAATATGTATCTAATTTCTACCAATGCTCTCTTAATCAATATCATAATTTGGTAGTGACCCTTTCATTTCTCTTTTCCTCTTATTAAGACTAAATTTTATTAACCCAATTTCAGATGTGGGTTTTCCCTCAAAGATATTTTCTATTTTCAACCTTTTATTTTCGAAAAAAAATTCCAAATTGTGAGGACGCAATTTATTTAATGAGGGTAGAATGTAACACCCCAAGCTTCTATGGTATGCTTCTCTTTGAATAATACAGTAGCGTGTGTTGTACGCAACTTCGAGTTCTAACACACACCACAACCAATCAAAGTAGTCGTTATGAATAGTAATACCCTCTTTTTGAAATTTTATAAATTTTATCTCTCAAAATGGACTTCATTTTTGGATTCGGAATATTGAAATTATCCAAGGGTTAAATTTTGGTACTTTTTGGATAAATTTTATATTTTGATGAATAGTGAAATTACTAAATTTTAATTAAAAACAACTTTTTTAATAAAAATAATTAATAGTGATAAATTATGAATTGGAGTGGTTTTAAAGTATATTTATAATATATTTTTAACATTTAATACATTTTTGGTCATTGGACATAATTTCAAATTTAAATCGGACATAAACAAGTGTCAATCTTTTGATAGTTATTATCTCTTAAAAACACGCTTTTTGTTTTAACAACGGGAATTAATTTTAAATTAATTTCTTCCACTTCTGTATTTTGAATTTGGAAAAATAGACTCCATATTTGGAATCAATATTTCCAAATTGTGTAAATAGGTAACTTTTATTTTTAGACATTTTGAATAATTACTTCGGTAAATATTTTATTTACCATGGTTAAAAGGTAAATACGGTAAATAAGGGTAAAAAATAATATTATAATAATAATAAATTACCTTAAAACATGTCTTAACCCTATTGGTTGATACATTTCCGACCATGGGCATCTTTGGGTAGATTTTGGGACCCCATGGATCCACTTGTATGTGATAATGACACTTTATATTAATTAAGTTAAAGTAAATACAAAAATGACATAAGCATATATCTTTTAGAAAAACAATTTTTAAATAGGGTTATATATATTATATTTTTGACTAAAAATATTAATTAGAAAGATAAAAATACTTACTACATAATGGTATTTTATTTATAATTTTTAGACATTGAAAAATTAAAAATATATATGACAGAATAATGATGCAATGTTTTCCTTATTAATGAAAGAATCAAATAATTGGTATTATAAATGTTAAAATAAATATAATTCGAAAATATTGATGAAATACACAAATTTTATTGATTAATATGACATCTTAGGATTTCATAAATGAATTTGGTACGAATTAATAAAGTTTTTAGGACTTTAAAAAAAATCAATTATTGAATAGTGTCAAAATTGACATAAATTAGTTTTTAAAAAAAATATTATATTATTAAATGATACTATGTTCCTAAAAATATAAGGTTCGGCCAAAGGACTTATATAATGATATTTATATCATTAATGTACCACTTGGGGGTCGTTTGGATGTATATAGTAAGTTTATTAACTATATATTATAAAAATACAAAGTGACATGGTAAGTGTTAAACTAATTAACCAAGAGTTAAAACTAAACGATAAGGTTAATATAATGACCCAAACCTGTCTAAAATATATTGGTTGAAAGTATTTCTACCCATACCCACCTTAGACTTTGAATAATCCACTTTTTATCCATTATAAACCGTATATGAATTTATTATAAATTAATACTTTAAGTTTTTTCTAAAGAGCCCCTCCTCCCCCTTATAAAAGGACACCACTTCTAACCAATTCTTCACACCTTCAAAGCCTTTTGGTTCAACCAACCCCTACCCAATTATTCTCTCAACTTCCCTAACATCAACCTAGAGTCCTTAGTTCGATCAGAAAGCCAACCTATTGAGCCCTTTTGATCAAATCAAAAAGAAGAACCCGAAGAAAAGGAGGTTAAACGTACCCTCGACTAAAAGAAAGTGCAAGGTAAGAGGTTTTCATCTCACTCCTTATTCCCATGATATTCATGCCATATTTCCACTATTACCTTTTATGTGGTGTATTTACTTCCCATAATTGTATTATTTGTGTAATACACTTTAATTTATGTGTATTTACATATTCATTGTATGATAGCTCTTTCATGGGGTGTATGTTTCGTATGTTACCAAATTGGTAAGGGTTCATTTCGCAATCTCTTTATTATCCGAGGTTGTTTTTACGTAAGTATCTACTAAGAAATATTTATTATTCAGGTCCATGTTTTGTGAAAGATTTTTCAAAGGGATTATTTTAAGGGAATTTTTACTAAAAAAATTTCAAATGTTTTAAATGTTTATTCTTCTAAATCTTTCTCATTAATGTTCATGTCTTCAAAATGGTTTTTAAGGATTTATTTATATGGAAATGAATGTTTTTAAAATTTTAATTCCTTTAAAAAGTTTCAATGTGGTATGGGACACTTTGATTCAAAAATTTCTTTAAATGACTTCTTTTCCAAATTGTGTGACTTTTAAATGTTTTCATAAAAAGGGGTATTTCTATCAAAAAAATTTACAAATCATTTACATCTATGTCAAATAATTTAATGGATTTTAAACTTGTTTTGAAGTTGATTTATTATGATACAAAACTTCCATATTGTATTGAAGGTTTTGTGATATGTTTGACTGTGGATGTGTTATTTTTATACCATTCATGGTTTATGGTTAAAGTATTGACATTTCGTATCCTAGTTCTTATATGAATGTTTATGTTAAGTTTCATCATTTTCATATGAGGAATGTATTGGACATAGTAAGTGATGGGTGGAGCCCGCTATAGCTCCTCGATGCATCAGTAGGTCTCATGAGACAACTAGATGTGGAATTGGCCAAGGCCCTTTCCAAATTTCATATATGGTTTTGGCTGAGGCCTTAATCATTTTTAGGCATCTTCGCCAAGGCCTTGACAAAATGTTTTATAATGTCTATCATTATACATTCCCTCATTATGAAAATAATATTGATGGTTCATGTGGTCATTCAACTAGTAGAATACCCACGATTATGTTTTATTATGGAATTATTTACTCATCTCATATTCCTTCCATAAAAGTATTCATGTTTATTAATGGTAAAGTAATTAGTTTCAATTACTCACCATGATTAATATTTATGTTATCTTCCACTGTATTGCTTACCCTTATTGAGTGTTTGAGCTCACCCCTTTCTATGTTTTATTTTTCCCAGGATTCCAAGAAATGCATTTTGATTGATATGCAGGGTTAAGCTAAGGAAATAATGGAGTTCATAAAGGATTACTTATGTTGTGTTGTATGTTATAATGTATAATGTAACATTCGTGTATGTAATATATTTTCCAAAACTGCTAAACTGATCGGTCCTTCGGGACTTGATTCCTTGTAATCATGCCAATGTATTAAAATAATGCACCGACTCTGGGTAACTGGGGTCAGAGCGTTACATAACTCATCATAGATTTTTGGATTTTTGGTTTTTAACTTTATCTAGACCATGTTCGTATCACTCTCTATTAGTACTTCAATGTTTAGTTTAACCTCTATGTCCATATTTTCACTTCCCACAAATTTTTTCACACTTGGAAACCTAGTGATGTGCTACTCAAGATGTCCACCATAATCCTCTTTCTCTTTTATTAAAAGAAATTTTTATTAACCCTTTATACAATGTGGGATTTCAAAAAAGGTATTTTCAAATGACAAACCCTTGATTATTAAGATCAAGTTAAAATGTTGAGGAAAAATTTTTACCCCATGTTGTTAATTTTCACATCACCCTTGTGTAAAATGATAGCTTATCAGGAATCATCACCAATAACATTCATATATTGGGTTCTCCTTATTAGAATTATCTATAAATTCATCCTTTGATTATGAATAACTTTTTTGTGTTTATTTGATTTTAAAAAAAAGTGTATCTTAAGAAACCAATATTATGAATATGAATAAAAAATAGATGGACACTAATCCTATGAAAAAAGAGTATTAAGATGGTGTTAAAGAGTTCACCATGTTTTCAACAGAGAATGCATGAAACCCCTCTAAACCCCTTTTTCCATGTTTAAATTATTTTTATTCAAAAAAAATAGTCCCAAATATTTCGAAGAATAATTTATTTTTTATGGAATAGATCAAAGATATAAATTTTGAGCTAAACATAAAGAGAAAATGAATGTACACACTAATTTTGATACAACATTTTATAGATCATTTGATATGAATTATGGTGTAAATGATGATGGAGATCATATGGAAGAAATGAAAATGGAAATTGAAGATAGACTTAATGATTTTCTAAAGTTGTTTAATAAGTTAAATATTTGTTCTAAGAGACCATTTTATATCAGTTTTACAAAATATACAGCATTGTCAGCTATATTGAAGTTATATAATTTGAAAGATGAAAGCAGATAGAGTGACACCAAATTTATAGAACTACTTAGTCTTATGAATGATATGATACCAGTAAAAAATGAGCTTCCTTGTCAAATATTTGATGTTAAACAAATGATACATTAAATGGGGATGATCTTTCAAAAAACAAATTCTTATCCAAATGATTTAATATTATTTATCAAGGACTATAAATTAATCATAAAATTTCCCAAGGGTGGAGTGAATTGATACAAGAAATTTTGATCAAGTCCTTAAACATATGTATGTTATTACAAGGATTATATGACTTTATGGATTCCATAAAACCACTAGAAAATTGACATGACACACAGATACTAGAATTTAAGATGGGAAACTACGTCACCCAGTAGACTCTCCTCAGTGAAATAAAATTGATTATGAGTATCTTGAATTTGGAAATGAGTTAGGAAACCTCCATCTCACATTATCTACAAATGGAATAAATAGTTTTAGTTTATATAGTAGTACTCACAATACATGGCCAATTATGTTGGTGAATTATAACTTTCCACGATGGTTATTCATGAATCTCAAATACATAATGTTTTTTCTGCTTATATCTAGACCAAAAAAAACTAGTAAGGATATTGATTTCTATTTGGATCTATTGATTGAAGAAATAAAATTGATGTGCGATACAGGTGTTAGATTGTATGATGCTCATAAAATTTAAAAATTCACATATAGAGCCATATTGTATGAGGCGATAAATGAATTTACTACTTATGGAAATTTTTCAGAATATACCATTAAAGGAATTTTGGGGTGTCCCATTTTTTAATATCTCATGCACTTAGTTATGTTGAAACATTCTTCAAAGATTTTGTTTTTAGAATATCATAAATATTTACCTCAATAACATCAATACTAATTATGTATGACAACATTCTATTGGAATATAGAATAATGTAAAACACTATCTCCACTAATGAGTGATCAACTATTTGAGAAAGAGAAAGTTGTTGACACCGTTTTTACTATATATTTTTTTAAAAACCCTATGAAATCAGGTTGGAAAAAAGATTAATTTTCATTAAATTACCATATTGGAATTTTTTTTATGTTATAAATATTCTTGATGTCATACTTGTGTAAAAAATGTATTTATTAGTGTTATTAGAACATTACTAAATATTTTTGACAAAAATTAATATGGAATAAAGGCTAGGTTGGACTTGATTGAAATAGGGATATAGGAAGAGTTTAAAATTTGAAGGGTTATAGTTGAACATTTCTTCCTCTAGTAGCTCACACTAAATCTAAAAAAGAAAAATTTCATTTTTTCAATTTCCTTATTGTTGAAAATTTTCTAGGGGATATTAATCAAATATAAATAATTTCATTTCAAAGAGTAATTTGAAGTTAAAGGTTCTAAAATCACATGACTGACATGTTTTGATGTAATATTTGACTCTCGTCACTTTACGTTTCATTTTTCCTAAAAATTTACAACATACATTACC
Organism: Viscum album; assembly: GCA_963277665.1. Taxonomy (NCBI): domain Eukaryota; kingdom Viridiplantae; phylum Streptophyta; class Magnoliopsida; order Santalales; family Viscaceae; genus Viscum; species Viscum album. Next base: position 786,524,018 of record OY728132.1, read on the forward strand.
CAAAATTTTATTCTTTTTCAAAGCCATATGCAGTAATGTGACAGACTCTGTAAAGATTCCAATGATAAACAAGGATATTGTAGTCATATTATATAAATTATAGATATTATTCAAACTATCATTATTTGATATAATGGACCACCTAGTGGTTCACATGGTTAGAGAGGTTTAACAATGTGTCCATGTCCATTATAGATAGATGTACCCCCATTGAATGATATATGAAGATTTTGAAAGGGTACCTCAAGAATCAAAGTCATCCATAAGATTGTATTGTAAAATAATATGCTCTTGAAGAATTTGTTTAATTATATACTAATTACCTCTCAAATATTGATTGCATATGTCTCCCAAAGTCTCATCACAGTGAATTCCTTGTGGGAGAATGGATTTCTAGAAGAGGTGTTGTTACAATTACCATTATAGAGCAGAAGCAAGATCACCATTACATTTTATAGAATGGTTAATAGGTTTCTCCATATGTTGAAGTTCATAAATTTATTATTAGAAATTTGAATCTATAAATGGATGAAGGATGGATATCAAATACACATAATAAAAAGTTTATAGGATGGTTCCAAGATCAGATTTTTTAGGAACAAAAGTGGCATAGATACATTGATAGGAGATGATTCAGGGTATGAATATTCTTTTTGAAATTATTTCTGCCCCATTGAATTTTAAACTCTTTATTATAAGGGTAAATTATTTTCATATTAACTATTTATGTTGATCTTATCCTTTTTAACATTAACTTATGATGATACATATAATGTAAATAAGTAAATCAATCTTAAAGAAACAAAGATTTTTACTTGGACCACCCTCGGTGGGATACATCTAGGGGGAATAAAAGGTAAATGTACTAATGTACCAAATAAACTAAAGATCACATAAAATATAATGGTTTTGGTTAGATCACTTCTATGACCATGCTCACATCCATATAAGATTTAAGGACAGCTCACTACTTCCCAAGGGTTATTCCATTAAACATTTTTTCTATGGCTTTCTACCAGTGTAAATGATCATCTTATTCCTTTTCCTTTTTTCAAAACTCTAGAAAGGATTCATAAATAGTTTATGGACATATAGGTCCCATCATCAGAAATATTTAATACATCCTCAATTTTTGTTAGTTTCTATGTTGAATTTGTTTATGGGTTACCCCTTCACTTTTATAAAAACACCTCAATGAAACAATTCCACTCCCTAGATTCCTAGAAAAAAAATCTCTTTTTTGTATACACAAAAAAAACAAACTCAATATTTGGAAGGATCTCCAATTGATGTTAATTCTTCTTTTCACTAGCTTAGATGTAGAAGTGAAAAAAAACTCCTAAAAAATATTATTATATAGTTTATATCCTTGTCCTTCTTCTTATTTTTCTTATTCTTTTTTAGAATTCAGATATGATAATGATATTTATCACATGGTAATGTTGGCATGTATATCATTGCACAAGAATATAATGTGATAAACATATTCAAGACCCTGAAATGTAACCCTTTGCATGATATCCTAACGTGTAACCCCTTATGAAATATCCTAGTTCATAAATCATGCATGATAACCTCATGCATAACCATTTTACAAGATCCTATAGAGAGACACTTGCGTGAGATCCTAGTGCATAACTATCCACTGAGAATTATACATTTCGTGTGATCTTATCATGACATCCAAATAAATTATTCTGGATAGTATCATTTTCTTTGAGTGCTTTGTGTAACCCCATAACGATATCAAATGAAAATAATGTATTGTCAGCGACATTTTCTTCAAGATCTTCACATGATCCCATCATGATATCAAAAGACAACCATGTGGTTTCCTGATTTTGAATGAATGTGTGATATTTTCATCATTTTCATCTTATTTATCTTCATCCACTTCACATGATCTCTCCATGTGATCCTATGGAAATCGTGATTTTTCTTCATGCGCTTCATGTTATCTCTCAATGAGATCCACTGACAATCATGCTTTGAGTTTATACATTTAATATGATCTCTCCATGTGATCCATTGATAGTTATTCTTTGTATTCATATGATCTGCATGATCTCAATGTGATATCTTATAAAAATCATGCTCCAAGAGGCTAGAAATATCCCCATCTGTGGTATAAAATATCTCTCACTCTAAAATATCACACATTCACACACTATGAGATCAATTCGCATTTGTGCTCTATGAGATCAGTCATTCATGATCTATGAGATTAGTTCACATTTTCACTTTGTGAGATCAGAAATCTCATGCTCCATGAGATCAGATTTCTCATGCTCTGTCTTCAAACCTACTTTGAAAAATATCTTATATCAACAAAATAAAACCTTGTTAACAAATAAAATCAACCCAAAAGTAGCACTAAGAGGGATTTTATCCAACAATTTCCACCTTTGGGATTTTTAAAAACCCTTATAATCTTTAAGAACCATATTTTTGACAATTAATGTGCAAGAAGAACCATTTTCCTCCTGAAACCTCAGATAATGATCAAGGAATTCCTTAACACATACTCTAAGCCCACATTAGTCAAGCTTAGCATGAGAAACAAGAGTATCCTAAAATTTTCATCAATGAATCACTTCATTCTAAAACCTTCCATTAGAATCCTTCTTGATACCAAAATATAGAACAAACCTAACCTTTGAGATAAATTCTAAACCCACACAAGACAACTACTTGCATAATGAACCCAAAGTAGACTTCATTGCATGATTCTTCTTTATTGATAGACCATTTTTAGCATCGTAAGATTTAATGATCCCATTATTTATTTTCCCCCTCTATAAACTTCTTCCCCATATTGATTAATACATTTCTCCCAATTTATCAATGAAACCAAATATTGCTCCTTTTTTGTTTGCAACAGAGTAAAGAACAAAATTCAGTATATAGGGTAAACACACCATTCCTCTAGGAGAGGGGTTTTTATGTCCACACTACCCAAGTATGGGGAGTCGACTAAAATCCAAGATCTAGTCAATGCCTCTCAAATGCTTCTTTGGGTTAGGAATTCATTACAATTTCTATAAGCTATAGGCCACATACTCTAACTTCTAAATCCCATGCTCCACATTCTTATTGATGAAGTAATATTTGATTTCAATGTTTTTTTCAATGAATGGTGGACTGAATTTTTGCTAAGATTTATGGAACTTGATTTATCATAATAGATATCGATCAAAGACTTCACTTGAATTTCCCACTTTATCATATAATTAAATTGGGGATTACTTTATTTATGAATTTATTCCCATTTATTCAATGATCTTTGTGAATCATATTTTTAATAATCTACAAAATCATGAGGGGATAAACATTATTATATTATCTGCTAAAATCTAGATAAAGAGAAATTACTCCACCCATTTGGTCGTGAAATTCTTACTAGCCTATGAGACACCATAGGTTGACATATGAAGACCACCTTTCTTTGTCCAATATTTTTAATTTCACCTATTTCTCAATTTATGTACTTTATATTGAAACATTTATTATTTTATCACTTTTCACATTCAGAGTCATATTCTTCCTTATAGATTCATAATATTGAAATATTTTTAGAAAGCGAAATTAACACTTTACATTGAGTCATTAATAGATACTATAAGCTTACTAAGTAATAACTCTATGTAAGAAACAATAGTTTAACCCAATAAATTCCAATGATGTCCATGAAACTCAATTAATTCCATGGATTCAAGCAGCATGACATTCCTTAATTCTTCAGAGGACTCTATTGTTAGATTATGTTATATGATCTAGAATCCTTGTGACCATATCTACATAAAAAACTCCACATTTTTAATGATATAAATTATTAATATTGATTATTTATATAAATTTAGATGTTTAATTACTCTTAAAAATGATTTGACCACTTATTTGAAATGTTATTGATTTCATCTCATAGCTTATTGGTATCCTAAAAACAGTTAGTTGATACCATATTTTTATAAAAAAATTATAATCATGAAATACATAAAAAATATTCTTCTCCCCCAGTCAGCCTTCTCTCAGTGGAAAAATAACACTTAAACAGAGGAATTATACCAATGGTTGAATATTGAATGCGACTTGGAACCACTCTATCACTCAAGTATAGGTTTTAAATCTCTTCAGTTTCACATAAGGCTCTTCATTATATAATATCCCACTTCTAAAGAATGCAATTTCTAGATAAAAATTTGAAAAATAAATTTGTTGTGTAACACCACTATTTGAATCTGATACCATATGTGAATTTCAAGAGTTAAAATTCTTATTGTCATGTGTATCTCCATTAAACTTATACACCCATTCCATTTTATCACACACACACCCAATGGATTTTATCTCCCACTTATTCCTACACAACTTCTGAAAGATATTAGAAACATTTAACACACAAGGAGAGGGGTACCTTTAAAATCATCAAGATGAAGATTGTGTTCAATCCTGATGGATCAACCCTTTCTTATTTTCATAAAAATCATGTTACTCTTTCTATGCTTGTTCCAACTACCCAACCAAGTTCATCTATTCTCACCATATAACTTTACATTATCTACCTTAATTATTAGTCTTCTTCTAATATGTAGCTTTTGTAGTCTTTACATTTTTTAAATTTTGGGGTTTATAACCACTAGTTGAAATTTATTTCATTGATGTTCCACCTATAAACCATTAATCATGATTCATTCTCTGAGTAGGAATCTTTACACTTGTTGTCTGTTATTGCTTCATCCTTCATTGGAGGGATATTTCTCTTTCCTTCACTTCTTGTCTTGTGGCGTGATAAGTGAATTTTTCAAGGAATTGTTTATTCATTTTTATTTTTTCATTTTCTTAGTCACCCAACCTGATGTTCTAAGAGTGATTATTTCACTAAACTTATACTCTTATTTCTTACAACTAGAGAAAATCCTATATTTTTCTTATAATTTTTTTCACATTTTTTCCAATAGATATGTTGTGAGTGTAATAGAGTTGGTTATTCATACACTTATTATTGAGATTCTTGTGTTTAATCTAAGTAATTAAACCTATTTTTCAACATATCATGTTGTCTTCCAATTTAGTATTTTTTGTTATAAAACACTTGAGTTAGGTATCTCCTTTTGATTTATTTTTCCTTATCGAATTTATTTCAGCTAAAATATCATGAAAAAATCACATGATTAAAACATATAAAACATCTCTTATTAAAAACATACCTCATGTTATAATTTCTCAGTTGATATGTTGATGCAACCAAAGTTATTCTTCAGAAATTGAGCCCTCAATCTTCTTAAAACATATTCATGGTGTGTCCCTATCTTCCACGAAAATATAATTTGATGGATAATTTTTTTTGAGATACTTTTATTTCATAATTTTCAATAAGATTCTTTTTATTCTCATATTTTGAAATATTTCTATCATCAAAATATGAAATATATTACAAAGCTTCAAAAAACATTTGAAATATGACCATTCATCACATAAAAATAGAAAAAGTTATCATCATTTTTTGTATAAGGTATTTTTAGGCCTATTTCCATATCCTATAGGATTTTTCATGTTTTTAGAACTATTCAGAACTCTTTTCCTATAATGCATGAAAGAGGGTTCATTATATCCAATGCCAAATTTTAAAAAAACTACATGGACTTTGGGATGAGTAAATCATTTTATGTTTTGACTCAGAAATAGAATATTTTTATTTCATTTCATTATTAACTTATGAATGATAGTCAAATAATAAATGAAAATAATGCTTCAATTTTTACTTTCCTTTGGAATTATGTTTCTCCACTTTTTTCTTGATTGACTCTAGCGCTTCTCCTAATTTTTGAATCTTCTTATCCTTGGATTCATGTTGACCATTATGTTTTCTCATGAGAGTCTTCCTCATAGTCATATCATCTTCCAATATTTAGGGGAGATTATCTACTATGTCACTTTTCTCCTTTATTTTAAAATTCATCTAAGCAACAAAGTCATTAAAGCACCCATCCTCTTGTTATAGCCTTTGATTTACATAGAAAGAACATCATTTATAGAATCCAAATTCTGAATTTATTTTGAGTTCATATTATTTAATTTGTTTTTAGATTTGAGTTCTTTCAATTCATTATCTTAGGAATAATTCTTCACACTTAGATATTTGACCACTTCAACAAGTATTTTATTTAAACCATTTAACTTATCAACTTTAATTTTCTGAACATGTATCCATATATTTTTAGACTAATTTCATCTTTCAATTTCTAATCTAATTCCTTTTTTTCATAGAAAATTTCCACTTTTGGATTTCTTTTAATTTATTAATCATTACTAGTTCTAGAATCATTAGTAATATCAGGTTCATTTCTCATTCCTCCAGTATCATTGAAGGAGAAAATAGTATCATTGTCTGATTAATCCAAACATTTTTTTACAACATTACTAGTTTTCTTCATTCGAATCCCACTTTCTCTATAGACAACTCTACACTGAGTAATTCCACCAGAATTCTACTTATTCTTTGAAGTTTTTCTCTTTTCCATGACTCACCAAAATAAGAGAAGACAGAAACTTCAATTTCAATAATCAAATAAAGTAGTTATATAAAACAAATCTAACAAAAGAAACCTTCCCTCTAATACCAATGGTTAGGCACAAATCGGGCTTATATACCCTGAAAGGGGGTGAATCTAGGTATGAATATTATTTTTGAAATTATTTCTTCCCTACTGGATATTGATCTATTTATTATAAGGGTCACTTCTTTAACTCTATAGTGTTTATATTAATCATATCCTTTTCAACATTATATGATGATGATGTATAAAAAGTAAATAAAGAACACACGATGACACAATGACTTTTACATAGATTACCCTCATTGGGATACATCCATGAAGCATATAGCTACAATGTACTGAAGTACCAAATCCACTAAATCTTACTTCCAATACAATAATTTAGGCAAGATCACTTATATGCATAGGCCCCATGCCTTATAAGATTTTGGGGAAACTCACTGGTTCTCATGGGTCACTCCCTTGAACATTCATTATATGTATCTATACTAGTGGAAAATATCACCCTCTTCCTCTTCCTTTTCTCACTGCTCTAGAAAGGATTCATACATAGTTTATTAACATATAGGCCCTATCATCAGAAATAATGAATGAATCCAAAATTGTAGGTAGATACTATGTTGAATTTCTTTCTTTTATTCTCTTTCACTTCTATGAAAACACCTTGATATAGTACTTGCACTTTCCAGGCATCTAAAACTAACATCTATTTGTTTTAGACATAATAATAACAAACTCAATCTTTGGTAAGATCTCCAATGGATGTCAATTATTATTTTCACTTGCTTGGATGTAGTAGTCAATAAAATCCTACTGCAAATATTTTCAAATAGTGAAGATCTTGAATTTTATTATTATTATTATTATTATTATTATTATTATTATTATTATTTATAATTCATATATGATAATGATATTTACCATAGGTTAATGTTATAACATATATTATTTCACAAGATTATAGTGTTATACCCCTGTGTAAGGCCCTGGCATGTAACCCCTTGCATGAGACCCTGGTGTATAATCCCTTGTATGAGATATTAGTGACCAACCATTTCATGAGATCATGTCACATAACCCTTGCATGAGATTATAGTGCAAGAGCTTTCCGCTAGATCCTAGTGCATAACCCTTTGTGAGAATTTTTCATGAGACACTATTGAATTCGTGCATATTTTGAGTTCTTGTTCAGTTCTTATGGATCGCAAGATATTGTTTAGTTCATGTGGATCACAAGATCTTGTTCAGTTCTTACATATCATCAAATCTTGTTAAGTTCATTCAGATCATATGATATCAATGGGTATGCATATGCATGAAAACACCCGGTGAACACTTCTCTTCACAAGATACCATCACGATACCCCTTCATAGTACTTTTTTTTTATTACACAGATCATGTGACTCTAGCACAATATTTTATTCTTTTCATGTGAAACACTTACATGATGTTAATCTTGTATAATCCTTTACTTCATGAGAAACCCCTTAACCATAAGTTACTTTGGATATATCTTTTAAGAAAAACTTTCTAACCACTTAAGGATGGGTTATTTGGTATTTATAGTCATGAGTCCACCACCTTAACTCCACAAATCGCGGACAGCCATATGTTCCACAACCTCATCAATTGGAATCACATGCTTTGTGTGATTTCTTCTCATGATCACCAAATACATGTCAAAATATCTTTACATGATTAAATTCATTGTATTTGAGTGTGTCGTGTGACTCCATTGTGATATCCAATGATAATCATGTGTTCAGTGACATTGTCTTCTAGTGCTTTGTGATATTCCATCATGATATCCACTAACAATCATGAACTTTACATGATCTCATGGGATTTAAAGACAATAATGTGGATAATTTCATTATCTTATAATGATTCGTGTAACCCCATAGATAAATCAAATGACAATCATGCAGTGTCAGCGACATTGACTTCATGCGCTTCATGAGACCCCTTTGCGAGATTGAAATACAATCATATATTTGCATGATTTTGAATGATCGTGTGATATCTCTTTCATTTACATATTCATTGTATTCATTCACTTTTCATGGTATCTATGTGATATCCTCTGACAATAATGATTTTATTCATGTGCATCACATGATCTCTCCATGATATCCTTTGAAAATTATGCTTTGTCTTCATACACTTCACATGATCTCTATATGATATCCTCTAATAATAATTCTTTATCTTCATATAATTCACATGATCTCAATGAAATATCTTCTAAAAATTTTCCTCTATGATACCAGATATATTTCACTCCATGTGATCAAAAAAGGCATGCTCTGTGAGATCATAAATTCATGCTCTATGAGATTGATTCGCATTCACTCTCCATGAGATCAATCATTATTTCTCTATGAGATCAATTCACATTCATGATCCAAAAGATCAAACATCACATGATCCATGAGATCGTACATATTATGATCCATTTTCACACCTCCTTTAACAAACATCCTTTTTTAAAAACCTCAAACAATGTTAACAAACACAATCAACCCATAAGTACCACTAAGAGAGTTTTTTACCAACAATATTTATAAAGAGTTATCTGAAAATCCAAATTCAATTTCCAAAAAAAATTTATGGATAGGCAGGTTACTAATTGAAAATGTTATATCTTACACTAGTTTTTTAATTAATGGTTATAAATTCTATACAAAGGAACAATATGAGCAGAGTATGGTGAAAAAAAAGTGGAGTTACTCTTGTAGTGAAAACAGTGCACATATCTTGTTCTAATGATAAAAATTCAATTTATATGAATATTCCATATTTAATCATCATCAAATAGTTATATGAGTTATATTATAAACCATTTAAAGTATTGGTTTTCTATTAAAAATAGGTTGACAATAGGAGTGTAATGAAAGTAGATGAATTGAGATTCATGATAGTGAATATTGGTGTGGAATGATATTTGGATGATCTATTCCTAATAGAATCACAAGAAGTGAAAATATTTGATGTATCGGATCTAGAAAACAATAATTGATCAATTTACATGTTGATGACTAAAACAATTATAGGGTTAGATGAAAATTTAATTAAGAATTAATCTTTCTTTGGGAGATCACAATAATTCCACAATGGTCCAAATATTGAAAATTCATTATATGTTATAGGGGACCACAAAGAGGGGATTTGGATCATAGATGGAGGAGAAAAATCCCTTCACCCTTTAAAGAAAAAAATAGTTTTCAATGAGAAGGTTAAAGTGTTTTCTAATATGATATACTTTTACTCGTAATATTATTGTGTTCTATAATGTATTTGCATAATCTAAATTAGATATTTTATTACTTTTACAAATAATTAATTTTTCACTTGAGGATATTACTAATACCATGGAATAACAAATGATTAGTTCTGAAACTATAGAATTATTAGGTGATAAAAAACTTGTTGATGAAAAAAACAATAAAAATGTAGCGTTACTATTTTAAATAAAATTATCAAGGAAATAAGAAAGGATATAAAATTAGAGGTTGGATAGAATCAACATGGACAACCTATTGATCCCAAAAATTCATTTTTTATTAGTTATGTTGGTATCACAATAATAATTCATGCACTAATTGATGTAGATATATAGAACAAATTTTTTTCTACATTGAAGTAAACCCTTTATTAATATATCAAGGTAATGTTATGATATGCATTATCTATTTTACCAAAAAAAATATAATGAATCAATGATTTAATTTTCATCATCTCTTGTAGATTGCATTTATTTTGGATGATTTATGTAAGAAATATGTCTTTATGATCACTAAAAAAGATCACAGAGGTTTCTTGATACTTCTTACAAAGCATCATCTTAGAGATATTGAAGGGAAATTAAAGCCCCACTGAACATTTACTTATGTACATATTATAAAATAGGATACATGGAAAGATTTTATTAGTCTCCATGATGAAAATAATTTTAGGTTAATTTTAATTGATAATATATTATAAAATGTTACTCTTTATATAATTTTATTCTAAATTTTTAATTTATGAAACAACAAAAGGGAGGTGAAAATTAATAATGTATAGAAAAAACAAGGTACCCCTATGATAAAGAATGGATGGGGTACACTTAAATTGAAAATAAATTGGTATGTATTTTAAATCTATAAGAAAAATTTTATGTGATATGAAACAAAAACAAAATTATGTTCCTTTGTTTATATGCAGATTGATGAATTAAAATCTGAAGCCGCTTCTAACCCACATCATGTGTTATGGAAGGAGGCCCATGTAAATAAATAGGGTATACTAGTTGATGAAAACAATGAAGCAATATGGTAATAATGTGTAAGTATGAAAAAATATAAATTCATTATTATTTATAACAATATTTCATAAAAATATTGATTTATGTTATTTTGTGTTTTATATTATTTACATAAAAGAATCAACGTTGATTGTACTTGAAAAAAAACTACTTTAAATAGCCGTGAAGAGGATGGAATAATATAGGTGTGTTATAGGAGTAGGTTTTAGAGTGTCAACTCAGACATATTTTGAGAAAATGAAGACATGGGTAAATACAATTGAGGTGAGGAAAATCATGTAGACATAGATAGATTATTTTAAAGATGTTATTGTCTAGTATGGTTTATAAGTCCAATATATGTGAAGGGATCAAAGAGAAATAGTAGTGGAATAAATAATAGTACCTGAAGATCCAAATGACCCCCATTATATTTGAGGCTAGCCATTCCCCTCAACCACCTACCTTAACCAAGGTAATAAATTTTTTTATTACTCCTTCTCGTAAATGTGAACCAACTAACTTTTGGTAACTTTATATTTTTAAAATTTTGTTTGGTTATGCTGTATGTGATTTATATCTACCAATACCCACACATCACCTTGTTTCAAGGTTTATGATTTATAATATAATATGAGACAAGCTTACACCACAATCAACTCATAAAATATCACATGAGAGTGGGGATTGAGGTAGCTCATTAGCCAATTAATGAGTTTCCTGCTCCACATGATGATTTTAATATTACCATGGTAAATGATGCCATTGGAAATTTCATGCAATGATAGTCTAATATTATAATGATACATGAGTTACTTCCTTAAAAAATTTATATTAGAAAACAATTAATTTTTTATGTAAAAAGGTCTAGAATGAGGTATGGTGTTACAGATGGATAAAATGATGAGGAAATGGAAGGTCGGATTAAGGAAATCCAATCAATCAACCAAGAAATAAAAAGGACCTTTTGTGATTACCTTCTCCCCACAAGTTCCACTACCACTTATATTAACATTATTATTTCATGTAGACACAACACTCAAAAAATGGAAACATGTGCTAAATTCAATATGAAGAAGAAATATTTAGAGAGGCCATTATATATGTGGTTGTTATTGAGAGTATAAATGAGATTATAAAGTTTTAATGGTTGGGAATATCAATTTTGAATAATACATGAGGAATATTTTTATAATCTTTTTTCCAAAAAGATAATCTACTATATTAATTACAGATAATAACTATTCATATTTTCTATACACTGCGAGAAAATGATCTATAGCCACAGACATATAACCATGGTTTTATAAGTCCAATGATATAGATTTATTTATATACAAAGTTTAATTAGGTTTATGGCTATATGTATACTTAAATATATGGTTTTATAAAGATTATTGCAATAGGGTTCATTTTTTTATAATACCATCATGAGACTCCCCCCTCCCTATGACCCTCCTCCCATTATCCTCATGATACCATCCTCCCTAGATGCTGATGGATCTTTATCCATGACCCTCCTCCTCTAGCTCCATCCCTAACACCCACCCTAATGTTACTCCTGAACACTACCCCCAATGAATCCCCACCCACCACCCTTAACACCTCCGACGTCAACGATGATACCCTGCTCTCCGCTTCCCCCCCCCCCCCCCCCGAATCCACCCCTAACTCATGAGACCCTATACAACCCCAACTCATATTACTCCTCCTCCACCTAAAGACACTCCCCACCTCCTCACCTAACTCCTATTGGACTTCTTCATCTATTTTCTGATGGTTCCCCTACCTACCAGTTGCCCCCCCTCCCCCACCCATGCACATTCCACCTGAACCAAGGCTTTCCCTCAAACCCCCAACACCCTTCCTCTGTAGGATTTTTCTTACAATATTCCATTCATGTTATAATTTATATTTACATTATTATAATATACATTATTCTAGTTTAATATTCCATTCTTTTTTTATGTGTTTTTAAGCTTCTTGAAACCATTAATTTTAATTTTCTTGGATATTCGTACCCTTTTGAATTTCCATGTTTTTTATGGTAAACTGAATTCCTTAAATCAATAGATTAATTCATAATAAATTAGGTTACATGAAATATATGTTAACATATTATTACAAAATGAATTGTATTATCTTTTTCTTATGTTATTCCAACATGTTTTAAAATTATTACTTAAGTAATTAGGTTTCATGACTTTTTATAGGAGACAAAAATTTAAGCAACGATCACTAGGTGACACAAATTTCAAAATTATCACTTGGGTAATTTTATTTTAACTCTATTGATCCAATATGTTTTTAAATTATTGCGGCATTGACCATGGAATATTTATTATTATCTTTTAATTTCCTCAGATTGTTGAATAATTATTCTCTTAGAGAAGTTATGCATCTATACCATAAGAGGATTCCTTGTCCTCTTTGAGTTAGATAACCTATCACTTTCTCATGAACTTGGTATGTGTTCATATGTGAATTATGGACTAATTATGGATTTAAATTTATTCTCTGTGTTTCTTTGATTTATAATTAGTCTAATTGGTAAAAAATAATTTTTTTATGATTTTTATAATGATGATCATGACCCAAAAATGGTGATATAGGGTTTGAATTAAGTTTGGACATGTTTAAACTAATAAGTTGGTTTGGAAAAGGTTAATATGAAATGCATAAGATAAATATACAATAATATGAATATTTTAGATAGTATAATGATAAAAAAAATAAGAAATAATGAGAATAATGGTATATTATGTATCGAGAAGTGTTTTTTAATATCATATGGTAGAATTATAAGTTCCATTTTGTCCTTTTGATAAGTTAAACATAACTTGGTTGTTTTAATGGGTATAGTTGCTACTAAAATTGTCATTTATGCATGTGAAAATTAGTATTTAAGAGGGATAATCTTATCAAGTATACTTTGGTGAATTAACCTTAATCTTGGAAGGTGAAAATTTCTCTGGCCATTATGCATTAGCATGATGTGAAACTACTTATATTTGGTTTTAGGTATGAAAAATGAGCTTCCCTTAACAATTTTATTTCTAATTATTATTTTTTTTATTCTTTCTATTATTATCTTCATTTTTGAACTTATGTAATTATTATTATATGATTTCAGGTATAAAAATGGTTATTCCTATATATTCTTCTTCTATAGTAAAATTAGATTGGGATGTTGGGTTATATATATACATAATGAGATGTTCTTTTGGTTTTGGAAATTACTTATTATATTGAATTTTCTACTTTTTCTTACCTACTCATTTGATTTTAAGAATTAATTGTATGACACTTTATAAGGACTTGAGAAAATGGTAATGCAATAACAAACTAATATAGTATTATTCATACCTTTAATATTATTTTCATTTTTTATAAGTTTTTCTCAACTAAATATTTCACCTTCAAAAAATTCATAAATGCAACAATTTTTTAGGCCATTATAAATTCACAAGAAATGAAACTAATTCTAATTGGTTTCAAGTATGAAAAGTGAGATTCCCTTAACAAATATATATATAATTGTCATTTTTATTATTTCCTTTACTCTCTTCATTTTTTAAATTAAGTAATTTTTTTCTATAATTTTTTGTATGAAAAATGAGCATTCATATGTTATCTTCATATTATTTAAAATTATATTGTGAAATTGGGTTTAATATAACCATAATGAGAGGTTTATAATTGAGGGACATTGAAGTGATTCCCTTATAGAATTTACAATAAACCCCTTCCATTAGTCAGATTATTTTTTACAGTCTCTTCAACAGAATTGTTAGTTTGTTTAGACACCTCAAGATGCTATAATTTTATTTGATGAGGTCTATTTTGATGTTATTTCCTATACTATTTTAGAGATTTTGAATTATACAGAACTTATGTATGTTATATATGCATATAATTATCTTGGTTGATGTATGAATTTTTAACTTACATGTGGAGGCCTCAAGAATAAGTCCCATTTATAAGACTTATATGATGCATACTGTCACAAGAGTGACAAGCTATTTTGGTTAAGTTATTCACCTGTGTTTTTTAGTTTACTTCTAGAGTTATACATAGAAAATGTGCATGAGATTCAGTGACTCTTCAGACTCTATAGTATTTATTCAATTATCTTAAATAATTTCTAAATTCATTAATGTAAAAAAAGAGTCTTATTTCATAATAATGACCATGAAATTTTATTTTTGGTCATGGAAATATGGTATATTTTGATAATTTAGCACAAAAAATATAAATAGTGACTCTTGAAATTTTATCATTAGATTTTAGTGCGTGGTTAGAATAATTTAGCATTTTTTCATCATATAAAGTAAAGGTTCTATATATAGACTCATTTTTTATAACATTAATGGAAATATTTTAATCCTTTATATGGGGGTGTTAAATGCTTTTTCAATACATAAAAATTTCCATGATTATAGTTATATTATTTTTACTTCAAAATAACTTAATTATATGGTAAAATGGATGAACATCATTCCTAATTACACTAGTTCATATAAATAGATTTTACAAGTTCACTTATTAACATTTATATAAGGGTTTTTGTTTTAATTGGTTGACCAACATGCCTTTTGAATCCTCAAAGAAAAATCCCTCTATTTATAAAATTTAACCTTCTTCCCGATTGTTCTTTTTAAAACTAAAAAAATTTAACCAACACACAAAACAAATTAGGTGTAATAAAACTACATAAAACATATAATGAATGTAAATTTTACTTACATGAAACTTTTAGTTATGTAAATGTCTAAAAATTACCATTATTTGAAAAATATCTTCAATTATCTCCCTTATTTGTCTAATTATAATAGTTGATCCATCTTTTTTCTTCTTTCATAGAAAATGATTTTACATTATTTTGGAAAAAATCTCTTTAATAAAACCACAATAAATAATTATATGACCTATATTTTAAATATAACATGCACACTTAATCTCACTCAACCACTAAACTCTATCAGCTCTTCTTGAACTAGAGATCCAAAATTACTTATCACTAGATTTGATACCTTTATTTAGAAAGAACATCATGAATTATATATGGACTCTAGTTTCATCTATAATTTATAACTTTTGACGTTCAAGTCCTCATCAGACCATACATAATAAAATATATATTTTAATATATTTTTAATATATATAGAACATGATAAGGATGTATACACCCTACGGTACTCTATACTATGGACTATAAATTAAAACTATGCATGTGAACTATTCAATCCTAGTGAATCAATTATTTTTAGATCTAAGATAATCGATCAGAGGAAAAGGTTGAGTTTGAAGTGGGTTATTCACACTAAAATGAAACTCTATCGATGAATAGAAGATGGCTTTATAGGTCTAGAATAGTTGTAGATATTTTAAGCATATGCTAAGAGTGAATATGCTTTATGAGGTTATTAGAACTCATAGTTTATGATCTATACTCATGTTGATCACATTCTATATTTGATCATCCACTATTTCATAGAGTTAAATATCATCCATCATGTACAAAAAAGGGTTGGGTTCGGTCCTTGGAATGTCTACAAGATAGTGGAATCCTAAAACTCAGTGACATGTATGATGACATCCACCAAGAAAAAAATTATGTATGATATAACTGTGAACATATTTTTGTCCTAAATAATTTATTGTAAATAGAATTTCAAGAAACACTAATAAAGAGATCATTCTTTATCTAAAATTTTCCTTTTGTAAATATATTTACTTCTTCTGATATTCCCATGGGGAGAAGTTAATACTAAAGGGAAAAATGAGTTGTTTAATCTAACACACCCATATATTTATCCAAATATATAGGCCAATATAATAGGATGGTGAGTGTATATAATAGGGGTCCTAGATTAATCTTTAATGGATAATGATTTCATCGTGATAGGGTTTTGGCTAAGATTCCTAGTTGATGGTTTCCACTAGTTTCACTATTGGAATGTGGGTTTTTCCCACACTTACATACCAACAGTTTCATAGAACCGTTGGTAAAGGATGGTTTAGGGAAGGTTTTACCAACATTTATAGTAAACCATTGGTATTTATGTGTTTAGGGGATTTTTACCAACGGTTCTCATTGAACCGTTGGTAAAAATGTGGTTGGGGGAGGTTTTCTCCCAACGGTTCTAAAGAACCGTTGGTATATGTGTGGTTGGGGGAGGTTTTTACCAACGGTTATAATGAATCGTTGGTATAGGTGTGACCTGAAATTATATACCAACGGTTTTTAAAAACCGTTGGCACAACTTTCCCCCAAATTGGAAGTGGCCCGTCCTCTCCCCCATTCGCGATACAGAACCCTAAACGGGAGCAACAGGCGATTTTGGAGCTCCTTCTGCCGGACCAGTTTGGATCTTCGAGCTCCTTTAGGTTCCTCTTCTTCCATCCCATCCAAGGTGTTGAATCTACTTCCAAATATCATAAGACCCATCCTAAATTAGATATTTTATTAACCGGCACCTTATTTTTATTGAAATTTATCTAATATTTTAGTTTTTAGATTTGATTTTGATGTGTTTATGTTTTTGTTTCTATTTTGATTTAACCTATATTTTTTTGATTTAGACCCATCCTATATGTTTTTGTTTCTATGTTTTTGATTTTGATGTGTTTATGTTTTTGTTTTTATTTTGATGTGTTTAAGGTATCTTATTAACTGGTACCTTATTTTTTATTGAAATTTATCTAATTATGTTTTTGATTTAGACCCATCCTATATGTTTTTGTTTTTATTTTGATGTGTTTATATGATGAGCTTGTATCGTCATTAATATGTGTCCAATGATTCTTTGATCATTGTTTTGTGGAGAATAAATGGTTTAGGACCAGCATTAGAAGTAGCTTCCAGTGAGACCATTTTAGTATAAGGGGAAACAAGATTATGATCTACAAGGGGGTGATTGAGTTGGTAGAGACCAAACATAGTTTGTTCCTTGTGTTCAAGAACCATAAATAGTGTTCCAATTAGGTGGTCATCAGTAAAGACATAGGTAATATTTCCATGTTCTGTTTCATGAAGTTAAATATGTGGCGCTATAGTGGTTTTGGATTGTTTGAGGTACTCTTAGTGCATTGTAAACCCTCATTTGTTCCATATTCATTTAAATTGATTTAATATCATTTTTTTCACACACACCATTATATACTCTCAAACTATATTTAGAGTTTATTTTTATTCTTATGGTGTTAAATATTTTAGTAAATATCCATACTAGCTTCTTTTATGTGTTCTAGGGGTTTAGACTAATGACAGGGCTGCATGATTATTGTGAGGGTATTCTTTTCATATAAATATACATATACTATATCATCAAATGAATCAACCATGGACAGCCCGACCACCCCCCATGGACAGCCCCCCCCCCCCACCCCCTTGACACCCTCGACCCCACTGGACAGCACCGCCACCCCCGTGGACAGCCCGACCACCCCCCGTGGACAGCTCGCCCACCCCCCTAGACAGCCCCCCCCCCCTGGACAGCCCCGCCACCCACATGGGCTGCCCGCCCACCCCCTGGACACCCCGTACCCCCCATGGGCAGCCCGCCCACCCCCTGGACACCCTGTACCCCCCCCCCCCCCCCGGACAGCCCCACCCACCCCCTGGACACCCCACTCACCTCCTTGGATAGCCCGCCCACCCCCCCTAGACTCCCCCTACCCCATTGGATAGCCTGACCAACCCCGCGGACAGCCTGCCCACCTGGACACCCCGACCCCCCTAGACACCCCCCGACCCCCTGGACACCTCCAACCCCCCGGACGGCCCCACCACCCTCTAGAAACCCCGAACCCCCCCTGGACAGCCCGCACCCCCCTTGGACACCCTGTACCGCCCCCGGACATCCCGCTCACCTCCTTGGACAGCCTGCCCACCCCCGGACAGCCCAGCCCACCCCCTGGACACCCTATACCCCCCCCCCCGGACAGCCCCACCCACCCCCTGGACACCCCGCTCACCTCCTTGGACTTCCCGCCCACCCCCCTGGACACCCCGCACCCCCTTGGACACCCTGTACCCCCCCCCCCCGGACAGCCCGCTCACCTCCTTGGACAGCCCACCCCCTGGACACCCTGTACCCCCCCCCCCCGGACAGCCCCACCCACCCCCTGGACACCCCGCTCACCTCCTTGGACAGCCCACCCACCCCCCTAGACACCCCACACCCCCCTTGGACACCCTGTACCCCCCCCCCCCCCAGACAGCCCCACCCACCCCCTGGACACCCCGCTCACCTCCTTGGACAGCCCACCCACCCCCTGGACTCCCCCTACCCCATTGGACAGCCTGACCACCCCCGCGGATAGCCCGCCCACCTGGACACCCCGACCCCCTAGACACCTCCGACCCCCCGGACGGCCCCACCCCCCCTAGACACCCCGCACCCCCCCTGGACACTCCGCACCCCCCTTGGACAGTCTCGCCACCCCCTGATCGTTATCATACTCCTCATATTCATCTCCCTGAAGAATTTAAAGTATAAAAATCATGTACTCCCAACAAGATCCTTAAGGATTATGTATTCCTTGATCCGCTTCCAATATCTTACTGGGCAATCCTTGAATATAGGCATTAGAAATTATGTATCTTATTTTCTTATATACACTGTATTTGGTTGTATTTCTTAATATGATTCTCATATAGAATAATGTGTCAGTTATGCTTTTATATAAAGTAAACAATTTTCATTTACCTAAATATTTTTTTTATTATACTTCAATATTATTGAATTTCTTTGAAATGAATTATTGCAGTTTTTTTACAAAATAGACAGAAGTTGGATGTACGAAACTGATCGGATTTCAACCGATTTTCAAAATAATTTGAACAGCTTTCTAGATTTTGCATTTGACAAGGCTTCAGATAGTGGTCACATACACTGCCCATGTTTTAATTGTGTTGGAATACCTTGGTTGAGTCGTGATGCAGTTAGCTATCATATAACCAAATATGGTTTCCAAACAAACTATTATGTGTGGTATCACAATGGAGAGAAAATGGAATATCAAAATGTTGATGATCCAAATGATAAGACTGAATTGGAGAGTTTGATATATGATCGGTTTCCATTTATTCGGCATCATGAGAAGGAAAGGATTTCCAGCCAACAAGATTTTGATACAAGCACACATGATGTGTCCAATGAAAATGATGATGTTGATAGGGTGAAAAAATTGAATGATGCTGCGACGACTCCAGTATATCGGCAATGTGGTAAAATGAAAAATTTGGAATTTTTAATCCAATTGTTTCATGGGAAAACTATGTATGGGATTTCAAATACTGCAATTGATTACATTCTTACCTTCTTGAAGGGATTACTTCCAGATGATGCAGATATTCCCTCAAACCACTATATGGCATGGAAGTTAGTTGATGAACTTGGATTCTCAAAAAAAAGTCATGCTTGCTCGAATGATTACAACTTATTTTGGGAGGAAACTGCTGAAAGAAATGATTGTATCAAATGTGGAACCTCCTGATGGAAGCCAAAAGATGATGGATCACCATCTCGTGTGCCACAAAAAGTAATGTGGCACTTTCCATTGATACCCAGATTACAGAACCTTTTCATGTCTGATGAAATATCTGTAAAAATGTGATGGCATGACACCGAGAGAAAAAAGAATAATGAAGAGTTGGTTCACCCTGCAGATGGATTTGCATGGCAGATATTTGATGCTCGATATCCTGAATTTGCAGCCGACGTGCGTAATGTGAGACTGGGTCTTTCATGTGACGGTTTTAATCCATTTGGGTAGATGCTTACTTCGCACAGCACATGGCCGGTTTTCATACACATTTATAACCTTCCCCCTTGGTTGTGTATGAAAAAGTCTTACACTTTCTTGAGTATACTGATATCTGTCCCTTATGATCCCGGCAATGATATAGATGTATACATGCAACCTTCAATAAAAGAGTTGAAACTTCTTTGGGATGTGGGTGTGCCCACATACGATGCATGTTCGAAAGACATATTTCATATGCGTGCTGCGCTTATGTGGATGATCAATGATTTTCCTGCTTATGCAATGATGTCTGGATGGAGCACTAAAGTAAAATTTTCATGTCCTGTTTTTATGAAGAATACTCGATCGAGAAGACTGAAATATCGTTGTAGTTTTAGTTTTATGGGACATTGATGATTCTTTCCAATGAACCATCCATATAGAAACAATCGTCGAAGATTTGACAATACCATGGAGAATGACGCTCCACCTCAGCGTATGTCTGGAACTGATGTGCTTAATGAATTGAAAGATTTCAGTTATTCATTTGGGAAGGGTGTAATGAAATCTAGAAAGAGGGAAAATGTTTCCAATGATACCTATTACAATTGGAAGAAGAAAAGTATATTCTTTGAGTTGTCGTATTGGTCAACCAACTTGTTACATCATTTCTTAGACGTAATGCACATTGAAAAGAATATATGTGAAATGTTGCTTTCTATTATTCTAAATATCAAGGGGAAGACAAAAGATGATTTACAATCTCGGCGTGACTTGGTAGATTGGGGGATCAGACCAGAATTGCATCCTGTCTGTATCAGTGAAAATAAATGGCAAGTTCCATGTGCTTCTTATGTGATGACACCTGCTGAAAAAAATCAATTTCTGGAAGTGCTAGAGACTATTAAAGTTCCTGATGGATATTCAAGCAATATATCAAAACGGGTCAACAGAAAAGAGTTGAAGCTGAAATCTTTAAAGACTCACGATTATCATGTCCTTTTGCATGAGTTGATTCTAATAGCAATCTGTCATCTCTTGTCCAATAATGTTAGAGTCTCATTTATTTGGTTGTGATATTTTTTTAGAGATCTTTGTGCTAAGAGGATATCCAAATCCTTTTTGCAAAAACTGTTGGCAGAGACACCATTAATTTTGTGCGAGTTAGAGAAAATATTCCCTCCATCATTTTTTATATGCATGTTGCATCTGACTGTCCATCTTCTGACAGAAATACTTCTTGGAGGACCCGTTGCTTTCCGTTGGATGTATCCAACTGAAAGAAACATGTGCACATTGAAATCATATGTTCGGAACCAGAATTATCCCGAAGGTTCTATTGTGAATGGTTACTTGGATCAAGAATGTATGGATTTATGCACAATGTATTTTTCTAATCTTACTATGAGAGTAAACAGACCAATGAGAAATGAAGAAGAATAGTATGGGAAAATTGAACCCAGTTTTCCATCACTTCCTCAGACAGGAGGAATTCTGGGATCATATACATTGACGATATTAAGCCTTGAAGAGCTAGAGATGGAACATCGCACAGTGTTGTTCAATTGTGATTTGTTCGATGAGTATATCAAGTAAGTAAATTGTACATGTATCTCTTATCTTATCTCTTGTAATTTTAAATATTTGTTAAACAATTATTATTTTTATCTACAGGGAACATAAAGAATTGATATATAGAAAGCATCGTTCTTTATCTTTGAGAAGGAAAGAGACTTTTCATAGCAAAGGGTTTTCTTCTTGGTTGAAATTGAAGGTAAAAATATTTCTGTAATAACTAAATAAAAATAATATTTAATTAACTTTACTATTTTTTTATATTTCAGGTATCGAGTTTGCCTGCAGACTCTATTTCTGAGGAAACAAGAGCTTTGGCTTTTGGTCCTAATACCATGGTTCGTGCTTATAAATCACTTGTGATCAATGGATACAAATTTAGTATCACTGAACGAGCAAGAAACATGATAACACAACATAATGGTGTTATGATAACTGCCACAACAGACTGTTATACCAGCTCATCGGATACTAGACCTCATTCTGAAAATGTTTCTTATTATGGAGTCGTGGAGAAAATAATAATTTTGGATTATTACTCGCATGGTCGAGTCACGATGGTGAAATGTCAATGGTTTGATTCAATGACGAGGCAAGGCACCTTTATTGATGATTGTGGATTTAGAGTTATTGACATGACTCGTACTCTTTCCACCGATGAACCATATGTATTGGCATCAATGGTGAAACAAGTTTTTTATGTCAAAGATCATTGTCATCCTAAATTCGGTGTAATTATTGAAGTAAATCCCAGACATGTTTTTGATGATGGTGATGATGAAACTGACACTATCCCTACTGCAATTAGAAGCAATCCGTTTATTACTTATGATGACGCCAATAGCTCAATTGTCAGAATTGATTGTGAACCCAAAGTTTTGGTGGGAAATATATAGAATCATACAGTCGTGTTCTCACCTACATGTTTCACCTACATCATTCAGAGTGTGTATCCTAGTACTTACCTTCAAACCACCATAAATGTTCTTTTACTTTATGTTTTTTATCAGAATGGTTTTTCTATATTTTTTTTTGGGTTACACATTAGTTATCTTTTTTTAATTACTTTCATATTTTTTTTCATTGTAGGAAATGACACCCATTGAAGAGAGGCGATGGAAAAAAGATGACAGATAATAATCGTTGCAAGGTACAGATGGGTGTTCCTCCACTCATCCATGTTGTGAGTATTTTATTTCAAATATAAATATTTCAATAACTTATAATATCATGTGTTTACTTATGTGTTAAACTTTTTTTCAGGATCGACCCCCTAGACAAGAGATATCTGACGAGGAGCCTGATATTGCTCCCAGTAGAGTGGCTGGTGGTAGGAGGGGGGTGGTGTCAGAGATGGATGATCATCTAGTGGGCCCGGTAATGAGTCTGGTGGTACGAGAGCTCATGGGGCGAGAGTTAGAGGATCCACCACCACAGACGTATCTTATTCACCCCATTTTGATCCTGGTGTGTCTCTAGGGACACACATGATATTTAGACCTCCGATGTTTACACTACCAGTTGGCCAAACGTCTATGCCATCATCTTTTGCTTTTGGTTCATTATCTCTGAGCTATTATATTCCACCTTCTTCGACTCCTGATGTGACACAGTATGCGGCTGAGAAGTTTACACTGAGGGACACTCTACCTGTATAGGATATTCCTTTAGCTTCTGCACATCCAGTGATGCCCATTGATCCTAATACCACAGGTATATTTATCTGACTCTATCAAATTTTTATACCAAAATTTATTTTATTATAACTTGAACTGATATTATTTTTCTTTAATAACATATTCATCTATAGATAGGAGGCAGGGGAGGGGGCGTACTTGCTTGCGTGCGGTATGGAACTGCCAGACACTGTTGATGGTTGAATATAATGTTGATGGAAAAATGATTGAGAAATCTGGGTAGGAATGTCGGGGTTTTTTGGCGACGCTATCCAAATACTCTGATATCATTCCGGTCAGCCCTCTCTGTTGAAGAAAACTGCCACACGAAGTCAAAGATAATGCGTGGGCACAAATATGGGTAAAAAATCTATTGGATTTAATGTAGTATTTTTTTTGTATTTATATGAACTAATCTATTGGGTTTCAGCTTCGGTTTAACTTCCCTGATGGCGAAGCTGCACGACCAGCGCGTTTAAAAGAGTTGGGAGAGATTTGGAGATCTTATAAGCATGACCTATATGTTGGATGGTGTGATAGGGTGGGCACGGATTTAGAGACATTACCTATCATGGATGACTGCCCGATAGAGCAATATCGCCAAATGATTACCCATTGGGCGACTGCCAAATTTAAGGTATTAATCTCATTTGAGGTATTTAAATCAGAGTTTTCATATTTTACATTAATATAATCTTATTTATTATTAAACATTATTTAGAAATATTCTAAAAAAAACAAAAAAAAACATTGATTCAAAGCAATACCTCCACACTTTGGGGCGCACAACTATGTCAGATCATGAGAGGCAGCTGGTACGATATAGTTGTTTATAATTTTTCTTTAGGACTTTCCCTTTTTATTATTACCTACTTAAATATGTGATTTATTGAATATTGAATATATGATTATACTTGCACTTTATATTGTTTCAATGTCATTACAGAAGCACAAATTGAATATTGAAGGACGTATCCCTCAAGCAAAATTATTTTGCTCGAGTAGAAGAAAAAAATATGGAACTGTAGTAAATGAATCAACCCAAGAAAATATTGTAAGTTTTAATTTGTTTATTTCAAAGTTTAATATCTATTTTGAAATTTATTAATCTATTAATATTTTTAATAGGCTGCTTTAGAGGATCTTGATGCCCAGGAGCCTGACAATTTTGGGCCACACGATCATTTATATTAGGTTTTGGGAGAGGAGCACTCTGGTCGAGTACGCTGCTGACCTGGTAAGAATATAGTCCTGACGAGGTATTGGTCCTCTCTAGGTATCCATTCTAGTACGACTGAGTTGGAATAGGTCAAGGAGCAATCAAGACAATCTAATAAAAGGGTCACATAGTTGGAAGTACAAGTTCAAACGAGGGACAAATAATTTATGAAACTGATGAAAGCTTTATCTTCATCACTTCCACCAGAGGCTAGCGCGGCTTGTCAGACATTTATGTCGTCGATGGGTGCATTATCCAATGCATCAGGCGACAGCTCTAGTGGCGATTGAGATCATGACGTTCCTGGTGATGACGAGGATTCTGAAGAGGACGAGGGCGAGGATGAGGATGAGGACGAGGGTGAGGATGGGGTCGAGGGCGAGGATGGGGCTGAGGGTGAGGATGGGGCTGAGGACGAGGATGAGGCCGATGATGAGCATGGGGACGATGATGAGGATGATGACGAGGATAGAGATGGCGACGAGGATGAGGTCGATGATGATAGTGGTGATGGTGATGGTGATCAGGGGCAGATTGATCCATTTCATTTTTGAATTCTGTATAACTCTTTATTTTTGAACCTGGTTTTCCACTCTGGGGTTTTCCTCTGCTTCATAGGGATGTTGTTATCAGATCTCTTTTTTGCACTTGATTCTTATTGTATGATTAGTCTACCACCTAGACCTTTAGTATTCCTTGGTACTGTGATTCCCTGTATGATATCTGGTTTGATAAGTTAATATGGTCATCTTAATATTCAAAAACAATCACTCGAAATTTGGGGTGTCCATGGGCCGGGTCGGGTCGGGTCGGGTCATGGGTGTTCTAGGGCCTAAGGACATATGGTCATCCATAAGTAAGATTTAGGGCCTAAGGACATGACATGAAAAATTATGTGTTTTAGATCCATGGGTAATATTGGGGGTTCATTTCAAAAATAATAAAATGAGGGTTTTTGAGGTCGAAAATGATTTATTAGGTGATGAATTCCCTTGGTTAAAAAATATAAATAATTTTGTGTCTTTTTGATTTTGATAAATGGATTTTAATGATAATGAAATATTGGTTAATTTCTTTGGTTAAAAAATTTATTTTTAACATTTTTATTCTCTATTTTATATATTTTCATTGATTGGGAATATAATTTACAAACAAAAAATATCCAATTACTTATAATATTTATATGTATTAAATTGAGTAATTTTGGGAAATTTTTATATTTTATTATGTGCAAATTTTTCATATATAATATGAAAAATATGAAGAGTTTATATTTCACCCTTAATATCAATTATTGATAGCACTTTTAGTTTATGGTTGGTGGCTTAGAGTGCACTAAAAATGGATTCGGATTCTATTGAAAATTTATGAAAATGATCCATGGGTCATTTTTTTCATGTACGAGTCAACCCCGCCTCAATCTGAGGCACGGTGTGGCCGGTACCACTCAAACTGTCTCACTTTTATTTTAAATGGATAGGATTTTAAGTGAAAACAACTACCAGCATATGGAAAACCGACCAAACGCATTCAGATTCTGTTGAAACTTTAGTAAAATGATACATGGGTCATTTGTGACGTGTACGAGTCAACCTCGCCTCAATCCGAGGGCCGGTGTGGCCGGTACCACTAAAAGTGTCTTTCTTTTGTTTAAAATGGATGCGCTTTTAATTAAAATAAATGACATATGGAAAACCGACCAAACCCATTCGGATTGTGTTGATACTTTATGAAAACAATCCATGTGTAATTTTTGACGTGTACGAGTCAACCCCGCCTCAATCCGAGGCGCGGTGTGGCCGGCACCACTCAAAGTGTCTCACTTTTCTTTGAAATGGACAACAGTTTAAGTAAAAACAACAACTGACATACGGGAAACTGACCAAACGCATTCGGATTATGTTGATACTTTAGGAAAAGTATCCATGGGTCATTTGTGTCATGTAAGAGTCAACCCCGCCTCAATCTGAGGCACGGTGTGGCCAGTACCACTCAAACTGTCTCACTTTTATTTGAAATGGATAGGATTTTAAGTGAAAACAACTACCGGCATGCGGAAAACCGACCAAACGCATTCAGATTCTGTTGAAACTTTAGTAAAACGATACATTGGTCATTTTTGACGTGTACGAGTCAACCCCGCCTCAATCCGAGGGCCGGTGTGGCTGGTACCACTAAAAGTGTCTTTCTTTTGTTTAAAATGGATGCGCTTTTAATTAAAATAAATGACATACAGAAAACTGACCAAACGCATTCGAATTGTGTTGATACTTTATGAAAACGATCCATGGGTCATTTGTGACGTGTACAAGTCAACTCCTCCTCAATCCGAGGCATGGTGTGTCTGGAACCACTCAAAGTGTCTCACTTTTCTTTGAAATGGACAACAGTTTAAGTAAAAAACAACAACTGACATACGGGAAAAGGACCAAACGCATTCCGATTCTATTGATACTTTAGTAAAAGTATCCATGGGTCATTTTTGTTGTGTAAGAGTCAACCCCGCCTCAATCTGAGGCACGGTGTGGCCGGTACCACTCAAATTGTCTCACTTTTATTTGAAACGGACAGGCTTTTAAGTGAAAACAACTACCGGCATACGGAAAACCGACCAAACGCATTCGGATTCTATTGAAACTTTAGGAAAACGATACGTGGGTCATTTGTGACGTGTACGAGTCAATACCGCCTCAATATGAGGTGCGGTGTGGCCATCACCACTCAAAGTGTCTCACTTTTCTTTGAAATGGACAACAGTTTAAGTAAAAACAACAACTGACATACGGGAAATGGACCAAACGCATTCAGGTTCTATTGATACTTTAGTAAAAGTATCCATGGGTCATTTTTGTCATGTATGAGTCAACCCCGCCTCAATCTGAGGCACGGTGTGTCTGGTACCACTCAAACTGTCTCACTTTTATTTGAAATGGACAGGATTTTAAGTGAAAACAACTACCGGCATACGGAAAACTGACCAAACGCATTCGGATTCTATTGAAACTTTAGTAAAATGATCCATGGGTCATTTGTGACATGTACAAGTCAACCCCTCCTCAATCTGAGGTCCGTTGTGGTCGTTACCACTAAAAGTGTCTTTCTTTTGTTTAAAATGGATGCTCTTTTAATTAAAATAAATGACATACGGAAAACTGACCAAACCCATTTTTATTGTGTTGATACTTTATGAAAACAATACATGGGTCATTTTTGACGTGCACGAGTCAACCCCGCCTCAATCCGAGGTGCGGTGTGGCTGGCACCACTCAAAGTGTCTCAATTTTCTTTGAAATGGACAACAGTTTAAGTAAAAACAACAACTGACATACGGGAAACAGACCAAATGCATTCGGATTCTATTGATAATTTAGGAAAAGTATCCATGGGTCATTTTTGTCGTGTACGATTCAAACCCACCTCAATCTGAGGTACAGTGTGGCCGGTATCACTCAAACTGTCTCACTTTTATTTGAAATGGACAGGATTTTAAGTGAAAACAACTACCGGCATGCAGAAAACCGACCAAACACATTCAGATTCTATTGAAACTTTATTAAAAATATACATGGGTCATTTTTAACATGTACGAGTCAACCCCGCCTCAATCCGAGGGATGGTGTGGTCGGTACCACTAAAAGTGTCTTTCTTCTGTTTAAAATGGATGCGCTTTTAATTAAAATAAACGACATACGGAAAACCGACCAAACACATTCTGATTGTGTTGATACTTTAGGAAAACGATCCATGGGTCATTTGTGATGTGTATGAGTCAATCCTGCCTCAATTTGAGTCACGGTGTGGCCGGTACCACTCAAAGTGTCTCACTTTTCTTTGAAATGGACAACAGTTTAAGTAAAAACAACAACTGACATACGGAAAACAGACCAAATTCATTCGTATTATATTGATACTTTAGGAAAAGTATCCATGGGTCATCTGTGTTGTGTACGAGTCAACCATGCCTCAATCTGAGGCACAGTGGGGCCGGTACCACTCAAACTATCTCACTTTTATTCGAAATGGACAGGATTTTAAGTGAAAACAACTACCGGCATACGGAAAACTGACCAAACGCATTCGGATTCTGTTGAAACTTTAGGAAAACGATCCATGGGTCATTTGTGACGTGTACGAGTCAACCCCGCCTCAATCCAAGGTCCTATGTGGCCGGTACCACTAAAAGTGTCTGTCTTGTGTTTGAAAAGGACATCATTTTAAGTGAATACAACTGAAATTTTCACTTATCAACAATAGTCGCAAAATCTTTTTCATGAGTTGGGTAGTTTCACTCATGGGTTCATAAGTGAAGAGACTCCTAAGAAAATACCTTTTCACCATATATTATAAACAATACAAGTTCAATGCAAAATTCATCACAAATCATTACATACCCAAATCTAGGATCATAAAAAAAATGGGATATGAGCCAATTTCAAACTCTTATTCAACTCTAATAGGTATTTCTCATACTATTCTACCTATTAAAATTTGATGGGGAGTTGGGGGCTATGCTGGTTGGGGGGTTGTGCAGGGGTGAGGTGAATTACTACTAGATGATTGTTGTCTTATGAAGATTGAAATAGGTAATTGTTTTACATGACATGGTTGGAAGAGTTTGATGATTTTATGTGTTTTTTTGTTCTATTTTAGGTGTTTTTTATACTGTTTCAAGTTTGTATGTGTTTTTGTGATTTTATTTATGCAGGTGTATAGTGGAGGGGCTATTGAAGGGAGTGGGGGCTGCTGGGCTGTAGTTCTGGAAAAACTCAATACCAACGGTTATAAACCATTGGTATAAGGGTGCTGGAATTATGGAAAAACACTATACCAATAGTTTTAAACTGTTGGTATAGGTGTTCTGGATTTCTAGAAAAACTTATCCCAACGGTTTTAAACCGTTGGTATAGGTGTCTGGATTTCTGGAAAACCAATACCAACAGTTTATAACCGTTGGTATAGGTGTTGCTGGAAAACCAATACCAACGGTTGTAAACCGTTGGTATAAGTTTTCTTGAAAATCACATTACCAACGGTTTAGAACCGTTGGCATAATACTTCCTAAAATGCATTACCAACGGTTTATAACTGTTGGTATATATTGGGTTAAATTTATATAACCAATATACCAACGGTTTGGATCAAACTGTTGGTATAAGGCTTTCCTCACGGCTTACTAGCCAACAGTTTGGAAAACCATTGGTATAGGATATACCAACGGTTTTCCAGCATATACCAATGGTTTAAAACTGTTGGTATAACCTTCTTTTCCAGTAGTGTGTGGGTCTCAAAGATGGAATTCAAAATGGGAACATTAATTTAGTCACACAACTGACATAAGTAAAGTAGATCAACATCACAATGTTTTTCTTAGCCAAAATATATCATGTATTTTTTCACATCAATATAGGGGAGGCCCTACATTAGATATATAGTCTAATTTAAATATTGTATGGTTATGTTTTGTTTTACCTTAAAGGATATAATTTTCCTAATAATTAATCAATTAATTTCTTTAGATTTCAACCAATGTTGTAAATAATTGAAATAATATTAATGATTATAATAAATTAGATTGATATTTTCATTATATTGGGGTATTACTCTAGATTTATTTTTGTTTCCTATTTAATACACAATAAAATAATTATGGACAATATAGGTGGTAGTTATGAGGAATGGTCTAGCATTACATCATTCTAGTATATACAAATCTTAAGATATATTGATGGGGTCATCATTTGGTAACCATATTACCCATACTGATTTTCTATGTAATTAATGAATTTATAGAAGTTTAACATATCTTCCTATGATGATGTCTACAATGAAAAATATCAAATGGTTCTATGCCCATTTTGGTTGATGCCTTTGAATGAGGACACACATATTATGATCATAATACAATTCATTAAAGTTGTAATAATATTTTTTATTTACAGAGTATATACCAAGAATTATATTATCTAAATATATGGTTGATGGATACACTCATCTGTAAAATAATAATTTTTTTTCAAGAAGAAAGCCTATAAAAAGAACCTAAAAATTAGGTAATACAATAACCATTACAAAAGGATACCAATAGCCTAACACCCCTGATGGAGGCCACCATGATTTTTTTAAATAAGAATAAAATATTTAATATTGGGTGGGATTTCTAGTTTTTTTTAAGGAGTTGGGTGTTATGAAGATCATATAAATCCTAAAAAATATATAGTCAAACATTCACATTGGAGTTTTCCTCATAATCCATAGGTTTGTAATCACCCCTAAATAGAATTGTTTTATTTCCCACCATAAATAGGTCAAGACCCAACTGGAAGATATGGAGATTATAATCTATTCTTCCAATTACCGAGGATTTTAAAATGGGTATCCTAAACCCATCAATCACACCCCCATTAACTCTTTATCCATGATGTTTTGGGTATGTATGGGCTATGACATATACTATAAATGGTCTATTACCTAGAATTTTATCAATAGTCCCTAGTTAATACCCATTCAATAGTTCGATACTTGTTTGGATAGGTATTAGAAAACCTAGAAAATGCTCATCCCACATAATATAGAAGTGGTTTCATATATCTCTAATGTATCTATAAAATAATTATTTTTTATAAAATGTGTCATGTTTATATTAATTCTTGTTTACCTTTTTAGAAACCATAATGTGATGTACATGTGAAGGCAACTCCCATTTTAGCTTTCACAGTTGGATTTTTATCTATAGTGATTGACTCATTATTTTCATTGCATCGACTAAAAAATTTGAACATGCAGTCTCATTTTTGTGCAAGATTTAATGAGGATATGTGATGAAAAGGATGAAATATAGAATGTCTTGAGAAATAGTTCACTTTAGTTAGAATCTATGTATCAAGATAATGTTGATGAAAATGTATTAAAATTATATGAATATTAGAATAAATAAATATAAGAGCTTCACCAAAATATATTTCAATTAGAAAACCAACTAGATAAAAATAGGAATCAGATTTGGAAATTGAGTGAATAAATGGAGTGTTGAATGTGATGAAGCATGTGGAGGATTATGATGATGTTGAAATTATGAAAAAGGTAGTGGTAACTCTGAATATCTTGAGAGAAAATGAAGCATACCTTGAAAATTTAGAAGCATTGATCCAAACCCTGGTCATGAAATATAAAATAAGAAATGTTGAGCTGAAATATGCTTGTTGATAATTAATTAATTTAATATATTGTATTTTAACATTCTTTAATGTATGCAATTTTTTTAACATAACATTTTTATCATTAACATTAGTGCTCTCAATTTTTCAAGACATTCTCTTTGAGTTTTAATGAGTAAATCATTGAAAAACATTTCTTTCGTGCAATTAATTTTAGTTGTTTTCTTCTTGAATTTAACTATAGATGTTGCTTCTTATCATAAGCGGCAAGTGTTCTATTTTTAATTTAAATTTTTAACTTCATAATATTTTTATGCCTCTCAATGGGTGAACCTATGATTTCATTAGTTACTTTAATTTAAATGACATGGATGTTTAGGTATGTCATGTGTTTTTTTCTTCTTCTTTGATTTTCAGGGCTTACAAGACATATCAGGATATTACCATATTATTGAAAGTGTTTTTTAGGTTGAGCCTGACCTTGCGCAACTCTTCATGGTTTGCAACTGCATGTTGGTATTTGGTGATTTTTCAATTTTGGAAGGTGAAGCACCTAGACAGTCTACAAGGAATAACTTTAGATGAGGTTTCAGAGCAGGAATCATTCACCAGATCTTAGACACCTAGATTTAGAAGAACTATATAGTATGGATTTTCCCATAGATACCAAGCCCATACAATCCTCCATGGGATAGCTAGCCGAGTGGTCATGAAAATGTGGAGTCTTGAAATAACGATGCAGTCACTAGGGAGGGTAAGTTCCTATAGTATCTATCTGGGATGAATTCCCTTTTAATGTTTTTAATTTGTTGGATTTGTTAGGGTTCACACTTACCCTTTAATAGTTCCATTTGAAAATACAAAAAATGTATTCTGGTCAAGTGTATAAATTTTTATGAAAAAATTATTTCCCAAACATGACTATAGATTTGAAATGTTCAACATGTCATTTTCTATTATACTGATCATAATGATTTTAATACAGTGTATGATTTCTTTGATCATGGCTACCACTTTGATAGAAAATAAGAATCTTGGTAGGGGTATTTTGGTATCATATAAATTATATATAGGCATGTTACATGCGATGGTTTGTTGAACCATAATTTTGAATGAACCTTTCCACTTTCCATTGATTAGTTATAGACCTAAGAATAATATACAACTTTCCATTTCTATGAGATGGGGTTTTAACTGAGACTCAAACACCAACTGAAATATCATGAGGTTGGATCATTAAAGAGGGAATCCTCATTTCCTTATCTTATTCATATTATTTTTAAGGTGTTAGGATCGAAGATGGTATGTCAGCTATGGATCGTTTAAATATAAGAATTTTTTTATAGTTGATATTGAGATTCAAGGTACATCATTATCTACTTATAATATGATTTTATTGATAACTAGATGTAAATTTTCTTTCATCTATATTCATGTAAATGAGTAAGTTGATCAAAATCATACATCTGCATGTATTTCATATATGATAAAATCACGGTGGTTTACTAATGAGTGTTATATGATCAAAATCTAAATGTTTACTCTAATGGATATGTAGTTCTATGGTCTATCTTGAAGGTTCCTATAAGTGTGGATTAATCTGTGATGGAAAGGGATAGTGCACTTTAAATGATAACATTATGGACAGCTTGGATAAGTTGACCAAGGAGTTTTCAAGTGCTAGTGATAATGATAAGAGGGAAGTGTTGTGTCATATGGAAGAAGATGTAGTGAAGCTAGAGGGATTTTCTACTAGATATGGAAATATCTATCTGACATCTAAAAAAGAGCATCTTGGATAAAGGATCAAAATGCATGCTTGAGAAGTTGATCAGCCTGACTAAATAATATGATTTCACTCTCACGAAGAACATTCTCTCTACTTTCATGTAATCCCCATCATTTGAAGTTTCATTTAGCCTTAAGTTTATAAATTATCATGATGCTTTGTGGGTGGAGTAATGTGTTTATGGGTAGTAGAGGTTTATTTTTATGGCTGGTTTTCAATATTTTATTGATAATTTACAACCATAAAACAATAAAAAAATTAGTATTAACCTTGTATTATAATTTCAAGGAATATAGTAGAGGCATGGGATAACTATTTTTAGTATTAACCTTGTATTATAATTCTAGAATTACTATTTTTTTAGAGTATCTACATGCTATAGCCATGGTTATTAACTGTGGTAGTAGACATATAGCCATGGTTATGAACTATGGTAGTTGACCTATAGCCGCGATTTTGACCCGTGGCTATAATCTGACGTGGAAGTAGACTTGTATCCATGGTTTCCAACCTTATCTATAACTATGACCCTATTTCTACACAAATAGGATCCACAATCCACTAAACTATGGATACTACCTATAGCCATGTTTTCATGACCTATAGTCATGCTTATAACCCATGGAAATAGCATAAATTTCTAGTAGTGTAGATATATATAATACTACTATAGAAAGGGAAAATCCTACAAAACCAATATTTAGACTCATTAATCCCACTATAATTTATATGGATTAATTTTCTTTTGATATAGTTGAATTTGAAAATAAAAAAAATAGCCTATGAGAGGCATTAGAAAATAAAATATTAGATGATAGACTACTCTTGATGCCTATATTGTAGGTGTAAAACTCTATGATCTAATCATATATAATATATTTTTCATTTTTCATTATGTATTTGTTTTTTATAAAGAAATAGATATTTATAGCAATCAATTTAGACACCCATAGTATTTATTTTTTTGGATCCAATGCATGGATTTCTATTAGACTTACCACACATGATATTTATTATTAATTTTTAATGCACTGTAATTAACATTTTATAGATAAACTTTGATTATATGTTTCATTTTATGATTTAACAAGAATTTTGTTATGATAGGGAAGCCTATAAATATAATCTATGCCATGGTATAAAGTCGGTGACTAAATAAAAAATCCTATGGATTTCTTCACTTGGAAATAGATAATGATATATATAGTAAGATTTAACTATTGAAACATATTTCAAAACAATTTACTTATTTTGTTCAATTTTTCTACATTGTCCAAATAAAAATAACGACATTAATTATGGATATAACATTTTAAAATTTATTAAATATATCATATACCATCAAAATACTAGAATTCAAAAACATTTAATTTTTTAAGGTAATTAAAATTTCATTAAAAA
The DNA here is from genome assembly GCA_963277665.1 of Viscum album. Classification (NCBI taxonomy): domain Eukaryota; kingdom Viridiplantae; phylum Streptophyta; class Magnoliopsida; order Santalales; family Viscaceae; genus Viscum; species Viscum album. Next base: position 786,559,428 of record OY728132.1, read on the forward strand.
TATTTTCAAATAATTTATTTGTCAATATTTTCTTAGTACTATGAAAATATTCAACAATTTACATACTCAAAAAAAAGAAATAAATTTTTTTTGAGATTAATGGGAAGAGTACATGGTGTGATAATGATCACCGTCATAAAATTTAGGGGATTACATATTATTTTTGTGATCTAGTATGGGATATGACCTTAGAGATTCATTTGGGATTTGAAGAAATATTATCAGAATGATTATATATTATTTTTTATCAGTTTTTTCAGGACATGTATAATGGAGGGTTACACTCTATATTTTTTGGAAGATCTCATAATATGTCTGAATCTACTCATGATCATTAGATATTTAATATTAAAGATACTAATTAAATAATGCTGATAGGGAAAAGGGTAAATAATGTATACATACATCATGAAAAGGTGACTTCCTACTACTTATTTTGTTAATTTTGACATCATTTTATCTATTATTTTTAAATTAATTCCCTTAAAATTTTTATCTGATACTTATTTACTTTTTCATATATATAATGCATGAAGATGAACTAGAAATGGTGTAATTATTAAAGGATAATTGTTCTCAAAATCATGGGATCTTTAATTGTCTCACATATATGGTGAGATTTCCTTATCACCAGAATGTGGTCTAGTTTAAGAGAACCATATTTTGAGAATAATAATAAATGGTGTGATGTGTATGAATCAACCACACCTAAATTTTATACACAGTGTTCCTATTATGACACAAATTTTGTGTTTTCATGTAAATTTCCTTATCAATTTTATCTAATATTTATTTAGTTTTTTTCAAAAAAAATTTGGGAAGTCATGTTTTTATATCAACTGTTTGAAACAAGCTATAAAATAGATAACAAGTTCCTTTCATATGGAAGTGGAAATTGTATACTTTTGGAAAAATTATGTGGATTTTAAGGATTCATCTATAAAATCAATGATAACACTAATTTTCTTCAAATAATTTTTGTAAGAGAGTATATAGTTCAGATAGAAGCTCTCATCTACCAGGGAACATTACTACAGTTGAAGGAAAAGTATTAATTTCCAAAAGATATGTCATGAACATTTTCTTGAATGATGTAGGAATAATCTATAACCCAATCATCCACACCTCAATCTAAAACACAGTGTTCTTGATATGAATCAAAGTGTATGTTTTAGTTTTTAATTAATATTTTCATTCAAAACACAGATTACATACTCAAAACCAAGAAAAAAATTATATTGTTTCAAAAATTTTGTAAAATTATCCATAATTCATTTATGATGTTTTGGAATAGTTCTCAATTAAATCTGAAACCTAATGTGGTTAGTATGGATCGAAGTGAGTGTTTTCAGTATAGAAGTGCCATTTATTTTAAAATTAATATCACATATAAAAAACTTAGAAAACGATCTTTGATTGTTTTCAAACATTTGGAAAATGATCAATAAATCATTTGGATGTGTAAAAATTGACCTCACAAAAATCTGACACATGATGTGGCTGGTATGGATCAAAGTGCATGTTTTTAATATAAAAGTTCCATTTTAGTTTAAAACACTTTTCACATTTACAAAAAGATACAATGAGCTTGCTTTGTTTTCAAGCTTTAGTTAAATGATCCATAATTCATTTTTTATGTGTATGAAAGGACCGCACATCAATATGACACACAATGAGGTTTGTATGACTCGAAGTGTGTGTTTTCAATATAAAATTTTCATTTTACTTTACAACATGAATCATTTAGTGAAAACTAAGGAAGTTTGATTAGATTATTTACAAACATTAAAAAATGATCTATAATTCATTTTTGATGTCTAGGAATCAACTTCACATCAATCAAATATAAGATGTGGTTGTACTAACTCAAAGTGTGTGTTTTCAATATAAGTTTCATTTTACTTTAAAGCACATATCACATAATGAAAATCAATAAATAAAGATCAGATCATTTCCAAACATTAGGAAGATGAGTCATAATTCATTTTTTATGTGTAGTAATTGACTGAACGTCAATACAACACGTGATAATACAACACGTGATGTGGTTGGTATGACTTGAAGTGTGTGTTTTTAATATAAGTGTCAATTTAGTTCAAAAAAAATATCACATGGTGAAAAAACAAGTAAATGAACTCATATTGGTTTCAAATTTTAGTAAAATGATCCATAATTCATTTTTGATGCATAATAATCAACTGTAAATTAATCTGATTGATGATGTCTCTGGTATAACTCATAGTACTTGTTTTCAATATAGAATTGATATTTTAGATGTAAACATGTATCATATAGAAAAAATCAATAAAATGAGATCATATTTTTTTAAACATTAGAAAAATAATCCATAATTAATTTTTGATGTGTATGAGTTGACTGCATGTCAATCTGATAGATGATGTGTCTAGTATGACTCAAACTCTGTGTTTTCAATATAGAAGTGCCATTTTAGTTTAAAATAAATATCACATAACCAAAAATTATAAAACAATATTATATTATTTTTAAAATTTAGGGAAAATATCTATGATTCATTTTTTACATGTAGGAATTGACTATACATCAATCTAATAGAAGATGTAGCAATTATGACTCTATGTGCATGTTTCTCAATATAAACATGCCATTTTAGTTTAAAATATGTGTCACATATAAAAAACCAAGAAAACGAGATCAGATTGTTTTCAAGCTTTAGTAAAGTGATCATAATTCAATTTTTATAAGTTGGAATCATCTAAACATAAATCGGGTACATGATGTGGTCGACATGACTCAAAGTTCATGTTTTCAAATTTAGTTTAAAACACATATCACATAAATAAAACTAAGCAACTAAACTCATATTTTTTCCAAACTTTAGAACAAAGACATATAATCCATTATGTGTAGGAATTGATCATATGTAAATTTTACACATGATGCGATTGGTATGACTTATAGTGCATGTTTTCAATATAGAAGTGTCATTTTAGTTTAAAATGTGTATCACATAGGCAAAATTGTGAAAATTAGGTTTGATTGTTTTCATATTTTAGGAAAGTAATCCAAAATTCATTTGTGAGATTTAAGAATCAAATACACATCAATATGACATATGATGTGTCTTGTATGACTTGAAGTGTTTGTTTTCAATATAGACGTCCCATTTTAGTCTAAAACATGTATCACATATCTAAAATAGAGAAAATAGGCTTTGATTGTTTTCAAACTTTAGTAAAATGATCCATAATTCATTAGTGACTTATAGGAATAAATTGTACTTTAATCTGATGGATGATATGGTGTCTATGACTTCTAGGGTGTGTTTTCAATATAGAAGTTCCATTTTAGTTTTAAACACGTGACACACAGCCAAAACCAATAAAATGATCTTGGATTGTTTTAAAACATTGGTAAAATAATCAATGATTTATTTATGACATATAGGAATCTTCCTCACATCAATACGATACACAATGTGTCCATTATAACTCAAAGTGTTTGTTTTAAATTTAATTTTTAATTTACTTTAAAATACACATCACATAGAAAAAACTAATAAAATGAGCTTATATTTTTTTTAAACCATAAAATAATGATTCATAATTAATTTTTATGTAAATAAATTACCTGGATGTCAATATGCGACATGATGTGATCGATATGAATCAAAATGTGTGTTTTCACTATAGAAGTTATATTTTAGTTTGACAGTCTTATCATATAGACAAAACTAAGAAAATGAGCACCTATTTCTTTCAAACATTAGGAAAAAGATACATAATTATTTTTTGTTGCCTATAAATTGACCATACATCAATCTGACAGACGATGTGGCGTGTATGACTCAAAGTGCATTTTTTCAATATAGAATTTCCATTTCAATTTAAAACGTGTGTCACATAGCCAAAACTAAGAAAATGAGCTCATATTATTTTCAAAATTTATAAAAATGATCTATAATTAATTTTTTACATGTTTTAATTGACTGGATTTCAATACATCAGATGACGTGGTTAGTATGACTCAAAGTGTGTGTTTTCAATATAAGTGTCATTTCACTTTAAAATAATTTCCACATAGAAAAAACTGAGCAAACAAGTTGATATTGTTTTCAAACTTTAGGAATACGAACTATAATTCATTTTTTATGTGTAGGAATGGACCACTCATTAATTTGACACAAAATTAACGGATAATATCATTAATATATACTATAATTAAAAATATAATTTATCATATAACATTAAAAATATAATTTATTTTTTTATTTACTTTTACTAAAATAGACATTGGTTTTATTAGAGGAACAATATTTTATATGGATGTTGATCATTGGAAAAATTCTACTAGTTTTGATTTTGAATATGGGTTATAATTTTTTTGATTAATTGTAAATATAACATCAATGTAAATATTCTGTATATAAATTTTGAATTGAAATTATAGTGTAATATGATATTTGTATTCCAATCTAGTTAGATATATATATATATATATATTTCAATTCTTGTTTATGAATTCTAAATGGGTTTGTTTCTATAGGGCTACTGCATGGCTACTGGTAGGATGTAGTTGTGTACCAGCTGATATGGCCTTTATCAATGCAAGAACAAGTGCTAATAAAGGAATATTTCATCAACTCTAGAGAAAATGATGATAAAGGTATGATTTATTAGTGGTTTCTCTAGAATTTATAATGGGTTCCATTATTATTACTAAAAATTAAGCACTGATAAAGGTGGACTTTATTAGAACTGATAAATACCACACACTTTTAACATCACCTGGGTAGACAACACTTTTTTCCACTGTAAAAGATCATTTTTAATGATTTCAAAAGTGATATATATAGTAGTGAATGTATTGATATGGATCTATTAATTAAATAGTCATTATTCAAGACCTGATAAATAATGTTGTGGAATGACGGATCAAGTTTTAGTTCCAGTGAAAAATAATATACATTGAATATTAATTAACTAAATAATATTTATTTTAATTTTTGAGTTTAGCATATATCAACAAATAGAAATATTATTATTATTATTATTATAAACATAGGGTTCTATAGGGATTAAGAAAAATAATAAGGGCATGTTTTCAATTATTATTTTCTAACCATAGTAGTATATAAACCCAATTATATTTTTTTTAAGTAGTATACATTTAATTTTTTATACACAATGAAATCAAGAGAATCTTATAAAACCCTTAGAGGGATATCCTTTTAAATAATGCTTTCATGAATATAAATTTATTCTCCTCCGCCTTCCACTATTTATTCTAGAGTGATCTAGATGAATCTTTTGGAAGCAATCCTTTAGGAGGCCAAAGGAGAACGATGCAAGAATTAGGATCTACCGCTCTAGCACCGAGAGATTCCTACTATAACATTCGGATGTTCATGAAACACATGTGGATCACCTCTAGATATAATATATTCTTGATTACTATAATGAAAATATGTTACAATGAAGAGATGTTTTCAAATAAATCAATGAAGAAATAATTAACCGCAAGCCAATTAATCAATTGTTTATATTAATTATAAATAATATATTATGATCTTATGCTCTAGTTCTATCATTATCCAATATAATTAATCTTTGAATAAATTCCATAGGTCGCAAAATTTATCATCAATGTACATATTGGATTAATCATATACTATGATAAAAAAATGTGATTTGGTAATGCCCCATTCGACACTTCTGTTGCATCATGAACCTTCAAATTTATTTGATTACATCATACAACATGTGTTTCTTCCAAAATATTATTCACACATGATTCCATACTAAGTAGATTATACATAACATTCTTATTCATTCTCTAAGGAAATGAGAAACATAATAAAAGATCATATTCTCAATAAGAGAATGAATATATGATAAATCAATTACAACAACATTGGTAGAAATTGTAAAGTAGTGAGCATAAAAACAATATATGTGTATGAAAACATAATCAAGCTTCATGTTAATAACATAATAAAATCATAAGAAATTGAATTGGAACCATGAAACATAATCATGAATTAAAACATTAGTATATGACATGGAATTATAATGTATCACATAAATTATCATATGATATCAAATATATATGTCAAGTCTAACCTCCAAGATGGAATGAGATTGATGAATATCAGTGAAAGTACAATCACACAAAATATGGGAGGAATTTCCCTTTATAAATGAATACTCTAACTACCAAATAAATTAAAAATATAATGAAATGTATTGAATACAAGATAATTCCATGCAACAAAAAAATACCATAAAGGAACAACAACAAGACAACCACATAAAATTCCCAAAATATACCTCAAAATAAAAATAAAATAAACATCACCAAGAACCAAGCTCTACATGAACATGATAACAACCACCAACACCACCACAAACATGCATCTGGTAATAAAAAAACAATATATATATATATATACAATAAGGATGATCATAAAAATAGTCAACATGTTTTTTTTTTGACCAACATGTTCTAATGTGTATAGATTATACTAATACATATTTTAGATAATGAGATAAAAAATAATAATTGATAAAGATCCCTAGGAATACCCAAATCTCACCATAAGAACCCTCTCCAAAAATGTGTGTGTGTGTGTGTGTATAACTCAAAAAATGATTAATTAAAAAAGATCTCATGCATATCGACTCCCACCAGTTATCTCAATGTATCTCCAAGTGTTAAATATCACATCTCTAATAGACTGAATCTATTAATGGTTGAGGGGAATTCAAAAATAGAATAGTAGTACTTCTCATTTTCCATTGGATTATAGCAATAAATGGCCTTAAATCTCAGATAGTGGTGGCGTAGCAAATGTTGAGTGAGAATCACCACTCAAATAACATAAACATACAGGAATAGACACCCAACCAATTAATCTATCATATAATAAAATAAATCCACTAATATCAATTCTCTACTCCCCTTCATCCAGCACCATTGGTATTTTTGACTACCCAGAATTATCACTGTTAATAATTACCCAAAGTAATCACTGAAAATTTCTCATTATTTCATCATTATACACCATTGGTAATCACTTGGAGCTCTATAAATAATTTCTATGAATTTCACCATCAAGAACCATTGATGATTACGTTGGAAAAACATCATTAATTAAATAGTAAGTACCATCATTAGTTACACAATGAGAAGTATTTTAATTATCTATAAATATCATTGGTAACTAAACACTACTATAATACAAGCCTTTAACAGCACTAGCCTTTATCAGCACTAGAAAAAAGAGATGATAAAGGGCACTTTTATCAGCTCTAAAAAAGTACTGATTAATTTTACCTTTTATCATGGATTTTATTTTAGCACTTATAAAGGTTACCCTTTCTGAGAGATTTTTTTAGTGTTGATAAAGTGTACCAATTATCAGTTTTTTATTTTTAGCACTACTAAAGGGCACCCTTTATCAGTGCTTTATTTTTAGCACTAATAAAAGGTAGACTTTGTCAGCACTTTATTTTTGGCGCTCATAAAGGGATCATTTATCAGTGATTTTTTAGTGCTGATAAATGTCTAAATAAAATGAAATAATTAAATAAATAAAAATAAAAAATGATTTTATTTAAAAAAATATTAATAATTTTATTAATTAAATAATTATTGATAAAAATGAATAAATTGATTATACTATATATAAATTATAAATATTAATAAATAGTATATATTGAATATATAAATGTGTATGAAAAATAAAAATTAAAAATTAAAAATAAGTAAACTGAGAAAAATATTAAACATTTTATTAAGTAAATAATTACAGATAATCCTAATAAATAGTGTATATTAAATATATATATATATATATATGAATGTATATAAATATGATTTATATAATACAAAATATTTATTCTTTTACATTAAATAGTCATATATTTATTGAATAATGGTTTATAATTAAAATTTTGTATGAATTAAAAATACTAACTAATTGCATATAGTAATAGACAAAATTGAATGTTGTTAGATTTTTCAATTTAACATAGATAAAACATGCGTTATATTGATTTCACATTTATATAATTAATGAATTTTTAAATATATACAACACACGCACACACAAAACTTATCCATTTTTCAATATTTTTAAAGTGTACTTATTTTTAATTTATTCAATTTCACATATTTTTAACATGCACGAAATTAAGATTAAATATTCATTAATAATGTTAAAAAAATATTTGTAAAAAAATATATATAAATAAATATATTTATAAATGTACATTTACTATAGTTATACGTTTATATAATTATAATTATAAATAAATAAATATTATTTTTTTTAAAAAATATTTATATAATAATAAATATATTTATTTATTTATTTAAATAATTATTAAATTTATAACAAATTTATTTATATAAATATATATAATGATATAAATATTATTTTGTAGAAATATTTATATAATTATAAATACTCGGAAAGCTTAGGGTAGAGCCCTATTTATTAAAAGAAAATAAAAAATCCCTTTTTAACTGGGAAAGGGTAACCCATTACATGCCTGAAGGCCAGAGGAAAACAATCATAGGTTCAAGAGAAAAAAGTCAAGAAATACATAGTTCAAAATGAGAAAACCCAGCAAATCAATTCCAAATGGGCATGGCCCAAAAAAACAAATACCACAGTGAAACCCTAGTCGCTGCCATGGCATCCAGCATACCAGCTGCCAAGGCGAGCTGTTGATAGCCACCACCAAGCCAATAGCCGGAATTATCCTGTCGCACCACCGCGAAGCCGTCGCCACTCCGATTCCCGCCCAAACACTCATCCGCACAATCTTGAATCGCAAGTCCAGATCTGACCCGAAGAAGCAAGAACTGACCCCAAGCTGTTGCACTGCCTGGAACGAAGTCGATGAACGGAGTATGCCACGCGAAGCTGAATCGTCTACTCCCAAGCCATCGCGGTTGAGGACGGTCAACATCTGAGGCCTAATAGACTGCCCCCAAGCCGTCGTGTTTGAAGATGGCCACCACCCGAAGCTCGAAGCCCTAGCACGCCGCCGCAGTACACAGTTGAACCACAAACCCGCCGCTGCCTTCAAAACCACACACTGCGACCAGATCCTCCCAACGCAACCAGACCGCAGAATCATGCCAGAATCCACACCGCAGTAGCAGAAAACTCAATCCTTGGACCAACACTACTCCGCCATGAAATCCCCGACCTACTCGAAGGGCAGGGTGTGAGGAAGGCCAGAGAACAGTGAAATCACCGTTTGTTCGAGACGCTGTCGCCAAAGGAGACGTCACATTCCACGAATACACCATCCCAAAGCGTCGATGGGAATACGAGCCACAGTGGGGAGAAGAAGACGATAGCGGGGGAGAAAACCCTAGCACACAGCCCTTTACGGGCGGATCTTCTCACTTTTCTTTCATTTATATAATTATAAATAAATAATTATATATTTGAATAATTATAAAATTATAATAAATATATTTAAATAAATAATATATTCACTATATTTATATTTATGTATATTTATTAAATATATATATAATTATATATAAATATACAAAATTTTCTATTTATTATTATAATCATAAATCATTTATAAATACTGAAGTAATAAGCATTGATAAAAGGAATATTTATCAGTGCTAAAAAAACACTGATAAAAGTGATATTTATGAGTGATAAAACTTTAGCATTGTTAAAGATGAATTATATGAGTGATTTTTTAACACTGATAAAGATCTATATTTATCAGCCCCAAAAAAAGTGCTGATAAAAGGTACCTTTATCATTTCTTTTTTGAAAGCACTGATAAAAGTTTATCGATCTATTTTAATAACCCTAATCATCATAAACCGGTTCGCGATATATGAATCTCTCTATGGAATCCACCTACTTCTGATGCTACTACTCAGTGAATCGAATCATGAATCAAGGCTCGAACAATTCTAAGTCTCGAACGATTCAAGGGTCGAACAAATCCAAGGATTGAAATTAATTATTTCTCTACTTTCTCTCGAATGTAAGTCTTTTTCTACTTTATCTTATGGAACTCTGGGTGTAAAACATCAATGGTTCTGTCAAAGATGAAATCTATTTTGAAACTGTGAGTATGGTGATTTATCCATTTTGGATATTTGGTTAGAGATTGTATATTTTGATGCTTGGAATTTTTAGAGTGTAAAACATCTATACTGTGAGCCTTCCCATCTTCGCTCCTAGTCCATACAAGCATCTTGTTCCTTCTAAATTGCATATTTGAATTAGTGTATGGGTATTTTTGAGATACTCTTTTATTTATGTGAAAGTATGGATGAATCATGATTTAATTTCATTGGATAAATAGTATAATTGACCACATTTTACATATCCCATCCTATTTTACATCATCTATATAATTTTGTATGTATCAATTTCTATGATGGTGGTTGGGTATCCTATGAGACCGCTTCTTGGCATATTAAATTGACTAGTTATTTTCATATTTTTGCAGTAGAAACTTTACATTATGAGTGATGTTTTATAGATCTTTTAATTTTGTGATTCTACTTAGATTTATGAGTGACTTAAGGATATTCCACTTAAAAAATGTTACCTTGTAGGAGTTGTTCTATCTCAGTAGAGTCTAGTGTGTATGAGATAGATGTCACAAGGTTTGGTGTGGTTTTCTCCCTTGTTTGTGATATATCTTGTTGATGTGTATTATTTCATTATGCCAACTTCTTTATGGACCTCCCTAGAATCTTAACGATTAGTCAATGTGTATTAGATGGCCTCCCTAGAATACTCTAAATGGGTATATTTGATGTGATGATCTCCCTAGAATCTTTGGGATGGGTTGGTGTGGTGATATAACATCTCAAGAATATTAATATATTTTCAAATATTTGGTATATCATTAATATTATATGTAATAATTCCTTAGGTTATTAGATCACTTATTCCAAAAAATAGAATGGAGGTTATCAAATTATATATATTAGAAATTATTTTTAGGGATTATTCATTTCAGGTATATATATATTGGTTCCACTCCCAGTAATCTCTGATTACCATCCATGTATATGAGATAACTCTTTATTTATTAAAATGTTTTATCAATATATTTTTATATCTTCTAGTTGATTGAATGAGAGTTTATTATTATTCTTTATCATGTTTGGGTTTTTTATTACTCCTTAATTTCTTATATTATATTTTAATTTGTTTAGGGGATTTAAGAAAGACTTGATGTGTATCAAACAACAGTTATTATTGCAATTTTTTCATGAGACCACCCCCATCTATTTTATAGACAACTTTCACCCTCATCAATTTCATCTCATAGATAGTTATTAAATTTTGTTACTTGAGACTCACCACCCATATCTTTTATGTTTCTTGTACTACTCTAAGAATTATTCATCCCATGTATGATAAGCACTTAGAGTATTTCAAGAAACATAGGTGCGTGTCTACAAGAGATGGAGGATTTTTGTCAAACAACAAAATGAAATGATAAATGTTTGGGAGATGAGTTGATGAGAATGAAAGTTATTTATAACCTTCACCTTTGAATAAATTTAAAGGATAACACTTTCCATAGTGGATTAATTTTTTTCTTAAATTCAATTACCCATTTTTTTAAAGCATACTGAAATTCTATAAAATAATCAAATGTTGGATTTCCCTTATCAGAATTGTCTATTACTTTCACATTTGATAGTGAATATATTATGTGTATTTATTTATTTAATGTAAAAAAATTAATATTTTATGAACCCAATAGTATGGATATGAATTGAAAATGGATGCACACTAATTGTTTGACAAAAGATCATGAAGATGGAGTTAAATATTTCATCAAGTTTTCAAGATAGCATGCATATGACCCTTCTCAAATACATTGTCCATGTTTATGTTGTTTTTATTCAAGAAAAATTAGTCCAGAAGAGTTGGAAGAACATTTTATTTTTCATAGAAAATATTAGAGCTATAAATGTTGGAATAAACATGGAAAAAAACTGAATGTGCACACTGATTGGGATGATACTGCGGTTTATGGATCATTTGATATAAATACCATTATAAATGATGATGGAAATCTCATAGAAGAAATGACAATAGAAATTGAAGATGATCTTCATGATTTTCAAAAAAAAATTGGGAATTTAAATTATTATTCTAAGATAAAATTTTATACTGTTTGTACTAAATACACAAAATTTTTATCTATATTGAAGTTATATAATTTTAAAGATGGTAGTGGATGGATTGGAACTAGATTTATAGAACTACTTGGTATCCTGAATGATATGCTACCAGAAGAAGAAAAACTACCATGTTGAACATATGATTCTAAATTAATGCTATGTTCATTGGGAATGATCTATAAAAAATACATTCTTATCCAAATGATTTCATATTGTTTCTCAAGGACTATTAATCACCTATAAAAATCCCCTAAATGTAGCATAGATCAATATAAGAAAAATGAATCAATTAATTCAAAATATGTATGGTAATTTCTTATCATTCCATTTTTTAAAAGACTATATGGATGTCAAGAAACCGCGGGCCAATTTAAATGCCATGCAGATACAAGAATTTAAAATAGGAACCTACATCATCCAACAGATTCTCCTCAGTGGAAGAAAATTGATTATGAGTATCCATAATTTGGAAATGAGCTGAGAAACTTTTTTCTTATATTATCTATATATGGAATAAGTCCTTTTGGTGTATATAGTGGCACTCATGGTACATGGCCCATCATGTTGGTAAATTATAACTTGTCACCTTGGATATGTAGGAAGCATAAATACATTATGTTGTCTCTTCTTATATCTAGACCAAAGAAACTGGATAATGATATTGATGTCTATTTGGATCCATTTATTGAAGATCTAAAATTGATGTGGGATACATGATTTATAATGTACAATGCTCATAGAAGTGAAGAATTCACATTGAGGTCCATGTTTTTCGGGATGATAAATGAATTTCCTAGTTATGGAAATTTATAAGGCTATAACATTAAAGGAATTTTTGGGTGTCCCATTCATGAAAAAATTACATAATCAGTTTGTTGGAAACATTTCTCAAAGACTTTGTTTTTAGGAAATAAATTTTTTTTACCTTGATGACATAAATACTGATCCTGGGTGACAATATTCGATGGAAATATCAAACAAGGTACAACACCGTATCCAGTAATGGATGATCAACTGTACAATAAATTACAAGATATTGACACTATTTTTGGTAAACTATTTTTTAAAAACCTTAAAAAATTAGGTTGAAAAACGTGATCAATTTTATTTGAATTGCTATATTTAAATTTTTTGTATGTCATAAATTTTCTTGATGAAATGCATGTAAAAAAATGTATTTGATAGTGTTATTGGAACGTCACTAAATGTTCTTAGAAAAACAAAAGATGGTATCAAGGATAGGTTTCAATTGATTAAAATGGGGATAAGGGAAGAGTTGGCACCAGTAAAGGGTAAAAGTTAGACTTTATTCCTCCAGTATCTTACACTCTATCAAGATAAGAAAAATGGAAATTTTTTATTTTCTTTAATAGTGTAGGGGTATTCATAAAATATCAAGAATGTTGTTTCAATTACTAATTTTAAGTTACAAGGACTAAAGTCACATGATTGTCGTGTTTTCATGTAAGATTTGATGCATGTTGCATTCCATTGCATTCTTCCTCAAAATTTATGATATAAATTAACCAAACTCTACTTCTTTTTCAAATCCATATGCAGTAAATTTATAAACCAAATGAAGTTTCCAATCATGAATAAGGAGGTTGAAGTAATATTATTTGAATTATATATGTTCTTCCCACCATCATGATTTGATATAATGGTCCACCAGATAGTTCACTTGGTTATAGAGGTTCAACTATGTGGTCCTATCCATTATATAAGGATGTACCCCCATTAAATATTATATGATTTTAAAGGGTATGTCAATAATTGGAGTCTTCTATAAGGTTTTATTATAGAATGATATGTTTTTAAAAAATCTATTGAATTATTTACCGATTACTTATAAGATGTTGGTAGCATAATTATCCAAAAGTCTCATCATAGAAGATGCCTTATGGGTGAAATAATTTCTAGAAGAAATGTTGTTACAATTATCTTGACATAGCAGGAGCAAGCATGCCTTTAAATTTTTTATAATAGTGAATATGTTGATCCATAAATTGAATCCCAAAAATAAATTCTTATAGATTTGAATCCATCAAGGGGTGAAGGATGGATATCAATTAAACATAATCAATATTTTATAGGATGGTTCTGAGATCAAATTTATAAGTATTTTTCTAAAAATATTAATTTAATTGTCAAATGACTTGAATAGATATCCAGGGGACTAAATAAAAATGGTATATATTACACTAGATTTCTAATAAATGGTTATATATTCTATAAAAAATAACATGATGACTGCAGTATGATGAAAAAAAGTGATGTTACGCTTATGGAAGAAGCGATTCACATATCTTTTTCCAAGGATAGAAATCCAATTTATGAAAAATTTTCATATTTTGGTGTTATCAAACAGATATACGAGTTGGATTATACAACATTTTCAGTGCTGATTTTCCATTGCCAATGGGTTGACAATATGAGTGTAGTGAAATTTGATGAAATGGGTTTCATGAAGAAAATTTTCAATGTGGATGGGGGGAAATAAAATCCATTCATAATGGAATCACAAGCAGTACAATTATTTTTTTCTCAAATCCAACAAACAAATATTTTTTCGATTGTCCTAATAGTGACTAAAACAAATATCGGGTTAGATGAAAATCTAATCAAGGATAAAAATTTCATTGGGAGATCACAATCATTTCATATTATTCTCAATGTAACCAATGTCTTGTATTTTAAATGGGACTATAAAGAGGGGATTTTTATTCTTGATAGGAATCCATAAAACCTTTAAGAAAAGAAAGAGAGTTTAATGAGAAGGTTAAAGTGATTTTTTAATATACTATTCTTTTCATCATAATATTATATGTTATCTACTACATTAACATGATCTAAATTAAATTTTTGACTACTCATCAATACAATTCCATTTGAGCATGATGATGTTACCAATCCCTTGAAAGAAAAAACTATAATGAAGGAAACCCTTTGGGAAGATTTAAATGTAATGTTATGATATACTTTCTCTATTTTAAAAATATATATATAATGAAACATTGATTTAATTTTCATTAATCCTTGTAGATTTCATTTATTTTATAATATTTCTATCCATATTTCATTCCTTTTTAGAAAGAGCAATGATGATGTCTCTCCTCAATCACAGAGGTAGTCTTGATGTTTGTACAGTAAAATCATTATCCATAGAATTAATTTATTATTTCATATTTATGTTTAATTTATTTCTTTTTAGTATTACTCACATAATAACCATTTTATTATACAGGTGGATTCTTTTTTTAGATTTGGTGTGGTCAATCTATCTTTTATGACTTTGTGTACAAAAAATTCCACAAACATCTTATCCCTCAAAACCTTCTCACCCCTATAGTGCTGTCATTTATCACTTTCCTTCAAGTTCCCCCCATTTCTCAATCATAGAGGTAATCATGATTTTTTCACAAAAAAATTATAATCTCTATAATTAATTTATTGTTTTATATTTATGTTTTATTTTTTTAGTATTATTCATAAAATAATTTTTTTCTTACATAGGTGTATTCTTTTGTTCAAGTTGGGGTGGTTTGTTTGAAGTTGCTCATGATCGTAAGAGATTGGACTTTAAGCATACAACTTAGATAATGAAAAAAAGGAAATGTTTCAATAATTCATACAACAATCATGAAAAGTTTAATCCCTACTACTTATTTGATTAATTTTTTTATCATTTTATCTACTATTTTAAGTTAATAATTTTGTTATCATTTTTATCTAATACTTATTTAGTTTTTTTCATAGATCTTTTGGGAAGTCATATTGACTCAAAGTTATTAGAGAGAAAAACATTTCTCATTAAAATCCAGAATATTAGATTAATATCATGTGGTCGTTGTGGTGACTTCTCTTGATATAATGGACACATGATCTCACTCTACTCTTATAGATTTCAACAACGGAAAATGTTTTTTGGATATGAACATTGAGTCAATATACAGTTTTAATAGTTCTAAAAATAAATGATATGTAAATCATTATAAATTTAGAAGTTAGGATTTTTTTTAGACTTTAGGTCATTTAGGAATTAGGTGCACCTCAATCTGACACATGGTGTGACCAGTATTGCTCCAATTTCTTTTGTTATTTAAAATTGACGTTAATTTTAGTAAAAAAGACCGCTAACATACTCAAAACTAATAAACATATTCATATTGTTTTGATACTTTAATAAAAATATCTATAAGTCATTTGTGACATGTAGGATCATCCTCACCTCAATCTGATACATGATGTGCCCGGTATGACTCAAAGTGTCCATTGTTAGTTTATAATCGACAATTTAGTTCAAAAAGTGTCACTCATTGAAAATCAATCAAACATAATAATATTTTATTGATAATTTAGGAAAAATGTTCATATGTCAATTATGATGTGTAGGAATCAGTATCATATCAAACCTATACACGATGTGATCGGTATATGGAAAAGTGTTTATTTCCAGTTTATAATGTCATTTTAGTAAAAAAGGTAATTGGCGTACTCAAAATTGAGAAAATTCATTTGTATTGTTTTGAAACTTTAGTACTATGATTCATAATTCATTTGAGATGTGTAGGAATCGTACGTACCTCAATATGATACACAGTGTGACCGGTATGACTCCAAGTGTATCTTTTTATTTAATATTGACATCAATATTAGTAAAATGGATAAATAACCTACTCAAAATAGAGAAATATCATTTAGGTTATTTTGAAAATTTATAAAAATGACCCATATGTCATTTTTTATGTGTAGGAATAAGACAAACCTCAATCTGATACACATTGTTCCTGGTATGATTCAAAGTGTCTGTTATTAGTTTAAAATTGACATTTTTGTTAAAAAAGTGTAACACATTAAAAACTAATCAAACGTGCTTTTATTTTCTTAATAATTTAGAAAAATAATTCATAAGTCATTTTTGATGTGTATAAATCATTCTCACATTAAACCAATAAACAATGTGATTGATATGAGTTAAAGTATGTGTTTCCAGTTCAAAATGACATTTTAGTAAAAAATAAAAGTAGAATACTCAAAACCATGAAAATGTATCCATATTGTTTTTATACTTTAGAAAAAAATGATCCATAAGTCATTTGAGACATGTAGGAATCAGGCTCACCTCAATCTAACGCACGATGTGACCGGTATGACTCCAAGTACGTCTTTTTATTTAAAATTGACATCAATTTTAATAAAATGGAAAAATGAACTACTCAAAATAGATAAAATTCATTTGGATTGTTTTGATACTTTACAAAAACAATACCTAAGTATTTTTTTATGTGCATGAATCAACTGAATTTCAATCTGAAACACGATGTTCCTGGTATGACACAAAGTGTCAATTATCAGTTTAAAATCAAAATTTTAGTTTAAAATGTTTCACTCACTGAAAACCAATCAAACACACTTTTATTTTATTAATAATTTGGGACAAAAATTCAAAAGCCATTTTTTATGTGTAGGAATTATTCTCACATAAAATTGATACATGATGTGATCGGTATGAGTCAAAGTGTGTGTCTCATGTTTAAAATGACATTTTCGTAAAAAAAATAGTGATGTACTCAAAACTAATAAAATGAATTAATATTGTTTTTATAATTTAGTAAAATGATCCATGAGTCATTTGAGATGTGTATGAATCATCCTCACCTCAATTTGATGTATAGTGTGACTGGTATGACTCCAACTGAATCTTTTTATGTAAAATTGACATCAATTTTAGTAAAATGGAAAACAGACCTACTCAAAAACCAAGAAAACACATTCAGATTGTTTTTATACATTAAAAAATTATCCATAAGTCATTTTTTGATGTGTAGAAATCATCCTCACCTTAATCTGATACACCATGATCTCAGTATGACTCAAAGTGTCTGTTATCAGTTTAAAATAAAAAATTTGGTTCAAAAAGTTTCACTCACAAAAAAACCAATCAAATGCACTCATATTTTCTTGAAATTTTGGTAAAAATATTCATAATTGATTTTTAACATATAGGAATAAATTTCAAATAAAACTGATACACAGTGTTTTCGGTTGTAGTCAATGTGCATGTTTCCATTTTAAAATTACATTTTAAAAAAAATGAAAAGTGATGTACTAAAAACCAAGAAAATATGTTATTATTTTTTTATACTTTATTAAAACAGTTTGTAAGTCATTTTAGATGTGTAGGAATCATCCTCACCTCAATATGATGTATGTTGTGACTGATATGAGTCCAAGTGTGTTTTTTATTTAAAATTGAAATTAATTTTAGTAAAATGGACAACTAACCTACTCAAAACTAAGAAAACACATTCATATTATTTTGATACTTTATAGAAATTATCCATAGGACATTTTTGATGTGTAGGAATCAATCGAACCTCAATCCAAAACATGATGTGCCTGGTATGACTCAAACTATCTGTTATTAGTTTAAAATTGATATTTTAATTCAAAAAGTGTCACTCACGCAATCACTAGGTTTCGCCCATGGGGATTTTTTCTATAATTATTTAATTAATTTTCATATGGATAATCCTTGAATCTAGAAAATAAATAGTGTGACGTGTAAGAATTAACCACAAATCAATCTGATACATAGTGTTCCTAGTATGACTCAAAGTTTAGTTTAAAATTAACACTTTCTGGTAATTTATTTATTTATATAATTACTAACATTAGAACTATTTTATTATACAGGTGTGTTCTGTTTCTCAAGTAGGGGTGGTTTTTCTGACAATAGCATGAGTTGGGCTTAGGATAAAAAGACAAAGGAATATTGATGTTTTTTAATGTATGTAATAATTTGTACTAATGTAATTGTATAAATAAATGTTTGCAATGTCTATAATATAGTGCTTTTTTATAGTATTTGTGTTGTAAATTTAATTTCATTTTAATTTTGTATTTGTACTTAATTTTTTTATATCTAGTGGTGTTATTGGTGTTGCGGTGTGCTATTACATCCCATTTCATAGGTGTTGTAGTGTTATGTTACAAAATACTGCAATATTACCCATTATAAGAACTTTTGAAAGTGTTGATAAATAGATCTTCTATCAGTGATTTTTAAAGCACTAAAAAATTCATCCTTTATCAACACTTTTTATGGCACTGATAAATATTTCCTTTATCAATGCTTTACAAAATTTTGATAAATGTGTCCTTGAATGGTGCTAAATAAATGTACTAATAAAGTGTTCCTTTATCAGCACTAAGGAAAGAACTGATAAAAGACAAGGGTTTTTAATCTAGATGTGGTAGTCAACACTTTTTTACCACTGATAAATGCTATTTTTTTCATTATTAAAGGACTATTCTATAGTAGTGAAATCAGAATTCTATCAATAATTGGATGAGGAATGCGATGATGACGAGAGTGGGAACTAAGGCGCTGTCAGGTGCGGGCGATTGTGAAGCAAACCCTAGGAGAGGGTTTCATAATGCTAGGTCCTTCGTCGATGTAGTTGTGGGTGCCGATTAATCCACTGACCTGAGGAAGGTAGAGCATATTGCTCTGAAAGCTTTCATACATCGTGGTTTAAACGCCATATCTTTCACAAAGGAAGAGGTAATCTCACTTGCCTCATATTTACAGTATTCCTTGATCGGTAATTTCTCTAAGCAGCGGCCTTCACTTCTGTTCCTAAGAAATACTCTAGAAAAGATTGGTTTTACCGATTTCAAAATCGGTTTCTTAAACTCTTGGAATGTTATTTTTAGATTTTCATTAGACTCGGATTATTATAGATTCTGGATGCGTGGTTTTTGGAATTTTAGGAGATCCTCCATGAATGTTCTTAAATGGTCGTCGGAATACATTAATGGTTTTGAATCCCCCATTGCTCCAATTTGGATTGCTTTTCCTGATTTACCGATTCATTTGTTTAAAAGATAAGCCTTATTTGCTATTGCTAAACTGTTTGGTACTCCAATAAAACTGGATTATGCCACCATTAATTTCACAAGGCCCTCGGTTGCAAGGGTATGCACTGAGATTGATCTCTCTAAGGACCTCCCAAGATGCTTTTGGATTCAAAATGGAGACAGAGGTTTTGTTCAGAATGTGGTTTTTGAAAACCTTCCAGAATTTTGCAACAAATGTTCTAAATTTGGTCATGTTCACAAGAATTGTGGAAAACAAGAAGCTCCCCCTCCTAAGCAATTAAAGTCATTTTGGGTGGAAAAAGTTTCCAAGTCAACTCACAACTCTCAGAATTCTATCTCTGTTGAGGGAAGGACCTCAGCCCCTTCTAAAATCCATAACACTTCTTATCATCCAAGTACCTCTAAGGTGTCTAATGAATAGCTTAGAGACCCTACTTTGGAGGTTATGGATGATAAAGAGGATTCTCATAACTCTGAGAACCAAACTGGAGATTTTTCCAGGGCTATTTTTAATGCTACAGAATCAATTTCTGTGGAGAATAGGGTTACTCAACAAAATGTTGTTTATAATAATGTTTCTGTTCAGCACAGTATAGAAAATCACAATCTTGGTGATTTCTCATTGAATGAGACAGACAAAGTTTGTCCTGCTCGATCTGTTAATACAGATCAAGAGGTAGATGAAAAGGTCCAAAAAGATGGATCCGATTGTATTGGATCATCAGCTGAAAAGGATGATAAGCCTGGACAACTAGAAGAATAATATTTGAAATCCATGGATAGGAAAGGAAAAAAAACTAGTGGTTGATGCTGATGGTTTCATCACCCCAAACCTAAAGAAAACTAGAAGACGTAAGGATTACTCTCAAGTGAAAAGAACCATAACCACTAGGTCGACCGATGTCAATAAAAATATTTCCCCTGAAAAAGAGCAAGGAAAATCAAAATGTGAGAAATCCAGCATTGTTTTATATCACTTCTCACAACATTTCACGGAAGAGGACATACAACAGTGTCTTGCTCATACAAAAAAGAAACAAGAAATGTTGAAACATGAGCTTCAAAAGGGGATTATTAATGAGGAACAATTTCAAGATGCTATGAAATTCATTTACTTTGAGAAATTGAATATGCAATCACAATATTATTGATGTTGCTTTGTTATACCTTCTGTGATGTTATTGATTCTGGTTTACTGGTCTCAACTATTTGTTGTTCTGGCTGATCTGCTTTGAATTGTGGAAAATCTGTTTGGTTTGGATGTGCTTGTCATCTTTCATAATTTGGACTCTGTTCTGGAAAGGCTTCATATCTGGAAAATTGTCTGGTTTATATTGATTATTTGTTTTCTCTAGTCACTGATCATCTGATCCTGTTTGACTCTATTTGATTTTGAATCTGGGAATAAGGTTATGTGTTTTGGCATCAACAATTGACTGAATTTTCAAGACTTCTGCTATTGTTTGGATACTCACTCTGGGGAAAACTGTTCTATTGGAGATTCAGTTATTTTCACTATTTTGTTTGAAATTTTTTTGTTGTGTTCCTTAGAGCAGGTTCTTCTCTACATATGTTGAACATTTGGGTGATGTTGATGCTAGTTTTGATGTTCTGTTCCTCTAAAGCAGCTTACTTGTATTTTACATGCTTGGAATCCTCTGGTCTGCTTCATAGTGTTTCCGTTTGGCACAAGTTTTTCTGGAATGAAAAATGTGCTGCATTTGTTGGCATTTGTTTGTCTGGTTTCCTTTAACAGCCTTTGGTTCAACTGTATGTTCTTGTGGGCTGTTTTTTCATTTGCTTGTTGGTGTAGGCTATCTACACCTCATATGTGCCTTGTACTTCTTTTTGTTTTAATAAACTTTATTTGACATGGATTGGGAAACCAATCCATGTTACCTTCAAAAAAATCGGTACACCATTTATAACAAACCGGCTTGTTCTACCACTAAATCGACACCTGAAATGATTTAGAAATGGACCAAAGGGTGTTTTCAATATCCACGACCTATAAAATTGTTTTTGGGCATCATATAATATGCTTTTAGACTGATTTTTCTATTGAAGAATCAAAACCAGAACCTGAACTTCCTAAAACTCCAGATTGACCCATCCATAATTCAAATACCCATATAGATAAATAATCATAAAAAAATAAATACACATCCAAATAGAGTATGAACTATGAATATATTAATAAAATATAAAATTATATGATCTGAATAAGGATCAAAATCTCATACCTAGAAAAATAAACTGATAATGGTCAAGGTTTTTATAGATGATACAAGAATACCCCAATATAAAAAGAAACCAACTAGAAGCCAATCAGCTATATATGACCCATCAGTCACTCTCCACAACTCAATCCAACCATCTTGATTAAAATGAGCAAAAATATAGATAAATCATAGAAATTTCACCTAAAAGGAAAACATAATTGTTTTATACACTTATGGTGTATATAGGGAATGTGAAAAACAAAAATATATAGGATTTATCCAAAGATTCTATGCAACCCCTTTAAAAGGAAAAATTTTTATATTTTGATATATAATTTTGAAAATAGTTTTCTATAATAATTATATGAAAAAATATCACACCAATATAATTTTCTATAAATTTTCCACTTATATATAATGAATATAGAACACTTTGAAAAACACCACTTTAAAAAATTTCTTTCCTTTGGAAACACCCATGTCAAACCCTCTTTTCTAGTCTATTTTAGAAATGAACATCCAAATGCACTTTGAAAAACATTTGTATTTAAAGAAGGAAAAATGAACAAGAATAACAAAGTAATTAACAATGAACCATGTCACTGATGGAATAGAATCAAATCAAACAACATCCAAAATAAATCATGGTATTAAACAAATAAATCAATCTAAGGGATATAAGGAAGGGAATCCTTTATATTTTGTCATCTAGTATCACAGGATACACACTTGAGTCTGATATGAATGATATTGTATCTAGTTATTGGATTTACTGGGATTGTATGTGTCTCCTAATAATATATCCCATAAAATATTTCCCTCAAGAAGTTTCAGGGACCAACTAATACCTACCCCCAAGAGTGTGAAACTCTCTGAGGACACTAGCTAGATTTTATACACTGTACTAAAACAATACACATCGAGATATTTTTTTAGTTACCTAAGGTTATCATAACAAAACTCAATGGTGGTGAGTGACAACAAGATGAGAAATGAGCACATAAATCATTAATTAATCATTTTTATAATAAATATCACTTTAACTCAAATTTCATTGCAATAAACAACCCGATCAAATCATCCATGACCCAAACAATACATAAAATCCCTTCATGGTTTCTAATAAAATAACAAGGGGCACAATTTTAGGGTCTCTCACACACACACCATGAAAATATCTTAAAAGTTTAAAATAGGCCTTAACAAAATACTAGCTCAGTATGAAAATATATTTCCATACTTTTTAAAAATTCTACTTAAAAATATTCTTTAAAAATAAAACAATATGTAAACCACATTAATAACATTTAAAACATAATCCTCACTTTTACTTGAAAACCTCTTAAAAACCAACACATTTACCTTTACTGAAATTAAGACCCAAATAGGGTGAAGTACCATTAAAACACCAACTACATTTAAAAAAACTAATTAAATATTTCCCAACCACTTGGAATTAAAACCCCTATTAAAAACATAGAAAATTCTTGATAACCATTTAATATTTTTTTCAAAATAGATACTCACTCCAAAACACATTGACAATTTAATATGATTATCATACATGGTTAAAATTTAGTAAAAAATTAATTTTTAACTAATGAGCATCTAATGACATGACATTTAATGAAATATCATTAATGACCTACCTTAAACATGATATAATCAATCCATGACAAGCCAGAACACATCTCCTTCGATGGAGAATGCCCAAACAAGCCAAGTGACACCCTCAATAGGCTCTAGAAACCAAACCCCCCAAGATTAGGTTATCCATAACAATAAATACACCCATATAATCCCATAGGGTTCATGGGAGTGAATTAAACCAAGGGATAAAATAAGATAGGGAAGAAAAATAAGGAGAAAATAATAAGGAAGGGGTGCTTTACCTTGATAAATCACTTAATATTGAAGATATTGGATCCAAAACATATAAGAGGTGGGATATAATCCCATATTGTATGCCAAGGATGATTTGAATGATAATGGATTTGATGAGGAGGCTTGGGACTTTAAAATCATAAGAGAAAACTTTAAAATTAAAAAAAAAACTTAAAAACTAGGAATCTCACATAGTTTGGATACACAATTTGACAATCCATGCATTAACTGTGAAGGTGTGACTAGAAAAGACACCCCCATAAAAAGTTACATTGCACAGTTACTCCTAGGACTTGAATTATTCACCCCAAACCATGTACTAGTTGTTCAAGATAACTATGCACATTCATAATTTAATTGAAAATCCATCTATGTACGGGTCATCACATGGTTCGCAATAAATTATGTGCATTAAGAATGCATGAAAAAAGAACCTATTTAAATTTCACTCACATTCCATTTAGGTGTCAACCATATGGTTTTATCTAACCATACAGTGACCATGCATATAGTGAAGAAACCTTAAAAATTAAATCTAAAGGTCCAAAACCTCAAAAATTTAATATTAACCCCAAAATAAATTTATATTTAAATAGTAATAATGAAATGGGGTGTTATAATCTCCAAAACATGCCAATTTATATCTCTATAATTTCTTTTTTATGAGTGATACTCTATAAAAACCATGATAATACCTTCGGAAATGAGGTGAGTTTGGTGGGGAATTGACTAAAGAGGATTCTAAAGAGGAAACCACTGAACTGAACAAACCACTTAATCTAATGGAATGAATCAACAATCACTATATTTCTACAAGAAAACTACCAATTTAGACTAATAATATCATGATAAAAAGTGAAGAGGGAGAACTATGGATTTCCCCACCATTTATAATTCATATAAAATGGCAGATAAAAGGAGGACACGCCACCAAACCAAGATCCATCCACAAGAAAACATCTCCAAAAGGCCAAATATTTCATATACTACTATCAATTACAGCATCCATCATGAATGAAAATCCATAAACCATAAGAAACACACTTCCTAAAGGAAATCCAACATCCACCAAAAACAATTCAACATCTATATTTACAACATGATCAAACCACCAGATCAAAAAATGAAAATACAAAAAAGCCTCAACATGGGCTCCAAACCTAGGTCAAACACTTAATGTGTGGACTAGGTATTCATCCTCAAAACACTATCTCATGAAGAACCCACTAAAAAATAACACTCCTGAGTTTCCAATAACCTAAATAAAATGACAATCCTAGTCACTCAAGCATTGAACCATGGTTTCCCATGCTCAAACCACCAAAAATAAATCCTCAAAACACCCATCACACATTATACATCTGATAGAACCTACTCCAAGAATAAAATAACATATAAATGTATAATTCACTAACAACAATAAGGATAAATATTAAAATTCCTAATACCAATAAAAATAGTATCTCTAAAACAATATACTATTCCAAAAACCAAATGATCGATTATCTTATAGAACTCTATAAATAGATCAACCTACCACACTTAAAACAAGATATCAAAGCATTTACACACATATCATAAAATTTTCAAAAAATTTACACTAGAGACACCCAATATGCCACAATCTAGGGAATGAAACTTTAATACATCCTTTTAAGAATCTTAGAAGACATCTAAGCATAATAGAGATTTCGCTCCCCCACCCGATCTTGAGTCTGAGTATATTTGGGAAATGAAGGATAAATCTCCTAACATATAATAAGGGTTATCTTAAATATCATCTTAATTAATGAAATTTTCACTCTTCTATGAATACTCTCTAGTATGCATATAAATTAATAACATGAAACATGAAATCAAATCCACCCATATTTCTCACATCAAATCACATAATGACAACATCAAACAAAACGATCCCCAAAAATTTTCCCAAAAATCCACTAGCATATAGTGAAATAAAAAAAATCTCCCTTTTACAAAGCTTACATTATTTAAAAACAACCCATTTTATAAAGAAATATATTTCATCTTTAATTTCCATAAAACCCTCAATTACAAAACTACATTCCCAATTCCATAATAAAAACCAATTGTAATTGCAATTTCAAAAAAATCTAGTCTTAAAACCAAAATATCAATAATTTCATTAGTAAACTAAAATTCTTCTTAAAATATCATTCAAATGTCAAACAAATATTCCATGTTTCATTATAAAACTAATGATACTTTAAAAAAATTCATGGAATTAAAATATTTTCACTTAAAATAGGTTTTCTAAATCAACCACCCATGATATCTTCTTTATGTTGATTCAAAAACCCACTTCCTTTATTTATTTTGAAAATAAATATGTACTTTATATTAAAATCATCTAACTTGAGTTTTTTCTTATGGTGTTATACTTATGTAGAATGAAATTCTAGTAACTGAAATATCATAAAACTAAATTTTTTTATGAAAATATAGAGGTCAAAATTTCATGCCAGATTAAATCCATCAGATTTAGAATTACTACAATGGTTCTTATTTAAATCAAAGATATATTGAAAAACATGTGGATTTTATTAATAGATGAAGAAGCTACTACCACTTTAGTTACACATAACTCTAGGTTTTTTAGAATCTAAATGTTAATTTTTTATAAAATAAATCCAATAAATAGATCCATACCCCAGGCACAAGAAGAATATAGATGAATAAATTTTAGGATTGATCATTCTAAAAGTTTTTCATTTCTAATAATTAAAATTTCTTATTGAGGAGATGGATTCTAATCATTATTATCTTTTTGTTTCTAAGTATTTTTGTTGAGATCTATCATTTTAAGGTTTTCATTATAAATATATTAGAAATTTCTAATGTGATTATTATTTCTCTGATCCCGTGTGATCGAGGGATTTTGGGGAAAGTAATATTGTGTAATTTCTAATAATTTTGACTGAGGTATTACATGTATAGGAAGATAGATCTCATGTACTTATGTTTTATGATAGTGAGATGTTATCAATAGGTTTATTCGAAGGCTTCTGGGGATAGGAATATAAACCATCCTATAGGCATAAAATTGTGGATACCTTATGAAAGGTTTAAATTCATGGATAACTTGGATCTTGTTAGCAGATCCACCTTTCACGTAGGTTTAAAAGTATGGTTTTGACAATATCTTCTTAAATGAGTACTTAATTTTCTAACCAATACTATTTATTTATTTTTTAATTTTCACCATGATAGATCTTTCATTGGTAATAGTTTAAATACATGTCACCTTATTTCCTCCATGCTAACTATACTTCATGCATTTTTTAATTCTATTACTCTAATTTTTTATTTGATTGAAATTCCAAAAAAAATGATCAATATAATACTTGAAGAGGTTGAAAATTGTAAGTTTTTTAAGCTAAAATTCCCCCATATTTTATTTTATTATCCATCACACATCGCATCACAATTTTGCATCAGAAGTACTATTTACCAATATTATGGGATTCAATTGAAAAAAAAATCTTAATATATAATATTTTTAGTTTATTATATTTTAAACTTAGTTTCCATACACTAACCATATTGGTAGAGGAAATATATTTTGTGATAGTGAGAGAACTAGTTGGAACACTCAAAAATTTAAGTCCAACTATGTCACCAAATTTGGATAGAGATGAGTATGATTATGGGTGTGATTATATGAAATTATTTACCACTAATACCAAAGTTGATAAATTTATGATTTTGGTAGGAAACTATAAAGCTCTATATAAAGATATTGTTCAATTATATCATGAATAAAAACATGAATATCAGGTAAACCATAAATTTTATAGTAATTTATTATATTATATGACCATAAATAAATATAGATATATATCATTATATGAAATTGAAAATGGAATTTGGAAATTTTTGGAAATTACACATTTTGGAACATCTAATGTTCTAAAAACTCATAGATCTTTGATAACAGAGGATTATAAAGCCTTTTAATTTCTACCTAGAGAAACAATAACTCAAATTAATAAATGATTTATAAATATTTTAGATAGTTTATAATATTTGGGTGAAAAGAGTTATATGAATATAAACTCATTGAAATGGTTATTGATATTATTCTTAAAAAATGTGAGCGGATAATAATCAAAGATACTAAACATCTGAAAATTTTAAGTCTGGATGAGTTAAGTGGAACATTAATGAAAAATAAGAGCAGATTGAGATGAGATACTGAAAAAGAGAAAAGGAATTATTAAATATCATTCACTTAAACTTTAGGTAAAATTAATTTTGATGCCATTAATACTTGTATTAACACTTTTAAATATCTTGTTTCAAAAAGGAAATGTAAGAATATATATCAAAGAGATTATGATGACAAAAACACTGATCTTTCTAAAATTTCAAGTCGAATGAATAAGATTTTTGGTAATTAAAATCTCCAAAATGATTATCAAAAAGACAAACAAGATAAAAAGGAATCTTTAGATGTTATTTGTAATGAATGTAATAAGGAAGGTCATATAATAATTGATTTTTAAAAAATGAATATGAAAAATAGTAATCTAAGAAGGAATCCAAAAAGAAAATGAAAGAAAATATTGAAAAAATTAGACAACTAGAACACTAGTGAAGGTGAAACATCTATAAATAGTTCATAGAATGATATTGGAACAAAAAACTATAAAATAGTTGGATTCTATTCAAATATTACTAGTAATGAAAAATGATTTATGGAAAAGGTAACTATGGAATCCCTTAAAAATTTAAGTCTTGATTCTAAATTTACTAATAATATTTATGATGATTAATTAACTTCATCATAATGTGAAAAAAGATAATCAATTGTATATTAGTTAAGTAAATTTATAAGAATATGAAGAAACCTTATGTGCTATAACTGAAATTGATAGATATCTAACTCTTATAAATCAAGAAAATAATAAAATGAAAAATTATTATGGTCCTACTGAATAAAAAATTATTAAAGATGGTAAAATATTTTCAAAATTAGCATCATAAATTTTAAAACTTTAAATTTAATTAGATTCAAAAATATATTCTATTTATCATAAATAAATTTATCAAAATTTAGATAATCAGAATTTTATTTTCCAACATTAATCCAAATTTGGTCATTTAATGAAACTTTTTTCTAACTTTACTTAAGGTAAATTGATTTTTAATGAAAATTTATAAACAAATAAAACCCTCTATAACTTCAAATGTAATTGGGTAAACTTTTAATAAACCTTATTTTCAATCAAACTATTTATAACCTAAATATACACCTTTTAAATAAAATTTTAAAGAGGATGTCACTGGAGTATAAATTATTCTCTGAAAAAAGTGCAGTCTTTTGGTTTTAACAAACTTTTATTTTAGAATAACTATCAGTTGTACAATATAAAGGATTTGGTAAAATGTGAGTTACTAAGATTTTATTCTCTAACATAAATGGACCAAAAAAAATTTGGGTGACAAAAAAATAATTGTATCTTTTTCAGGAAAACAAGATGAGTACCAGCAGCAGAAAAAAATGGTACATGGATAGTGTTTGTTCTCAATATATGGATGGAGACAAGTAAAATCTTAAAATTTTAAATAAATTGAAAATCGGATGAGTCATTTTTGGAGATAATGAACATTGTGAATTAATCAAAATCTATGGTGTTAATTTTCTTAAAAACATTAATTTCAACTTTTTATATGTTTTAGGACTTATGAACAACTTTATCAGCATAAATTAGTTTTGTGTTGAGAGATATATTATGAAATTTAGAAATGATAAATATACTATTAATATTTTGTAATTTAATTTTATTTAATCCACTAATATTCATGAAAACTTTTACACACTCTACTTAGAAGAATTAAGATATAAAATTTTTCCTTGTTTAAGTGAAACTAAAGACTTTTCATGGTCATGAAAAAAGATATTAGGACATTTTAATTTCAATATATTAACTAAACTTTCTAGGAAATGACATGTTAAGGAACTATAGGAAAATAAGTTTAATTCAATCGGAATCTATGATCCTTTTCAATTTGGTAAGAAACATAAGTAAAGTTTTAAATATAAATATAAAGTTTCAACTATCAAATCTTTACAGTTAGTGCACTTGGATTCATTCATTTCTATATAAACTAGAAGTATTGGAAGAAAATACTATATATATTACTTGGTTTATGATTACATAAGATTTACTTGGGTATATTTTCACATGAAAATTAAAAACTCTTAATCATTTTAATTCTTCTATTAAAAATGAGAAAAACCAACCTTTGGTGACTATCTAGAGTAGTCATGGTGGAGAGTTTATTAACTCTGAATTTGAATGTTTTTGCAGTAAAAATTTATTACTTGTTATTTTTCTAAACTAAGGAAAACATATAAAATATTTTAGTTGAACAAATAAATATAAATCTTGAGGAAATTACTTGAACATTACTATGTGAGTATTTTGTTGCAAGAAAATTTTTTGTTGAGTTTATGAGTACTTTATGTTGTACTATAAATCGATTTTTACTTAGAAATTTTCTTAATAAAATTCCTTATGAGTTTTAGACTATAAGAAATCCAAAATTGTATTTCTTCATTGTTTTTAAGTGTAAAGTATTCATCATGAATACAAAAATCACTTACATAAATTTGATCCATAAATAAATGAAGGAATTTTTATGGGTTATTATGAAACAACTAATTCCTATAGAGGTTTTAATAAAAGAACCAATATTTTTGAGAAAACAATTCTTGTAAAATTTGATGAACCTAATCCTTTTTTTTTGTAAAACTATTAGATATTAAAAATATTAATAGTGTTTTTAAAAACCATTTTGTTAGTTTACTAGAAGATAATTTACAACTACTTATAGTAAATCCTACTGAAGTAAGATCATCATATTTCTATTATCCTAGAATTACATAAATATAAGATATAAATTCATTAGTCAAATATTAACTTACCACTTTACCCAAAATCAGCCGATCTTAAGGAATCATCCTTTGGATTAAATTATTGAATATGTTGGTCAACCAGTTAAAACTATAATTTCTATAAGAAATCAATGTGATAATAATGAATTCTTATCATAATTTAAACCTAAAACAATAGATGATTATTTAGGAAATTAAAGTTGGATAAGGGTCATGCAATGAGATCTCTATCAGTTTGAATGGAATCAATTTTGGACCCTAGTTGAGTATCCTAAATATCTAATGGTAATTGGTGTAAAAGGAATTTGATGAAAATGGAATTATTATTAGAAATAAATCAAGACTTGTTACTAAAGTCTATTGTCAAGATGAATGTATAGACTATGTTGAAAATTTTTTACAAGTATCTAGATTATAATCTATTAGGATATTATCATCTTTACAGATCATCTGAATTTTACTTTATTTCAAATGGATATTAAAAATTATTTCCTTAATGGTTTTGTTTAATAGGATATTTATGTTGAACATCCTACTAGTTTTGAATATATTAAATTTCATGACCAAGTATTTAATATTACTAAAGCACACTATGGACTTGAACAATCCCCAAGGCATGGTATGATAGACATACAAGATATTTACTTCAAAATAATTTTATTAAATGAAATGCTGATACAAACCTGCTCATAATGAAAATTTTTAAAAATACCATTTATGTTCAAATATATGTTGATGAAATTATTTTTTCTAACTCAAAAATGAATTTTTGATAGTTTTTTTGAACTTATGGAAAATGAGTTTTAAATGATCAAAATGAGAGATCTTAACATTTTTCCTTGGTTTTAAGATTTTTCAAAAATCAAAATGAAAATATTTTAATTTAACATAAATATATTATATATTTAATAAAAAAATTTGTTTTTATAATGCATCAAACATAATTAATCTGGTAACAATATCTATTAAATTTAATCTTGATTAAATCAATAAATCTTGATTAAATCAATAAATCAGTAGATCAAAAACATTGTAGAAGTATGATTGGATGCTAAATGTATCTTATTGCAAGTAAACTATACATTATATTTGTAGTTTTTTTATGAGAAATATTTCAAGATAATTCTAAATAATCTCATTTTAAAGTGATAAAATGAATTTTCCAATACCACAAAGGTACTTTAGAACATGGATTATTTTATTCTTCTAGAAATTATTTTTTCTAAATAGTTACTCAAATTTTTACTTTAGAGGCTATAGGTTAGATAGAAAACCTACTTCTAAAACACTCTATTTATTATGAGAATCATTAGTATCTTGGTCCAACAAGAAACAACATTATGTACCATATTCCACTACTGGAGTAGAATATGTAGTAGCCATAAGTTTTGGGGATCAAGTATTGTTAATGAAACACACACTCAAGGATTTTGGTTTGATATTTACTCAAACTTCAATTATTTGTGAAAATAATAGTACTATTTCTTTATCTATAAACCCAATACATATTCCACAAGAAAATAATATATATATATATAAGACACTATTTTCTTAGGGATTACACACAAAATAGAGAGGTAACTCTCAACATTATTGGAATGTAAAATCATCTTGCTGATATTTTTATGAAACCTATTTCTTCCATTACATTAAAATTTATTAAATAGAATTTTGGAATTATCAACCTTTAGTGATCCTAAATTCACTTCTTATTCCATCCATCACCTAATATAAAAAAATCCTATAGCAATAAAAGGGATAGGAAATTTTTCAAACATATCATTTTTTTAACCTTATCCGTTTTTTAACGCTATTAGTTTTTCAACCCTATAAATTTTTCAAACTAGTCATTTTTTTCAACCTTATCAATTTTTCAAATGTATAGGTTTTTTAATCTTTACATTTTCTCATTTTTTTTTGTAAAATATTTACATTTTTTCTATAATTTCCCATGAACCATCCTTATAATACAAATATCATCCATTATTTTTATAATAAAAATTTAAGTAAGTTTTATCTTTCAACTATGTATTTTATTGTTCCCTTTATATTATTATTTAACATAGGGGGAGATATTAAAAATTTATAAAAAAAATTAATTGATTTTTATAGGTGGAGTTTTAATTTATTTTCAAAAAAGAAACTTTTTCTTTTCCTATTCATAGAAATTTTAAAATTTAATTCTAAAAATAATATATATATATTAAATTTTTTTTCCATTAATTTGTATTAAGGTCTTTGAGAAACACTCATACAAATAGGGAAAATTTCATGGATGATAACATTCCTAAATTTCTATATAAGGACAACAATATTAAGACTTTTTTGCATTCATTTTTTCCTATTTTTCTTTTCTAAGATAAAATATTTCTCATTATATGTATCTTTATATGATTTTATCCGAATAATATTAGATGACCATTTGTAAATCTTAAATTTTTCTTTTCCAAAGTATTAATAACGTCACATATAGATAAAGCACTCTCTTTTATCATTAATAAATAATGTTAAGTTTCAAGTTTGATAATATAGAATCATATCCACAACGTGGGGTCAAGACGGGCTTCCTTCTCTTCTTCTGCGGCAAGGAGTTGGATCCAGTCTTCTTTAATGTTGGGTCGGGTTCCTGCTTCGCGGTGAAGGGTTGGGTTCGTCCGCTGCATTGTTTTTCAGCAGGGGTTCCATGGTGGGTTTGTGGAGTTCTTTGCATGTGGGTTCGAGGGCGGCGTCGGGTCCTGTGGTGCGGATAGTGAGGATCTGGTTTCTCTGAAGGTTTTCTGTGAAGGTTTTGTGTGGATGTATGAGTTGGTTGATTTGGAGATTTGGTGGTTTTTGGTTGGTTTTGTGTTCTGGTTGAGGTGTGGGATGTTGGAATGGAGGTGCTTCTGGACTCGACCATAAGGAACTCTAAGGAGGTTTCAAAGCTAGCTGTCTTCCTTTACAGTGCTAGATGGATTTGGATGTTGAGAGGGTATAGTGTTGGCCGTCGGATCGGGCTTGTGCTTGACACAGGACACTTGTTTTCCATTCAGCCTTGCTTCAGTGGATAGATTTTTCATGTTCACATGCTGGGGAGGAGTGCTCTGTGTTGTCAGTCTGTGTCTCTCCTGACCTTTAGGTTGTGAAATGTCTTAAGTCTTGAAGTCTGTTTGGGTTTCCCCCTTCATCCCTTAAAAGGGGGTTCTTTCTTGATTTTAATAAATAATAAAAAAAATTAAGGCCTTCAGGCCATTGGATATGGAGATTACAAATAATATCCATAAGA
Source organism: Viscum album (assembly GCA_963277665.1). Classification (NCBI taxonomy): domain Eukaryota; kingdom Viridiplantae; phylum Streptophyta; class Magnoliopsida; order Santalales; family Viscaceae; genus Viscum; species Viscum album. Next base: position 786,593,788 of record OY728132.1, read on the forward strand.
CTGGTGCATAAAGTAATGATCAACCTAAACTTACATTATAATAAGATATTATCAAATAAGGAATCATGGTCAAAATTTAATTGATGTAGAAAAATTTTATTACATCAACCATGATAAAAAAATTCTTGAAGATATAAAGGGATACATAAGTATCATAAGTAACCAAGACTTATGAACAAACAATTATAAAAATAATTTAATTTATAGTTTCTTATTTTATTTTTATTTCAATATTTTTTCTTGAAAATCACAAAATGGGATAAATTTGTGGAAAAAAATTTCTATGATGTATACTTTTTATATTCACCTACTATGATTTTTTTCTGATTAATATTTTTCAAAGATGGAGTGTGTGGGTTTGTGTGTTTATATATATATATATATATATATATATATATAATAAATTAAAATTAGGTTTGTTTGTTTTTTGTTTCATAACATAGGGTGAGAAATTATATATCATGAAGACTACACAATGCCTTATTTTTAATTTTAGTTCTTCTTTCAAAATTATCTTGCATATCTTGTAGATCCAAAAAAAGATTTATTATTTATTCAAAGACCCACTTAAATTATTTATTTTCAATGTCAAAATACAACTTATATGAAATTTATATAACTTGAGTTTTTTCTTAAGTTGTACTAATTATGTAGAATAAATTTTGAGTAATTGAAATACAGGAGAACTAAAACTATTTTTTTTAATCCAGATATTTGAAGTTTCATGCTATATTACATCTGTAGAATTTATAATAATAGTAGTGATACTGATTTAACTCATTGGTTGATAAAGCAACATATTATTTTCATCAATAGATAAATAATTTTCTACCAATTTAGTTACAACTAACTCCAAGTTTTTCTGAATCTGGTCATTAGAGATTGTTATAATGATGCCTATAAATAGAGTCGCACCACTGACATCAAATTAATATAAATTAATAAACATTAGGATCAATATTTTTTAATGTTTATATTTTTTTATCTTTGTAATTTCTTATCACTGAGAGAACTTTTGATGAGTGAAATATTTTTCTTTCTGAGAGTTTCTTTTAAGAGTTACTATCATAAGTTTTTAATTATAAAGATCTTATCAATTTTTATTTTATTTTATTTTTCAATACTAAATATAGCTTCCATGGATAAGAAGATAGACGAATTTATATTCATTTCGATCAAGGGATTCTATTTATTGGAAGATAAAGCACAAGTCCTTTCGGTGTGTAGAAGTGAATTGTATCTAACAAGTTTATTTAGGGGCCTTTGAGGATAGGAATATAGATATTTTGATAAGTATAAAATAATAGATACCTTAGGGCATGTTTAAATTCATGGATACCTTGGATCTAGTCAATAGATCCACTTTTCAATTCGTTTTAAAAGTGATGTTTTCATAATATCATTTTAAATATGTATTTAGATAACCAATACTCTATATTTTGTTTTGGAATTTCTATTATGTTAAATCTTTAATTGGTAATAGTTTACATACCTATTAACTTATTTCAATTATGTTAACTATATTTCATATAAATTCTAATTTAGTTACTCAAATTTTTTATTTGATTGACAATTCAAAAAATTGATCAACATAATACCTCAAGTTTTCTAAAATTGTAAGTTTGTTTTTAAAACTAAAATTCAATCCCTCTTGTATTTTATTAGACATTATACTTCATGAAACCAATTTCTACCCCCAAAACCAAACTTTTCAACATATAAAAATATGTTCTTATGTGATAAACTTAATAAAAAATAACGAACATCATCTAGAACCCATATCCAAAAACATAAATCCCATAATAAAACTCCATTATTTACCCTCACACCAATGGTAATTTCCATTGGGATCATTCTAGAAAGTAATAGAGGTAAACAAAAATTTCAAAAGAGAAACATAATTCCACACAGTTTGGCCACACGTTCTCGTAAACCATGCAACAACTGTACAATTGGCTCTGTAATGGTTATAGAACCATTTCAAATTGGAACCACATGATTTACAGGATCATGCATGCTATCCTCAGGACTCTAGTTTGTTCATCAATTTCACCTTAAAAACTCATTTTAACATCCAAAATCACTGATATTGACAATATGGATCTAAATAGCATCATAACATACAAAAATTCATCAAATTCACTCAGAAGAAATCTAAAAATCAAGACTTAAATCCCAAAAAACCCACGGTGACTCGAGTTTCAACATGAAATGTGAAAATAAAGAAACTAATAAGGAGATATATCTCAAGTATCAATGGTCCCCAGAATATAATAACAAACCCTAAATAAAAAAAGGGGTTTTCAAGAACCTATAAACCTTTTCAAGCACCCAAGCTCTGATACCATTTGAAACAAACTGGCATAGGATTGTACTATACCAAAACTTGAACTAATCTAAAATGGGACTAAATATAATTCATAATCAACACAGGTTGGAAGATAGTGCCTGGGCATCATAGAATACACTTTAGGAATTATTTATTTCTTAAATAATCAAAACCAAAACATAGAATTGGCTCAAAAATCCTACATGACCTCTCTATAATTTTAATACCCATGTAGATAAAGAAGCTTCAAAAAATAAATAAACAACCGAATAGAGTATGACACATGAGTAAACCAATAAAATATCACATAAAATAATATGAATAAGGATTAAGATATCATACATAGATAAATAAACTCGTGAACTTTTTTCCATCATATATGATATAAGAATATCCCAATGTAAAAAGAAACTAACCCAGATCAAACTATCTATATGTGACCCCTCAGTTACTCTCCAAAACTCAATCCAACCATCCTGATCAACCTGAACACAACCAGATATAAAGCATAGATAGGTAATCTTAAAGGAAACCATAAGATCTACATACAATGATGGTGTAAATAGGGTTAAAAAAAAACCAAGTTTAGTAGGATTTAACCAAAGAGTTTGTGAAATTCTTTTTAATGTGAGTTTTAGTTATGCTAGTTTGAAATATAATTTGGAAAATAGTTTTATAAAATTATCATATGAAAAAAATATCATTCCATAATCATTTTCCAAAAATCATCCACTCCTATTTATGGGAAAAAAACTTTGAAAAAACTACTTTAAAACCTTTTATTTACTTTGGGAACACCCATTTAAAATACTCTTTTCAAATCTATTTTATAAATTCACATCCCAAAGAATTTTGAAAACATTTTTTTTAAACAAGGAAAAAATGAGCATGAATAAAAAAGTAAATAATAAAGAACCATGTCATGTAAGGAATAAAAGAAAATATAGAAACATAAAAAATTGTTTCTAAACATATAAATTTAACTAGGGGATACAAGGAATTGAATCAATTATCAAGAATTATCTTGTATCATATGTAACACACTAGGATCCAACATGAATGACATTGGACCTAGTTCTTGAATTCACTAGAACTGTATGTGTGTCCTAACAAGATGTCACGTATGAGATTTCACTCAAGAATTGTCAGGGACCAACCAATACTAAACCCTTAGGGGGTGAAACTATCTGAGGGAACTATCCAACTTCCACAAACAAGTATTGAAAGACACACATCCAAAAATTATATTATTTACCTATGGTTATCATGAAAAAAATCTAGGTGAGAAATAACATGCAAAAAAAATGAGAACATAAATCATGAATAAATAAAATTTAAAATAAATATCCCATGACCTCTAATTCCATTATAAGAAAATTCCCTAATTAAATCATCCTTGATTAAAATAATAACAATCAACCCCCTTAGGGTTTATGATACAAGAACTAGGGGTATATTTGAGTGTCTCACTCACACACAATGAAAATAACTTGACAGTTCCAAATAATACATACCAAAATCCTAGTTCAGTATGCCAATCCATTTATACCCCTTTCAAAAATTCAACTTCAAAACTTTATTTAAAAACCAAACCCTTTAGAAACCATATTCAAACTATTTAAAACATAAACCCCTTTTTTACTTGAAACCCTCTTTAAAATCCAACACATTTACCTTCACCCAACATAAGACCCAAATAGGGTTAAATATCATTAAAAAATAAATTATATTTAAAATAAACCATTGAAATATTTCACCAACCACTTATAATTCAAAACCCATTTAAAAATTGGAAGACCGCATTAAAATTATTTAACGCCATTTTTTTAAAAATGGATACTCACTATAAAAATCCTAAAAGGTTTCATATGATTAACATACATTCTTATAATTTAGTGGAAAAAAATTAAATTAATAATCATCTAATGAAATTCCATTTAAAGAAAGACCACAAAAACACCTACCTCAAACATGGTGTAATCGAGCCATGACAAGCTAGAACACAATAACTTTGATGGTGAACGCCCATACAAGCCAAGAGACACCCTCTATAAGCCCTAGAAACCAAAACCACTAATATTATTCTATCCTAAACCCTAAATACAATCATATAATTCCATATTATTTGAAGGAGGGAATGAAACCAAGAGACAAAGGTATAGAGGAAGATGAGTAAATAAATAATAAAGAAGGAGGTATTTATCTTGAGAAAACAATTGATATTGAAGATGGAGGAACAAAAAATTAAAGGGGTAATGAGAGGATCCTATATTTTGTGCTAAGGCTTGGTTGAATGATAATAAAGTGGAAGATGAGGATTTAAGCCTTTAAAATCATAATGTAAAACCTTGAATCTAAAAAATTTTAAAAATTAGGAAAATCACATGGTTTAGACACACATTTTAAAAAACTATGCACCAACCATATGGGGGATATAGTAAATAACCCCCATATAAAATGAATCATTCATGGATACTCATAAGACTCACATAGTTCACCTCAAACCATGTGATATTCATGTGCACTAACCAAATAAATTCAAAATTGAATTGAAAATCCACTTTTTTAAGGGTTATCAAACAATTTAAACTAAACTGTTCACACAAACAATTAAAATAAAAAGAAATTTTTCAAAGGCCATGTCACACCCAAAAAAATTATTTTTGATCTTTGATCTGGTTCATTCTTGATCTTGGTTTTCTTCTTGAGTTCTAGGTGTTCCATGGTTTTATTTTGAGCTATTATTTTTTCTAGAAATGTTTATGAGTTCATTTTTTAGTTTTATTGATATTTTTTAATGAAAAATAAAATTTTTGGGCCTAATAGCATGAGGTACACGGTTGGCACATGGTTTTTCAAACCGTGCACCCATGCCCAGAAAACTATGCAGCCAAGTGATATTTTGGGACAGTGGAATTTGGCATGATTGGGGTATAGTTTGGAAACTGTGTGTCCAAACCATACATGTGCCCATGTTTTTCCAGTAAGGGGAGCATAGTTGGTGCACAGTTTGGTAAACTATGCATCCAAACCATGCCAGTTTCCCAGATCAAAAAAAATTGAAATTCCATTTTTTCCCTCAGGATTTTTAACCCAAAAAGCCTCCCCTCTCCTCCCTTTAATTTTTTCAACCCTAATGGGCCTCTTCGTTTGTTATCCAAGACTCCACCTCTCTTCTATGATGTAGATATAAGATTTCTTCAGGGTTTGGGGATAGATATTCAAGGTAAACCCTCTCCTCTCTTCTCCCTCTTCCTATTTCTTCCCTTTCCTCTTGAATTCATCTTCATACTTGGTCATTTTGATCTAGGGTTTTTATTTACCTAGATTTATGTTGGAGGTTTTATTTTTTAGGGAACTTCTTTTTAGATGTTGGCTCCTAGAATCCTCATAGTGTAACTTCATGTGTGCATTGTTGATGTTCCATGGATTTGAGGTAGGTTTCCCTTTTCACTTTCCATTATAGTTTAAGATTAATTATTTTCTAGCTTTTTTCACCTCCCTTATTTTCTAAACAGTGTTTCGTGATCTTTTGATTACTTGTTTGATGTACAAAGTGGTGATTTATAACTTTTTATGTGATAAATGGTATTGTTTTGTAAAATTTTGCACACGATGTTTTTGATAAAATTTCATGTTGGTCTTTGTGAGTGTTTTGTAATATTTGAAGCATGGAATGTCTTGGTAAAAATATTTATGGAACGTGAAATGATGATTCGGGTCCCTTTAATGTGTTTTCAATGTGGTTTTGGATTTTAAGGAAATGTGTATTGACTCTCTAAAATTTAATGGACCATTGGGAATTTTAATGAAAATGTATTGACTTCAAAATGTGGAATGTTTTCTATAAATTGAATTTTATGTAATGGTTTTGAAATGGTAAATGGTGTGTTTACACCTATTTTAAAAAATTTATTTGGTTCTTTGATAAATGTTGGCTTTTTTAAAAGATATTGAGGCCCATTTGGCCCCTTGGTGAAAGTAATGAAGTGTTTATTATGAATACCCTCCTTATATAGTCATATTGCCTTGATTATATAAATATTTAATGAGTGGGATGTCCTCGCTATGGAATCCTTATGACCCATTTACTTTGTATGGAATGGGAGATCCTCATTGTGGAATCCTTTGTGATCTATGAATTGAATGGAAATATATTGATCCTTGTGGTGACTCAAGTGATGTCTATTGTTTGAGTTAATATATGTGTGAATATGATTTGATTCTCATTTGGCATCGGTTGGATCACCCACTCCTTTCTACATATTGACATGGGAACCTAGCATAGTGAGTGGATTTTCTGAGAATTATTATTGCACTTGTTAGATTATGCATTCTTTTTGGGATGATTATACATTTATAGTATGTTATATATTATTCATGATCTCCTAGGTTTCACCCATATCCATTAGCACTTAGTTTCTTGTAGCGAATTTTTGTGATACATTTTTGGTTGGTAACTCTGCATGGTCATTTTCATTTCCCTTGTTGTATAATTGTTGTATTTACTTCTTGAGTAGTATGGATTTATTCTATAAATGGTGTAATGTTTTCACAGGTTTATAAAAATGGTATTGGAAATGTTTTACACTCCCTCTCTCCCTAATAAATGGAACATCACCTTTCTCCTTAAAAATTCATGTGGATACTCCTTGAAAAAGTGTGAAAGAGACTACTTTGTTTATTGTATTTAAAACTTGAAGTTTATGTTTATTTTATTTTTAAGGAAGTGAATTGAGAATATATTATTCAAGCACACCTACTGAGTTTTAATAATGACGCCTTTAGTTCTTCTATTTTTTAGCTTGTGTTACAGGTTCATCTTAATATTGATCATCATGGGTGATGGTTTTTCTTAGTAGTGGAGAGTGACCCTCAGGGTCACATTGATATTTCATATTTGTAGTCAAGTTCTATTTGGTTTTTTTTCAGTTTTTTTATTTCTAGTTTTTTGTAAAAGATGTTCAGTTCAGATATTTATATATAGATACTAGGCTGATTTGTTTATCTTTCCACTATTCATTTTATTCATTTATATTAGATGATATCATTTCCTTTGTTCACTGTATTGATTCTTGGAACTAGTTTCTAGCCCATGGGGATTGGTAATTCCCTTTTGGCCTTTCTACGAATCGAATTGGGTGACCGGTTTGGGGTCAACCTATGTTGGTTCATGACAAAATGTTATTAAAGCAGGTCAGTATTTGGAGGACCAAGCTTTTAGAGAGACCTATGTTATTTGGGGATATCCAAGTAGATAGATTAGGATTTTCAAAACCTCGAGGTGTATGTATGAGGGAGTGTCTATAAAACACTTTCTATACCAATCCTTGGGTTTCCATGGGAATTCTGGTTTTATGTAGGATCTTTGGTTCTTGTGGTTTGTTTGGTGTTTGGGATATGAAAAGTGAGTTGGGTTAGTGGTCTCTGTGAGATCTCAAGGCCTATAAAGCCATTTTGAGCTGATTATGTGGTCCAATAATACCCTCTTTGATGGTGGTGTGTCTATAATATGGTTTCCAACCATATGGACAAGTCACCCATTGAAAATAGTTTCCATTCATGAATTTATTTGAGTTATTTGTAATTTTGAAAAAAATGGGAACTCTTTATTTGAAAGTGTGAAAAATGGATTTTGAAATGGAAATGGTTTGGTTTTGGAAATATGGGAAATGAAATTTTCATAATAGTTTTGAAGAATGAATTATAAAATGGATTCCTATAAACTGGTTTTTATGTAAATGGGGAAGAGTTTATCAAGATTGGAATTCTATATTCAAAACCTGGGGTTTATCAAAGTTGGTTGATTTGAAAAATGAAATTTTTTTTAAAATGGTTTTTTGAAACATGTTTCAACTAAGAAGAAATGTGTTTTTAATCAAATGGGTTTTGATTAAATGAGATTAGTTGAGCTGCTAGAAAATGTTTTGAATGAAACAAATTGAATTTTTGGATGTAAATTCATGAAATTTTATTTTTGAACATAATGGAATGGATTAAAACACAAAATATGAAAATGGTTTTTAAACTATGAAAGGTTTTATGAATTCTTGAATTGGGTTGAATGATTTGTTTTGGAAAATGAGAATGTTTTTTTACCTTTGGTGTGTTCCATGAGTGATCGCATGCATGGATAGGTGTAGGAACTGGTTGGAGGATGATGTGGGAAAAGAGTACCCAAGATTGACATGGTTGATGAGTGACTAGTATAGAATGAGTTGATATGTTCCCATATTGGCACTAAAATTTTCATGTGAGTGAGACTCTGTGGAATATAATTTGTGAGTGTGAAATCCCAAGTTTTTTTATTTTCAAAAGTGTTTTGAAGTATGAAATTGTGGTATTTTTGTTAGATAATGGTTTTGTGGATTGTTTTTATATGTTTCAGAAGTGTTTTTTATTTTTTGTGCTTTATTTTGATTTAGAATCTATTCTCATGTTTTATCCTGAGTTGAAATATTCTTGGTATTTTGGCCTTGAAGCGTTATTTATGGGGATTATAGAAATGTTTTGGGGAATATTTGAGCAGGTTTTCCTTTGTGTTGGCATCTATTCAAGGTGAGTCTAGTTAGTGAGATAGTATTTATAGAGCTCTTGGATATATTATTAGATAGTGTTTTCCCAAATAGAGATTCAATGAATTTTAGTGGTGCAACTATGGGTGATTATCTGTTAACAAGATTTCCAGTTGATCAACCTAAGGATTTCATTCTTGAGTTTTGAAAGTTAAACCCACCTCTTCAAAGGATACCCCAACCCATTTTCTAGAGTAGAGAGCTATTTGGGATCAATTTAAAGTGTCATCAGGTTATGATGATTCTATCTATTTTGGTGGTTTTTCTTGTTGGTGTTCTTTTTTTTAATTAAAAGGGGATGTTGTGAATCTCCTAAGAACATCTGTTTCAATGAAAGTGTGTATTAATTTTTAGAAATCCTAAAAATTCTTCTTTTTAAGGTGTTGGTGTATTTAATGTGTTCATCTTATAAATCTCTATTTCAATGAGGGTAAATTTTTAAATCAAGTGAGTTTCATAGTGATATAATCCTCTATTTCTACCTGGGGTGCTATTTGGATACTTGTGTCACCAAAAGAAGTCTTGTTTAGGGTTTAGTAGCTCCTGATTGTGAGGTAGTGGATGATTCAAACATCATGACTCTATCCAAATGCCTTAGTTTGAAGTTAGATAATAGTCAGGAATCCTAAGGGTGTGGAGAGTTTGGATAATATCATGATTCCACCATTGGGGTGAGGTAGTTTTTATGTTCTTATCATGGTTTCTCTTTCACTATAACCTCTCTCTTGTTTCAATGGCCATGGTGGATTTTTCCCTCATGCAATTCCTATTATTGTTCCTTCTTGGATGTAATTTTCTGATTAGTTTTCCTTGCATGGACCTCCCATGTGAATTAGTCTTGGCTTTGGTTTGTGTCCATTCATAGGGGATGAGTTGTGTGTTAGTTGGTGTTTGGATCAGTGTTCCTTTCATTAGGCCCCCTAACCTCCCTTTCCCTTGTGGTGGGTATTTGTGATTGGTGTGAAATATTTTTATTTTTATTAATATTGTTGATTATTAATGGTGGAGAGACCCTCCATAGGTATTGTTTAAAAATCTATTGTGATGAATCTGTTCTTGGTTTTTTCAAATGGTTGGGAGTCTATTCAGGCCCCCCTATCAAATGTCTGTTTTGATTTCTGGTAATGGTTTAGCAATGGATAATTTTTTTTAAAGTTCTATAGTTTTTAATTATATTCCAATTTGGGTGGATGATGGGTTTTTTAAGTGTACCAAATAGTTCTGTTTGAAGAATGGGTGTGAAATTTATAGCTTGAGTTTTCCCATCACTTTTCAGGAAGTGGTTTTGGTTTGTTGTTATGTTTTGAGTAGGTGGAATAAGTTATATTTGGTTGTGTTTAGATTTTTTTATTTGAAGAGGGTGGATTATGAAAATTTTAAATCCTTAGGCATTGATCGATCAACTAGAAATTTTTGTGGATTTTTAGGGGTAGAATGTGTTAATGGTGGGGATAATTCTCACACCCATAAATTTTATTTTTGATCTTTGATTTGGTTCATACTTGATATTGTGTTTCCTCTTGATTTTAGGGTGTTCTGTGGTTTTATTTTTGAGATATTATTTTGTCTAGACATGGCCACAAGTTCATTTCTTAGTTTTCTTGAGATTTCTTGATAGAAAAATAAAAGTTTTGGGCTTGACAGCTTGAGGCGCACTGTTAGCACACGGTTTGTCAAACTGTGTTCCCTTTCCCAGGAAGCTGTGCAACTAGGTGAAATTTTAGGATAGTGTATTTTGGAATGGTTAGTGAACGGTTTGTAAATTCTAATACCAAACCATGTAAGTTCACGGGTGTTTCCAGTAAGGGGTATGCGGTTGGTGTATGGTTTGGTAAATTGTGTGGCTAAACTGTGTGAGTTTCCCATATCTAAAAATTTGTGAAATTCCAACTTTTCCCTCTTGGTATTTTTAACCCAAAATGACTCCCCTATCCTTAAATTATTTCATGAGACCCTAAGGGGCCTCTCCCCTTGTTCTCCAAGCCTCCAACCATATCCTATGGTGTAGATCTAAGATTTATTTATGGTTTTGGGCTAGATCTTCAAGGTAAACCCTCTTCTCTCTTATCCATCTTCCTATTTCTTCCATTTCCTTTTGATATCATCTTATTACTAGGTTATTTAGATCTATGGTTTGTATTTAACTTGATTTATATTGGTATTTTTGTGTGTTTAGGGTTCCTCTTCTTATATCTAGGCTATTGGAACCCTCGCGGTGTGATTTTGGGGGTGCGTTGTTGATGCACCATGGATTTGAGGTAGGTTTCCCTTTGAACTTGTATTTATAATTTAATATTATTTATATTATTGTTTTATGCACCTCTCTTACATGTTAAATAGTGTTGTTTGATCTTTGGATTAATTGTTTGGCGTGAAAATTGGTGATTTATACCTTATTATGTGATAAACGATAGTGTTTTGTAAAATGTCACACACTATGTGTTTGATAAAATGGCCCATTGAACTTTTTGAGTGTTTTGTAATATTTGAAGCATAGCTTATATTGTTAAATATATTTATGAAATTTGAAATAATTATTTGGGTACCTTGAATGGGTTTTCAAACTGGTTTTTTCATTTTAAGGAAATGTGTATTGACACTTAGAAATTGGTTTGGAATGTGGTAGTGGTTAATGAACTGTTGGGAATTTTAATGAAAATGGATTGACATGAAAATGGGGTATGTTTTCTAAAAATATAATTTTATGAAATGGTTTTTAGTTTTGTGAAAAGATCTTGAGTCATGTTTGGAACCTTAGTGAAAGTGATGGAGTGTTTATTATGAAAAAACTCATTAGAAAATCATATTGCCTTGTTTATATAAATATTGAATGGGTGGGATGTCCTCTCTGTATAATCCTTGTGATCCAGTTACTTTGTATTGAATGTGATATACTTAGTGTGGAATCCTTTGTGATTTTTGAATTGAATGGAAAGAGATTGATCATTGGGGTGATGCGGGTGATGCCTATTTTTTGAGTTAATATATGTGTGCATGTGATTTGATGATTAGTTGGAATCAGTTGGCTCACCCAATTCTTTATACATATTAACTTGGGAACCTAGAATATTGGGTGAATTTTTTGAGAACAATTGATGAACTAGTTATATTATGCACTAGCTAGTGGCCCGTATAAGGGTGATATATTTTGTTATTATTGTTATGGGATTGTAACCCTTAGTCTATACTAGGTAGGGTGTGGCTGGGCATATGGGAATTATTGATGTCATCAAGTGAGTCATTCTTTTTTGGATGAGTCAACATGTATAGTATGTTATGGATTATTCATGAGCTCCTAGGTTTCACCCATTTCTATTGGAACTTAGTTTCTTGCAGTGAATGTTTGTGATACATTGTTGGTTGGTTACTCTACATGGCTATTTCCATTTCCCTTGTTGTATAATTTTTGTGTTTACTTCTTGAGTAGTGTGGATTTATGCCAAAAATGGTGTAATGTTTTTATGTGTTTATGAAAAATATTTTGGAAATTTTTTACTCTCCCTCTCTTCCTATTAAATGGAATTTCACCTTTCCCCTTAAAAATTCATGTGGTTCCTCCCTAGTAATAAAGTGTGTCTTTTAATGGAAAAAGGGAAATGGACTATGATTTTTTTTAAAGTGAAAAATGTGTGAAATAGGTTACTTTGTTTATTATATTTCAAACTTTAAGTTGATGTTTCTTTTATTTTAATGTAAGAGCAATGTGAATAGATTATTCGGACATGCCTATTGATTTTTAATAGTCACGCATATAGTTCTTCTTATTTTTAGCTTGTGTTGCAAGTTTATCTTGGTATCGATCTCCATGGGAGATGGTTGTTCTTGGTAGTGGAGAGTGACCCTGAGGGTCACATGGAGATGAAATCTTTATAGTCAGGTTCTGTTGGGTTTTTTTGTTTAGTTATTGTATTTCTAGTTTTGGGTAAAAGATGTTCATTTCAGATATTTATATATATATATATATATATATATATATATTGGGTTGTTTTTTTTTATTTCCACTGTTAAGTTTATTCATTAGTATTTGGAGAAATTTTTCACTATGTTGATGTCCAGAACTAGTTTCCATCCCATGGGGATCGGGAAAGACCTTATTTCCTTGCCATAAATCAGCTTGGGTGACCGGTTCAGGGTTGACTTGGTTTGGTTCATGACTGGTCACCCACACACTATGTAAGATTTAGCCTCCTAGTTCTCTTTACCTATGTGGTGATGTTAAAAGAGGAAAAACCCTTAAAAATTAAAACTTAAGGCCTAGAAACAGAAAATTTTAAAATTATCCCAAAAATAATTTATTATTTAAATAGTAAAAGTGACATACGGTGTTACAACATTGATAAATAACCAAAAACACTATAGATAAATATCTATATTTTTTACACTACCCACAATATAACCCAACATCTATATCCATATCCAAATTTAACTATAACCACAACCAAATCCATTAGGTCTATCATCAAATATCTTAATAATTAACCATAATTAAATCACCATTAGTAAATATAATCAACCTTATATAAAAAAAATTAAAATTAAATACATATTTTATACTACTAGAAACCATCATCAAAATTACACATTCCAGAACAATAATACTCATTGAAAAAAAACATACAAAACAAACTTCCAAGTCGAATCACTCATGGAAATCATTAGTTGAGTTATCTTACTCTTGAAAATCAGTATCCAAGTCACATCACTCTTCAAAACTATTAGCCAAGTCATATCACTCTCAAGACCAAAATAATCTAAATCATATTTTTCTACCATCTGAGATCATAAAAGGAGAAGAGGAAATTGAGATAATGACCTTATGGTCCAACCAAAATTCAACCCTCTGAACCCATTCACACTAATACATTTATCAAAGTGTTCCAATGTTTTTATTCTCAAGATCAAATTCAAACACCTTATAAACCAAACCTCTGAACCATAATTAAAAACTCCTTTACCAAAAAAATTCTAATTAATATCAACTGAAATATGAAAATTATAGAGATTTGTAAGGTCATTTAATAATAACATCCTGAACATTTTAAAACAATGAATTCCTATCCTTCAAATATATATTTACAATTCATTATATTATTTTGACTATTCTACCCTTAAAAATAATAAAGGAATGATTTTTCTAAAGTGAGAAAAATATTGATGGTCTAGTTACCTACCTTAATCGATCACCAATTTTTGTCCAATTTTTTCCCTCGATCCTTTTTCTGTGATTCATTATTTATTATTATTTTTTATTTTTTCATGACCATCCATTCCATGAGGAACATTAGTACTCAAAGAACTCAAATAAATATATCAATAAATAGAATACTGACTTAAAGGATGTTTCACAAAACATTCACACTATAATCATGTATCTCAAAAGGATGTTCCACAAAAGTTACATATTATTATAAATCAACATCTCCCCAATCAATCACATTAAAGGGACCATGAAAATTATTCTTAAGAAATTAATCATGGGATATATCATAAATTCAACTCAACTAAGATGGAATATCCATATGATAATACACTTATCTATTATAATTCAATAATAGGAAAGTTCTAATAAACCTTTGTGAATGTTTTCCACATCATTAAAACCTTTATTGTCCATGTCAATGAGAAACCATTAGAATAACATGATAATAAAAAAAACTATAATATTATCCTCCTCAATCAATATCTTTTTTTACTACTCTGATAAGTTCACATATAAAATCAAATCATCCGAACTCACTCTATCAAATACTACATTAATTCAAGTCTAACAATATTTAACTTTCTGATGTTTAACCAATATAACATTGATTGAAAAGGTCAGCCATGAAATGGATCATAGGGTTCCACATCGATGAATTGATGATAATTTTTATTATATGAGTAATATATATAATCCATATAATATACCCAAGATCCAACAAAATCCAAAAAAAATCATCAATATATACTTTATTGTTTGAATCATTCTCTATATTTGAACATATATCTGAGGATTTAATATTATGGTAATAAATAATTAGGGGCCAAAATTACACTATAATCTTATCAACATTTGAGAATAAAATCAAGAATCACAGTCAAATATGACCATCTGAGGAACACCACACAACTTTATCACTTTCACCATACAGAGATTTGTTAAAATTTCCACTGAAGTTTTGTTTTTTAATTAGAAATTAATGTGTGGAATTTGAAAACCAATATAAAACAACACAAATCACATTATATCCTCTAGGTTCATGAGGTAAACTATTCAAAAGATCCATAGAAACATCCTCTTATTTTCACTTATTAATTCTTAGTGTTTGTAATAGACTAACTGGTACATAATTCTTAACCATAACCCACTGATAGTTAAGACATATTTTTAAAAACTCATTTATTAGTCTCTACATACCATTATTATAAAAAATAATCTTCATAACATAATAAATTTTAGAAATATTCAGATTCACCGCTACATGTGAACCATTGAACTCATGAAAAACCATCTCACACATATTTGGAGAAAAATATAATATATCTAGGAAGATTACCTGGTGATTCCCATGTTCATACCAACCATATGGAATATTATCATTAAAAATAAAATCACTCCAAACTCCTTTTTATCAATCCCCATGCTGAGAATTCATCACTCACTTAACTAAGGAAGAGTTAATTGTCATTTTATAATGATAGGAATCACCATCCACTTCTCCCAAACTAAGATTCGTAGTTTCTAATTAATATATCACCTTGTATACCTAACTCTACTCCTGATTCAAATCAATATAAACTTGATTTATTAGAGAATCATTCATTGTATTCCCTTTCCCTAAGGAATATATAATCTCAAAAACTATAATCCTATAGACTCTATAAAAATCAAGATTCTGTTTTGTGTGGATAATGATGAGATAAGTTTGTGGGGGGAACCACACCGAAGAAGTGGTGACCATATTACAAGTAATTATCCAAGATGAGATTAATTTTTGTGATTTTTATAACATTTTTGGTCGCTATTATGATGAGTGTTGGTATGAAAAGGTCTAATAGAAATCAAATTATATTGTAAACAAAATATTACAAAAAATACATAATAACTAAAAGAAAAATGTAGAGTCATTATTTATAGGAAAAACAATGGAATGGAATATAAAGATCACCCACAATAGTATTGAACATAATAAATCCAAATATGTCAAAACAAATGTAAAATTCTTATATTGTGGGAGTAAATTCCATTTCATAAACTATTGAAAAAAATACATGAAGAAGAGTTTTACAATGATCAAGTTGTAATTAAGGTTACAATCAATAAAAGATAGAGATAAATGGTTTGGTTTAGTGGTTGAAAACATCCTTGATGATTATGTAAAGGAGTTACCCAAGGAAACATAATTAATGCTTATAATCCATGTGGAGACTCTATGAAAACCATGTATGTTGGGAAGGAGTTTCTGAAAATATGGAATATATAATTGAAAATATATAAATAGATGATGAAAATTAATCAAGTGAAAATTCCAACTACAAATAGGTTATTCCACATGAAGAAATAAAATTTCAAGAGTGGTTTTCAAAAAAGGATGACCCAAAGATTGAAAATAATCTATGTGAAAGGTATAAATAAATTAGAAAATTTTCAACTTATTACATGACTCTTATTCTAGATCATAAATAAATGATGAAGAGGTTTAAAGTAAAAGTAAAATAAATATTGGTTAAAAGTTAAATGGTGGAAAATATAATTCTATTTATTCCCCAAAAATCAATTATAGATTATGGAAAGAAACCCATGCTACCCTAAAAAAATTAAATTGTAATACCAAATAGATAATAATCCTAATGATGTTTATAAATTTTAGAGATGTAAATAAGGTGTTTGAATTGAGATAAAATCCTAGCCCTGCTTCTCTTACTAAAAGAGAAATGGAATTTATCCCCTCCTCATTCACCTGTTTCTCTTTATATACAGTAACATGAGGGGAATTAAAGGGAAAAAATAAATGGGGGTATTGGATGGTGATATCATAGTTTAAAAAATGATATATTCATGGAGCACTCTCAATTACATGGTTAATAAATTATGGGTGTATTATAATGCCTTGTATCTATATAGATAGTTTTGTAATTCAAGAAAATTTTATTTTTTTAGTGGATGGACCATATTTTGAATCAGGGTTTTGGAATCAAGTTCTGAGTGTTTAGACCATTTAAATATTTTTTTTAGATATGTGATGATTCTATGAAGTTAGTTAGTTTACTTGGGTGATTCTTGGAGTCTTCAGGTTAAGTTTCTGATGTTTTGGAGAGCTCTTCTCATGGAACACATTTTGGGAAACATGTTTTAGGTTAAACCATACAACATACTAATGTTGAGATAATTTCTTAGTTCTTTTTTTATATGGAATAGGTTTTTTGAAAAAAAATATCTTGGATAAGGTCAATCAGTGTAGATTTTTAAGAGGATACCATGATATTTTCTCAGTGGATAATAGAGTGACCCACATGTTTGGTGCACAGTTTGGTAAACTTTGTAACCAAACCATGCATGGTGGAGGGATTAGAGACAGAGCCACCCACACTATTGGAACATGGTTTGGAAAACCATGCATCTAGACCATGAAGCTACCAAGATTCACATTATAACGGTGTTTTCATCATTTTACACTTTAGGATTTTACCAATCCCCTCTCTTTCTCTTCCCCTCACATACACGGACTAGAGGTGAGCTTCTCCCCCTACCTCCCTTTTCTAAGCATCGCCAAAGATGTGTTTTTTGGGATTCAAAAACTGGTTCAAGGTATGTATAACCTTCCATAATAATTCCTTGGTCTTATACTCCACCTATATTAATTTATCACCAATTTTTTAATGGCTCAGATATTTCCGGTTTTATTTTTAGAAAATTTATAGGAAAATTCCAAGACCATGCGTTGAGACAGTGTGCGATTCTGAGGCCCAGTGTGCCCGGAATGGTTCGTCAAAAATGTTAAGTATTAAATAGTGTGTGTGAGAATTTTTCCTGCAAAAATGGAATAAATCTTAAATGGGTTCCTGGATCAGAAATTTGAGGTCACCATTGCATTTAGGATAGTGGGTTTACCCTAGGCGTGACTTAATTTTAGTCGGCATGGGCCTCTAGTGAGAAAACCCAAAAATTACATAATTGTAAATAAAATAATTAAATAAAATTATTTTATTTTTCAAATCCTTATAACTCACAAACAGTGACATGGATTGGAAATCTGAGACCACCATTGAGCTTGTAAGGGTGTTCTTTCCTTAGTAGGAGCCAAACATTGGTCGGCGCGAGCCAACTGTGGAAAGTAGTTTTTGGGACATTACCATAAATAAAATAATTAAATAAATATTATTTTATTTCTGATAACTCATACACGGTAACTCGGATTGGAAATCTGAGAATACCATTGAGCTCGTAAGGGTGTGCTTTCATTATACGAGGCATAACCTCGACCGACATGGGTCAAGGGTAAAAGTTAATTTTTGGGCATTTTAAGGAAAAAATAAAATAAACTTAAAAATTTTATTTTATTAAAAAATGTTTTTCTACAACACAATAATAAGGAAACTATTTAATTTCATAAATGAAACAGCATAATGATGTGGAGACTCAGCATAACATAAACTTTGAAATGTGTTTCCTCTATTAACTTGATTAACAGAGATACTGGATCAGGGGGATCCTGAAGTTTGCTCTAAAGCCTTGGAGGAAATTTGATGGCGAACAATGAGTGGCGATGGATGAAAAATGATAAATGATCAACGAACGGATTCAGATCAGATGTTGGTGGATTGAAAAATGATGAATGCAATATTCACCCTTCATCAGTGATCAATCCAAACCTAGGTTGGGGTTTATTTCTAATTGTTTACCTTTTCCTCATTCTTCCTTTCTAAATGAAGAATGTGGGTCAATTCACTAACAAATTGACCCAAGGTTTAATCTTCTATGCAGGAATGGAATTTTTCATGCGGGTAGTTATGGGAAGTTGGATTCACATTTATTTATCCTTTAATAAACTCCTAACAAGGATGAATCAAGATGACACGAACAAAGGTTGTGATTTATCCTTTGTGTGTTCCTTATGCATCCTTCTACTCCACCCTTTTCTTCCATTCTTTGTGACGTGACGATAACTGCGGTCCAAGAAAGACCGCAGCGGTGGATCAACCCAGGCATGAGGCTGAGGGTGATGGAGGTGTCGGGTGAACGACCACTAGAGTCGTGGACAGGTGGGTCGTGGTATCAACGGAAGGTTGTGGTCATAAGGTTTATCATCTCAAAGGCCGGTAACGCGCGGTGGTGGCGGTGCGTGGCGGCGGTGCGTGGCGGCAGCACATAGTGGTGGTCGAGGAGGCCCGCAATAGAGTCGTGGCGGGGTGACAGCACGAAGTCAGCACACTACGTGTAGGGAGGTGGTCGGCCGCATGACACGGAGCGAATGTGGTGCCTACTATCTCCAAGATGGACCAAACCGGACCACCAGCGTGGGCCAGGACAGAGAGGGAATCGGACCGCTAGGTGGCCCGACTGGACAGAAACTAGCTCGCCAGTGCAGGCCAGGCCAAATGAAGAGGATCGGGCCGCTGGGTGGCCCTGCGGGATGGACCCTCAGCCCAATGGTCTTTTCCCTTAGGCTAGGCCAGACTGTGTTAGCCCAAAACCGATAGGGTTAAGTCAGGTTGAGAAAAATGATTTGGGTCAGGTCGGGTCGGGTCAGCCCGACTGGGTCAGACAGGGCCCGAACTCGACCGGCCCATTTTCACTAAAAGACTCATAACTTCCAAATCATCCATCTGGTTGATGAGCCTTTTCTGGAATTGGGACCCCCGTGATGAGATGTTCCTTTTGATATACTCCAAGTGAGTTTTCATGGAATTTTAAATATGATCAATGGCTTGAGGAGTAGATTCTCGCAGAATCAAGTGCGCTATGAGCGACAATCCTATGGCTGGTTGTGACGAGAAGGAAGTGATGTGTGGAGATCAGTTTCCTAGAGGACCTTAGTGATGATTTAACCTTAGTGGACCAGTAGACCTCAGTGATGTGCAGTCCTCAATGTCCAAGAATACCTCAATGAAGAGCGGACCTCAATGTCCCAATAGAACTCAATGACGTGCGGACCTCAGTGGCCCAACAGACCTGAGTGACGAGAAGACCTCAGTGGACCAGCATACCTGAGTGACATGAAGACCTCAGTGGCCTATAATACCTCAGTGATGTGTGGACCTCAATGGCCCATCAGGCCTTAGTGATGATCAGACCTCAATGGCCCAGCAGACCTTAGTGACGTGTGGACCTCAGTGTCCCAGCAGACCTTAGTGATGAGCGGATCTCAGTGGCTCAGTAGACCCAAGTGACGTGTGAACCTGAGTGGCCCAGCAGACCTCAGTGATAAGCGGACCTCAGTGGCCCAGCAGACCTCAGTGACATACAGACCTCAGTGGCCCAGCAGACCTAAGTGACGAGTGGACCTCAGTGGCCCAACAGACCTCAGTGACGTGCGGACCTTAGTGTCCCAGCATACCGCAGTGACGAGCAGACCTCAATGGTATAGTAGAACTTAGTGATGTGCATACCTCAGTGGACCAGTAGACATGAGTGATGAGTAGGCCTCAATGACCCAGCAGATCTCAGTGACTCATCAGGGATGAGTCCCTCAGCAATATAAGATTTTCAACATTATGACTGATAGTATTGCTTTCTATACTTTAGTTTATACCTATGTGAGATGACTCTAGTGACTATCTTGATTGTACTTCTTAGAGGCTACACTCTATGTACCTCTTTGGTAGTCTACTTTTTGTATTTATTTGTGGTATACCTTTGTGGTTTGGGGTCCCAACTGATTATTGTTTTACTCATCCATGCACGGGCTTCGTCTGGACATGTCGTGTCCTATGCAGACAATCGATGCTTTGATGGATCCCTTGGTGGACCAGGGCTAGTTGGTGCTTAGAGTGACCCAAAAAATGAGACGTGCTTTTGTGACTTCAGACAACTATTTTTGTACCTACCCTTCATGTAGGGTTTTCTATAGAGGAGTTATAGAGACTTGTACTTTTAATTTTCTATTTTAGTTGGTCTTGTATTCTGGACCTTTTTACCTTAAGTTTTCTACTATCGTACCTTTTATTTTTTTACTTAGTGTATCCACCTTACATTATTTGTGGCTTGGAGTAGTTTTTGTGTGTAGTTACTTATAAAAATGCCTCTCATTTGTTTGGGTTATGCCTACTCAGCGCTAGTCGCCAGTCCCTGGCCTATAGAAGGTGGGATTGGGATAGTCATGGCAAGGATCCCGAGGGACAGGTCATGAAAAAGTGGTATCATAGGAGTTCTGTTCTACCTTAAGAACCTAGAGTCTATGAGTTTGTTTTGGGGCAATAGTTTTAAGTGTTTTGAGTTTGAATTTCAGGTCAGGGAATCCAGAGTTGGTACGATGGCCAACGTATCCATACACCAGGACCCTGAGTTCTGATTTTTGACTCAGTACATGAAAACACTAGTTGCGGGGAGAAAAAAATAATGGTACATGCATCTTATAGGAATGGTTTGAGTTTTCCATGTCCTTCTTGAGTCAGATCACTAGGTATTCTCTATTGATCATGGTACATATTGTTTTGTTTCAAGATTATTCCACGTAGACAGGCATCCAGGATTCCACTACATGATCATGAGGATGATCTATAGGGTGACGAGATGGGTACATGGGTTCATACCAGATACAGCACCACCAGGTGGTGTACCATCTATATCACCACCTGTGGAGTAGCACATGGTAATTTTAGTACCAATGGATGATATGTGTGGGCTGAGTACACTTCATGAGTTTCAGTGATAGAGACCCCTCAGGTTCTGAGGCGAGCTCAACTCACAGGTTTCTAAGGACTAGCATGAGGTGGTGATTGAGTTTTCTGCCTAGTCAAGACACCATTAGATCAGATAGTGATCCTAGAAGTGAGCCTTCTATGTGGCTTAGTAGGTGATGGTGAGGTTTAGATTACCCAATCTTATGATTAGGTGACTCTTCTGTGGTCAGAGCTTGAGAAAATTTATTAGATAAAGGGATATCACCATAAAATCTAAGGTCTATATGTTCCCAAGAGCTTCTACAGCTTTGGTAGGAAGACATGATGGTAGCTAAGTATTAATCAAGGAATATTGACCTTTTTAGGTACTCGATGAATAAAATATGAACAGTGATTCAGGGCTTGGACCTCCAAGCGAGGTGTGTTTAGGGACATCCAAGATAGCACTATTCCTATATGAATTATTAATTATTCTAGGGTGCTGTAGATAACCACTGTGGTTGAAAATCATTTGGATGAGCAGATACAGCCAGTGGATGTCAGCAGTGGGCAAGAAGGAAGCCGATGTCAGTCTCAGAGACTTGGATGTGTGAGACGTTCCGAAAAGAGGTCCCAAGATAGGGGATATATAGCTCAGGGATCATAAGGTGAGTCCAGTCAGACTAGGAAGAGGTAATTCTTTTCAAAAGACAGTAGGGGATATCTCATTAGAGATTTTCCATCCTATAATGCTGATAGTGAAATGGTTGATGGGCAATCGGGTTAGAGATAGTGATAGGAACAGATGAATGTGTAGGGCAGCAGGCATGGAAGAGGATCTGAGAGAGAAGCAAGAGGTGGTATACATTTCAACATGTTACAACCACCACCCCAATGTGGTCCACACCAGGCTCAAAGATTTGGAGGACAGGGGAAGTGAGTAGTTGTATGCAGTCAAGGAATATAACCCAAGGGCTCTAGGGATGATTCTATGTAGGGTCAATTTCTACTCTTAGCTACTATATTAATAAAAAATGTGATAATCATTCCTTCTTTTCATGAATCTTGTTCAAGACCTAGAGTTTCCGGTTAAACTGTTGACTTGAACCTTACGTTTAGAGATACCTATGGGAGGAGACTCGATAATAACACTTATGCGGCTGGTGTTATCTGACCCTTGAGGTGAGATTTTCAGTTGGAACCTCTTGGTGGAAGTATCAAGGACTTATGATGTTAGTTTGGGTATGGACTAGTCATCTATAGTTCATGCTTAGATTGACTATTTTAGGAAAAAGGATGTGTTATGTCCACAGTGTTGGAATGGGGTTTTCCTTGGTCAGAAAAAAAAAGGAAACCCAAGCATAATGGGATAGACTCGTGTATAGGAGGGTGCATCCAATCACTCTTGAGTCGGCTAGCCTTACCCTCAGGGCAGTGGATGTTATGAGTTTTTAGTACCCAACAGTAGTGGAGGAGTACGAGGATGTCTTTCTAGGAGATGTTTCTAGGTTTACCTCCCCATGGGGAGATAGACTTTTTCTTTGTTCTACACCCTGATATGGAACTGATATTAGAACTAACATATCTTATGGCTCCCATAGATCTTCATGAATTGAGGGTATAGTTGGAGGAATTGCAAAGTAAGGGCTTCTTGAGACCTAGTGTTTCACCATGGGCAGCCCTAGTATTGTTTTCCAAGAAGGAAGATGGGGTCTTGAGGTTATGTGTAGATTTATGGTGCCTGAATCAGGTTTCTGTGAAGAATAATTATCCACTACTGGGGATCTATGATCTCTTCGATTAGCTGAAGGGAGTAAGATAGTTCTCGACAGTTGAGACCACATGAACAGAACTATGTGACCCATGACCTTGAGTTGGTAATGGTAGTCTTTTCAATGAAGATTTGGTGATACTACCTTATGGGTGAATGGTTTATCGTCTACTCTAACCACAATAGTATCATGTATATCTTATCTTATGAGTATTTGAACTTGATATAGAGATGGTGTCTGGAGTTCCTCCAAGACTATCACTTTTAAGTATTTTATACTCTTGGTAAGGGAAACATGGTAGTAGATTCTCTTAGTAGGAGATCCAGTTCGTAGTTATTGAATGAGGAAATGAAAAAATTGTCCCCATTACAGTTATCCTTCATGGATAGAGATGATGCATATTACCTATAATTGGTGGTTTTTACCCCTCCACTCTTAAGTGATTCATGGAGGCACAGCACGATGATACCGACAGTGAGACTTTATGTGCTCATTTTTCCATGGGGAATGCCCCTGATGGATATTTGAAAGGTGGGGAACATGTCATTCCTTTCAAAGTATGCACAGTAGTGACATTGGATTCTTGTAGTGGCGAGATGCATCGGGATATGCATTTGGGTGTTAAGACGGACACCAGGGGTGATAGAATGGGTTAAAGCTACGCTTATCTGTTGATATAAGAGTTGAGTTCTTGTTTAATCAGTTTTTTGGTTTTTCAACACACCATGTCGATCCCCTGTTCTTGGAAGGGGTTTCTCTTTTCTTCCTTGGGGTGCCAATATGGGAGTGATAAATGATATCGATGGACTTCGTGATGAGTTTATCACGTATATCCAGGGGACAAAATACTATATGGGTTATTGTTGACCAACTCACCATGTCATTCACTTTTTACCTTTTTGGGAATAGAGTCCTATAAAGAGATTGGGATGCCTCTACATGCAAGAGATAGTTCAACTCCATGGAGTCCAATCAACGATAGTCTTGGATCGAGGTGCACACTTTGCATCCTGGTTGTGGAAGGGATTTCAGGAGGCGTTTGGGACTTAGCTGCGCTTGAGTACAGCTTTCCATCTATATATAGATGGCCAGATGGAACAAACCATTCAGGTCCTAGAGGACATGCTATGTGCATGCATCCTTGATTTTGGCCACAGTTGGGAGGATCACCTACCTCTTATGGAGTTTTCATACAACAACAGCTACCACTCCACTATTATTATGGAACTATTCAAGGCCTTATATGGGTGACCCTATAGGGTGACACTTTTCTAGACTAACCCCGAAGGGTCAGCACTCATGGGCCCAGAGTTGGTGTGGGATACTATAGAGAAGGTGCAGGTCATTTAGGAGCATATGAAGACTGCACAGAGCCGTCATAATTCCTATACTGGTAGGAGATAGAGACCCTTGGAGTTCAAGGAGGGAGACCCTGTATTTCTTGGGGTCTCTCCTCAATGTGGGATATGAATATTTGGCCAGTGTGGCAAATTATCTCGGAGGTTCATCAAACTTTTTTTGATACTGTGTAGAGTGGGAGAGGTGGTGTACCTCTAGTATCTACCTACACAATTAGATCAGGTGCACGATGCCTTCCACGTATCCTAGCTAAGGAGATATGTACATGACCCATCACACATCATTGACTGGGGAAAGGTGGATGTTGATGATGGGATAACTTTTTTAGATTTTCTAATAGAGATAGAGGATCGAAAGGATAGGACCCTCCATGGGAAATCGATTCCTATAGTGTGCATTTGGTGGAAGTATAGGAAATATCCAAGAGAACACGTGGGAGTGGGAGTCTCGGGTTTGTGCTCATACTCTGGTCTATTTGGGAATCCCTTGGTTTGGATTTCAAGGATGTAAAGCCTTAAGGTGCAGAAAATGTAATGAATTATATTTTCCAAGTTTTTTTTTAGAAAATTTCTAGGAAAATTCTAAGACCAGGCAGTGAGACGGTGTGCGATTCCGATGCTCAGTGTGCATGGAATGGTCTGTTAAAAAATGCTAAGTTTCAAATAGCGCGCATGAGAATTTTTCCTAAAAAAGTAGAATAACTCTTAAACAGGTGTCTGGATAAAAAAATATGAGGCCACTATTGTATTCAAGATGGAGATTTTACCCTAGGTGCGACTTAATTTTAGTCGGTGCAGGTCTCTAGTGATAAAACCCAAAAATGGCATAACCATAAATAAAATTATTAAATAAAATTATTTTATTTTTTAAATCCTTATAAATCATAAACAGTGAATTGGATTTGAAATCTGAGACCACCGTTGAACTCGTAAGGGTTCTCTTTCCTTAGGCAGAGCCTAACATTGGCCGGCACGGGCTAACTATGGAAGGTAGTTTTTTGGATGTAACCGAAATAAAATAATGAAATAAAAATTATTTTATTTCACATAACTAATAAACAGTAACTTGGATTGAAAATCAAATAGTACCGTTGAGCTCATGAGGGTGTTCTTTCCATGGGTAGGGCCTAACCTTGACCGATGCGGGTCAAGGGTAAAAGTTAATTTTCAGGCGTTTAAGGGGAAAATAAAATAAACTTAAAAGGTTTATTTTATTTGAAAATGTTTCACTACAATGAGGAAATTGTTTCATTTCATAGATGAAATAGCATAACGACGTGGTGACTCAGCGTAACACAAATGTTGAAACATGTTTCCTCCATTAAGTTGATTGACAGAGATACAGGATCAGTGGGATCCTGGAGTTTTCTCTGAATCCTTGGAGGAAATTTGTTGGCGAACGATGAATTTTGAAGAACAACAAATGATGACTGATCAACAAATGGATTTGGATTAAACGTCGGTGGATTAACGAACTAAGAACACAAGATTTACCCTTCATCAGTGATCAATACAAACCCAAGTAAAGGTTTATTTCTAAGTGTTTACCTTTTCCTCATTCTTCCTTTCTAAATGAATAACGCGGGTCAGTTCAATAACAAATTGGACCACAATTCGATTGTTTATGTGGGAATGTGATTTTACATCCGGGGAGTTATAGGAAGTTATATTCATGTTTATTTATCCTTCGTTAAAATACTAACAAGGAAAAATCACACTGGTGCGAACAAAGGTCATGGTCCATCCTTCATGTGTTCCTTGTGCATCCTTCTACTCCTCCCTTTTCTTCCGTTATTTGTGACATGAGGGCAACCGCAGTCCAAGAAGGACCACAGCGGTGAATCAACCCGGGCATGAGGCTGAGGGAGGCGGTGGCATTAGGTGAACGATCGCCAGCATGGGAGCTAGCGGTGGTGTAGGAAGAGTCACAGCCAGGCGAGCTATGGTGGAAATGAAAGGTTGTGGTGGCGGTAAGGGTTGTGGTGATGGTAAGAGTCATCGGATTGAAGTTTGATAGTGGTGGAACTCACGGCAGTCATCGCAGGTGGTTTACCAGAGCCACTGGCAGGCGGCCAACTATGGCACATAGTGGACGGTGGCAGCACGCGGCGGCCAGCAGTGGTGGCACACAGTGGTCAGTGGCATCACGTGGCGGTGGCTACATGTGGGAGGCAGTGTGTCATGGCAGTTGAGGAGGCCCATGGTAGAGCTGTGGTCAGCGGGGTGACGGCATGTGGTAAGCGGGCCGCATGTGGGGTAGCAGATGGCTACATGATGCACAGCGGATGTGGCACCTATCGCATTCAGGCTGGACCAAACTGGTCCACCAGCACTGTCCAGGCCAAAGGGGGAATTAGGCTACTGGGCGGTCCGGATGGAAAGAAATCGGCCCGCCAGCATGGGTCGGGTTGGAGGAAGGGGACCGGGCCACTGGTCGGTCTGAAAGACTGGACCCTCAGCCCAATGGGCGTAGAACTTGGTCCCGGATGGATCGAGTTATCCCAGACCTGACCGGGTCGGGTCGGCCAAATCGAGTTGGGTTGGGTTGGCCTGACTAGCCCCTTTTTACTAAAAGACTCATAACTTCCAAATCGTGCATCTGATTGATGATTCGTTTGTGGGTTTGAGACCCCCCCCCTGTGACGAGACAGTCCTTTTGAAATACTCCAATTGAGTTTTCATGGAAGTTTAAATACAATCGATGTCTTAAAGAGGAGATTGTCCCAAAATCAAGCGCACTACGAGCAGAAATCCTGCAGCTGGCTGTGATGAGAAGGAAGTGATGTGTCGACCTCAGTGGACTATAATACCATAGTGATGAGTGGACCATAGTATCCCAGAAGACCTCAGTGATGTGCAGAAATTAGTGTCCTAGCATACCTCAGTGACATGCTGACCTCAGTGGCCCAGTATACCTCAGTGATGTGCGGACCTCAATGGCCCAGCAAACCTCAGTGACAAGCGGACCTCAATGGCCCAAAAGACCTTAGTGATGTGTAGACCTCAGTGGCACAGCAGACCTCAGTGATGATTGGATCTTAATGTCCTAGTAGACCTCGGTGAGGTGTGGACCTTAGTGTCCCATTAGACCTTAGTGACGAACAGACCTCAATGACCCAGTAGACCTCAGCGAAGAGCGGACCTCAATGGACCATCATACCTCAGTGACATGAGAACCTTAGTGGCCTAGCAGATCTCAGTGACGAGTGGACCCCAGTGGCCTAGTAGAACTCAGTGATGTGTAGACCTTAGTGGCCCAGCATACCTTAGTGATGAGCGTACCTCAGTGGCCTAGTAGACCTCAGTGACGAGCGGACCTCAGTGGCCCAGCAGACCTTAGTGACTCATCCGGGATGAGTCCATCAACAGTATAAGATGTCCATCATTACTACCGGTAGTCTTTATTTCTATACTTTAGGTTATACCGATGTGATATGACTCTAGTGACTCTCATGACTATACTTCTTAGAGGCTACACTTTATGTACCTCTTTAGTAGTCTGCTTTGTGTATTGCTTTGTGGTAAACCTTTTTGGTTTGGGGTCCCTACTGAGTATTTTTTTACTCACCCCTACACGGGCTTCACCCACACATGTCGTGCCTTGTGCATATGATTGATGCTCTGATAGAGCCCTTGTTGGACTAAGGCCAGGTGGTTCTTAGAGTGACCCAATAGATGATACATGGTTATGTGACTTCAGATATCTATTTTTGTACCTACCCTTCAGGTAGGGTTTTCTACATAGGAGTTCCAGAGACTTGTACTTTTACTTTTCTCTTTCATTTGGGCTTGTATTATGGCCACATTTAACTTTAGTTTTCTACTATTGTACCTTTTATTTGTTTACTTATTGTATTATCCTTACAATATATGTGGCTTGGAGTAGTGTGTGTGTGTACAGTTACTTAGGAAAATTTATCCCATTTGTTTGGGATATGCCTACTCAGCGCTACTTGCTAGCCCCTGACCTATGGGAGGTGGGATTGGGGTAGTCACAGCACAGGCCCCAGGGGATGGGTCATGACAAATTTAGCTAGGTTTTATTTGATTTTTCTACTATAGCATGGTGGAATCACCCGATTCTCAAGGGAATTTCATACAGGCTTGGATGAGGGAATCCTGAGATGCCACCTACACTTAGTTCCTTATATTTTCAACAATGTATTCCATAATTTTTTATTCTCCTGACTTTTTTCAAAATTCCAATTAAATTGATTATGGAATTACTATTTTTGTTTGGGTATTTTTCTCGAATTAGGTTCAAGAGTTTGTTGGGGATGGACAACACCTCATTGCTCTAAAAACCGGAGATCGAAGGATGTTGATGGCTTGTTTAGTGGTTATGTTATTTTTTTAGTAGATTAAATACATATTTATAGTTGTATATAATTAATTTTTTAGGATGTGTGGTTGAATTTAGGACCTTGGGTAGTCGATTTTGGTTCATATAAGCTTGGGTGAGTCACTGTTGGCCTTGGAAAGCTTCTGACCCATGATAAATTATTGGGAAAAGATTTGAACATGAGGTAGGTTGTATATAGGATCGAACCATAATCTCATATTTTCTAAGTGTATGTGTCATGTGGTTATGTATAATTTTTCATTATTGAATCATTTTAATGTTTTAATTCTTAATTAAAGTAAATATCTAATCTTTTTTTATTTGGTGAAAGTGGAAAATTGTTGAATTGATGGTTTTCAAATGGAACTTCACCACCATCGATGATTGGAAATTGTTTAGATTTCAAAATGAGTTTTGATAAAGGTAAAAAATGTGAATGGTATTTTATAAAAGGTTAATTGGTTATTTTTTCAAAATAAAATATAAAGTTATAGTGATGGTGTGTGATGGGTATTTCAGGAAAAAAAGGGTATTTTGAAATGTTCTTTAGAATGGTATTTTTTAAATAGATTGGAAATGGTTTTATTTTTCCTTAAAACTGTAATGGTTATTTGAAATGGTTTTTGGTAAATGATAAATGGTATTATTTTATTATTCATGGTTCGGTTTATCTTGGTTTTATGGTAGTGATATCATATTTGTTCTCTATTTAAATGGTATTGTATTATTATGTGGTATTTATGGTCAATCTGAGGTGAAAATAGCCCCTTGGGTAATATTATTATGTTATTATTAATATAGGGGTGAACACATCCCCCTAGGGGATGTGGTGGAATTTCAGTTAACTCAGGATAAACATGAACCCCAAGGGATGCATGGACATTTATGGTCAACCCGGGTTGAACACATCGACAAGGGGACACATGTGATAGTTAACCTAGGGTGAACACAACCCCTCATAGATTCATGTTATGGTTGACCTAGGGAGAACATAGACACCGGGGGATGGAGGGCTCCAGGGATAGGTATAGTACCCTCAAATTCTGGTTTGGACAAGTTATGGGTATATTTCCCTTGGTCGGGAGTGATATGGTTTGTATAGTCTACAGGATGGGCTTATATATACACTAACACTTACTGAAAATAGTGTATGATTACTCAATACTATTGTAACCTGAAGAAAAATTTGTATCAAAGTATATAAACCAACACATTAAGGAATAAACCTATGTGTTGTAGAATAAAATGAATGAGGATAAGAGAACAATGTTGTTATTACTTTCTAAATTATACATCAAGACTCTTGGCGGTCCACTATGATAAAATATCATTGTGAGAACTCTTTTAGAACAAGGACAATGTGGATAATGTTTTTTTGGTCATATCCTAGTAGTTGAAGGCTTGTTCATTGGTCCAAGAAGGACTCTTCAAGAACTAGTGGTAACGGTATAAACTTTTATGTATACCAGTGAGATCTAAAGCCTTTGGGATGAAATATAAATAGAATATAAGAAGATAGTTTAGGGAAGTGGATGAAACCTACCTCACTCTTGAGTGATAATTCTTAGGTACTTGTGATCACTTCAAATTAAGTTTATAATATAATTTTCATACTTGAAAAATATGAACATCAAAAGGAGTAAGCTATCACATTGAGGATAGACCTTGTAAGAATCATTATGTTATATTTAATTGTTTATTATACATTAAATACCAAGGTGAGGGTTGAGGGAACATGAAAAGATCCATATCTCTTAACCAAGATAAGAGTTTTAGTTGAAGAGGGTAAAATTTAAAAGGAAAATAAAACTCAGTAAAGGGTGACACCTGATTCAACCCCCTATTAGGTGTATTCATGATTCAATGGGCTCTACTAATGAGTAACATAACAATTTTCACTATAAATAATGTTAAATCATACAAATAGAGAAAGTAGATGGTTTCAAGAAATAATACCCCCATTAAAAAATAAGAAACATCAATAGATTATAACATATAAGGGTATTGACACAAAGTAAAACTTATTTATTGGGAGATAAAAAATTATCTAGAAATAAAATATAGATATACTTTTCATTTTGAAATTATTCTTTTAAAACAAATATATTTTGAATAAATTATTTTAAAAAGGAAGAATAAAGACTAAAAATGGAATATTTAAAAAGAAAACCAAAGTAATTGGTGGGAGTAAGTGACCGAGCTAAAAATTTAAAGAAAGAGAGTGAAAAATATATTTCATTCACATTTTTCTAAATATATTAAAACCAATGTAAAGAGAGTTGAAGAAAAAATATAAATATAGGTAAGGATATATAATACTTCCTTGAAAAAATATAAATAACCATCAAACCTATTTTTTGTGTTTTATTTTTTGTTAATTATAAATGGTTTCAATGTGGATTGAGATGAGAATATTGGATGATGACTAAATAACACCTTTCAAATTGGATCTTGTAGATCCCAAAAGACTAACATAAAACTTTGATTTTATAATTATTCTTATATATTTTTATCTTCCATTGTATACGCTATTGAAGATCTATTCACATGGGTCAAATAAGTTTGAGTAGATTTCTACTTCTTTATATTTCATGTGTAGAATCTATTTAATAGGGTTTGAGGAAGATAATGAGATGATTATGAGTTGTGGTTATCAAATAGGTTAAATATCTACATGATATGGCACCAAATAATTAATATTAAAGTCTTTCCATTTATTAAAGGAAGCTTTTAGATTGATTCAGCTAGATCATAAAGATAAAAGGTTGAGATGACTACTATGGGGTGTCAATATTGCTAAATAATATACCTATTTGAAGAAGTTGAGGAGATGGTTTTGTTTCAAAGAGAATAAATAGGGATATATTTTTTAGTGGAGATCCATACATGTGTTATAAATATTGAGGACTTCTATATTATATTGAAGCTACACTTGGATGATGATGTGTGGAGAGATTAATTTTTCACAAACCTATGAAAGGCATTGGATTTAATGATGAATAAGTGAAGCAATATGACTATTCTGAAAAATTTTAAGAAGTGCTAAAGTAATTGTGAAATTTGATTATTTATTGATTTAATTATTTTTTAATTTTATTAGATATAAAAAATATGTTAATAAATGATGAAAAATATTTGGGATCATTCAGATATAGATAATGATAATTTAGTGGTTTCCTGAAGTTACTTGAGATATATTAAAGTTCACAATGATGATTATATATGTTTTGAGTTATTTTGGAGTTTTTTAGAGATATTATGTGTTTATTTAAAATTAAATATAATATATATGAGCTTATAGGAAATTTTTAAAAGGAATATGTGATATATTTCAATGTGATAATTGGAAAAGTATTAGGGAGTTTACACTGTGATACCTAACATCTCACTGATGATAGGTAAGATAAATATCTTGATTTGTAATATCTTTAAGAGAATATGTAAGTTAAAAAAGGAGTAAAATTATCAATGTATTGGTATATTCAAGAAGAATATTATATTCACACTAAGTTATGTAAATTTAACACAAATAATATGGAATATTACTATGGTGATACATTAGAGTAACTCTGATGTTTCAGAACACACATAAGATTAAGTTAGTGATACATAAGAGTAATTATAGGGTTCATGAGTATATGTAATATGAAATATAAAACAAATAAGCATAAATTTTATTATATTTAAAAGTAATATGGATATTTCAAAGGATATAT
This sequence comes from Viscum album, assembly GCA_963277665.1. Lineage (NCBI taxonomy): Eukaryota > Viridiplantae > Streptophyta > Magnoliopsida > Santalales > Viscaceae > Viscum > Viscum album. The sequence goes on from OY728132.1 coordinate 786,626,681, forward strand.
AATATCCTTCCATTGGATATACAAAAAAATTAGATGCTCCTAGGTGAAAAGAAAGATTAACTGCAATTATGACGTTCATTTCTTCAGTGATTAAATATAATGATGTGTTATGAATCAAGACATGATTTAAGATGATATTGCTATTGAGAATTAAATTAAATATTTCCCCCTGATTTAGAAATCACATCACAAATATTATTTCATGCAATAATTCACATGTATAAAAGGAATATGTATGGAATTGTGGAGATTCATATAAGGAAGACACCGAGAAGAAAACAAGATTAATGGTAAATAAAATATATTGAACCATTTATAAAATAATTAATCATTTTTTATTATTATTCTATAGCTATAATTAGTTATTTAAAAGTATATTATCAATTAAAATATAATGGATTCATATTAATTTGTTATCCATGAATTTATTATTAAAGAATTTGACTTTATGATTTAATAGGTATCTCGATGAAAGTTGAGATGTGTTCTTAAAATAAAATACTAGGATATAGAAGGATAGGTGAGGTGATAATGACAAATCACTTCCAATGATTATTCTTTTATCATCAAATAAAATAAGAGAGTATACTAACCTACAACTTTTTGATTACCATATGGGTCGAATAAGATAGAAATGTTGATAAATCTGATACTAATTATTTGGAATATCCTATGTGTTGATGTTATTGAAGAGGAAATAGTGAGATAACCAAAGAGATTTTTATGCGAGAGAGAAAGAGTAGAAATCATGATTGTAGTGACTAAGGAAGGAGATAAAAATCTATTTAATCTAGAAGTGACTCAAGATTACATTACTAATTTCCCCTTAAAAAGTTTTGTTGTGTTGTTCATTGCTGTAAATTGGTTCTTTTGAATTTATAAGTTACTTCCTTGTATAGATAGTTTGTGTTATACATGTTTTCTAGTTGGTGTTAGATATAAAGGATTCAAATCCATCCCCTTGCACTTGATTTATTCTTGATAATAAAAGATCGACCATGTATGTGTGGGATAAAAATCACCATACACTGAGGGATAGGACACACATTATTTGTAAACCTCATAAAAATATGAGTGACTTATATTGTGAAAAAAAATTAAGCTTCTTGTATGTAGTATGAGTGTAAAATGAGAGTGTGAGATCCATTCAATTTAACCAATGTAGAGGTAAAAGGGGAAAAAATTAATTATTTTAAATATGTCCACATTGATTAAACCCCATTTTATCATGGTTTCACCGATCATAGTGAGAATAAAAATTGGAATCAAAGCACCATGTTCCACCTCTGATTGGATAAGGAATCCCTTATGAGTAAATAATAATAAATCCTTTTTCACATTTTCTAAACATGATAAAATTATATCAATAATGGTTCGATAAGATATTGTATTAAAATGTACCATTTAGAATATGAAAAACAAATATACCATAGAAGATTCATAGTCTTTATATGAATAATAGGCAATTGAAGCTTCTTATCAAGATTATTCCCTAGATAAATGACATATAGGTGCAGAAGATCAAGATTTAAATGAATTGTATGTTGAATCGTAAGTTTTTTTTTGAAAAGAATGTTAAATAATCTTCTTAAATAAGTGGTTGGTTTTATTTTGTCTCTTTTAGCAACTTTTAGGAAGAGATCACTGAACATGATGAATATTGTGAAAGAATAGAGGGAAAAAATACATGATAGGTGTTCACATATATAAATCTCACCAAACAAGTTGAGTCCAATATTTTAATAAATATAGTACTTGTATAAGTGTTCTCCAAAATTGAAAATGAATTTCTTAAATAAATATAATACAAACAAGAATTCTCAAAATGTCTTAAATAAAAAATCCTTCATTTGAAGAAATTAAAAAGGCTATCATTGATATCAAGAATTCTCAACTCTAAATCAAAACAAACAATATAAAGGATCCTAGAAATCATTTAAAAGAGAGGATAAAGATTCCTTGAGATCATGAGAAGCTAATTAATATAGTTAAAACAGAGTGTGAATCTCACTTGGTCTGAGCCAACTCAAGTTACTTTCTTCACACAACTGATGCAAGCATTGATGCTTCGCACATGAAATAACTTCACACAACTCTACTTCGCACAACTCTTTAACAAAGCAGAGCAATCGAATATTCCTTGAGAGTCTAACTACTTCAAATAATGAGGGTAGCCGCCTATTTATAGGCACAATTGACCCTTCGCACAACTACCTTGCACTCCACCGACCTTGTGCACAACTTTCCTGGTTCATTGAACTTCATCGATTTAACATCGCCTATAGCATGCAACTCACCGTCGTCACACAACTCCATTTGTATTATGTGGGTTCATGCAACTCTTATTTCATGAAACATCAAAAAAATTGTGAAGCACTTGCCTTGGTCATATTTCGATGAGGCGGGCCTGAAACTTCTATTGCACAGAACTTCATGAAACTTATTCACCCTTTCATGCAACTATTACATTTGCGTGGAAATCTTTCTTTTTCCAAAAACAACTTTCTTTGCCCTCCAAATTTTGGACTCCAAAAATTTGGCAAACACTGGAGAATTGTGCCACCTTCAACACCAATGTGGATTGACATCAAACATGATATACCAACAAATTTCAAATTTGTATAATCTCAGTTCCAACACTTGTCAATCCACGTAGTACTCTTGACCCTCAACCAAAGGGAGTATGGTCATGCTGCCCTACTCAACCCCTACTAGCCTTATTGATCCACATAGTACTCTCAACCCTCTGCCAAAAAACAAGGTCTACATGTACATGCACGTGATGTGCAAATCGATAGTGAGTATAATACTTAGTAGGATTTTTCCAATGGTTCCTAATTCCCCTCATGTTGTGACTCCTTGCACACTTGTGTTTGTATGCATGAATATGAGATAGAAGCACAAGACTAATACACCCCATAAATATAGGCAAATAAGAACAAAATCAAATCCACATCATATATCACATTGTTATGCTCAACACACAATTTAGAAATACCAAATAAAATCAATAGCATGCCCCTTAGGCAATACTAGGTTATCGGTGGTATGTCTTATCACCAACGTTTGAATCATACTTTACAGGTCATCGCATAAAATGAATATTACAATTTTTACAGACTTTCATGTCTTGAGTGATAATAAAATGTCTCACGGACTTCCATGTCTTAAATGAAAACAATCCCCCTCATAAACTTGCATGTCCTGAAAGAGAATAACATGGATCCGCATTGCAAGTTAAAGTTCTAAGTAAATATAAGAGGTCGCCCTCATGGGTTGTCACCCAAAGTGATAATAACAATGGATTGTGGACCTCTAATTCCCAATGGACAATAACATGTATCACGGACTTGCGTGCCTTGATTGCGAATAACTAAGATTACAAGCCTACGTGTCACAAGTGGTGAGAACTGTCTCGCTTCATGCTTAGCAGATTGTAACCATATGTAATGTGATTCATTCTTAAAATTAAATAAAACATCATAGAAAATCATATAATCATGACATAAATAAATGAACACATCATTGTGTGGTGGAAAATTATCTCTCATTATATCATCAAATGCACATGACATAATCAAACATGCAACATGGAAACATTTAAATAATCATCCATCGTGGCGTAAATACATCAACTAACTATGTGACGTTATTAAAGGGAAAAATCTGCATATAACGTAAAAAGAAAAACAAATGCCCTAAATACGGTTGGGGGAAAACAATTTCTCCATCAATTATAATTTTGGGGACAGATTATGCAGAAGGGTGAGCGCCTATTATAAAGTGTCTTCCTTTAGTAAAACTTTGAAGAAGACATCTGTTAAGATAACGTCTTCTTCAAAGGTATTTTAAAGAAGTCGTTATCTTAACAGGAGCCTTCTTTAAAAAAACCATTGAAGAATGTGCTATCTTAAAAGGCACCTTCTTCATAAGAGCTTTTAAGAGGACGTTGTTTCAAACAGTGTCCTCCCTTATTTTTTTTAAATTTTTTTTGTTATGTTTTGTTTATATATATATAATATAACACATTTCAATAAATAATAATAATGATAATAATAATGATGATGCATGTAACTAAAATAATATAAATAAAATAATATTATTATTATTATTAAATATAAAAAATATAAAAATGAAAATAATAATATTATTATTATTAATTATAAAAAATAATTTTTTATTTACTAGAATAATTAATATTTTTTTATATTCAAAAAAATTACAATCATATTATCATTAAATATTATTATTATTAAATAATAATTATGCACATATAATCATTTTGACTTAATGATTATTTATAATTAATGGCATTATTAAGTATTTTATTATTTAGTATTATTAAATACATAGATAATTATATTATATATAATATTTAAAATTATTATTTATTTGTTTGTTTGTTATTAGAATATTAAATATATTACTATTAGGGTTATTATAAATAATTTTAATAATAAAAAAATAATTTTAAATATTATATATAATCTAATTATCTATGTATTACTATTAGGGTTATTGTTTATTTATTTATTTATTACTAAAATATTAAATATATTACAATTAGGGTTATAATAAATAATTTTAATAATAAACAAATAAAAAATAATAATTTTAAATATTATATATAATCTAATTAAGTATGTGTTACTATTAGGGTTATTAGTTATTTATTTGATTATTATTAAAATATTAAATATATTACTATTAGGGTTATTTTAAATAATTTTAATAATAAACAAATAAAATAATAATAATTTTAAATATTATATATAGTCTAATTATTTATATATTACTATTAGGGTTATTATTTATTTGTTTGTTTATTACTAAAATATTAAATATATTACAATTAGGGTTATTATAAATAATTTTAATAATAAAAAAATAAAATAATAATAATTTTAAATATTATATATAATCTAATTATTTATGTATTACCGTTAGGCTTGTTATTTATTTATTTGTTTATTATTAAAATATTAAATATATTACTATTAGGGTTCTTATAAATAATTTTAATAATAAACAAATAAATAAATAATAGTTTTAAATGTTATATATAATCTAATTATTTATGTATTTAATAATACTAAATAACAATATAATTAATAATGTTATTAATTATAAATAATCATTAAGTCGAAATGATTATATGTGCATAATTATTAATTAATAATAATATGATTTATTGATAATATGATTTTTTTTTACAAACTGAGACATGAATTGGTTAGCCAATTCATGTCTGAAAAATTTATTAAAATAAAAAAAGCAAGTCCAGTACAAACACGAGGTGTGACAAGCTCACAGCGTCATGGGATTGAGGGAAATACAATGTTGAGAGACATAAAAACATCTGAAAGCAAACAAACCTGTCTGTAACATTTCCTCAATCCTGGAAGAAACCCAACTCCAAGAAAACAGGTTCTCAAAATCTGCACACTTGAGGAGACAAAAAGAATGAGCAAATCACTTAATGCCAACAAAAGAGCTAAAAACCTTGAATCGTGCACGCCATTGAGAAACCAAAACACAACCAGACGTTCCCACACCAACAAGAACCACTTGATAGAAAGCCTTGTTCCTCACAATTCCACCAACACAATAACTGGAAAAGTAGTCTGCTGGAGAAAATTAGGACATGAGGTAGCAGACTTACCAGATTCAGACTCATCAAAGGCAGTAAAGAAAATATTAATTATTCTAGTAAATAAAAAATTATTTTTTAATATTTATTATTATTATTATTTCAATTTTTATATTTTTTATATTTAATAATAATAATATTATTATTATTTTATTTATATCATTTTAGTTATATACATCATCATTATTATTATCATTATCATTATTTATTGAAAAATGAGTTATATTATATATATAAACAAAACATAATAAAAAAAATAAAAAACAAATATATATAGATGGTGCTTTTTGAAACAACGCCCTCTTAAAAGCCCTTAGCCCTTATGAAGAAAACGTCAGTTAAGATAGCGCATTCTTCAAAGTTTTATTGAAGAAAGATGCTTTATAATAAAGTGTTCACCCTTCTGCGGAATCCGTTCCGAACATTACGATAGATTGAGAAATTGTTTCCCCCCATTGTATATAGGACATTTGTTATTCTTTTAGCGTTATATGTGGATTTTTTCCTTGTTAAACCACACAATATAGCATAAAATAATTAAAAACGTTTATTTATCAACGTTCATAAAAACCCCATGTAGCTTGTGGCTAGAAAACCCTTTAATGATTAAGCATGCCGAAAAAAATTCACAACAAAAAATGCATAGAAGAGCATTGTCATCTATATTAATTTTAGTACCCACCTCTGTTAACTATTATAAGAAATCTGGGATTCGTTTTAGAGCATTGCCATGTCTATTCATGGTTGAGGGAGTGTCTCTAGCATGACATGGCGATCCAAATGCATAGAAGTTTTGAGTGCTAATTCATGTTGAAGATGAAATTCAAGGTGCTGTGGTTGTTTGGCTGCTGTCCTGTTCAGAGTGATTGTTAGAGCGTCACAAAAAATGCCTAGAAATTTGTCCAGTTCATCATAAAACTTGTGAATGCCAACTATTATCACAATTTGACTGGTTTTCAGGATCATCCAATTGCATATTTCTTGATTGTTTCAGCTTTTGCATGAGATTTTGTTTTTCAGTCCTTGTTAGCTGCACCTGAATGCTAAAACTGTATTGAAAACCAAATGTTATATTCCAAATCATTATCCTCTCCTAACCTAGTCCCAAACCCCTTCCTCCAGCCTGGTCCAAAACATAACCTTCCAACCTGATATGAATCCTGTGGTTTTAAAAACAGGACCTTTAGAAACTCCATTAGAGGCAGTTGATAAAAACAGCATACAGCCACCTGCAATGCATAAAAACCTCATTCAATCGATCAAATCCGACGCCGCTGTTTTCCTGAAGGGATCAACAAGGGGCAACTGCCCAGACAAAGCCCGATTCAGGTACACATTTTCCGCCTTCATCCGGTCCCGGATCCCATAAGCCGGGGCCTTTCCATTCACATACGCTTGAATTAAGGTTTCAAAATGCTGGTGCCGGGGCACATACCCAGCAAGCTTCATCCGGTGAAGCATCTTCTCAGTGTTATAGACATCGCCCTTCCTCGCATACTGGCCCATCACCGCCATGTATGAAGTGATCAGTGGCCTGAATTGATTCTGCTGAGCCGCTGCCTTCTGGAGTATCGAGTCTGCCTTGTCCACATCCCCAGCCTCCAAATAAAGCCTCACCAGCAAATCCCAGGTCAGCGGGCCTATGTTGCACCCACTCTCAGCCATCTGCTTCACAAGATCCTTCCCCTTAGATAGCTTTTTATTATCTGCATAGACCTTCAGGAGCCCACAGTAATGCCTCGACGACAGCTTCCAGCCTTTCCGCATCTTGCTAAAGATCTCCTCGGCCTCACTGACATTCTTGAGCTTCCCCCAAGCCTCCATGGCTGCCATGCAGAAATCCAGCCTGGGCCTCTCATAAAGCTTCCAGATCCTGCGCACCTCGTCTTCCTTTCCAAGGGTGGCATAGAGGAGGAGCATTCTCTGGGAAGCCAAGCTATTCTCACCAGTGATGTCATTCTCTTCAATTTCCTTCAAAATAGCCTCGGCCTTGTCCTTGAACCCGCTCAAGATGTAGTGATTCACGATGATTGACTGTGTCTCGAGGTCCAGTGCGATGCCTTCAGACTTCATTGTCTCAATGATCTGCTCCATCCCCGTTATGTCGTGGGACTGGCCCTTGGCATCGATCAAGATCCTGTAAGTGCTGGCTGAAGGCTTGATGTTCTCTTTCTCCATGAGGAGGAGCACGTCGCCGATCCGCTTCTTGTCCACGACCTTGTACAGGCGGAGCAACTGGTTGCAGGCACAACAAGAGATTGGGAAGCCCAGACCTTTCATTTTGTTGAACATTTCCTCGGCTTTCTTCACATTTTTTGCTGAGGCGCAGTTGGCCAGATGGGTTTGGAAGATAACTTCACCTATGAAGGGTTTCGGGATCGTCTCAATGTAGTCCTCTGCTGCATGGAGGCCTTGAACCCTCGAGATTAATGCGACGCGATTTGCATAATCGCTCTCAACAAAATCTACCCTTTTGCATTTCTCCCACCACTCAGATAACTGCAACAATAAACAAATGGTTGTCAGTCGATACAGACCTGGGTTTATCGAAGATTTGGAATCCAACATGAAGGGAACTCATTCAATCAATTCGTGAAACAAACTTATTTTTACGAAGTGCAATAAAATTTTACGAAATAAACTCAAAAAATATTGATCGCATCACAATAAGACTTCCATTCCCAAATTTTAGTCCGGTAAACAAACAGAACAACATTACCAATACAATCAACATTACCAATACTACTATTACTATTATTGTTGCTTTTTAGAAAACCCTTTCATATTAAGCAAATACAAAGAAGGGAACCAGTAACAGCACCTGCAATGCCTTTCTAAATACCCTCCCCTTGCGAAGATTGTTCATGACAGTCGTAAGTTCTTCCCTATTCAAATCTTTATGTTCAAATTTATCAAGAACTGGGTGAATCGAGTTGCGGAAAGGGACACTTAGAATGGTTTTTAATAATGCTATAGAAGCATTTTTCTTCACTGTCTTCTTCTCATCTGAATCTTTTTCAGCACCATCAGTTGCTTCCAAACTGTTTTGCAAAGCCGGATCTTCCAAGGTTTCATCATCCTCTGAAAATTCTGGTTCAGAAATTAACTCGTCGGCATTTTCAGTCTTGGAAACCCCATCTTCCAAATCATCTTCCTCCCCAGCTTGTGAGGAAAAGTTGTGCTTCCAAGTAGAGCACATTAAAAATGCGCAGCATGTGGAACAATAACACTTACTGGAACGCATATATCTATCAAATAATGCATTGGAAGGCTTCAAAATTTCTGTCTTGTCGGGCAAACCGCTAATGATTTCAGACCTTGAACAACCAACTCTCAAAATTCTTATGCTAGAAGCCTGATTCCTGCAAATGTGATGGATACACTTTAGTAAACTGGCAACAAGAATGAAATAAATCAAAGGGGTCAAAACAATTCTTGCCAAAGAAGTTCAGATTTCACCAAAAAGCAACTATGAAACTGAATCTCTCAATGCAAAAGCTATTCCTTTACAAACTCATTCCAACGAAAAGGCTGGAAATATAAGATTTTAAATTATCACGGTTATCATTGCTAATTACGTACGAGAAATAAATAACAAGAACACAGCATATGCTAGTGTTGGCCCAAGAAATATCGTTGCCCAAGACTAATCCAAAAAATGTTGCTTTTCCCTATAAAAATATCTAAAATTCAATTTAAACAATAAAGAACCCACTAAACTAATGAAGCGCCCTGTAAATTCATATAAATGCGCAGAGTAAGAATTATGTGGAGGTTGCAATTTCACCCTAAATTTCCCCCTGTCGGGAGTATCCTCAATCTATTCAGATGCTGGAACCAACTTCAAACTTTTAGTATCCAAACACCGACTATCAAATTAAGTCTCTAATACTCCGCCACAATGATAACTACCACAAAGAAGATGGATAGGTTCTACACCGGATCTATCATTACAGTGGGCTTGCAATATGCCCAACTTCTCCACCCCACCTCCAGGTGTGTGCCCTTCGCCTCCTACAATGTCAACATCAAGGGCTCACGATAGGTTACAAGTTGCCCCTTGCCTCCCAGCAGGAACCTTGCAACGTTGCATAGGATAGGTCATCACGTGACCAACTAGGTACAAAACTACAGCGTAAAGGGGAAGACTCCAAAAACGACATCCCATCGTCTAGGCCGGATCTCGTGGGGAAGCAGGCAGGGAGCACGATAGGGGGAGAAGAAGCAGAGTGGCGCCATCACAGGAGGCAAGCTGATGCTGCTAAGGCTGTGACGTGAGAATGGGAGATGGAACTGGGGGGGGGGGGGGGGGGGGGCAACAAGTTGCCCCATCACCACTTGTTGCCCTAGCCGAAGGGCTTGCGGGGCTTGCCCTTCGGCCGGGCCAGTAATTGTCACCGAATCCTCAGAGTCAGCTGCATTTCTCAGTTTTCAGATCGGAAAAATACTATCAAAAGCATAACAGAACTGAAATGCTAATCGAACCCAATCAGATGTACTCTAACGACAACCAGAAGAATGTAAATGGGGAGGAGGTGTTACTTGATTGGATTCGAAGCACGACGAAGAGCCCACATGGCGATACGAAACGAAATTTTGAAAAGAACGACCGAAAAAACTAGCAGGAAATCGAGAGAAGTGAGCCCCGCTGTCGATGGCGTCCTCAAGACACAACTACAAATCCCCTGCACTGTGTTTGATAAGATTTTAGTTAAAAAAAATGATTTGATATCTATATATCTACTGTATCTACAAAAGCGGGATATTTCCCTGCTTATGTGTCACCTCCTCAATGCACCACGTCATCAAAATCCCCTATCCAATTACCATTAACCCCTCCACTGTTCGCTGCCACCCGCGCATTACCACTCCGTTTTCATCTTCAACATACGCATGCCCCCTACCCAACATCGAGCTAGGTTTTCCGCAAACCACCACCTGCGTCGTCCCTCTTTTGGTCCCTCATCCGCTACCCTTTCCTCTGCCTTCTCCATCTCCTCCTCCTCCGTATGCTCAACGTCTGACTCCTCCGTCTCCATCTGCTCCACGTCAGGCTCCTCCACCTCTAGTTGATGTGTCTCCAACTACTCCGCCTCCAAATCCTCCGCATTCGGTCCTCCACCTCCGGATCCTTCGCCTCTAGCTGCTCCGCATTCGGCTCCTTCACCTCCGCCTACTCCGACTCATGTTTCTTCGAATCCGCCTGCTCTGCATCGCTAACCCTCGGCATGGTCCGCTCCCTGCTCCCCCTCCACCTATTCTGGCTCGATCTCCCTAAGATTTCAGTTTTCTAGGGTGTGATTTTTCCGATTTACATGCTCTAATTTCAATTATGTGATTTTCATCATCTACGGTATGTGTTTCCCAATTCCAAATCTGTGTGCAAACATGGTGAATGCAATTTTTTCATCCATAGCGTTACAATCACCATCTGATAGGAAGAAGGAGCCTCTTGGAACTTAGTTGGGCTATTTAAGCTATCAAACATTTCTGGGAAAAGGCATGAAGTTGTGAAAAATAAATCTACTGCTAATGGCTCTGAAATTGGTAGCTATGGAAGTGATGAAGATGACGAAGAGGAGTATGGCAGATCTCAGACCCTGGTATTGCATGTTAACTTTTGTTTTGATGGATTTACAATTTTTTTATTTACATTTCAATCCAAATAATATCTTTCTTGTTTCAAAATTTCCTTGTCTCAACTATGTTCTATCTCTTTATTGCTTCTATGTGCATGACCGGTTTCTCAAGTTTTCACATGAAGGATGTGTCAATCGTATATGTTCATGACTCAAAGTCTCCATATATACACATCATAGGCTGAAAATGGAATTGTGTAGGTTAGTCTTGGTAAATTCTATACTTTGAACAACCTTTCATATCCTGCAACTTCTTTTATGTCTATGTTATAGATTATCCCGACTGGAAAAATCAAGAAAATGAAAATAAATCTATTTTTCTTGGGTTTATTGACCCTCAGAACATTTATTTTATGAGCAACTATCTGTTCAAGTATGTGATACTTTTATGTTTTCATATTCATTTCAATAATGCAAATATAAATTTTCAGTGGCATTATGGCTTAGCAAAATGCAGACGAATTTCATTGCACCCCACTTCCACAGATATCTCTAAATAAATAGAAAAAACAGATGCACTTATGTTTCTTATCGTTTTAAGTATAGGAAACCAGACAAATTGATTTCCCTTTTTAAAGATTGGTATATTAGTATTTATGTGAACGGTAGGATCACCGATTTATCTGCTCAAACATATAGGGTTTCTTTCACATTTGTGACAAGAGCATCCAGCTGTGCTTTAGGAGTTGAGTTGTACAAAATCCAAATTTGTTAGCATGAGACATTTCATAAGTTATTTACATTTCTGAATTTTAATATGTGTAAATTTGTAAACTGGTATAACATTAAAAATGCTTTCATGGATGTTGTTTTCCGCTAAGAGATTAGTCAACCAAGCTTTACACAATATTGCATGTTTTTTATCTATATAGTTGTATTTTCATTGATTCAATGGACATATGTTTCAAATTTCACTTTGGATATCTCTATGACAGTGATGATGATGACGAAGAGGAAGTGCAGTGCGGATCTCAAACCCCAGTTGTGCAGGTTACCTTTTGTTTTGATCGATTCACAATTTTTTTATTTACATTTCAATCCAAGTTATATCTTTCTTGTGTCAACATTGCCTTGTGTCAACTATTAGCTATCTCTTTACCACTTATATACACCTGAACAGTTTTTCATGGTTTCACATGAATGATTTGTCATTCATATACATTCATGAATCACATGTTTTTGTTCGGTATTGCTGTCTTTTCATTGATTCAACGGAAATATGATTCAAATATCACTTTGGATATCTATATGATATAGTCAGGAAGATGATGAATAAGAAGAGAAATGCAGATCTAAGGTCCCAGTTTTGAATGTTACCTTTTGTTTTGATCGATTCACTATTTTTTATATACAATTCAATGAAAATTCTATCTTTCCTGTGTCACCGTTGCCATGTGTCAACTGTTAGCTATCTCTTTACCACTTCTATGTGCATTAATAGTTTTTCAAAGTTTCACATGCAGGATTTGTCATTCGTATACATTCACGACTCAAAGTCCCCATATATGCGCATCTTGGGCTGTCAATGGACTTGTGCAGGTTAGTCTTCGTAAATTCTATACTTTGAATAGCCATTCATATCCTGCAACAGCTTTTTCTTCCCTAGGTGAGGAAACAATGTGGTATGTCTCACCTTGAGCATTGAATTAGATTTTCTATGTTATAGATTATCACAAATTGAAAAATCCAGAAAATGAAAATAAATCTAGTTTTCTTTGGTTTAGTGACCTATAGAACATTGATTTAATGAGGAATTCATGGGACCTTAAATTGTTTCAATCTAATTTATGATTGTTCAACCACAAAATACTTTTATGTTTTGATATTCATTTCAATAATGAAAATATAAATTTTCTGTGGCATTAGTGGTGTCTCTATTTTGATTGTATTCATTTGAGGGGTTTGTCTGCCATTTTTATTAGTGTGTTTGTGAAAATGATTTCACAGCGATCATGCAACAGGGATGATCAGCGGTAACAAATTTTCATTTTCATTCGTACAAACATATTATTTTCATTATTTATTCTTCATACATGACATGTGTCAATTTACACTTCTTCATGCATTATAGTGACATCTCTCATCTTCCCATCCTTATATCGATCCATTGTTGTGAAGAATTTAACTGTTGAGCACCGTGACCTAAAGCCAGAGGTAAGAATTAATGAAACCAAAATGCTTCTTTTTTATTTAGTTTTATATTTTTTATTGTAACTATTGTCTTTGTTGTTTAACAGAACTTCATTTTCACATCTATAAATGAAAAAGCTGATATGAAGCTCATACATTTTGGCCTTTCTAACATTATTAAGCCAGGTAAGAATTGGTGATCTGCCTAGACTTCTTGAACGATGCATCGTTATGTTATAGGATGTTATAAATATTTGTTTCTCATTTATTGGTCTGTGTTTGGTTTTGGAAAATGTTTCACCTTTCATTTTCAAAAAACACAGGAAAGCAGAAACATAAAATGTTATAAAGATTTTTTTATCGTATTTTATACAATTTCTATTACTAGATCAAACCAGTTGTAGGTAAAAAACATGTATTATCACAATGATTGATCCAATGGTTTTAGAGTTCTGATATGCGTATCCCTTGGAGATTGGACATGATAATCTCTTCTGATGCCCTACTATCCAAACATCAGGGCATTACAACTTCCATTTTCCCTTCAGTTGCGACCAATGAGGAATTTCAGGTGATGTTTAAGCTGTAGCTTTTGCATGAACTACCCACTGATAAACTTCAACTATGATAAGTTGTAGGTTATGCCTTTCAACTTATATTAATTTATTTTTGGTTCTGTACATTAATATTCATTACAATTGGTTCATTTGGAATAATTTTTTTCCAAATTATTTTGAGTCTATGATGAATATGTATTCATATTTCTGTTTTGGTTTGACTATATTCATTTGAGGGGTTTGTCTTCCATTTTTTTAGTATGTTTATGAAAATGATTTTACAGCGATCATGCAACGGGGATGAATAGTAGTAACGAAACTCATATTTTTTATTTAGTTTTATATTTTTTTTATTGTAACTGTTTTCTTTGTTGTTTAATAAAACTTCCCTTTCACATCTATAAATAAATAAGCTGATATTAAGCTCATAGATTTTGGCCTTTTTGGCTTTATTAAGACAGGTAAGGATTGAAGATCCTCCTTGACTTCTTGGACAAGGCATCATTATGTTATAGGATGTTATAATGATTTTTTTCTCATATATTGGTCTCTGTTTGGTTTTGGAAAATGTTTCACTTTTCATTTTCAAAAAACACAGGAAAGATGAAACATAAAATGTTATAAAGATTTTTTATCGTATTTTATTTAGTTTCTATTACTGGATCAAACCGGTTATAGGTACAAAACATGTATCAACATAATACTTGATCCAATTTTTTGAGGGTTTTGATATGTGTATCCCTTGTAGATTGGACATGTTAATCTCATCAGATGCCCTGCTATCCCAACATCAGAGCATTACAACTTCCATTTTCCCTTCAGTTGTGACCCATGAGGAATTTCATGTGATTTTTAAGTTTTAGCTTTTACAGGAAATGCCCATTGATAAACTTCAACTATGGTAAGTTTTTGTTTATGCCTTGAAACTTATATTAATTTCTTTATGGTTCTGCACATTGATATTCATTACAATTGGTTCATTTGGAATGATTTTTTTCCAAATTCTTCTTAGTCTCTATGATGAATATGTATTCCGATTTCTATTTTGGTTTCACTATATTCATTTGAAGGGTTTGTCTGCCATTTTTATTAATCTATTTCTGAAAATGATTTTACATAAATCATGCAACATGGATAATCAACAATAATGAATTTTCAAGTTCATTTTGTGCAAACATATTATTTTCATTTTTTCTTCTTCATACATGACGTGTCAATTCACACTTATCATATGATTACAGATATGGCACACACACATTCCAAAAATAAAGCAAGTGTCATGAACTGTATTCTGTAGAGAGAATTATTCATCTCCAGAGGTATGTATATTATTATTATTATTATTTTATTTTCTATTCTTATCTACATGATATATTATCTGTTAGCATATTTTATATGCACTTATTTTTTATACAACAATAAATTTATATAGAATGAAAATATTGATTCTAATTTTATATAAAATGGTGATATTGATTATAATTTATAAAACAATTAATTTATATAGAATGAAGATATTGATTCTAATTTATACAACAATGAATTTATACAGAATGAAGATATTATGTTAGTAACCACGTTGAAGGGAATTGGAATGCTGTCTAAAAGCACTCAGGGCTTTGTCTTTCTGGGAAAAACTTCTGCTAAAAAATCATCTGAGACCAGATTTGAAGAAGGGTACATTCACCCTGGAAGAAGAACATCACATAATCAAGTTACATGCAAAGCTGGGAAATAAATTGGCTTGGATTGGTGCATAGGTATTTTTTCCTGTTTCATCTTAATTGCCCAACATTTGAACCCAAATAAAACTTCTTATCATGATGCCCTATGTATTCTTTGATTAATTATAATTGAATCTTTTTTTATTATATTATTCGGGCTGTTATTTATTTGAGAATTAACCAGTACCACATTTTTTTGAGTTTGTTACTATCCAACATATTGTGCATTTTAAAAACATTCACTTTAATTACTACTATATTGTTCCGTTTAATTTTTAGATTGGATTTTCATATTTAAATATTAATTACTAATTAATCTATATAATTAAATTTTCATTTTCAGTGTTCATTTTCTAGACAATGAAGCTGAAGATATGTTGCAACAACCCTTTGTTCCTAGAACACCTCTCAAAAATCACTTAGCTGATTTTTTTTACAAACAAGCAGTTCATAGACTATTGTGTAATTATAGATTGGGTTCTAACATTTTTTACTCAAATCAATCCTCTGGCCACAATGGAAGAGAAGCAGGACTTGTATGCATTGTGAAATTATTTGCAAACTTCCTCCAAAAACAAAAACTGTTTTTCCTATATTTGTTCTATGTTCAACTTTTATATTGTTGTATCCAGATTTCTTACCCTTCTATTCCATTTATCTGTACCAATACTATCTGATTAAAAATTTATAAACATTACTATTACTATGTAACTTTTACAAATATCATTCTATTTTCAATGAAAAACCATTAATTTAATATGTCGTGCGTACGCACGAGTGAGGACTAGTTTTATAAAATAAAATAAAAGAAATGAAATGATTATGATTTCTCTCTTTGGATTTGAATCCATAACTTAGTAAAAGAAAATAAATGATTTTAATTTCTCTCCATCTTGTTTGGTGAATCTTTTTAAAGAAAAGGAAAAAAATTATTTTGTGATATATGTAGAAAGTAGGGATAAAATTGGAATTTTAAAATATTAACAGGCCTCCACCATCATTTCTTTTCAAATCATCCCAATTTTGGGGTGATTTAAAAACAATAGCAGGATAGAAATCTATTTCTCTCCATTTCTCCCCTTATCATTTCTCCCCCTTTAAAATTATCTCGCCAAACATGAGAAGCCAATTTCTCCTCTTAATATCATTTCTTTTCTCTCTGTATCATCCCTGCCAAACTAGCCCTTAAACCCAAAAACCCAAAAATGTAGGATCTCGGTCGGCCCGCTGATAAATGAAGGATATAATTGAAGAAAACCCTCACGCTTTTTTCGTAATACAACGTCAGCCCATGCATTGCAATTTCCACTCAAATCAAATTAAATTCGTCTAAATTATTTTTTTAAAATACAATGACTTTAAATGACTTGAGAGTGAAAATACCTATCAATACTCCGATATCATAAGTTGTATAAAGAAAAACATAAATGTCATGTGCAATCTCGTAACTATTATTAAAAAAACCATATCATGAGACAAACTCCCACAAAATGTCATTTACCTTCTTTTTTTTGAGAACGAGAAGCCCCAACAAACGAACTAAGGCTGCTTAAGATATTTACCATGTAATGATATGAAATTTTATAAATGAAATTCTATTTTTAAATGAGTAAATATTTTATTAAGAAATGAAGTTATAGAAAACACATGCATTACTTTGACTATTTTGGACAGTTATAGTCTGTTGAATTAAAAAAACATTAAGCATCATAACAACTGATAATATAGTCATTGTACAATGACTATTAAGATTAGTATATTAAGGGTTGTGATAAAATCTAATTGACACAAATAGAAGTAGCACTACCACAGATCAGTGCAAGGGTTACGCTGAA
The DNA here is from genome assembly GCA_963277665.1 of Viscum album. Lineage (NCBI taxonomy): Eukaryota > Viridiplantae > Streptophyta > Magnoliopsida > Santalales > Viscaceae > Viscum > Viscum album. Next base: position 786,644,216 of record OY728132.1, read on the forward strand.
TTTTATCAACGCTAATAAAAAATCGCTGATAAAAGGGAACGTTTATCAGTGCTAGTTAAAAGAGTTGATAAATCTACTATTTATCAGTACTAAAAAACACTGATAAAGGGTAGATTTATCAGTGCTATTATTGGCGCTGATAAAAGTTTCTAATAAAAAAATATTAATTTATATAAAATTATTATATCTATATTAAAAAATAATGTTTATTTATATACATTAAATAAAAAACACATGTTTACAATTAATTTTTTTTAATAATTCAAATATATATATAATGTTTTAAAAAAAGTATTTATAAGATTATAATTAAATAAATATATATTTAAAAAATTATAAGGTTATAATAAATTTTATTAATTAATTAATATATTTATTATATTTATAATTATATATTTTATAATTATATATACATACATTTTAAATATATATATTTATAATTATAATTATAAATATATATATGTGTGTGTGTGTGTGTGTTTTCGGTGAATTTGGTCAATAAATATATTGATGTGTAAATATAATTGACATGCATATGTTATGTATTCATTATGAATGTTCATTTATATATAAAAAATGGTGCAAACCATGGGTTATCGGTCCATGATCTTAAAGTTTATTCAAAGAAAATAAAAGTAGCTTACAAGATGAGGGCGACAAACAAAAAACAGTGAGCAAACACTGCTACAAAACCAAACACATCCAGAGATAGGAGAATCGGTGGGAGTGACACCCCCCACCTCTGCCTCACGAATGTCATCCTCCCCTCCATGTCTTAGTTTGTTGCCCTGACTCATCACCTGCGTTGTCCTCAGGTGGATCAGATCGCGTTAGTGATTTCATGACAGACCTACCTACAACAAACATTTCAGAACCATGCACACTCCCAAATTCATCTCGGAAGACTTCCTTGTTGTTTGATCTATGAAGAATGTCAATCAAACTCAAGGAATTTTTTCTAGAGTCTGACACTTCATTCATAGGACCAACCACCCTCTGTTCCGTTGAAGGGACTACAACTGTGTAACGCCCCGACCCCAGAAGCCCAGAGCTGGTGCATTATTTTAATACATTGACATGATTACAAGGAATCAAATCCTGAAGGACCGACCAGTTTAGTAGTTTTGAAGAAACTAGATATATACATGGAACCCATATTTACATTGGGAAAATAAAATAAAACATTATACATAACAAAAACCAATAAACTGCATCCACGAGAACTCAATAAATGGTCTTCTCATAACCTGTTGAAGGTAAACAAATGATGTTAGAGTTGGTGTCCTGAGAACCAACTGTTTGTACTTTGATTACGTGAAAGTACACTTATTATATATTTTTTATTGTTCTACATGACTATAATATAATAATGTTTTGGAATATTTGTTGCATTAATAAGGTCATGGAAGATCCCCGCTATGATGAGAACCTTAAAATGTCATAACAATATTCTTAAATAAAGTTCTATGGTTGGATGACATACTATGATAGGACACATAGTATACAAACCGTCATGTGTGATTACTCGTAAGAAGACGAGACTCTCTCTCATGGATTTCACACTTAGTAATCTCCAAGATGGGAGATTATGAGAACAGACCCGCCAGTAGCAATTCAGCATGTCTTGGTGTCATCAGACATTGCTATCTACGAGCATGTATAATGGTCCTTAGACTGGAAGATTATCATTAACTCATGTCATGACTCACACACTTAGATTTGCTAACGAAAACCGTCACGAAGACAGTTGGCGGGAAGTAGGGTACGTTGGGTGCATCATGAATGACATGTTGTTAATGGATAAGTCGAGGAAGGATTTGTCCCTTCCATATTTATATAAGTAGATATCTCGGGCCCTTTGATTGAAATAGAACTACCGCCCAAATTCCATGGCCATGGTGTAATGATGAGTTTATTTCTGGAAGTCAAAGAATGACAGATCAAGCATATATGTTTATGACACTGCCATAAAACCTGCTTGATGAGATATTGAGACAAAGGGATTAAATTACATGGTAAGCATTCATATGAGGTGACACGTCAATGCGGTATCAACTTATTTCTTTTGGGTGCATTGAACCGTTTCTAGACAGCAATCTTGGACTTTAGGCAAGCCCACCTAATGCCAACGAGAAAGAGGCACAGAGGGTCACACACTAAGTGTATTCAAGTATCTCAAGTAGAATAAAGATTATTCCCATATGTGGGTTAATAATTATATGTTGGAGGAAGAATAAAGTGAAAACAAGTACACGTCATGTATTAATGATTACACATCGTGTATTTTTATTTTGAAAACAAGTACATGCTGTGTATTAATGATTACACTCCGTGTAGTTTTCATTTTGGAAAGGAAATGAAAAACAAGTACATGCTGTGTATTAATGATTACACGCCGTGTAGTTTTTTATGAAAAATAAGTACACACAGTGTATTAATGATTACACGCCGTGTAGTTTTTCCAGTCGGGATTTTGAGGATATAATATTGTTTTATTAAATAATATTTATTATAATCAGTGTGGGCGTGTGTCAAGGAATTAATTATTCGACATTGGGGTTTTCAATAAGATTTAATGAAATAAATAAAATGTGTAACACATTTATTTATTGTCATAACTCTATAACCTCAAACCTGATTATAAATATCCTCACAACCCCAACACTTTTCCCCAATCGTTGTGCACAACAATTCTGGAGAATTCTCTCAAGGTTGAAAGAACTCCTTCCTCCAAGAATGCTCTCAAGACCGAGAGAGATCCTCCTCCATCGGATCAAGAAGATCTAAGGTAGACAATGCAAGAAAATGTTTCTCCATGTTAGCACCTGAAGACTCCTTTGGTGATGTCTAGAGATACGTGGTGTACATGTGGATCACCGCTAGAGGACGTCTACCCTTGTCTTTTGCGACACAATGACGAATCACATCAGAACATGATCAGAAATATCAACAAAGAAAGAACACCATAAAAGGTACTTCTTGTAAATTAATTAAATTAATTATAATCAACCTGTGATGATCCTCTTTTATGGTTCTGGGACTTTTATTCTTCTTTGTCTATTTCTATGATTCGATCCGTGGATTCTAGTGTTTATCATCGTATTGATCCCGGATTGATCATTGCTAATGACAAAAGCCAAGTTGGCACATCCACCCACGAGCTTCCATTGTTCCCGGAACCTTCATTTGGTATCAAAGGGTGGTTACAACGTTGATTATAGTTATTTAATTTTCATTGATAATTTATGCATTTATATTTGATTCAAATAAAGATAAATTGTTCTATAAATATGAATGAATGAGATATGTTCTTCCTCCTGTGTTTATCGATTCACATCACAAAACCAACCTTTTAATTTTAATTTTGATTAAAATAAAAATGAGAAACTCATCTGGAGGAGCCACTCTTTCTATCTGTACAACACAAGAATACACGACGTGTAGTGAAAACTATACGCCGTGTACTTAGGTTCAACGAACCAGTACTGTCCGCCAAACCACGCCGTGTGAATTGAGTATACCTAAGTATTTATTACACCGTGTTGACCAGAAATGGACGACGCGTGGAAACCGGAATACACGGCGTGTATGTTGAATCAACACACCGTGTAGTCCATTCTAGCCTATGTGAAACCGTGTACAAGGAGAAGCTGCGTACTGCGTACATGGGATTGCTAGGCTGGTAACTACGTAACAAGGAAGTACATGCCGTGTTAGATTAATCTACACACCGTGTACTCCAAAATTTCCAAAGTACAGAGAACACGTCAAAGCCCCCAGTGTGTACTTTGGATAAAGGGTGAAAATAAATACACGCCATGTAATATATCCTACACGTCGTGTACTTTCCAGAAATTGAATTTCACTGGGTTTCCTCCAAAGTACAAAGACTCGTACAAGGAATATGGATGAGAAGAATCTCAAGGAAATTCAGAAAGGAATTTAAGATAAAGAATTGATTAATTATAAGATCATAATTAATTGAATTCAAGCACGAATTATCTTGAATAATAGAACGATTAAAAGAATTAGAATACTAAATATGTGTAAATGTCATTGCATGCTATGGATGATCATGAGCTAGACCAAATACCCTTTGTGTGTGTATGGTTTCATTTAAATTTATTTAATTTAAATTTGTTGGCTTGCGAGCCTTCTTCTAATAATATGTAGGGAATGTGTGCCCATGGTTTCTTTAATGTAAACCCCATGTAATGGAGGATCTTCCAAGCCAGAGGAGATGGTTCAAAATCCGAATCTGAGGCAAAACCAACCTAAGAAGATACAAAGGTGGACAGGTGGGAGCTGCAAAACATGAAACATTGGGTTCAAGGTGTTTTTCCCTAGGTCAGGGTTAGTTTATCAAAACCGCTAGATAAGCTAACCAATAGAAGCTCATGATCATTCCATCATATTTTATTTTTGTCTGATTTCATGGTTTATTTATTATGTATGTGTTGTTGCGATCACATAATTAATGAAATAAACAAGCATGCAAAGATGGAATAAAATAAAAACCGGACTATGCGTAAACATTATCAGAACATGGTTAATCACTTAAGTAAGCATCACTTAATATTAACAAGCATGTGATAATGAAAAACTACGCATAAAGAATAAAATCCCTCAAATACCATATTAAGTTAGACCAAGCCTTCTGTTACTTGATTAAGGTCAAGACTCAATAAAACTATGCATTTGACCAACCCTTGTTGGGACACTTACTTTTATAAAGGAAGCTCTTATGAAAGTTTCGGGTTGACTTAAAAATTTTATATCAAGAGGAGTATCCCTTGATAGACTTGTTGTAAAATGGAGGCAAGTGTTGAGGAAATCCAAGTCAGGATTTCAGGATTGGGGAGTCCACTCAACAGATCAAAGAACTGTAATCTCACAGTTGGCAAAGACCTGCCTACCTAAATACCTTCTAATAGCTTGACCAACCCTTTTTGGGGTTATGCTAAGGGGAATATGGATCCTTGCCACTATAATGTCATGGAAACTGGACATTCTGAGTTCAATGGTGGGGGCCATTGGGACTTGATAAAATAGTGGGAGACTTAATAAAATTTATTATTTCTCATAAAATGTAATAAAGTACTGATAAATCTACTCTTTTAATTTGTAGAATCAATATGAAAAACTCATCAACCACATTTTCTCTACGATCAATTCTGGATAAAGACAATATCCTCACCGGTAGTAACTTTTAGGAATGGTTTAGGCGCCTTCAGGTTATCCTATGACATGAATGAAAGTTTTACGTGCTGGAGTACTCACTTCCTGATTCGCCTGCCCAAGGGGTGAGTGATGAAGATTTCCTGGTCTATGATCAAAATTTGAACGATGCACTTGACGTTCAATGTTTGATGTTATCATCAATTTCAAGTGAGTTCATGAAGTCTCATAAAGCATGGATTCCTACAACATGCTTGAGCACCTCCGTAGTCTATACCAGGAGAGAGCAAGATAGGAAAGGTTTGAGATCTCCAAGGCTCTATTTTAGAGAAAGATTGGAGAGGGTGCCCCATCTGGACCTCATATAGTCAAGATCATTGTCTACATTAAGCTCTTAGAGGTTCTAGGGTTTAAACTCCCCGAAGAACTGGGCACCGATCTCATTCTTGCATCACTCCCCCAGATATTCTCTAACTTTGTTGTAAATTTCAACATGAACAACATTGAGAAGTCTTTATCTGATCTTCTTATCCTTATTCGCCAAGTGGACAATGATATGAAGCGTGAAAAGCCTTCTATCCTTATGGTTAATAAAAGGAAAGGGAAGGAAAAAAGATTTAATCCCAAAGATTCTTCAAGGCCTTCCAAGAAAAGGAAGATCAAAGAGGAGGCAAAAGAATAGGAGGCTATTTGTTTCGCATGTGGTAAGAAGGGCCACTGGAAGAAAAACTACACCCAGCCAAGGAAACAAGGGAAAAATTCAGGTGCGTTTGTTATCGAATGCAATCTATCTGTTTCTACTAATTGGGTATTAGATACTGCTTGTGGTGCTTATATCTATATCCAAATACCAGAACCAAGTAGATTCAGAAAGATTGACCGAGGTGAGGTGGATCTACAAGCAGCCAACGGAGCCAGACTCGCTGTTGTAGCTGTCAGAGACTACCACCTCACATTGCCTACTGGGATGGTCTTGGTATTAAAAGGATTTTATTATGTACCCTCTATAAACAAAAACATTATTTCAGTATCCAGATTAGATACTGATGGATTCATCTTCAAGTTTGGAAATGAATGTTGCTACTTTTATAAAGATAACATTTGTTTTGGTAGGGAACATTTGTATAATGAACTTTATGTGTTAGACTACACAAACCAAGTAATGGAAATCAATGAAAAAGTTAATTCACATGACTCATAACACACCCAACTTTGGAATCACTGGATAGGTCATGTCAATGAGAAATGTTTGACAAAATTACATCAAGATGGGTATTTAGATTCTTTTGAACTAAAACCACTTGGTGTATGTCATGCGTGTCTACAAAGAAAAAATGACCAAATCCCCATTTAGTGGGAAAGGTGAAAGGGCTAAAGAGCTTCTAGAATTAGTTCACACAGACGTGTGTGGACCATTTCCAATTGAAGCAAGGGGTGGGTTCTTATACTTCATAACTTTTACTGATGATTTTAATAGATATGGATATATTTACTTAATGAGGTATAAGTCAGATTCTTTTGATCGGTTCAAAGAATACAAGAATGAAGTTTAGAACTAGCTTGGTAAGAAGATTAAGAAACTATGCTCAGACAGAGGAGGAGAATATCTTAACCAGGACTTCATTGATTTCTTACGGGAGTTTAGGATTCTATATCAACTCAATCCTCCTTACACGCCTCGGTGGAATGGTGTAAGTGAAAGGAGGAACCACACCCTGTTGGACATGGTGAGATCAATGACGATTCATGTGAGTCTTCCATTATCCTTTTGGGTATATGCATTACAAACAACAACACACATACTAAACCAAGTACCAACTAAATTGATAAATGGTATTCCATAAAAATTATGGAGTGGACGCAAATCCAAGTTATCAAATTTACATGTGTGGGGTAGCGAAACATTTATTAAGGCCTCTTCAGGTAACAAGCTTACAACCCGAGGCACAAAGTGTACCTTTATAGGATATCCCAAGGAAACAAGGGGATATTACCTATACAACCCCTCAGAAAAAAGGTTACAGTGGCAAGACACGCCATATTACTTGATAGGGAGAACATCTCCAAAAGAGATAGTAGGAGCGAGATAGACTTCGATGAAGTCAAGGCTCAAGATACATAGGAGTTGGTACAAGAACAGATTCCACAAAGCCCCATGGAAGAATAATTTGTTCCAAAGATACAAGAACTGCGTAGAAGCATGAGAGAGGTGAGAGAACTAGAATGATATGGTTTTCTTGTCACTGAGGATGGTGACTCATTATTGGTTGACAATGATGATCCTTTTACCTACAAGGAAGCAGTTGAAGGCACATATATTTCCAAGTGGCAAGAAGCAATGAATTCTGAAATGGATTCCACATATCAAAACCAAGTTTGAATTTTGGTATATACTCAAGTTGATATAAATCCTATTGGTAATAAATGGGTATTCAAGAAGAAACTGGACATGGAAGGACAAGTCAAAACCTATAAGGTACGACTGGTTGCAAAAGGTTTTATACAATGTCAAGGAATTGATTATGATGAAACCTTTTCACTGGTTGCAAAGATGAAATCCATCAGAATCTTATTGGCCATTGCCACTTACCATGACTATGAAATTTGGAAAATGGATGTCAAAACAACATTCATTAATGGGAACCTCCATGAAGATGTCTACATGACACAACCTAAAGGGTTTGTGATTCCAAAGGATTCCAACAAGGTATGCAAGTTGCAGAAATCCATTTATGGATTAAAGAAAGCATCAAGGTCATGGAACATTCATTTTGATGAAGCCGTAACAGAATTTGGCTTTGTTAAGAACAAATGTGAGCCTTGTGTCTACAAAAGGTTTAGTGGAAGTGTAGTCATTTTCCTAATAGTATATGTTGATGACATATTGCTAATTAGAAACAAAGTACCTGTCTTATGGTCAATGAAGACATGGTTGGATAAATGCTTCTCTATGAAAGACTTGGGCGAGACAACATATATTCTTGGGATAAAGATCCATCGTGATAGATCCAAGAGAATGCTGGGCCTAAGTCAAAGTACATACATTGACAAAATACTGAAGAGATTCAGTATGGAACAGTCCAAGAGGGGATTGTTGCCAGTGCACATGGAATTCATCTTTTCAAGAAAATGTGTCCTCAAACACGTGAGGAAAGAAAGAAAATGGAAAGGATCCCTTACAGATCCACGATTGGGTCAGTCATATATGCTAACCTATGTACAAGGCTAGATGTTGCTTACACATTAAGTGCGGTAGGCAGATATCAATCTGATCCAGGAGAGCGCCATTAGATGGAAGTAAAGACTATCCTTAAGTATCTAAGTCATACTAAGTATATGTTCCTGGTTTATGGAGGAGATGTGAAACTAGTCATTAGAGGACATGTAGATTCTAGTTTCTAGACTGATCAAGATGACATGGAGTCGTAGACTGGATACATCTTTAGTTTGAATGGAGGTGCAGTGAGATGGAAGAGCTCAAAGCAAAGTGTGGTTGCAGATTCTACAGTAGAGTCCAAGTATCTCGCAGCTTCTGAGGTATCTAAAGAAGCAGTATAGATGCGAAGCTTTGTCCAAGAGATGGATTTAGTACTTAGCAGTAAAGATCCTATCACACTATATTGTGATAATACTGCATTGGTGGCACTTGAAAAAGAGCCAAGGTCACATCAACGTACAAAACACAAACTTCAGAAGTGTCATCTCTTGAGGGATTTTTCTCAGAGAGGTGAAGTTTCAGTGAACAATATTTCCATGGAAGACAACGTGGCAGACCCCTTGACTAAATCCTTGACTCAGTAGAAACATGATCATCATGTGAGTTCTAGCGGACTGAAAGTCATAGGCATTTGGCTCTAGTTTAAGTGAGAGTTTGTTAGAGTTGGTGTCCTGAGAACCAACTGTTTGTACTTTGATTACATGAAAGTACACTTATTATATATTGTTCATTGTTCTATATGACTATAATATAATAATGTCCTGAAATATTTGTTTCATTAATAAGGTCATGACAGATCCCCGCTATGATGAGAACCTTAAAATTCCATAACAATATTCTTAAATAAAGTTCTATGATTGGATGCCATACTATGATAGGGAACATAATATACAAACTGTCATGTGCGATTACTCGTAAGAAGACGAGACTGTCTCTCATGGAGTTCGCACTTGGTAATCTCCAAGATGGGAGATTATGAGAACATACCCACTAGTAGCAATTCCACATGTCTTGGTGTCATCAGACATTTCTATCTACGAGCGTGTGTAATGGTCCTTAGACTGGAATATTATCATTAACTCATTTCATGACTCGCGCACTTAGATTTGCTAACGAAAACCGTCACAAAGACAGTTGGTGGGAAGCAGGGTACGTTGGGCGCGTCATGAATGAAATTTTGTTAATGGATAAGTTGAGGAAGGATTTTTCCATTATATATTTATGGAAGTAGATATCTTGGCCCCTTTGATTGAAATAGATCTGTCGCCCAAATTCCATGGCCATGGTGTAACAACGAGTTTATTTCTGGAAGCCAAAGAATGACAGATCAAGCATATAGGTTTATGAAACTGCCATGAAACCTACTTGATGAGATATTGAGACAAATGGATTAAATTACATGGTAAGAGTTCATATTAGGCGACACGTCAATGTGGCATCAACTTCTTTCTCTTGGGTTCCTTGACTCGTTGCTAGACAGTAATCTTGGACTTTAGGCAAGCCCGCTTAATGCCAATAAGAAAGAGGCCTAAAGGGTCACACACTAAGTGTATTCAAGTATCTCAAGTAGAATAAAGATTATTCCCGTACGTGGTTTAATAATTATTCAAGGAAGCCTAAATCGTTTTAATGTTGGAGGAAGAATAAAATGAAAACAAGTACACGTCGTGTATTAATGATTACATGCTGTGTAGTTTTATTTTGAAAACAAGTACATGCCGTGTATTAATGATTACACGTCGTGTAGTTTTCATTTTGGAAAGTAAATGAAAAACAAGTACATGTTGTGTATTAATGATTACACGATGTGTAGTTTTTTTATGAAAATTAAGTACATGCCGTGTATTGATGATTACACACCGTGTAGTTTTTCCAGTCAGGATTTTGAGGATATAATATTGTTTTATTAAATGATATTTATTATAATAAGTGTGAGCGCATGTCAAGGAATTAATTATTTGACATGGGGGTTTTCAATAAGAGTTAATAAAATAAATAAAACGCGTAACACATTTATTTATTATCATAACTCTATAAACTCAAACCTGATTATAAATATCCTCACAACCCAACACTTTCCCCCAATCATTGTGCACAACAATTCTGGATAATTCTCTCAAGGCCGAAATAACTCCTTCCTCCAAGAACACTCTCAAGACCAAGAGATATCCTCCTCCATCAGATTAAGATGATCTAAGGTAAACAAATGAAAGGGGTGAGCTCAAATTCTCAGTAAGGGTTACAAATAGCGAAAGCATGAATCAATAAAAACTGAATCATAAACAAATTGTCATAGTCAATATGGCATGATGAATAAATGAAAAACAAACACAATTAATAAACTAAGAATGAAACTGCATCTATAGATTTCGTCATAGTGAAAACCTCATGGATAGTAATAACTGAAAATGAATAAAGAGAATGCTTATTAATTGGATGTCATGTATCTGACACTTGATGCCACTATACTGTCAAAATAGTTTAAGTTTATGGGTAGAAACCTGTGTGATTTTTGGAAACAAACTCAAAGGGTTTGTCACCGACTGATTTGTCTCATGAGACCTGTCGATGCATCGAGGGGCTATAGCGGGCCCCACCCATCACTGCAAGTCCAAAAAATTCTTTATACATAGATATAATACAAGTAAAATATGCCTTACCAATATCCATATAGATATGAGGATACAAATTTATCAAAGGATATTGACATAAATAAAGATACTTTTAAATGATACAATTGAAAAATTCTTGAGGAAATAATCCTTAAACATTCCAAAGTGTCTCATACCACCTTGAAACATTCAAAAAATAATCCCTTAGAATATAATGAGAATAAGTAGACCCTTGATATGATATACCAAAGGGCAGTACATACACCACAAGTAAGAATTAAGTGGTGAACAAGGAATATATCTCATAAAAGATAAAGTGAGATGAGAAAAATCATTTTTTACTTTGGAAAGAAAAGTTCTTTTGGAAAATAATTTGTAATTGTCATGAAATAAGATTGTAAACATGTATAACCCAAAAAATAAAATGGAAGGTCATTAAAATTATATTTGAGGCTTAAATAAAATCTTATTGAGGTGAAAGCATTTAAAAAGAGTTTTTAAAGAAGCTTTAGAAATTGAACATTTTAGTGCGGTTTAAGGAATTCTTTAAAGAGATTTTAATGCGCAAAGACATGTTTGCTTTAATAAAACAAGAAATGAACCAAAATAGTTTTTTCACTTTAAAATTTGTGATTTTTTAAAGATAAATATGGATTAAAACATATTATAGAGTTAACATCAAAATAGGTAAGAATTTAAGAAGTTCCTTGAATCGGGCTTGCATTTCAGAAGAATTTTTGAAAGTTTCTTTTAAAACACATAACACCCCATATAATAAAGAAGGATTGTGATTGGTAAAAATATATAGAACATTAAAATATAATTTATGAGTAGTACATAATAATAAATAATAATTTCATTGAGGTGAGTAGAGAATAAGAGCAACCCGAATGGAAATGGAGGTTCGGGTAGAAAATACTTACAGCTTTGTAATCAATTGAATTGTATGACCCAAAATTAATAATCATTAAATGATACATTGAATATCATGAAAATAAAGAGATTCATGATTTAAAACATCAATAGGCAGTATACATACACCATACATAAGTAGTAGTAGTGAATACAAAATATCTCACAAAAAATGGAAGTGAGATAAAGAAACCCCTTACCTTAAGTCTGATGATGTTCTTCACTTGATCTTAGTGTCCTGGATAACAAAATTAAATTATTTAATTAATATTTACAAAAACTATTTTTTATTTAATTTATTTATTATAACCTTATTAGGTTCATTCATTTCATTTTTGATGGGTTTAAGAGGTTCAATTTTATTGTTTTGGAAGCATTTTCTTCCTTGGTTTTCATGATTAATTTACTTGTATTCATGAATGGAAGTTTGTTTGAAATGTGGTAAAACATCCATAATTTTTAATATATATTATTAGTGGCATTATAGGGATATAAATTATATTATATTTAATTTGGTTATATATTACGAGGATGACTTCTTTGATAAAAGATAATGATAAATGTTTGGATTAACTTGGCGGTTTTGTGCATAATGAACTTGTTTTGAATTATTATTTTATATTATGAGGGTTTAATGATTACAGAACATTAAATAATATGAAATAAATATATTCGGATCTGTTTCAACCATAAAAATGGTTTCATGACCAGAATTGAAGATGGTGATAAAAATTAAGAACTCGTCATCCTTGAATGTGATAAATTAACACATCTCGGATGATATTTTCATTTTTAGCATAAGAGGAGGAGAAAAGAGAGATGATGATGAAATATTACATTAGAATAATAAAATTACATTTCAATTAAGGTATTATAATTATCATATCATTTGGATGAGGGGATATGAAAAAAATAAAAGAAAGGAACTTGAAATAAAAGAAAAGTTGAGAAATCCCTCATGAAAATTTGGCAGTCTAACAACATCGCTTAATATTTCATAAAATATTTTGATAAGATAAAAATGGTATCTCATCATTAATACATAATATGGAAATTAATAGGGATATTTAATGACATATCCCATCATAATACAACTTAACTTAAAAGATAATAACATAATAAGAGTGTTTGAAAAAGAGATAGATTTTGAGACAAAAATTCTGCAGCATAACGACTATGCAACATGGTTTTAGAAAACATTAAAAAGAAAGGGGATAGGGGTCACCCATTCATAAAAGACTCATAAAATAGTATAGGGAAATAATAATATAGAAATAATAACATGATATGAAAACTTGAAATATATACCACATAAAAGAGAACTTGGATGAGAAAAGAGAAGTTGAGAATTCTCTTACCTTGTAGAGTAACACCTAAGACTTGAAGGTTGGGACCTTGGGGGATTGAGGAAACCTTGGGAGAACAAACAGGGAGGTAAAAATATCATATATTCAAGGATGATGAGTTTAGAATGAATGAAAATGAAGGAATGAGTGGGTATTTATAGTAAATGAAAGAGAGTTTTTTATTATTTTAAAGGGACACCTCATTGGTGGTTTTTGCAAAACCATGGGCTTGCCCATGGTATTTGCCCATGATATTATCCACTTGGGACACCTCACATCATTTTTTACTGTACCAAAGTCTACCAGAATTTTATATTAATTATTACATTATTATGATGTCATTAAATATACCCAAAACTCAAAACTATATTTTTACTATTCACGAAAAATTCAAGTATTTTAGAAAAATCCCAAAAATTCACCCTAACCATTTTTAGATGTGAAGAATTCAAAAATAAACTCAATTTTTTTAAAAATAATTTTATAAATATTTTTAATTTAATTTTTAAATAAAATCATAATTTATTTGAAAACAACATTAAAACTACAACTCGTTTTATAACACCTTGAAAAATTAATCAAGGTCCCATAAAATTATCTTATAACCATAAAAAAATAAAATAACAATTTATGATTACATTTTATGAAAATACATTTACATTTTAAATTATTAAATTAATCATAAAATTTTAATTAAAATATTTACGATATACAAAAATACCAACACTTATACTATTATCGTTTTTTTCACTTATAAGATGTCTAAATTGTATTTATACACTCATGGGTGAAGTTTCTATTTTTTTAGCCAATTCAATATTCATTACTATTCATAACTATTCATAAAGGTATGTTATTATTCATCAAAATTTAAGTTTGTCTTATTACACTCATGGGTGAAGCAGCACCGGCCTTGATAAGTGGTAGGGGAGAGTCAACCTGCTTCCCTTTCCTATTTTTAGAAGAACATCGCTCCTTCCAAAACTGAGTATCATCTTGCATTTGGGAATCATGTTCCAAATAAGACTCACCATGTTGGTCTTCATTGGCTTGAATTACTGCCACAAGAACGTCACGAAATGATACAATAGAAATCCCCTTACCAAATTTGCAGGCTTCTTTGTGTGCAGAGCCAGATAGAGAAGGAGCCTTCTCCATGGGAGTGCAGCCAGCTGGTGTGTCAATGCCTGCAAATTTCTGAAGCACCCCTGTCTGCACCTCCTCTCAACCAGAAAGAACCAAGGGGTCCTGCACTTGTACCTTCAGTGGCTGGTCAAGGGGTTTAATCCTTTCCTCCTTAGAGACCGCCTGGATCCCACCAGGTTTTACCACCATCGAGGAGCCATGATATCTATTTCTATGGGAAGAAGATCCCACTTTCATCTGATTTTTTCTCACATTCCTACAGTCAGAAACATCATTCCCCACCAAACTGCAATAATTACAGAATGCGGGGATTGATTCATAAGCAAACTCAACATCAAATTTCTCACCATTGACCACCAATGTGGCATAGTCAGATAAATTATTCTACAAGTCCACATCAACTAAAACTCTGGAAAAGTAACCAAATTTTCCATGCACTGCATTCTCATCCATCTTCATGGGGACACCAATGAAAAATACTAAATCATTAAAAATTAAAGGATGTCAGAACACCCATCTTAAGCCATGAATTTTAACCCAAATCTATGCATTTGAGTGATTTTGTCAGTAGAGATTAAAGCTTAAATCCCAAGCAGACAATCTGAAAATTTCTGAATTAAGGGAATAAAACTCATTGCTCTATGCCCTTGATCTGTCATTTACAAATGAGAAAAGAAGATGAAAACATCCTCTACCAATAGGGACAATCCTCTAATATGAGAAACCCCAAATTTGACAGAGTCTAAGCTTTAACTCCTTAGTGTTCATCAATTTTTCACCTTTAGAGAGTATTAGCCGACTAACAAGGAAAAATTTGCAAACCTCAAGCCGATCCTTAACCATCATAGGGTGAGCAATTACAGTGAAATTTCCATCATCAGATTTGGAGATGTGGGAGTCCCGCAACCTAGGGGAGTCAAACTCCTTGGATTAATCTAGGGAATCACAAAAAAAGACACACTTGTTTAAAGGAAACGAAGAACCTGGAAAGATTTTTGCTTCATCTTTGAAGCCCTTCTTTTTAGACAACACATCAAGGCGCACTGCTATTTGACTTTAAAAGATCGGGCCCTGGATCTCCGGTTTTGGAAAAATTACTAGATCCCGAGTCCCATTGCAGCAAACACCCACACCACTAGGGCTCGCCGACACAACAGATCCTTCCGCCTGGCGGTCGCCACAGATACATATATTATAATTTAATATATATTTATTTATTTATAATTATATACAAATATTTATAAATGTATTTATTTAAACCTATCATTCTAAATAAATATAGATATATTAAAATAATTATAAAACTATAATAAATATATTAATTATATATATTTATAAAATTATAAATTATATATATATATATATATTAGGTGCTTAGGGGTACAATTACATTAAATGCAGACATACCACACACACAAACCGGAAAGGCATGTCATAGCCCCCTTTAGGGATAGTCCACCCATTAAGGCTTATTTATTCAGTATAGGGCCCGAATGCCCAGTGGACATGAAACCCATTACATGGCTCAAAAGGCCCAACAGATCCTTCTGTCTTGTGGTCACCACATATACATCTATTTATAAATATATTTATTTATACCTATAATTATAAATAAATACAAATATTTATAATTATAATTCTAAATAAATATAGATATATTTAAATAATTATAAAACTATAATAAATATATTAATTATATATATTTATAAAATTATAAATATAAATAAATAAATAAATAAATAAATATATATATATATATATATATTAGGTGCTTAGAGGTACAGTTACATTAAACACACACACACCACACACACAAACCAAAAAGGCAGGTCAGAACCCCCTTTAAGGATAGTCCACCCATCAAGTCTTATTTTTCAGCACATGGCCCGAATGCCCAGTGGGCATGAAGCCCATTAAATGGCTCAAAAGACCTAAAAACTGGCCCGAAGGCTCAGTGTAACATCATGCGTGCATCATACCGCCTGCGTCACCGTTTTTCTACGTCATGCTTACGTCACTGCCTGCCTATGGAAATTCGCTCTCGCCAAGATTTGAACCCAAGTTTGATGCAGGATTATGGGGAGTCTTTACCACTCAGGCAAGCCCCCAACTGCATACAATAAATATATTTGTTATAATTTTATAATTATTTAAATATATATATATTTATAATTATAACTATAAATAGATATATATATTTATTACAATTTTTTAATTACAAATAAATATATATTTATTTAAATAATTATAAAATTATAGAAAATATATTTATTATAATTATAATGTTATAAATATATATAATTAAATAAATATATTTATAAATATATACAAATATTTGTAAAATAAATACAAATATTTATAATTATAATTATAAATAAATATAGATATATTTAAATAATTATAAAATTATAATAAATATATTAATTTTATATATTAATAAAATTATAAATACAATAAATATATTTATTATACTTACCAGGAAAGTTCAGGGCCGAATGTACTAGACCCTAAAAAATATGATTGAAAATTAAAATGTAGAAATAACATCAAGAAAACATGTGGTACAAAAAGTACTACCAAATCAAAGAAATGACAAAACATCGTCACCCAAACAAAACAAGATGATCATAAGACCCACAAAAAAGGCACATAGGCCCAAATTCAGATCCAATCCAAAAATACATGTAAAACACCCGCTTTGCATCACCCAAGCCAGCAGGCATACAACCTGTAAACTACCAAAGACACTCCACATCCAACCCAGCAGGCTCACAACCTGTAATCCAGCTACCAAGAACGTTATGCACCTGAATCTTGAGCCAAACCAAAGAGAAACGCCACATGTCCCATGGCCGCTCCGCAAAGTCAACAACCACAAAAAGTGAGGCCACCAGCCCTGCATCCCAATCAATGGCCACCATCATCGCTGAAAGACAAGGACGTCGCTTGCCCACACCAAAGATCTCACCGAAACCTAGCGCACCATACAACATGTGACATATCCATCACCAGTCAACCCCACAAATCTCCCTTGTCGTCGCAGGAAAAGAGTCGGCTTGCCAATGAAGACCCCATACTCATTGTCTTTGGTTCGTCAACGTCACAAGCACCCACCACCATCAACACTGCCATGCCACATCACCGAATCCACCGTTGTGATCCCAAACTCTTTGGCCGTAAATAGTCGCGGTCCACCCATATTCTAATGAGTCTACACCCATAGAAATCCACAGATCTGAGGCACCACATGCACCACCGTCAACATCAGCTCCCTACTGTCGCCTAATAAAGATACGCCTTTATCAACGCTATAATTTCAGCATTGATAAAGAAACTATTTATCAACGCTTTTTAAGTAGCACTGATAAAAGCATCACCTAGTTTTATAAATGAACCCTAATAGTCAGCTTCTTCTCTCGCACACCTTCAAGCTCTCATGGAAGCTGAATTCCAATGTGCCGCCACTCTTGCTGAACCTTATTGTCGTTTCTCCTACGCTCTCACCCATTCGCATTGCTGCAGCCCTACTGTGCCGCCACTCTTGTCGTACTATACCGCCACCGCGCTTCGTTCTCCCCCACCTACACTACCTCCATGCCGCCACTCCTCCACACTACCGCCATACTGCCTCGAAGAACCCCATTACCGCCACATTTTAGATAAATAAAGACCCTAAAAACTAAAGGTATGATATTCAAATCTTGTTTTTATGTATTTCTCGATGATTTCTCTTTCTCTCCCCTTGTTCTTCATTATTCATTCCTTTTTCTTGGTGATTGATACTATAGATGGCCATGGGGATGAACCTAGGGCATGTGAGGAGGTTTTAATGAAAATTCATGTCTTTCTTGGTTCTTAAGGATCTTTCCTTAGTGATTCTATATGAATGTGACATAGTTTATCAGTTTTAATGTAGGTTTTTTCTAAAACCATTCCCTATAAACTCATAATGTCCTTGATATTTCTATTAGTTATTGTTATAAAAAATTCTTTTGAAGAAACATTATAGATTATTGTTTAATTTAATGACTTATGTTTTCTAAAAAAGAAATTCCATGTAGATTTTTAAAGGGAAACATTTTTGGGTGCATTGAGTGCTCAATGAAGTGATTCAATGGATTGATTTGGTTTCAAATAAATCATTAATATATTTTTTTATTGAAATATAACATAGAAATGATGTTCTTGTAATTGAAAACTTATGATAATTGAATTATATATGTTTGATTATTATTTTTACATGGGAGACATTTGGAAATCTGGTAACCCGGACAGATGCAACGACTAGTACAAACTACGCTCTAGAAAGAGATAGTGGCTTGGTTAGGTTGAGTGTGTTAAAAGAATTAATTAGTACCCTAATGATACATATGAGATCCCTCGTATGGAATACTTGGTTCATATATTCCATCTAGTGTTCCTAGTGTCAGTCTTAGTATCCTCAAACTCAGTGGTTTTATTATATAATGCATGATTAATTTTCTCCTCCTTTATATTCCAAATCATTATCCTCTTCTAACCTAATCTCAAACCCCTTCTTCCAGCCTGGTCCAAAATATAACCTGGGATGAATCCAGCATGAGATAAATCCTGTTGTTTTAAAAATAAGACCTTTAGAAACTTCATTAGAGGAAGCACAAACCAACATTAGAAAATAATCCCACGAGGCAAATGATTAAAACAATATACTGCTGCCTTCTGGAGTATCAAGTCTACCTTGTCCACATCCCCAGGCTCCAAATAAAGCCTCACCAGCAAATCCCAGGTCAGCGGGCCAATGTTGTACCCACTCTTAGCCATATACTTCACAAGATCCTTCCCCTTGGATAGCTTTTTATTATCTACATAGACCTTCAGGAACCCACATTAATGCCTTGAAAACAACTTCCAGCCTTTCCACATCTTGCTAAAGATCTCATCGGCCTCACTAACATTCTTGAGCTTCCCCCAAGCCTCAATGGAAGCTATGCAGAAATCGAACCTGAGCCTCAACTCATAAAGCTTCTAGATACTACACACCTCTTCTTCCTTTCTGAGAGTGGCATAGAGAAGGAGCATTTTCTAGGAATCCAAGCTATTATCACCAGTGATGTCATTCTCTTTATGTTCAAATTTATCAAGAACTGGGTGAATCAAGTTGCAGAAAGGGACACTTAGAATGGTTTTTTAATAATGTTGTAAATGCATTTTTCTTCACTGTCTTCTTCTCATCCGAATCTTTTTCAGCACCATCAGCTTCTTCCAAATTGTTTTGAAAAGCTAGATCTTCCAAGGTTTCATCATCCTCTGAAAATTATGGTTTAGATATTAAATCATCTATGTTTTTAGTCTTGGAAACTCCATCTTCCAAATCATCTTCCTCCCTAACTTATGAGGAAAATTTTTGCTTCCAAGCAGAACACATTAAAAATGTGCATCATGTAGAACAATAACACTTACTCAAACACATATATCTATCAAATAATGCATGTGAAGGCTTCAAAATTTTTGTCTTGTTAGGTAAACCACTTATGATTTCAGACCTGGAACAACCAAATCTCAAAATTATTATGCTAGAAGCTCGATTCCCATAAATGTGATAAATAAACTTTGATCAACTGGAAACAAGAATGAAATAAATCAAAGAGGTCAAAATAGTTCTTGCCAAAGAAGTTTATATTTCACCACAAATAAACTATAAAAATGAATCTCTCAATGCAAAAGTTATTCCATTACAAACTCATTCCAACGAAAAGGATAGAAAGATAATATTTTAAATTATCATGGTTATCATTTCCAATTACATATGATAAATAAATAACAAGAACACAACATATTCTAATACATGATAAATTATCACGTTTCTTGATTGGATTCAAAGCATGACGAAGAGCCCACATGAAAATACAAAATGAAATTTTGAAAAGAATAAGGGAAAAAATTAGCAGGAAGTTGAGAGAAGTGAACCCCATTGTCGATTGCATCACTGAAGATGCAACTACAAATCGCTTAAACCCCAAAACCCAAAAACAAAGGAGCTCGACTGACCCACCAATAAATAAAGGATATAATTGAAGAAAACCCCTCACTTTTTTTCCTGTAATACCACATCAGCCCCCGTGCATTGCAATTTGCACTCAAATCTAATTAAATTCATCTAAATTATTTTTTGAAAATACAATGACATCAAATGACCTTGAGAGTGAAAATACACATCAGTACTCCGATGTCATAAGTCATATAAAGAAAGACTTAAATAATATGTGTAATCCCATGAGTATTATTGAAAAAACCATAGTATGAGACAAACTCCCACAAAATGTCATTTACCTTGTTTTTTAAGGACAATAAGCCCCAACAAACGAACTAAGGTTTCTTAAGATGGTTACATGTAATGGTATGAACTTTTATAAATGAAATTACCTTTTTTAAATGTGTTAATTTCTTATTAAGAAATGAAGTTATAAAAAACACATGCACTACTTTGACTATTTTGAAAAATTATAGTCTTTTGGATTAAAAAAAATGTTAAGCATCATAATAGTTGATAATACAGTCATTGTATAGTGACTATTAAGATTAGTATATTAAGGGTTATGATAAAGTCTAATTGACACAAATTGAAGAAGCACTACCACAGATCGGCGCAAGGGCTGCATCGGCTTTTATGAGTGCTAACAAAAAAACACTCATAAAAGGGTTTTTTTATCAACGCTGATAAAAGTTTTTAATAAAAAATATTATTAATTTATATAAAATTATTATATTTATATTCAAAAATAATATTTATTTATATACATTAAATAAAAAACACATGTTTATAATTAATATTTTTTTTAATAATTCAAATATATATATAATGTTTAAAAAAAATTATTTATAAGCTTATAATTAAATAAATATATATTTGAATAATTATAAGATTATAATAAATTTTATTAAATAAAAAATATATTTATTATATTTATAATTATATATTTATAATTATATATAAATTCTTTTTAAATATATATATTTATAATTATAATTATATATATATATATTTAAATAAATATATATTTTCAATGAATTTGGTCAATAAATATATTGATGCGTGAGTATAATTGAAATACATATGTTATGTATTCATCATGAATATTCATTTATACATTGAACCCTTATTATTATTCATGTTGTCCATATAAGTGATGACTTGTTTTTTATGATCTATACTTTACCATGTATATGATTCATTCATATATATCCATGAATCTATTATGTTATCATAAATACTTATAAAATTACAATAAATATATTTATTATATTTAAAATTATAAATTTTTAATTATATATAAATACTTTTTAAATATATTTATTTATAATTGTAATTATAACTATATATATATTTAAATATTTATAAAATTACAATAGATACATCTATTATAATTTAATATATATATATATATATTTATAATTATATACAAATATTTATAAATATATTTATTTATACTTATAATTATAAATAAATATATATGTGTAAATAATTATAAAATTATAATAAATATATTTATTATACTTATAAAGCTATAAATATTTATAATTAAATAAATATATTTATAAATACATACAAATATTTATAATTATAATTCTAAATAAATATAGATACATTTAAATAATTATAAAATCATAATAAATATATTAATTATATATATGTATAAAATTATAAATATATATTAATAAATATATTTGTTATAATTTTATAATTATTTAAATAAAAAATATATATTTATAATTATAACTATAAATAAATAAATATTTATTATAATTTTTTAATTACAAATAAATATATATTTATTTATAGTTATAATTATAAATAAATAAATATTTATTTAAATAATTA